>OX637465.1:8693734-9893734 GCA_951799995.1 Trifolium subterraneum
CTATATGATATAAACTTTCAATCCAAAAGGTGGATTTTGTAAAATTCGTATTCGTTATAGTGTTATTCTTGATTGTTCCACCATGGATCACTTGATGAAGTGGTCCATATTAGAATTTACCTTGAATAAGAATAAGGCTTAATTGCAGTTTCATTCTCTCTATTTCCACTATTTTATAGAATTGATAATCTTATTTTAAAACTTGACAGTTTTGGTTCCTCTATCAAATATTTTGTTTAAAATATGATGATAGAACATGTTTTAAATTAAGTTTATAAAAAAAAAGGACAAAACTTACATGCATTTTTTATTTTTCCACTCACAAAGATATGGTTATTTGTGTTTTTTCATTTTGAAAAAATAAAAGAAAATTACTTTTTATTAAAAAAAACTACCTCTTTGTGAGAGGAAAAGTAAGAAATGCATGTAAGTTTTGTCCAAAAAAAAATTCTTAGAATTTCATCGATATTGATATTTCTCTCATCATAGATCATATAACACATCGTTTAAAACATATTATATTGTGAATTTATAGTTAAAAAATATGATACAGGAACCAAGACTGTCAAGTTTTAAAATAGGGAGACCAATTCTGCAAAAGGAAAATGCTTGAGGGTACGACACATCTTGTCGTCCCAATTGCACGACCATATATATCACAGGGGTAATACCTTTTTTATGTATTAATTAGCCAACCATTTATGTATTAATTAACAAGCCATACTTAAAAAAATTTACTTTGGCTCTTTCTATGATTTATATAGTGTATATATTTTGTTAAATTAGTAAGTAACTAAAAGTTCTCATGATACTATTTCAAAAAAAAACAGTTTTGATGATATTGATACTTATAGTAAAATTTATTTAATTTTTTTTGGTGTAAATTGAAGGTATCAAGGGATGTAATTGGACTATTTTGGATTGATTTTTGGTGAATTCAATTTTTGAACCAATAAACTCTCTGTTAAGAAGTTTCATATTGGTTGCAAGATGATCTGAATATGTTTTTACAAAGTGAGGACAATCCTCATCTTACAAGCCGGTTTTGTAATGATGAGTTAGACCCAACTCCTATTTCTAATTAAAACTCTCGATTGATTCAGTTTTTTACGTTTTTCAAAAATGAAACCGAACCAAACTAATCGATTTTGTTCGGATACTTTCATCTGTTTGCAACGTTTTTTTCGATGTATTCCCTACTATTATTTTTTATCGATCCGAGATATTTAATGCTATAACTTTTTCAATTACACGTAACACTTAAGGGATAAACTTCTCAATCGCAACAAATTTATTTTTATACGCATCGGCTGAAGATTGAATCCAAGACCAAATAATTAAGGACGACTCAAGTATTCACGTGGCACTCAAACTATATTGGTTAAATTTATTTAAAATTTAAAATTAATATTAAAAATATTGGATGATATTAAACCACTAGATGACGATTCTTGCTAAATTATAACATTAAAAAAGTAAAAAATAAAGTAATCAAGGCTTACAAGTTGCAAGTGAGGCAAATTAAGTGGGTCGTGCAATATAGACGAATGAATTGGTGGTCCTATATAGGACTGCTGTTCTCCAAAATAATGAAAATAGGATGAACAAAATTGCAATTAAGCTAAGATACTAATAAAATTTGGGTCATGCTAAATAGTCTCACAGACATTTTTAAGCATATTAAAAATAGAAATCAAAGACAAAAGTAATGTTGATAAAATAATTTTTTTATATTTTTAGGTAAAATTGACAAGTTCCAAAATAAAATGTCTTTTTGTATGCTTAACTAGTTTGCAACAGATTAAACCAAACACGAAGAGAAGAGAAAGAGAGACACAAAGCAATTTTATACTGGTACCTCTCACAAACCGAGAGTATTCTAGTCCCCTTGCATTTCCAAGAGATTTCCACTATAATCACTAAATATTACAAATTGCTTAAGTACACAGCCAAGAGACTTCTCACAATCTAACTTAATCAAGTAAAGATTGTTTGACTTTTACGCTTGACATACAATCAAAGGTGTAACACTACAAGAAAAATAAGTATTTGCGACGGTCAAAAGCGGCAGGAAAGGCCAAAAAAGCGGCTGGAACGGAGAATTTGCGGCGATTTTTTAGCCGCCACCTAATTGGTTGTTGCAAACTGTTGCGGTGGTTTTTTTAACGCAAAGCCACCAGAAATTTGCGTCTGATATTTGCTGCGGCTTTTTTTCGCTGGAAATGCCAAAGTTACATTTTGCTTTTGCGTTTGTCATAAACTGCCGAAAATGGCCATAAACACGGAATTTTTGAAAAAAATGTTAACGTCGGCCGTGGTCAACCGAAACGACTTTTTTTCAAAAACTACTATCTATTAAATTAATTTGTTATTTTGTTTTAAAATTTAAAATATCTTTTTATAATTACATTTAAAATATTTCATTTTCACAAATAATATTATAATCAACATTTATATATATATATATATATATATATATATATATATTTGTTTCCTTTTTAAATTTAAAATGTTTTATTTTTACAAATAATATTAGCAAATGAGAAACTGAGAAAGAATGAGTAGAGAAAATGTAGAGAGAAAAAAAACTTGGAGAAATGATGGATATATATAGAGTAGGGGAAATTATTATTAAAAAAAAAATAAAAAAATAAAAAAGAGTAGGGGAAATTGAACGGAAATATGGTGAAGAAATTGTAGTTTGAATTTTTTCAAAAATAAAAAAATAGTGCCTAAACATTACCGGCGGTTTTGGACCGCTGCAACGTTTGAAATATTTTTCCTGCTTGAAGCCGCCGCAAATTCCTCCCATTAAAAGTTGTTTCCTCCTATCTTTTGCGGCACCTTAAAACCGCGCTAATTCCTAAAATAATTTTATTTTACCGCCTCTTTTGCGGCGGTTTAAAACCGTCGCTAAAGCCACTAAAGCCTCCACAATATATATATATATATATATATATATATATCCGACGGATTTTTTTCCGTGGGCTCAACGCCACCTGTAGTACAGGAAATTCTTGTAGTGTAAACAATACAAAGCAATATGACTCTAGTACTTACGAATTTCTAAGATACAAACTTTGATAAGAAATTCTATGTGTACATTTGAGCTTAGTTCATTCAAAATGCGTTCAGAGAGTCTTAATTTCTTTAAGTCTTCAGTTCCTTATATAGACAATGATAAACAATACTTTGAAGAGTCTTAATTTCTTTAAGTCTTAGCCAATGCCTCTAATTCATCATCCATAGCCCTTTTCCATCATTCCTGAAAATCTGACACCCTGTAGACAGATGCTACGCAAGATGCTACAGCAATGTTCGTAGCAATAAATCACACAGTAAATAATGCAGCAGTAAATAGCAGAACAGTAAATAACACAGTAGGTTTGTTAACCCAGTTCGGCGTAATCACGACCTACTCTGGGGGATACCAATCCAGGAGGAATCCACTATAATAGTACTAGTTCTAAGTTCTCAGCAAACGCCCCGTTTACAACTTATCACCTAGTCACTACCCGTGCTATACTCTACCTAGGAACTCCTAGATATGAGACCCCGTCTCACTCCTATTAAAACAATACTCAGGAAGTTACTCACTGTAACAGACACTCAAACAATCAATAACAAACCTACCTCCGTGCTTCAAAGCTTAGGAGTAAGTTCACACAATTCTAATCTCCGTACTTAAAAGCTTAGGAGAGAAAACAAATACAACTCAAGTAACCAGTCCTAAACTTGCATCAACTTGACACAAGAAAGGCTCACAATAAACAAGCAAAACTCTAAAACCCTAAAAACACACACGCTTTAGTAAACACGGTTTTAGATACTTTGAAACAATGATTTAGACCTCATATATATAGCCTTGAGATAGCAGGTACTTGTTGCACAAGAAAAGCCTTCAGAATAAATCTGGACCATTGAGATAATCAACACAAAGATTTACTTCAAATATTCTTCAAAGATTGTCTTCAAAAAGATTTACTTCAAATAAATATTCTTCAAAGATTATCTTCAAAAAGATTAACTTCAAATATATATTCTTCAAAGATTGTCTTCAAAAAGATTTACTTCAAATATATATTCTTCAAAAAGATTTACTTCAAATATATATTCTTTAAAAGATTTACTTCAAATATATATTCTTCAAAGATTCAATTATATTATTGAGATAAATAATATAAACCGTCTTCAGAAACTTAAGGAACAAGGCGCAGCTTGGTCTGTTAAAACGTGCACAATCTTTTATTCTCAAACAAATCTTTCTAAGATTTTATATAAAAATTTTGCGCAACACAGTAGCAGTAACGCTGTACTTCATATGCTACAGTATCTTGTCCAGCATTTTGGCTAGAGTTAGTTTTTGCAAAATTGTAGCCAACATACAAAAACCCAACAATCTCCCCCTTTGGCAAATTTTGGCTAAAACAACTTTAGACCAGTTTGTGGAGAGATGCAGATCATACTTTCCTTCGAGTCAACATAAACACACAACTAGGAAAGAAAGCAGATAATAACATCAGAGGCATACAACAGCGGATCATACACATCTAGCCTCATGAAGTACAACTAGAGAGAAATAAACTCTCATAATAGTGGATTCAAAAATAAGACTCCTTCATTTCATGCTGTGGAAAAATAAATTCCACACATATTAGGAAAAATAAATTCCTATAGAGTCATACATGCATGCATGGAATCTGAACATTCATCAACAGTAGAAAAATAAATTCTACTCCCCCTTAGTACATGCATGGGGATGAGATTACTCCCCCTTAAACCTGCATATCATTATCAGACAGAACATGCTATACCAGATGCTATAGCATTTGTAGTCACATCATGCACAAAAAAACAGAACACCTTCAGAAAATCAGAAAGATATTACTCCCCCTTTTTAGGCATAAATTTGTCAAAGAGTATCATAGGAGCAACAAGCAGTACCAGAACAAAGAACAACCACAGAGTGCAAAGAACAGATCAAAGAGCACATGCAGGTGCAACAATTAACAAGAACATAGTCCAAAAAGTACCAGAACATAAGAACCATAGAGTACCAGAGCAAAGGAGACATAGAGTTCATATTACAGACCATGTGCACATGCAGGTGCAATCAGAAACAGGGCATAGGCCACACAATAACATCCAAAATATCAAGCATAACAGACAAGAGGACTGGCATCAGAATGCTCTTCCTCCACCCTAGTATCACCACCTACAACATTTGTATCATCTTCAGTAACATGAGGAATAACACTTGAAGTGCCTTATATTCCAGCACATGCAGCTGCTGTTTTCTCAAACTCTAAAGTGTGGACAACAAGATCCACCATACCCTTCTTCTCACCCAAAATCCTACTAACCTCCTTGAGATCAACAATTATTTGATCCCTTGTCAGAATATTTGTTGGCTGCCTAGCATTATGTGCAGCAACAGGTGCAACAATATCTGCAGCATGTGTCCCTTCAAACAATCTATAATCCAATGACAAGTAAGATTCCATTCTTTTGGGCACATCAGCCTCAGTACAGATACCAGGGTGTTGATTCAAGATAATATTACAGATCAAAGTAGGAAAGGCAATTGACATTTTCATAGCATGTGATTTGCCATGCATAACAGTTTCATCAAAAATATAAGTTCCATAGTCAAATTTTGATCTAGTCCCTATAGCATATATAAGTTTAGCCAAACCTGAAGCTATACTGTTAGAATGTGTAGTGGGAGACAAAGATTTGGAAACATGGGAGAGAGAATGAAGAAGATGAGAGATTGACAATGTGTGATTAAGTTGGTTATAGGAAGTTACAATAGTTTTCCCTTGATTTACGTGCACCATATAGAGGATAGAGGGAAATTTGGTTGCACGTATTATGCACAGTAATTGCTACGTCTCTTCAAATAAGCAAACGCCAAGTTTGCTTTGCAATTTTTCAAATTGGACAACATCATTCATTCTTCTAGTAGTAATTCCTTGACCTGGATCACCAATGATGAGTTCCTGAGGATGGTTTTTCTGAACTCTGATGGAAGGACCTTTCTTTGGTGGATCATTGGTAGGATCAATACTGGTAGGATCAAGCTTAGAGCTTTCTATACTGTTTTCAACTTCTTCCACTATATCAGGTTCATCAGACTGTATGTCAGATGCTATAGCATCATCTGCCACATCTGTCGATCTTTCTTATGCTGAATCATCTACTACCACATTACTTGATTCCATTATGACCTTAGTCCTAGAGTTGTATACCCTGTAAGCTCTACTGTTTGAAGAGTATCCCAGAAAAATTCCTTCATCACTTTTAGGATCCAACTTCCTTCTTTGTTCTCTATCTGCTAATATATGACATTTGCTCCCAAAAACATGAAAATACTTAACAGTAGGTTTTTTGTTTTTCCACAATTCATACAAGGTAGTAGTAGTTCCTGATCTTAGAGTCACTCTATTATGAATATAACAGGCTGTATTCATAGCTTCTGCCCAAAAGGAATATGAGAGTTTCTTAGCATGTAACATTGCCCTAGCGGATTCTTGTAACGTTCTATTCTTCCTTTCAACCACTCCATTTTGTTGAGGTGTAATAGGAGATGAGAACTCATGCTTGATTCCTTCTGACGCACAGAATTCAGAGAACCTAGAATTTTGAAATTCTTTTCCATGGTCGCTTCTTATCCTTAAGATCACTTCATTCTTCTCTCTTTGAAGTTGAACACATAAGTCTTTAAAAACATCAAATGTATCTGATTTTTCTTTGATAAAATTTATCCAAGTGTATCTGGAAAAATCATCAACAACTACATAGGCATACATTTTTCCTCCCAAGCTGAGAACTTGCATAGGTCCCATTAAATCCATGTGAAGAAGTTCAAGGACTCTTGTTGTGGTCAGATGCTGTAGCTTCTGGTGTGACGTTTTGGTTTGTTTTCCAATTTGACACTCACCACAAATATGACTTTCTTCAATTTTGAGTTTTGGCAAACCTCGAATGGCTTCTTCAGATATTGCTTTCTTCATGCTTTTAAGGTTCAGATGACCTAACCTTTGGTGCCAAAGTTTTACCTTATCCTCTTTGGCTATTAAACATGTTGATAAGCTCGTATCTTCTTGAGGAACCCATAGATAGCAATTGTCTTTAGATCTTACACCCTTCATCAGAAGCTCACCCTTATCATCTGTAACTAAACATTCAATTTTAGTAAAGTTTACCTTCAAACCTTGATCACATAATTGACTGATACTTATTAAATTTGCAGTTAATCCCTTAACAAGTAAGACATTGTCAAGTTTGGGAAGGTTATTATTAATCAGCTTTCCTATACCAACAATTTCTCCTTTAGCTCCATCTCCAAATGTCACAAAGCTAGTTGAGTAGGTTTTCATGTCTACGAGAAATTTATCAATACCAGTCATATGCCTAGAACACCCACTGTCGAAATACCAATCTTCTCTTGAAGAGGCTCTAAATGATGTGTGAGCTATTAGGCCTGCAACTTGATCTTTATTCAAGGTTTCATCAATTTTGGGAATTGAGCTTACATCCTCATTTTTAGGTTTCCACTCTTTTGGAGTGACAAATTGACGAGGCTTCCTGTTAGGGTACCCATATAACTTATAACAGAAGGGTCTTATGTGTCCTTTTCTACCACAATAGTGACATACCCAGGGATGAGGCTTTGTCCTATACTTGACTCCATGATGCTGCTTAGAATGTTGTAACATCTTTCTGCTCATAGGTGATTCTTTTGGTTGAGTGTACATAAGTTCAGGATTGTAGCTTCTGTGTTTGTTGACATTCTCATAACTAATACCAATGAACTTAGGTCTTCTCACATTCTTTTCTAGGATTTCATCTAATTTATCAGCACCAGTTTTGTTCAACATTTCAGAATATTTTCTCAGTCTTTCAATATCAACTTCCAACTTATCTATCTCTTCATTAGCTGCATCAAGATTAGAGGTTAAGTTGTTTACCTTTTTCTGGAGATCATCAATCTTTGATAGAAGGCTAATTTTTTCACCCTGAAGTTGTGAGTTGAGTTTCTTTTGCTTTTCAAGTTCTTTGCATTTTTCTTCAGAAACTAAGCATTGGTCTCTGTATGTTTCTGCTAGTTCATCATAAGAGACTTCTTCATCACATGATTTTGTATCAGATGTTACAATTCCTGTTAGGACTGTAACATGTTTCGCAACTTCAGATTCTCCTTCTTCTTCTGATTCATCCTCATCAGACCAAGTGACATTCAGACTTTTCTTCTGTTTCTTTAGATAAGTAGCACATTCTGTTCTGATGTGACCATACCCTTCACACTCATGACATTGAATCCCCTTACTTTGAGCAGGTTTTTCATCAATCCTTGTTTTTCTTGAGTTACCAATGCTGCGACTCATGTCAGTAGCAAGATGCCTAGCATTATGCCTGGGTCTTTTGTCCATCCTTTTTAGAACCTTATTAAATTGTCGTCCAAGCAAGACAATAGCTTCAGAAACACTATCAGTTGACTCTATATCACTCTCAAGATCTTCATCCTCAGCATTTGATACAAAAGCAATGCTTTTGTTTTTCTTTTCTATTCTTTCATTAACAGATGATTCATAGGTTTGTAGAGATCCTATTAATTCATCAACTTTCATGGTTGATATGTCTTGAGCTTCTTCCATTGCAATCACTTTCATGTCAATTTCTTAGTAAGAGACCTAAGAATTTTTCTCACAATTTTTTCATCACTTAATTTTTCTCCTAGATCATCAAAAGAATTAGCAAAATCCATAACATTCATGTAGAAGTTGTGAACACTTTCATCCTCTTTCATCCTAAGATTTTCAAATTTCCTGGTTAGATTTTGAAGTCTTGAAATTTTTACCTTGGCAGTACCTTCTTGAGTGGTCTTTAGTATCTCCCAAGCATCTTTGGCAACCTCACACTTTTTGATTAGCCTAAACATATTTTTGTCCACACTATTAAACAAGGCGTTTAAGGCTTTAGAGTTGCCAAGAGATAATGAGTCTTCTGCAGTAGTCCACTCCTCCTCTGGTTTCAGTGCATCTGTATCAGCTCCATTAGCATCCTTCACTTTGGGATGTTCCCAACCTTTAAGAACAGCTTTCCAAGTCCTGCTGTCCATAGATTTCAAGAATGCTATCATTCGAGCTTTCCAAATGTCGTAGTTGGAGTCATCTAGAAGAGGTGGCCTGGTTACGTATCCTCCTTCTCTGTCCATGACGTCAGATATCTACCCTGGAGCTCACCCACGTAGGTTAGGGTGCCTGCTCTGATGCCAATTGAAAATCTGACACCCTGTAGACAGATGCTACGCAAGATGCTACAGCAATGTTCGTAGCAATAAATCACACAGTAAATAATGCAGCAGTAAATAGCAGAACAGTAAATAACACAGTAGGTTTGTTAACCCAGTTCGGCGTAATCACGACCTACTCTGGGGGATACCAATCCAGGAGGAATCCACTATAATAGTACTAGTTCTAAGTTCTCAGCAAACGCCCCGTTTACAACTTATCACCTAGTCACTACCCGTGCTATACTCTACCTAGGAACTCCTAGATATGAGACCCCGTCTCACTCCTATTAAAACAATACTCAGGAAGTTACTCACTGTAACAGACACTCAAACAATCAATAACAAACCTACCTCCGTGCTTCAAAGCTTAGGAGTAAGTTCACACAATTCTAATCTCCGTACTTAAAAGCTTAGGAGAGAAAACAAATACAACTCAAGTAACCAGTCCTAAACTTGCATCAACTTGACACAAGAAAGGCTCACAATAAACAAGCAAAACTCTAAAACCCTAAAAAAACACACGCTTTAGTAAACACGGTTTTAGATACTTTGAAACAATGATTTAGACCTCATATATATAGCCTTGAGATAGCAGGTACTTGTTGCACAAGAAAAGCCTTCAGAATAAATCTGGACCATTGAGATAATCAACACAAAGATTTACTTCAAATATTCTTCAAAGATTGTCTTCAAAAAGATTTACTTCAAATAAATATTCTTCAAAGATTATCTTCAAAAAGATTAACTTCAAATATATATTCTTCAAAGATTGTCTTCAAAAAGATTTACTTCAAATATATATTCTTCAAAAAGATTTACTTCAAATATATATTCTTTAAAAGATTTACTTCAAATATATATTCTTCAAAGATTCAATTATATTATTGAGATAAATAATATAAACCGTCTTCAGAAACTTAAGGAACAAGGCGCAGCTTGGTCTGTTAAAACGTGCACAATCTTTTATTCTCAAACAAATCTTTCTAAGATTTTATATAAAAATTTTGCACAACACAGTAGCAGTAACGCTGTACTTCATATGCTACAGTATCTTGTCCAGCATTTTGGCTAGAGTTAGTTTTTGCAAAATTGTAGCCAACATACAAAAACCCAACAATCTCCCCCTTTGGCAAATTTTGGCTAAAACAACTTTAGACCAGTTTGTGGAGAGATGCAGATCATACTTTCCTTCGAGTCAACATAAACACACAACTAGGAAAGAAAGCAGATAATAACATCAGAGGCATGCAACAGCGGATCATACACATCTAGCCTCATGAAGTACAACTAGAGAGAAATAAACTCTCATAATAGTGGATTCAAAAATAAGACTCCTTCATTTCATGCTGTGGAAAAATAAATTCCACACATATTAGGAAAAATAAATTCCTATAGAGTCATACATGCATGCATGGAATCTGAACATTCATCAACAGTAGAAAAATAAATTCTACTCCCCCTTAGTACATGCATGGGGATGAGATTACTCCCCCTTAAACCTGCATATCATTATCAGACAGAACATGCTATACCAGATGCTATAGCATTTGTAGTCACATCATGCACAAAAAAACAGAACACCTTCAGAAAATCAGAAAGATATTACTCCCCCTTTTTAGGCATAAATTTGTCAAAGAGTATCATAGGAGCAACAAGCAGTACCAGAACAAAGAACAACCACAGAGTGCAAAGAACAGATCAAAGAGCACATGCAGGTGCAACAATTAACAAGAACATAGTCCAAAAAGTACCAGAACATAAGAACCATAGAGTACCAGAGCAAAGGAGACATAGAGTTCATATTACAGACCATGTGCACATGCAGGTGCAATCAGAAACAGGGCATAGGCCACACAATAACATCCAAAATATCAAGCATAACAGACAAGAGGACTGGCATCAGAATGCTCTTCCTCCACCCTAGTATCACCACCTACAACATTTGTATCATCTTCAGTAACATGAGGAATAACACTTGAAGTGCCTTATATTCCAGCACATGCAGCTGCTGTTTTCTCAAACTCTAAAGTGTGGACAACAAGATCCACCATACCCTTCTTTTCACCCAAAATCCTACTAACCTCCTTGAGATCAACAATTATTTGATCCCTTGTCAGAATATTTGTTGGCTGCCTAGCATTATGTGCAGCAACAGGTGCAACAATATCTGCAGCATGTGTCCCTTCAAACAATCTATAATCCAATGACAAGTAAGATTCCATTCTTTTGGGCACATCAGCCTCAGTACAGATACCAGGGTGTTGATTCAAGATAATATTACAGATCAAAGTAGGAAAGGCAATTGACATTTTCATAGCATGTGATTTGCCATGCATAACAGTTTCATCAAAAATATAAGTTCCATAGTCAAATTTTGATCTAGTCCCTATAGCATATATAAGTTTAGCCAAACCTGAAGCTATACTGTTAGAATGTGTAGTGGGAGACAAAGATTTGGAAACATGGGAGAGAGAATGAAGAAGATGAGAGATTGACAATGTGTGATTAAGTTGGTTATAGGAAGTTACAATAGTTTTCCCTTGATTTACGTGCACCATATAGAGGATAGAGGGAAATTTGGTTGCACGTATTATGCACAGTAATTGCTACGTCTCTTCAAATAAGCAAACGCCAAGTTTGCTTTGCAATTTTTCAAATTGGACAACATCATTCATTCTTCTAGTAGTAATTCCTTGACCTGGATCACCAATGATGAGTTCCTAAGGATGGTTTTTCTGAACTCTGATGGAAGGACCTTTCTTTGGTGGATCATTGGTAGGATCAATACTGGTAGGATCAAGCTTAGAGCTTTCTATACTGTTTTCAACTTCTTCCACTATATCAGGTTCATCAGACTGTATGTCAGATGCTATAGCATCATCTGCCACATCTGTCGATCTTTCTTCTGCTGAATCATCTACTACCACATTACTTGATTCCATTATGACCTTAGTCCTAGAGTTGTATACCCTGTAAGCTCTACTGTTTGAAGAGTATCCCAGAAAAATTCCTTCATCACTTTTAGGATCCAACTTCCTTCTTTGTTCTCTATCTGCTAATATATGACATTTGCTCCCAAAAACATGAAAATACTTAACAGTAGGTTTTTTGTTTTTCCACAATTCATACAAGGTAGTAGTAGTTCCTGATCTTAGAGTCACTCTATTATGAATATAACAGGCTGTATTCATAGCTTCTGCCCAAAAGGAATATGAGAGTTTCTTAGCATGTAACATTGCCCTAGCGGATTCTTGTAACGTTCTATTCTTCCTTTCAACCACTCCATTTTGTTGAGGTGTAATAGGAGATGAGAACTCATGCTTGATTCCTTCTGACGCACAGAATTCAGAGAACCTAGAATTTTGAAATTCTTTTCCATGGTCGCTTCTTATCCTTAAGATCACTTCATTCTTCTCTCTTTGAAGTTGAACACATAAGTCTTTAAAAACATCAAATGTATCTGATTTTTCTTTGATAAAATTTATCCAAGTGTATCTGGAAAAATCATCAACAACTACATAGGCATACATTTTTCCTCCCAAGCTGAGAACTTGCATAGGTCCCATTAAATCCATGTGAAGAAGTTCAAGGACTCTTGTTGTGGTCAGATGCTGTAGCTTCTGGTGTGACGTTTTGGTTTGTTTTCCAATTTGACACTCACCACAAATATGACTTTCTTCAATTTTGAGTTTTGGCAAACCTCGAATGGCTTCTTCAGATATTGCTTTCTTCATGCTTTTAAGGTTCAGATGACCTAACCTTTGGTGCCAAAGTTTTACCTTATCCTCTTTGGCTATTAAACATGTTGATAAGCTCGTATCTTCTTGAGGAACCCATAGATAGCAATTGTCTTTAGATCTTACACCCTTCATCAGAAGCTCACCCTTATCATCTGTAACTAAACATTTAGTTTTAGTAAAGTTTACCTTCAAACCTTGATCACATAATTGACTGATACTTATTAAATTTGCAGTTAATCCCTTAACAAGTAAGACATTGTCAAGTTTGGGAAGGTTATTATTAATCAGCTTTCCTATACCAACAATTTCTCCTTTAGCTCCATCTCCAAATGTCACAAAGCTAGTTGAGTAGGTTTTCATGTCTACGAGAAATTTATCAATACCAGTCATATGCCTAGAACACCCACTGTCGAAATACCAATCTTCTCTTGAAGAGGCTCTAAATGATGTGTGAGCTATTAGGCCTACAACTTGATCTTTATTCAAGGTTTCATCAATTTTGGGAATTGAGCTTACATCCTCATTTTTAGGTTTCCACTCTTTTGGAGTGACAAATTGACGAGGCTTCCTGTTAGGGTACCCATATAACTTATAACAGAAGGGTCTTATGTGTCCTTTTCTACCACAATAGTGACATACCCAGGGATGAGGCTTTGTCCTATACTTGACTCCATGATGCTGCTTAGAATGTTGTAACATCTTTCTGCTCATAGGTGATTCTTTTGGTTGAGTGTACATAAGTTCAGGATTGTAGCTTCTGTGTTTGTTGACATTCTCATAACTAATACCAATGAACTTAGGTCTTCTCACATTCTTTTCTAGGATTTCATCTAATTTATCAGCACCAGTTTTGTTCAACATTTCAGAATATTTTCTCAGTCTTTCAATATCAACTTCCAACTTATCTATCTCTTCATTAGCTGCATCAAGATTAGAGGTTAAGTTGTTTACCTTTTTCTGGAGATCATCAATCTTTGATAGAAGGCTAATTTTTTCACCCTGAAGTTGTGAGTTGAGTTTCTTTTGCTTTTCAAGTTCTTTGCATTTTTCTTCAGAAACTAAGCATTGGTCTCTGTATGTTTCTGCTAGTTCATCATAAGAGACTTCTTCATCACATGATTTTGTATCAGATGTTACAATTCCTGTTAGGACTGTAACATGTTTCGCAACTTCAGATTCTCCTTCTTCTTCTGATTCATCCTCATCAGACCAAGTGACATTCAGACTTTTCTTCTGTTTCTTTAGATAAGTAGCACATTCTGTTCTGATGTGACCATACCCTTCACACTCATGACATTGAATCCCCTTACTTTGAGCAGGTTTTTCATCAATCCTTGTTTTTCTTGAGTTACCAATGCTGCGACTCATGTCAGTAGCAAGATGCCTAGCATTATGCCTGGGTCTTTTGTCCATCCTTTTTAGAACCTTATTAAATTGTCGTCCAAGCAAGACAATAGCTTCAGAAACACTATCAGTTGACTCTATATCACTCTCAAGATCTTCATCCTCAGCATTTGATACAAAAGCAATGCTTTTGTTTTTCTTTTCTATTCTTTCATTAACAGATGATTCATAGGTTTGTAGAGATCCTATTAATTCATCAACTTTCATGGTTGATATGTCTTGAGCTTCTTCCATTGCAATCACTTTCATGTCAATTTCTTAGTAAGAGACCTAAGAATTTTTCTCACAATTTTTTCATCACTTAATTTTTCTCCTAGATCATCAAAAGAATTAGCAAAATCCATAACATTCATGTAGAAGTTGTGAACACTTTCATCCTCTTTCATCCTAAGATTTTCAAATTTCCTGGTTAGATTTTGAAGTCTTGAAATTTTTACCTTGGCAGTACCTTCTTGAGTGGTCTTTAGTATCTCCCAAGCATCTTTGGCAACCTCACACTTTTTGATTAGCCTAAACATATTTTTGTCCACACTATTAAACAAGGCGTTTAAGGCTTTAGAGTTGCCAAGAGATAATGAGTCTTCTGCAGTAGTCCACTCCTCCTCTGGTTTCAGTGCATCTGTATCAGCTCCATTAGCATCCTTCACTTTGGGATGTTCCCAACCTTTAAGAACAGCTTTCCAAGTCCTGCTGTCCATAGATTTCAAGAATGCTATCATTCGAGCTTTCCAAATGTCGTAGTTGGAGTCATCTAGAAGAGGTGGCCTGGTTACGTATCCTCCTTCTCTGTCCATGACGTCAGATATCTACCCTGGAGCTCACCCACGTAGGTTAGGGTGCCTGCTCTGATGCCAATTGAAAATCTGACACCCTGTAGACAGATGCTACGCAAGATGCTACAGCAATGTTCGTAGCAATAAATCACACAGTAAATAATGCAGCAGTAAATAGCAGAACAGTAAATAACACAGTAGGTTTGTTAACCCAGTTCGGCGTAATCACGACCTACTCTGGGGGATACCAATCCAGGAGGAATCCACTATAATAGTACTAGTTCTAAGTTCTCAGCAAACGCCCCGTTTACAACTTATCACCTAGTCACTACCCGTGCTATACTCTACCTAGGAACTCCTAGATATGAGACCCCGTCTCACTCCTATTAAAACAATACTCAGGAAGTTACTCACTGTAACAGACACTCAAACAATCAATAACAAACCTACCTCCGTGCTTCAAAGCTTAGGAGTAAGTTCACACAATTCTAATCTCCGTACTTAAAAGCTTAGGAGAGAAAACAAATACAACTCAAGTAACCAGTCCTAAACTTGCATCAACTTGACACAAGAAAGGCTCACAATAAACAAGCAAAACTCTAAAACCCTAAAAACACACACGCTTTAGTAAACACGGTTTTAGATACTTTGAAACAATGATTTAGACCTCATATATATAGCCTTGAGATAGCAGGTACTTGTTGCACAAGAAAAGCCTTCAGAATAAATCTGGACCATTGAGATAATCAACACAAAGATTTACTTCAAATATTCTTCAAAGATTGTCTTCAAAAAGATTTACTTCAAATAAATATTCTTCAAAGATTATCTTCAAAAAGATTAACTTCAAATATATATTCTTCAAAGATTGTCTTCAAAAAGATTTACTTCAAATATATATTCTTCAAAAAGATTTACTTCAAATATATATTCTTTAAAAGATTTACTTCAAATATATATTCTTCAAAGATTCAATTATATTATTGAGATAAATAATATAAACCGTCTTCAGAAACTTAAGGAACAAGGCGCAGCTTGGTCTGTTAAAACGTGCACAATCTTTTATTCTCAAACAAATCTTTCTAAGATTTTATATAAAAATTCTGCGCAACACAGTAGCAGTAACGCTGTACTTCATATGCTACAGTATCTTGTCCAGCATTTTGGCTAGAGTTAGTTTTTGCAAAATTGTAGCCAACATACAAAAACCCAACAATTCCAATTGACAAGCTTCTAGATAAGATTTTGGCTCTGTGTTGTGTGTGATGGATGTAGTGAATGCATGATAAACAGGAGACAAATGTTGAAAAAAATGAAAACTGGAGATAGGATATAGAATACCTGAAGATGAAGGAGTTGAAGATGTGATAGACTGATTACAAACATAATCTGACAAGTAGAATTGTGCATGCTTATCTCTGATAGGTCTATGAGTTGGAACTTGTTGATCAGGGATAGTATGATTTGGTGGCTGGTTTATGGGTTCTTGCAAGGGAATGGAAGAGTTGTCATGGTTGGATAATTCTGGAGAAGAAGGATGATGTGGGTACGGAGTATCATGTATGTCATATGTGGAAACAAGGTTTTGATTTATAGCAATAGGAGAGGTTGGTTCAGGTTCTGTGTTTATGTTACCATCAGGTTCTGTGTTTATGATAACATCACGTTCTGTGTTTATGTTACCTTGTGGAAAAGGAATGGCAAGATCAGGCTCATATGAACTATGATAATGCCAAGGAATTTGGGAAGTTGAAGGTTTATAGGGTAAAATGTGGTCATGGTGGGTCACATTTCTTGAGATAAAAACTTCCCTACTGTGTAAATCATAAAGAATAGTACCTTTGATACCTTGCTTATAACCCAAGAAAATGCATTTTCTACTTCTAGGTGCAAGTTTTGTTCTATGAGCATGCACAGTAGATGCATACCAATGATCCAAAAACTTTTAAAAACTGAAGTTCAGGCTGTGTTTTGAACAATAATTCATAGGGTGACTTATTTTTCAAAACTGAAAAGGGTAATCTATTTATTAGAAAAGTAGCATGTTGCATAGCATATGACCAAAATGTTTTAGGTAAATTTGCTTGATATAAAAGAGCTCTATCTACATTTAATAAATGTTGGTGCTTCCTCTCTACCTACCATTTTGTTCAGGGGACTCTACACAAGAAGTTTGGTTAATAATTCCTTTTGATGCATAAAATTGAGGCATGGAAAATTCAACACCATTATCAGTTCTAATAACAATTTTAACTTTACTATTGTGTTGAGTTTCAATTAGTTTTATTAAATCCATTAAATGTTGCCTTGCCTCTGACTTATGTTTCATTAGGATTATCCATGTAAACCTACTATAATCATCTACAGCAGTTAGGAAATAAGAATGATTGTGTAAAGACTTAGTTGCAATGGGGCCCGATATATCAAAATGAAGAACATCATAAGGACAAGAAGCTTTATTTCTACTAGTATTATAAGGCAGTTTCTTATGCCTACCAAGGTGACAAATGTCACATACACCTTTATTATCAACAGTAATGAAAGGAAATTGAGAATGTAACAAATGCATCCTATTTAGGGAGATATGTCCTAATCTAAAGTGCCACAGGGCTGGCTCAGGTATAGTAGAATTGTCACTTCCATCAACAGCATAAGCATGTACATCTTTACTTGTCAACTTTAAGTAATATAATCCATCTATCATTTCAGCAAAACCAATCATCCTCTAGGTAGGATGGTCCTGAATCAAGCAATGTGAACCATTAAAATTGACACTGTAATTTTGTGCACTACTAAGTTGAGATATTGATACCAAATTAACAGAAAAAGTAGGAACATATAGCACATCAGTAATAATGAGACTAGGGGAAAATTTTACTATGCTTGTGTGCTTTGCTAACATTATATTTCCATTTGGTAATTTTATCTTTATAGGAGTGATTTCACTATAAGAATGAAACCATTGAATAGAATTACATGTGTGGTGACTAGCACCAAAATCAACAATCCAGTTACCTAAACTACATGCTTGAAAAGATTTAGAACTCGTACCTTGATTCTTTGATGAAGGAACAATGAGATCAACAGAGCCAACCTGATTATAAGTTGCAGTATTGGAACCTGGATTAGAGAATAAACTCTGAAGCAGAGAGATCAACTGAAGAGCTTGATCTTGAGTAATAGGTGGTCCTTGTGTATTCTCTTGTGCAATTGGTTCATCAATCCCTCCCTCAATTGCAGCATTATGAGCAGTGGAATTTCGCTTCATATGAGGAGGAATTCCATATTTCTTGAAACAATTTTCAACGATGTGGTTATCTTTTCCACAAAAGGTGCAAATACGAACCGGAACTTTGGAAGAAGAAAAACCTTTAGACTTGGCAGCATTGAGTAGAGCTTTAGATTCATCAGAGGAATAGAAATTGCCTTGCCGTTCGTGTTGAAGAACCATGGAGAAGACTTTGTTCAACGAAGGCAAAGGATCTATGAGCAGAACCTGAGATTTAACCACAGAGAATTCATCGTTCAAACTAATGAGAAAACGAACGATGTGAAGGAGAGAGTGATTGGCGCGAGCAGCACGCATAGCCTCACAAGTACAACGAATTCGATAACTGCAATTCGGCATTGGAAGATAAATCTCAAGTTCTTCCCAAAGCAGCTTCAAAGCAGAGTAGAATTCAGTGACGGTGCGCGAATCTTGCTTAAGCGCATAGGTTTCTTGTTGAAGTTCTGAGATTCGAACAAGTTCTGATTGAGTGAAGCATTCTTTCAAATCGATCCAAACATCAAACGCGTTTTCCATGAAAATGATAGATTGAGCAATAGATTCAGAAACATAATTCATTATCCAAGAATGAACTAACATGTTGCAGCGATTCCAAGATCGGAAAGAAGGATCGAATTGATCGGCGGGAACCGGAATACTACCGTCGATGAATTCCAGCTTGAGTTTGCCACCTAGGGCACGGCGCATCGAATGATAGAAGGTTATATCCAAGTATATATCCAACAGAATTATCTGAATCAATCATATCAATTTGATTAATTGAATGATAGAAGGTAATATCCAAGTATATATACTACATCTAGAGTGTATATTAATAACCATGTAGCTACTGTATAGTAAACATATGCTTATACAAAAATGCCCTTAAGCTAAACTAGATTATTACAATAATATCCAAAGTAAAGGCAATCTTAACCGTCTTTCATATTTCTATGCTTTGAAAGTACCTTTATGATCCTTCTAATGTGATTGGTCAAGAAGAAGTGCAGTTGGATGAGTTATCTTGATTGTTTATAGTTTGTTTTCTTCAAGAAAGTGATGGAGATGAATTAGCTTACGACTACGAGAGATTTGAACGAACTGAGGATATGTCAATTTCAAAGTACAACAAAATCCGTTTTACAGAGCTTAAAGGAACGATCCTCACCATTTATCATAGAAGAGATGTGTTACAAGTGGTTCATTGGAAGATTAAAGGAACACTTAATTGGAAAGTTTTCATGTTTATTGTTTGCTAAGTGTGGTTATTAGGTTTGTTGGACTAATATTAGTTCGTACGCCGGTCACGATTTGAGTTGGGTCGTGACAGTCGCCCAATAGGAGTGTTCTGGCCCATGATAAGTTTCGTTGTATAGTGTTAACTCATATGGGTGGAACCTGTAATGTACTGGTACCAACAAGGGAAATTGAAAACAATATCTAACGCTTTCCTTAAATCTTATTGAAAATTTCAATGTATTTAATTAAAATATAAAATTCTTCTTATATTAAAAACTAAAGAGAGAAGTGACTAGCCTATTCTTCACCCTATTTAATACTAGGTGGTGTGTTTGAGAATTGAGACACAACCTATGTTGTCAATTGGGCTAGAGTTGAATGACCCTTGTTTGATATTGATGTTTCTATGCATTTGATGTACTCCCTCCGGTCACATTTATAAGCAAAAAAACACTTAAAATTTTGGTCACTATTATAAGAAAAAGTTAACTACTTTTACACTAATTAATACTGTTATTCCTAATATACCTTTACTTTTCAAAAGATGCATGTGATTTCCAAAAAAAAGAAGGATTATTTCTATAAATTTATTCATGTTTTATATTAAATCTATTAATTATTTTTCTATGCATTTTGATGTATTAATTTATGATCATACACTTTATCAATGCAATCTTTTTATAGTTGAAAAGAAGAGGAAAAGAAACTAGTGGATACCATGTGAGATTAGAATGAAAGGAATGACCAAAAAGTGTGTGTAGTTTATCCGACAAGTGAAACTATGAAACTGCTTGAAAAATTACCCGTTTGTCAGAGTAACATATACATTAATTAATATTGTTAATAATCATGCAAAAAGGGACCATAACAACATCATCTTTTCAAATATTTCTATTCTCCATGTTGGATTGGACACTATAGTTTCCCATACATCTCACATGGACATGAATATGAGAAATAAATGAGGTGTCGTTTTCCAAAGTGAAGTGTTAGTTATGGTCCCACTATCTGCCTGAAAAATTACTATGAAGCTTCAATGCAAAATTAGAAACCCCATTCTTAGGTCACAAAATTTAGTTTTATGTACATGTTTAGAAATCTACGCAATTTTAACAATGAATGAATTGATTAAAGTGATACTATGAATTTTTAGATCTCTTGAGTATTATAGTAATGAGTTCGATTTTTGAGTCTGGCTTATAAAAATAATTTAGTTGTGAGAAGAGAATTCTTGTGATACGATTCATAATTTTTTTGAATGAGATTAGTTATAGTTAATAGTGGTAAAAACTCCGTACATATATTATGATAAAAAAAATCCATGTACTTATCTCATAATAACAAAGATATTGTAGAGCAGGTTTATTCATACCCATGGCACTTGGTTAATCATGTGTCCAAATATGTTAATTAGATGTTGAATAGATGATTGACTCCTAAATGAATTATTATTTATTTTTTTGAAAAAACAATAAACCACAATTCACGTTAAAAATATTTTTCTCGTTTTTTTTTTAGGAAAACTTTTCTTGCAATTCAAATTTTTATTGGGAGATAAGTAAATTTTAATCAAAAATTGTGTTAGGCCATGAGAGATCTCTGGGGGAATCCTAAAATATTAGATATGTGGGTCATCGCCGTTAAAAAAAAAATATGTGGGTTATTTCGTATATGTTGCTCAATATCAATTTTTTTTATTTGACATTTGACATACCCACAATATCGCCTCCTAAATTATGAATTCATCCATTCATTTAAGTGTGCTTTCCATCATGCGGAAACTTCTTCATCCACATACACTTGTAGCACAGTTGGTGCCCCATCAACGAGACACGCCGATACATTGTCAAGATGACTTTCTATATATACAAGGAGCTGATCGAATTTAGCATTTATACCACTACTATGTATGATCAGGGAGCTCGGAAGATTATCACAATGGACCAAGAACAACCATATAAATTAAATTTAAAGAACACAAATATTAATTAACTAAAAATTTTAGGGCATCAGATATATAGATCACATCTAACTTATATGTTGCTCAATTTTCAATTTTCATCCAACTTTCACACTTGACATAAAAGTGTAATGTGTTGTCACGTTGGTTCTTATTAAATGTATCGAAATTACAAAAACATCTCTAGTGTCCTTTTTGTTAGCGACTTTATGACTAAATTACAAAAACACTTTTGATTGAGGACAAGATTGACTACGTAAAAATAAATTTGAGGATCAAAATGATTAATGAAAATAAATATGTTTGTAATTTTGATACATTTGGAAACGAATGTTACAATAAGTTACAATTCTTCCAGGAATCAAAATGTTAGTGTTTTATTATAGCATGTCATTTTATTGTTATGTATCTCACATTGATTAGATAAAACTATTTAAGATGATATTTAAACCATAAGACTCTCCCATCTAATAAATTAGTCTTTTGAGTTAATCATGTGTTTAACTATTAACGAGAGCTTAATAACTTAAGTACTAGGACGAATACTTTTATATATTTAATATGAGATCTTAACTCTTACCTTCTCAATATTAAAAAACCATTATGTGTATTTTGAAGCTAAGATTTTGTTTCAAATATTTTTTGCAGGAGATAATCTATTTAAGTGAGCCATACACTAGTATATCTCGCAATTTTTTTTGAATGGCATTATACCTTGCAATTGATATTTGAACATTATTTATTAGGTAGATCGACAATATATTATAAAGTATGAACATTTAATAAATGATATACTATATAGTTATTATTTTCCTTTTGAATGAGAGCACATGAGGTCACATTCAGAACAAGATTCATATTTTGCGCAAAACTTGGCAGATTCCTCTTACATTATTCCTGGCCCTCTTACATACTTCAGAGAGAGAGAGAGAGAGAGAGATGTGCTTCAAATTTTGAAGTAGTCCGGCTTAGCGGGGGGGTCTTGAAAAATCTTACAAAATATTCTATACTGTTATAAAGTATTAATACAAGTATTTTTTGAGTGGGTAGCTAGCATATGATTTCAGATCAGGTAGCATGTCTTTATCTATAAATAAATTCAGGTAGCGTGTACGAAAATTGCTTGTACTTTTCCTTATTTTCAAATTCCTAGTTATTCTTCTCATAAAAAATATTATAATATTTCTTTTTGCTTCATAAAGAAAAACTTATAGTAGTTCAGGAGAATTTGAGTTTAATATCTAATAAAAACTAATCATTATTAAAATCTAAGCCTAATGCATTCAAGGATCCTTCAGGTTTCGTGTTTATAATTAACAAATGGGTCTTTTAAGTTTTTTACGTAACAATAGTTCTTTAACTTTTTTAGGTAACAAAAAAATATTTAAAGTTTTTTAAGTAAGAAATAGATCTTTTGAGTTTCTAAATTATTGCATTGTTATCTTTCCGGTCTCCGTTACTTAAGCATTAACAAAGATGTTAACTTGCACTAAAAGTTACTTCTAGTTATTTGGAAGTATTCACTATCACCTCACTAAGTTACTTAAAATTGAATAATTTAATAAGAAAATAATTTACTAATTTACTCTATAAGATATATAGGGTTAAATATGTTTTTAGTCTCTACTTTTATTGGAGTTTCGACAAATAGTCGATACATTTTTTATTATATTCTTAGTCCCTCTAATTTTTTTCCGTTTGCATTTTTAGTACCTACTATCATAAAACTAGAGGGACTAAAAATATAATTAAAAAAATATAGGGACTATTTGTCAAAACTCCCATAAAAGTAGGGACAAAAAACATATTTAACCTTATTTTAAAATAAAAAATTAAATCATTTAAATTTATTACAAAATAATTTATGAAAATTGTAATTGTTTTACAAAGTTAATTTTTTCATTTAAATATTATATATCGTATCATCTTATCATTATCCTACTTTGTGGTTAAGATTATAAAGCGACAAGCTAACATGGTCGCTCATACGCTTGCAAGGCGGTCATTGCTTAGTCTAGTCGTTGTATTGTTGAAACATTATCTCTTTGTATTGCTCTTTTAATGAATAATGAAATAATAAGAGTTGTTGTTTTCCAAAAAAAAAAAGTATCACTACACGTTTCATTTATTTCCACACATATAAATATACCGGTAAATTGGAGTTTATTATAGCAAGGAGTTGAAGTATGCTCGCCATCCAACCAGATAGGCTAATTTTTTTCCACCAAAATAATCTCACTGGATTCTTATATTTTTCATATCAATATTAAATAATTCTTTAATAAAAATTGGGCAAGCTAGAAATTACCGTAGAACAGATTAAAGGGACACTAATAATTATTTTACAATATCGTTCCGAAAGAGATTTAACTTTATCTTTTAATGTTATAATGTCAAACTCTTATCATTATTATTAGAATTTGAGATGAGTCTAATTCAACCATGTAAATCAAAACTGTCTTAAGGGTTGTGTGAGAATTTTAACACACCTTCTCACATCATCACTATTGAATTTGGTATATGGAAATAAATAGTGGGTAACTCAATAGCGAAAACTTAATAGCAGATGGTCCAATGAATTTTGGAGAGACTATAATACTATCTAATAATTAAAAGTTGGGTCTAATTCAACTGACTTGTAAGATGATGATTGTCATCAGTTATAAACATTTTTAAATCATCTTTTCAATCAAATTTGAGACTCTTATACCCTCTCATGCCCAACACTGAATATTTTAAACTTATGAGAGACTAAAGGGTATCCTGTAATTAGACCATAATCAGAAGAAAATTAATATCTCTTTGTCAACTAATTAAGTACAAACTAGCTTTCTATAAGTGTACAGATAACAACATGATCATCTGCTAGGTAGGGAAATTGGAGGAGCGTATGTTATAACTATAAAACAATTTAATTATAAGTTAGGTAGGGACTTAATGGGGTAAACCATGGGGAACAATAACAGGACACATTTATATTTACATAGCACAAAGATTATGATAGAACACATATGTGTCTGATAATATTGTCTATATATATATAATAGGTTGTTTCAAATTTCTTGAGTCTTTAAAGCAAAAACATAATTGAGTATGGGAAAGAAAATGAAACATTTGCAGAGTGTTCCATTCCCTATTGATTTACCTAAACAAAATTATTATTATTTTAATTTAATTGAAAGAGACATATTATAGTGGGGCCATATAATAAAAGAGAAGTCTCTGACTTAGCCCATTTTTCTCATTGTTGTATCTTAAATTATGTCTGACCAGCATACAATTATTACTATTCATTGTTCAATGGTTATAAAAAATTAATAAACTACAATAGAAGTAGTTTAAGAAATAATAATTTTGGGTCTCTTAAATAAATGGTTAGAAGTTCAATTTTTAATTCTATGCATATGAAAATAATTGTTCGAGAGAAAAACTCACCAAGTGTGTCTTATAAATTCCTCAATAGAGATTAATCATATAAATGGAAAAACAAAGTTTGTACTATTATCATGGTAGCAATTTTTTTTTATTAAACTATAATTAAATTACCATTTGCAGCGTAGAGGTGTTTGAAAATTTTGAAATGTTTTTTGGCAACGCAAATTGTTGCTAATTTGCTGTTTAATTTTTTATTTCAATTCTAGCATTATTAATAATATGATCTACTAACTTATTGGCACAACTTTAGACTTAATTAGATCCACAATGAGATTAATATTCAATTCATTACATGCTATTTTATATCTTTTAATTTAATGTTATAACGAGAATGATTTCAAAAGGATTTAAACTTACATTTTTCTGTTTTTTCTCGCAATAAAGATAAGTTATCGTAGAGATTTAGTTCGGTTGAACTTAATCTTTAAAAATGGCTACTAAGATGAAAACTTATTTTTTATTCTAAATAGGGAGAAACACTTGAAAAGAAAGATATTATACCGAAACTAAACAAGGATATAGAAAGCCTTAACATATCAGCAGTCAATATGTGACTTATTTCGGAGGACAATTTTTGAAAAACGGATTTCTTCATTCAATGAAGATCCCATATTTGTTCACGCATCCGCACAATGATTGCTCTCTCGGTATGAATGTTGCACAATCACCTCCCACTAACCAATGAACCTCTGACAATAAGTTAGTGGATCATAGTCGTAACTAATCTCCAGTGAAAAATTTGTGGCTCTCCCAACAAAAGTTTTTTATACGCAAGAGTCCAAACCTTTTACCACTTAAACGAGTTTATTCTTGGATATGACTAGGCATAATTTATTTAACAAGAAAATAAATAAAGACTTGTATTCATAAAATATGCACATCCATTTTTTTGTCAATATATAAAATATTATAGAGAAAAGTAAAATGTAGGGGAGGATAAGGAATATCTGTGAAGAAGTCCCACATCGGATGTGAATTGGCCTGGACAAGAGTTTATAAGTAAGAGACAATCCTCACCTTACAAGTCGATTTTGTAGGATTGAGTTAGGTCCAATAACCAATTCTAAGATGATAGCAGAGTCTCTCCAAGATCCGTTGAGCCACCCGTTATTGGGTCACCCACCATTTTATATCCACGCACCAAGCCCAATAGTGTTGGGCGTGAGGGTGTTTGTTAAGAAGTCACATATTGGAAGTGAGTTGGCCTCAACAAAAGTTTATAAGTAAGAGATAATTTTCATCTTACAAACCGATTTTGTAAGATTGAGTTAAGTTAAATCTCAATTATAAGAATATCCACATCCATTTTCCCATCTCCCTGGTTTCTTTTCTCCCCCTGAAATTCTATTTTTGCCCTTACGGAAAAACTTCAGAAATGTGTTTCCCAAGCTTTCCTAAATTATAGTTCTCCAATTTTTACAATTCTTTTGTGTCTAGCCCAATTTTGTTGTGGGTCTAAGTAAGGGGACTTAAAATCCCCATTTTTTCAATAAAAGTATATTTTCAGGATAAACAAAATTTCGGTTTTATTTTTCTGGAAAAAAAATTCCTATGGAAACAAAAAATTGAAAAAAAGTTAATAGAAAATAAATTATATTTCTTTCAAAGTTTTTAAGGAAAAACATTTTTCTTAATGAAAAATTTGGGGCCTATATATGAACCAACTTTGATTTTAGGCTTCTTTTGAAGCTGATATGGCTTACTTAAAATGGGGACTCTTTAGCATTGAAAACTTTTTGACCAAGTTCTAAAGGGCAAGGGCATATAAATTGACACTATGCCTGCAATTAATTCTCACATTACTAATTTCAGTGACATTATTTATGGTTTAGTACGTTTGGTATTCGATAGGGTACCGGTATGGGGTACAACATTTTTAGAAAAACTAATATACGTATATGAACATAAATTAAGGTACGAATATGTACTTGGTACTGGTACGGGTACGTACCCGGTACCGGTACTTTTCCTCAAATGGAATACCCATGCATCATCATAGGTGAAAACTCAAGTTCAAACATGGTTCAATTATTGTCATCCCAAGGTTGTGACCACCCTAGAGTGTTATTGTATTTTTTACTCCTAAATCTCTATCTGCAAAGGTTTAAATTTCATATTAACTTAGGAGCAGGTAAGTTGATAGTGTCAACTTTGAAGAGAAGGGGACTACAATAAAAATATTCAGAATTCAGATGGTTCATATTTGCACTTGTCATTAATTCATAGAGCAATAGTTACATTGTGGTGTTGTGGCAAATGAATTTAATTTATATGCACCGTAAGTGTAAAGTTATTTTACTCATGCGTCCAATAATATATCGACACATCATGTATAGTAATTAAAAATACATGATATGTCACATTCATTAAATGATGTGGCAACACATCATTGGATGTACGTGCAAAAAAAACTTTACACCAACAGTGCACAACAATTAAACTCGTGGCAAATAACTTCGTTTGAAACAAGATGCTTAGTCTTAGGCTCTATTTGATAAAAAAAAATAGTGGATAGATGATAAGCTAGCTTATAACGGATGAACTTATAGCAAATAACTTATAAGCTAGCTTTTAGCTTATAGCAAATAAGCTAGCTAATTGAATTTGTAGTGTTTAGTAAAATTTGAAGAAAAATGATAAGCTATAAGCTCATAAGCTATTTGAAATAGCGTCTGAAAAATAAACTATAAGCTAGTAAAATAAGTTATAAGCTCATAACGAAAGGACAGTTACTAAACATAATTTTTAGCTTATAAGCTATAAGCAAACAGAGCCTTAATTCGATCAAACATGTTTATTGAGAAATAAAAATTAGCACGTATTTTAATTAGTATTTCTTTGAAGTTTTTTGTGTTAACGCTCGGAAGGGGACTCTAGTAATCTAAAATTCGGCTGCGAGGTAAGCAAAGGCTGGCCAAGAATAGTTACTAACAGGAATTCTTTGAAATTGTTTTAACAGTTATGCACCAACTTATTTTGGATACAACCTGATCACACTATCTATAAATAATAAAAGACATTCGTATAAACATTAAGCTGAATTAAATGATCATGAGGCATCAAATACAGAAGGTGAACTAGAAAGAAAAAAATAGTTTTTCAAATTTTATCTCTAAGTTTGAAATGTCATGTAGTAGCTGCTGCGGCTTCCTTCTTGGCGTAAAATCTCCTATACAGGGAATCAACTTTGGTGAGATAGAATGTGCCCGGAAGTAAGTAGTTACAATCTTGGCCAGTTACGAAGTCCTTTCCTCCGTAATGGTGCTCCATGATTTTTGTGTTTTCGACAAATTTTTCGGGAGTTAACTGCAACGAAAAAAAGTAGATTTCGTTAATAATGATTTTTCGTTAATATTTCAAGATAAATGGTACAGAATAATGAAGAGATAGAAAAATAGAAAATAAGGTGACAGTAAAAGAGAGAGAAAATGCGGGTTGCATCACAAACTCATTGCTCATTGTCCAAACCAAACCACTGTGGGTTTGAACAGGTTGGTTCGAATTAAACCCGAACTTGAACATGTTTAGGTAAAATGTGGGCTGGGTTAGTATGAGTCACTTGGACCCCTACTAAAAATATACTCAATGTCACTATATGTTGTGTTTTAAATTTGGATTTTTTTAAGTATAATATACATATCATAAATGTATTGTATTGTATTGTATCGTATCCTATAATATTGAATAAAAGGTGTATTGAATACTGAAATTTTGGCACGTGAGGGACCAATGTGGTACACGATGTTGCAACACTGGTCCTCCTTAACACACAAATATAAAACGACAGAATTTTAAATAACACAAGTTATTGTTAACCCAGTTCGGTGCAACTCACCTATTCTAAGGGATACCAATCCAGGAAGGAAATCCACTATGGTAAAGTAGTTCAAAGCTCTCCGCAAACGCCCCGTTTACAGCTTCTCACCTAGCAACTACCCGTATAGATTTCTACCTAAGAACATCCTAGATATGAGACCCCTCTCACTCCCCTCAACCACACAACATGCGTGGATTTTAATTCTGTTCTAAAACGATTCACCCTCTGTGCTTAAAAGCTTTAGAGTGAACACAACTATTCTTAATCAAGTATCAATCGTGATACTTAAAAGATTACTAAAACCTAAAACTTAACTCGCACTAACTGCGTTTAGATCTTCAATAGTTTCAGGTACTCTTCAACGAATGAAGCTTGCTCTTTATATAGAGTTATGAATCTTCTTTGGCTTCATGAAAGACAGGATCGTTAGTTGAGCTGGATCCTCTAATCAAATTCCCTTTGATAAGGAATTCGGTTACAAATCAAATAATATTCAATTTGTTTTTATCTTTTTAAAACTCCAGCTGTAGATCTTCAATCTTCAAATAACAAACTCGTTCCTTGCTGCATAAGATAACGCGAGTTTGTTTCTCAATCTTTCAAACATATCCGCGCGCTAAACCAAGATAAGGATAAGGCGCGTTATCAGGCCGTGGTTCCCAGTGTTACAACATTGGAACCAACATTTGGCCTCAGGCTTATTTTACCAAAAATGAAGTCAATCTTCAAAACTCAACAGATACGTATAATGTTCGTGCATCATTGTGTCGCACTAATTAACAATTAAAATAAAATACGCATCATGCACTTTAACTTCATAACGTACATTAAAACATGACCCTATATGCCTAGTTTTACACTCCTTCTGGACTTATAAGCAAAAAAGTACATTTATCCAGTTCACACTTGGACCAAATGCATGTACTTATTTGTTTAAATTTAAATTTGGAGTAGTATATGGTATGGCGAGAAAACTAAGTGGTTAAAGATGCATACCTCAACTCTTTGCTTCAACTTGTCAGAAACATTCAATACTGTTACAATGTTCGACAAATTAAAGGGATGTTGACCTTGTTGAAGGCGGAAGGAGAACATCGTAGAGGTTAATCCACTTCCATATGAGAACATGACTACCCTTTTACCTACCTGCACATGTAAAGACCATCCTAATGAGAAATTTAGAATTAATCGATGTTGATAAGGGAGGTAAAATATACAACAAACACGAGTGAAAAACCTTACCAGCGAGTCGTGCTTATTGTGAAGGAGAGATATAAATGCTGCATATAGAGATGCAGTGTACATGTTGCCAACTTGCTTTGGGATTAATGTGCTTGGCTGAACCTTTTCCTCATATGTATGTTTCGCGGCTTGTTGGTTTGCCTGTAAAACAACAATAACCGTGACCATCTAAGTTCATGTTTGGATCAGAAGACATAAATTGATTTTAGTATTCTTAGTGTTTCTTGATTAGAATTGATTTTGCCTCAAAACATGATTTTTATTTGTTTACACAAATTTATTGTTGAACTCACTTTCACGTGAATGTATTCAAACATAAATCATTTTACCTAATACTCACTTTCGATTAAAATCAATTTTCGTCACTGTAAAACCAAACAACACGCTATGTTCCATTTCCAGAAGTCATTATAGTCTACAAGCATGACTCAAACTAAACAAGATTAGCTACCTTTTCAAGATCACGACTTTGATAGCTTTCATCACCAGATAAGGATGCATAAGGTGCTAGAGTTTGTCTGGAAGTTTCGTCAACAAAACTGGTACAGTATAACAAGCAAAAAACAACAAAACTTATAAGTAGGATTTGAAATAATGAATATATTACAATCGTGTTTTAATAGTTCATGTAATCCTAGTTTTCTTGTAGCTGTTAATTCTTAATAAAAAAATTACCCTACAGAATATGACGTAATATAATATTGCTTTCAAATAAAGCAGAGGTTGCTTTGTTACTACATTCATATCCCGAAATCTAAAGAATGTAGCACCTATTGGCTTATGACAACAAATAATTTCCCAAAAATGGTTAGTACCACTACCAACCGAAACTTGGGATTTATTGCCATTCGCCATGAACATAATGACCATAGGAATACGGCATTATGGTCATGTGTTCTTATAAATCTTCGATCTTATTGATTTACTTAGTGGTTAATCACCTAAGTAATTAGACTTGATTAGAACCTCTTGAAGCATAAAATGAATTATGTTGATTGAGGATTCACATTTACACTTTATTACTTGATAGGAAAAGGTACACTTGTTGTGCAAAAGGCGTTATTTATGCAGTGCATTGAATGTAGGATATGGATTAAGCAGAAGATCCACAAACCTTGGATTTCTCAGGAAATCATTGAAGTATAGCCGACCAAAACTTTTCTGCACAAGCTGCAATACATCAAGAAAGCAGTTACCATTATGACATCGTTGCTTTTATTTTACCGAAATCTGCGTACGGAGAAATGATTACCTCATGACTTGACTACAAAAAAGAATCATATGATTACCTTGTTATATGGAGAATGAAAAACAAAATAATCAGAATCTGACATTGAAAATTGCCTCCCCTCCAATTTTTCATATCTGTAAATGCAAGAACGGAACATGAAAACAATAAAAATTCAGAGTTTTTCAGTTGTGTCTATGGTCTATACTTACTTCTCACAAAACAGCCGATAACAAGAATCAAGTGCCATGAGATAACAAGTTTGCGAGAGTTTTCCGTCAACAACCTACAGCAGAAAAAGGTCAAAGATCAACAAATGTGTGCTAAATACTTCGTAGACTGGTTGGTAGAAAGAATCAACAAGCGCTTAAGCATAAATGTGATGTTCCATATATAGAACCTATAGTTTAGATTGAAAGTGTTTCCTAGAGTCACACCTGTGTTGATGACCGGGATAATAAGGCCGCGTTTGGATATATTGTTTAATTAAGTGCTTTAAACTTAAACACTTATCATATAAATGGTTACGTATTAGCTATTTCAGCAACAAAAAATAAAATAAAGTGAGTTTTCGTATACGCTACAAGATGTTTTATAAACAATCCTTGAGAGCTTGTGGAAATAAGCTGAAAACAACTCATGAACATGTCATACGATGTTTTAGCTCTCCCTAATAGTTTTTAAAATGCTTACGTCAGTAAATAAACTCAAATACACTAATTCATTCAGACACTAAGTAAATTTGGTTTTAATGTAATAACAAAAGTAGTTCATTCATAAAACTAATATTACTTCACAGTACATTTATAATCTATGAAGCATGGACACTCCTCGGATTACGCATGTCCCAGTATCGGACATGCGTCGGTGTCTGACACGACACCAACACTTATGATTACATTGAATTATGTCATTTTCTCAAATTATTATCGGTGTCGACATGTCAGTGTCCGTGTCCATGCTTCATAGTTTATAATGCAAGTAAAATGAATAAAGAAAAGGTGGCAAAGCATTACCGGGTATTCACTTGCAAGATTTGGCTTGTAAAAATCATAAGCATGAGACATGTGACTTCCCCGGAGTTTGCTTTCAAAAGCAATAGGAGCATCGGGCCCAACAAGCATGGCAATTGCGGCTGCTCCTCCGGTAGGACGAGCAGGTCCTTCAGCATATACCTGAAACAAGAATGTCATAGTTGAGAGAAAAATTTCAACAATGTATGCATCACTTCTTAGTCAATATCTTCCACTTTGCATTTATGATACTGGTGAATACACCAATACGGTATAAGGTTAATTTGGTAAAATTGTTATTCTATTTCTTTCTTTTATAGTTTCTCCTTAATTTGTGTGAAATAATCAAATGTGACACTCATAATATGAAAGATTTTTGTTTCGTAGAAGGCCATACCGCACTGTCTGTACACACGACAAGTCCATAGCGTCCATCCCATGAACTACTCTCAACCCAATTTACACAATTGAACAAAGCTGCAGTTCCACCATAGCAAGCATTTGTTGAATCAACACCTTCAATATCGGTATTACCACTGTCCTGATTATTACAATATACATTAGTTAACATAGGATAAGACATAATAAGAACATGACAATTTTCTTTACTTTATCTGCTACTAAATTTATCTCATCCATAAGTTTAGATAACAATAAATTGGACGGATATTAAAAAATCCTACAGCAGATATCATCGCTTTTGTTCCTTCTGCCTCAAATATGCAAGAACACAAAAGATAGGATTAAATCGTGTTACTCAGGCATATCGTATAAGAAGGGTCAAGATACAGAATACAACTTGAAATACGGTTTTAAATTGTGGCTACGACAATATGGTAGTGAAGTTACTCAAATTGTGAAAAAATGTGAGTAAATGCGGCACATCAATCAATAATTGTTATGGCATAGATAAGAGACCTCACAAACAGACGGATCCAAGAATTTCAACTAGTGGGAGCAAGTTTTTATGCAATAGTTAAATGTTTCAATAAAAAATACAAAACACGTTTGATGAGTTAACAGCATTATTATACTCTATTAAGCACAAACACTCCTCGTATTAGGTGTGTCCGGGTGTCAGACACGCGTCAGTGTCCGACACTAATGCTTATAATTACATTGAATTACGTCATTTTCTCAAATTATTGTCGGTGTCGACGTGTCAGTGTCCGTCTCGTGTCCGGTGTCTCTGTCATGTCCGTTTGAGCGAAGCTGGAAGAGTTTGTAACACTATGCAAATGCACACAAAGGAAATTACGGAACTCTATAAATTGTATTTCACTAATTGTGTAAAAGAAATACAATTGGTGTTTGCAGTAATAGAGTTCAATATGACAATGCCACTTCTTAGCAACTGAAACCAGTAAAAGAAGGATAAAAGCACTCCTGTGATAGAGGAAGAAGGTAGCCGAGAGATTGATAATTCCTTAGCACGCTAAGCGATAATAATTCCTTCTTCTAATGGAAACACCGCCTACGTTCAACTGATAGAGAAACTAAAGAACTATACTAAGCTACTGTACTCAACTTCAATCAATATTCATCTGCTTTAGATCAACTGGTTTGAGCTAAAGGTTGTTAAAGTACACAGGTTCAAACTCTGATAAAGGAGAAAATGCTAACGTAACAACTAGTTCACGGTTCAAACACTAGAAACTAACATAACCAACTAAAAATATCTTCAAGCAAGAAGTTGCAGATTACAAAAACTAAGAACGGCATACCTCAAAAACTTGCATCAGGAAGGTCTTGATGGATTTGCTTTTGTCAATGACAGTTTCACTTCCTACCTCCAAGCGACCGATTTTCTTTGGATCAATATTATATTTTTCAAGAAGTGAACTAACAACAGTCATGCTGAAAATTTCCAAACAAAAATAAAAATTTATCAGAATAACTGCATCAAACAAGTCCAGAACAAAAGCTAGCTTCGAAGACAACCTACACAAACATGAAATTACTATCCCCAACATTAACATTATAATTACCATAGTTTTTATTTCTTCTTATTTTTTGGAAGAACCATTAATGATATAATCAAGAGAAAATTGAACATGCATCGACAGTGTAAAATAGTTTTACACTAACATCTAATGAGCATCTTGTATTCCACAAAATAAGCGAGATATTTTTAACTGTTTCTGACATTGCAGATTGATGGTTTCTTATTGAATGACGGTGTATAATTATTTTACACTATCAGTGCATGCTAAATAAACTCTATAATCAAATCATTTCAAAATTAGAAAACGATTCTGCAAAATTGAAATTAAAGTAACCTCATTGAGATAACATCTTCAACCTCAGTACAAAATGCCATGCAATCTTGTCCAAGTCCAATAGTGTATTTCCCTTTGCTCACACCATCATGAGCCTCCAAAGCTTCCTACAAAAATCACATAACACCACACAATGAAAATAAAAGTAAAAATCACAACTTTAACATAAAACAAACATAAAAATCACAATTTCAACCAAAACCCATAAGGAAAAACAATTTTTTTTAAACCCCACAAATAAAAAAGCAAAAAGACAATGAAAAATAAAAATCACAAATTTACATCAAACAAACATAAAAAATTCACAATTTCAACTACCTTTTAAACCCCACAAATGAAAAGTAAACATAAAAATCACAACTTTGTTAATAAAACAAAGATAAAAATCAAAATTTTAACCAACCCATTTAAAAAATTTACATTTTGTTTTTGTTAGTGATCTAAGAAATGAAGAGGAAAGTGCTATATTGGTAATACCTGTTGAACACAAGTGGGAGGGAAATAAATATCCATAGCGAGAATTCCAACATTGTTGGGATGTGAAGAAGCCATGTTTGTGTTGTATTGATGTTGTTGTTTTTGTTCACAAATGAATCTAGAACAAGAATAGTACCTTGGTTTCTTAGTGTTGTGTGTTGATTTGGAAGCAACTATTGTTCCCTTCAACTAACACCTTTTTATGTGGAAATTTTAAAGGGTGTGTTTGAATTGAATGGAAATTAAGTGTAGTTTTTTATTGAGTGTTAGTTTTGAATGGAAATTCAGTGTTAGTTGATGTGAAGGAATGATGTTATTACACACAATTACTTGAACTAGGAAATTAGGAATTATTGGATTTGTTTTTCATGTTAGAATGTCAACACCAAAAATAATGCATTATAACCTTAGATGATGGGGCAGAAGTCCCTGCGCTCTATAATATAATATAAGTAAAAAAATATATTTTATACTTATTAATTAAGAAAAATAAAATATGATAGTTTGAATTATAATTTTTTGTGTTTGTTTTTCAAATAAGTTTATGGAAGGTGTAAAAAAAAAATTTATTGGTTATTGATTATGGGAAAAAAAAAACAGAGAAAGTAAATTAAATGCAATTTGCATTTAATTTTATGAGAATAAGTAAAAGTAAACCTTAAAAATGATAAGAAAAAGTGATTTTTTTTTTTGCTTATCATATCGGAAGTAGAGAGTATTAGTTTAACTAAAATTTTGAGCTAGAGTATTGAAGTGGGTGAGGGTACTTAGATGAGGTGGTAGAAGTATCTCTTTAGGTTAACTAAAATTTTGAGTTTGATTACCCAAAGCAAAACCGCAAACCGAACCAATTCAAATCAAAAACCGTAAAAACTGCATTTGGTTTGGATGTATTTGGATGACTTTTCTGCTGAACCGCGCGGTTCGGTTCGGTCCAGTTGACGGTTTGCAATTCTAATAAACGAACCGCAAATTACATTTATTTCTAATTTTCTATTATATTCCATAGGTGAAAATCAATATGAAAGGTAAATATGAAAATATGAAAAGTATTGGGAGACGTCTCAAAGATTATGAGACGTTGGGGATTGAATAAATATTATGAAATGAATTAAAGTTGTGTGCGTGTCAAAGAAAACTCAGAATTAAATGGATCCCATGATAAGTTATGAATTCAACATTTTTCTATATAACTAAGAAAACTCAGAATTAAACTTAGTTTGCAATGTAATTTGGAAAAATTGAACATCGGGACTGTGTTTACGGCGTTAAGGGGCTTGGCTTTTGGCATTATGGGCTGTTGTGGATCGTTTTGGGAGTGTGGTTGGATTTTAGGGGAGGGATCGGTTTAGTTGGTGTTGTTTGTTTGGGGTTTTTGTTGTACCACCAGTTGCTTAAGTTTTAGATTTCTTTTCTTTGTTTTGAATCATATTGTATTTGTCCCTTTCTAGGTACTCCTTGTACTTAGGTTATATCAATAAAATTTTGCCTCCTTCAAAAAAAAAAATGGGAAAAATTGAATCCCTTTATATTAAAAAAAATCTGAAAAATTTGGTGTGGCTAAAGCCACACCTAGTCCCATAATGCATCCGCCCCTGACTTAAAGTATTGTTTTGTTGAATTACTTATTTTTTGTTATTGTTATTGTGGTTTATTATTATTTTTTTCTTCAATTGTTTTTGTGGAAATCTGTGTTTTGTCTACTATATAGTGGTAAAGTTAACACAATATAAGATTAGGATGTTCCCATCGGATACGAAATCAATACTTTAATTGGTGTTACAATGCTTTAACTTAATTTCAGAACATAGGTATGGATCGTAGTTGGAGGAAAGCTAATCGATTAAGTGACGAGTACTAACAGGGAGTGATGGAATTTCTACGATTTGCCGAAACCAATCTTCCTCCTCCCGAAAGTAATGCTAAAAAAACATTCTACTCCCGAAAGTAACGTCGAAAAAAATCTTCCTCCTAAAATTAAAATTAATGTACGACTTTTTCGATGTCCATGTGTTCTCTGTGGAAATAAAAAACAAGAAATTGATAAGGACCAAATCAAGAGTTATCTCATTTGCAATGGGATTTGTCAAAATTATACAAAATGGATATGGCACGGTGAAGTAGTAGCAAAGCGAAGTGTGTCCGAAAGTGAAAACGTTAGTGTAGATATGGATGATCGTCTTGAAGACATGATGCGTGATATCGGAGAAGACTCGTTTAAGAGGGCACATGTGCATGATACTTTGTGCACCAAAAAGGATACACCTTTGTACCCGGGATGCACAAATTTTACGCGTTTGTCAGCGGTGTTAAAGTTGTTTAATCTGAAGGCAAAAAATGGGTGGACTGACAAAAGTTTTAGCGAATTGCTTGAATTGTTGACACAAATGCTTCCTGAAGGTAACACACAGAGTTTTTATACTAGTTCCCCTCACAACTTGAGAGTACTTCAGTCTCCTTGTTCTTTAACAAGAGAGTTCACTATAATCACAGAAGATTACACAATTTTCTCAAGCACACAAGCAAGAGACTTTAACTGACGCTCAAGCACACAAGCAAGAGACTTACACTATTTGCTCAAGCACACAAGCAAGAGACTTCACAAATTGCTCAAGCACAAAAGCAAGAGACTTTACAATTTGCTCAAGCACAAAAGCGAGAGACTTTGAATCTTATGCAAGATAAGATTGATTAGCAAATATACACCTAGGACTAACTCTTTTACAAAGATAATCGAAACACAAAGCTTTGATGTTGGAGTTGTAGTTGTCTGAGTTCAAGTCTTGTGCTAATGTTTTCTATTACGATTATTGAATTGTACGAACACTTTCTTTTTGTATATTTGTATGCAGTTTTTCGTGTATGAGCTTTTTCTCAAGATGTTCGACGTTGTTAATCAGTTTGTCAATTCAAAGTGGTCTCATATTTATAGGAAGGAAATAGAGGCGTTTAAATATGACCGTTGTAGAAGATCAGTTTGTCGGTTGAAAATACTAGACCATTTTAACTTATTCCATAAACGGAAAACTGCTTCTGCTTCATTGTTTCTCGAAGATAGTTCCTTTGCACAGAAGAGGTAACTTCGTACCGTTGTCTTGATACTCCTTTCTTGATTAGTTGGATTGACAAGGAGCAGCATCCATTTCGTCATTGTATAGACTTTAACCTTGAGGAGATATCTTTAGACTGATTCCATCAGATTGAGATGTTTTGTCATTCTTGTGTAGCTTCTGAGAGTGCACTTAAATTGTTTCTGACAGACTCTTCTTGCTTCTTAGACTTTTCTGGCTCCTGAGACTCTTGTAGCCAAGGTTGTTAAAATCCCGATTTAAAACCTAAAAACCATAGATTTTATGTTTCTAGGTTATCATTTCGAGTTAAATCGCTGGTAGAATCCTTTTTGGGTAAAATCCTAGTCCGGAACGATTTTACATGATTTAAATCGCTCTAAAATCGTAGGTTTTAACTCTTTGAGACGATTTTACCTTCTTGTTTTTGGATAATTTTTTGGATGTTACTTGATGATTTGGTGGATAATTTGTGTAGTTTGATCCAAGTTTACGAATATTATATTTTATTATGATGATTTAGTATATTTTAGATTTTAAATTAAGTTAAAACTTTAAATTATTGATGCATTTATAATATTATATAAGTATATATATGTCTTAAATATAAATATATTATTATTTTAATATGATGTAAAATCGATCATTTTACGATTCGATTTTACGTTTCGATTTCACCTAGGCAAAACGAGTTAAGGTAAAACTGATTCTGACAACCTTGCTTGTAGCTTTTGATAGGTTTTCTTCAGACTTAGTTCTCTCAGAACTTCTGAATGCTTCAGATGCATATAAGTTGCTTTGAGCTTCTCAGATCCTATCTTCTCTCTTTACTGCATACTTTCATATAAGATCATTAGTGTTCTCAATTGCATATTAATACTTTGTTATCATCAAAACTTTATCAAGCTCTTTGGGATTTGTTCTAAGAACCATTTTTGTTCTAACAAGACATTGTATTGATATGATGCACGTGGAGAAAAATGTATGTGATAGTGTAATCGGAACACTTCTCAACATTGCAGGCAAGACAAAGGATGATATAAATGCCCGTTTGGATATGGATTTGATGGGTATACGAAAAGAGTTATTACCACAACAAATAAAAAACATGACATTTAAGGATTTAAGTAAAGCCTTTTTAAGATGCTTGATCAATTTTGCTTTTGAAAAACAAGGGTATACCTGATTCATTCTTCTCTGGATAATGTCTATGTTCTCAGGTTCTGATTTTCCATCAGAACTTGAATCTTCAGAGTCTGAACCATCTTCAGAACTTGATTCTTCAGCTCCTGGTGCTCTTTCAGATTCATCTTCAGAGAAGTTGTCTAGCTCATCCCAGGTTGTCATTCCTTTAGCCAGTTTTCCTCCATTCTTCTTGAAGTTGTACCATCTATGAATTTTTATTGAAAACCTTTCAAGATACTCTTCATCAGGTTCTTCAATAAGACCTTCATGTTCCAATGTTTGCTTTCCTTTCCTTGCTGCTTTTGCTTCTTCACTTTTCAACTCTTCTTCTTCTTTCAGAGCCAGTTCATGGACTCTGAGTAAATCAATCAATGATTCAAGACTCATTGAATTGATGTTTTCAGTTTCCTCTAGAGATTTTGAAATTTCATTCCAATTCAGAGGTAAACTGCTCAGCATTTTGCTTACAAGCTCTTTGTTGCTGAGTTTGTTGTTGAAGTCCTCAAGCTTGCTTGTGATAGCTTGAAATCTTAAGCTCATTTCTCCAATGCTCTCATTTTCTTCCATTCTAAACTCCTCATATTGATCTAACATACCATTTATATTTGCTCTCTGAATGCTTTCATTATCATCACTGATGAAGCAAACATTGGTGGTTGTAGATTCAATATTAGAAGTTTGTTCAGCCCCTGACGTGGAAGGATTTTGATTGTTGCTCAGATCTTCATTTAAGTTCAGTCCATCTTCAATTTCCTTGATAAGATCAGCAACTTGTTGATATAGCTTCTGCTTCCAATGATCCATGTTTTGAGCCATGGTGTTTTTCTCCTTTGGATCTTGACTGTCTCACGGTTAAGTGATTTACCAACAGAACCGGAGCTCTGATACCAATTGAAGGTGCGTGGAGAAAACACAAGAAGGGGGGTTAAATTGTGTTTTGGATATTTAAAAACTTTTCTAGATATTTAAATCTATCAGAGTCTTTAAGCACAGCGGAATAGTTTACACAATCAACTTAAGGCTAAGTAAATGATGAAGGAGTAAATGAGAGAGTGAGAGAGAAAGAAAGACACACAACAATTTATACTGGTTCCCCTCACAAATTGAGAGTACTCCAGTCCCCTTGCTTCCAAGGGAGTTCACTATAATCACTAAGATTACAATCAGATGCTCAAGCACACAAGCATGAGACTTCCTTGCTCAAGTCACACAAGACTTAAGACTTCCTGCTCTAGGTCACACAAGACAGAGAGACTTCCTTGATCTAATCACACAAGATCAGAGACTTCCTTTCTCAAGTCACACAAGACAAGAGACTTCCTTGCTTCTACACTCAGCAGAAGACTTCTTTGCTCTAATCACTAAGATTGAGACTTACTTGCTTCTACACTAAGCAGAAGACTTTCTTGCTTCTACACTAAGCAGAAGACTTATCAATTACTCACGCAGGAGTAATACTAACTTCTAAGCTTAAACTTATTACAAACATAATAACTTCAGAGGCTTAAGCTAGTTTCTATTCTCACTTCATTTGAGAGATGTTTTCTATTACAATTCAGATTCTCACTTTATTCTGAGAGATGTTTTCTAATGAAGATCGATAGTCATCAATTCTTTCTTTTGCATATTTATATGAGTTGAGAAAGACATTGAGACGTTGGAGAAATTCCCGTTGTAAAATGGACAGCTGTAGTCTTTGAATATCCGTTGAGTAAAGCCACGTCTTCTTTTGCAGTGAAGTTTCACCTTTACTGTTTGTCCAAAGTATAGTAATAAGGTACAACTAGCTCCTAGAGAGAGTAGGATCACATCCTTTGTGACCGTTGTAATTAGTTATCCTTAGAACAAATCATCAAGCTTGATAAGATTAGTTGATGTAGCCCTTCTAATGATTTGGGGAATTCCTTTGCTTCTGATGAACCTTTGATAACTTGGAGTCTGATTGGTCTTGAATAAATGGCCTCTGATAGTCCTTCGTATTTCAGCTTCTGAACGTCTTCATCTTCTGAATAACTCATGACTAGCAGATAGCTTTTGAACTCTTGTAGGCATCTGAACATCTTTGAGCTTCTGAACTTCTCCGAGCTTCTGAACTCTTGCAGACATTCTGATCCTTTTTGAGCTTCTGAACTTTGTTTAGCTTCTGACCACATTGTAGCTTCTGAACTCTTTCAGAGTATAAAGATTCAGACTTCCATAGGTTTCATCAGAGTCTAAATTAAATGTGCTCTTGATATAACGTTGGATTCTCCTGCACACTTAATTTAAACATTAGTAACATCAATTGTCCATTTAATACTTTGTTATCATCAAAACTTAAGGGTGTGTATTAACACACATTTTGTTCCAACATGGTTGTCCTATGAGCCTAAACGTAACATAATAACTTGGAGTCCATATGTTTTCAATAAAACCTCCTTTTATACAAAACTAAAGGATGATCGTAGTACCATGCAAAATAGTAGGGTTATGGTTGTGGCTGAGTCCATGCATTTCTCTAGTTCCAAGGATAAAAACCCGGTTATGGCATCTACACCCTACTATGGGGTGATTGAAGAGATTTGAGAGATTGATTACGTTATGTTTAAAGTGCCTATATTTAAATGCAAGTGGATTAATATTAACAGTGGTGTACGAATCGATGAATTAGGATTTACATTGGTTGATCTTTCTAAGTTAGCTTATACCAACGAACCTTTCATCATGGCATCCCAAGCAAAACAGGTGTTTTATGTTGAAGATCCTTCGCCTAACAGTAGGTGGTCGGTGGTTTTACAAGGAAAAAAATGTGCAAGGTAGTGATGAAAATCAAGCTGTGATTCTTAATATTTCCGAAACTCTTCATCTCTCAACAAATGTGCCTACCTTCGTTGAAGAAGATGAAGAGGATGATGTGCAAGCTATTCGTTCGGATCATCAAGAAGGGATTTGGCCGGACTAGTACGTTTGTGTATTTTGATTTAACAAGTTTATACATTTGTGTTTTTTTTTAGTAAGTTAATAATTAGTATGTTTTTGAATTTTGATTTAATTACACATTTGCTTTTGCCATTTGCATTTTTTGTTAATAATTAGTATGTTTGTGAATTTTGATCCTAATCGATGTTTTCATTTTGTGTAAGCAGATTCATATATAGTTGATTCAACCGTCATAACTTCTTCAAGCCAAAAAAAAGTGGTAGAGGTGCTACTTTGATGAGACAACTTACCAAAGTTCATCAGTTGGGTGATCTCCTACATGTCAAATTTAATCCAAAAACTTTGAATTGTTATGGTGCTCATTCAAAAACGTTTAAGAGTTATTTGTCATATCTTGCTCGAAGTAGTTGTAGTATTTTGAAAGATGAGTGGAAGGACGTAGACAAAAAAGAAAAAGATAAAATGTGGAGTGATATTGAGGTATTTAAAATTTATCATTTATACTTTAATTTTTGTATCAAGTGATATGTACTTACCTTCATTTATCCTGACAATTTTGTTATTATGTGGAAAAAAAAACTAACAAAATTTTGTATGTATATATGTAGAGTTATTTTGTTATTCCAGTAATTAATGAAGATCCTGATAAATATCCTTTGAGGAAAACATGGTTATATTATGCGGGACACCGATGAAGAGGTTTTAAGACACAACTCATGAGAGAATATGTTTCAAAGCCCAAAAAAGATCGCGCTCCTCCATATGTGAAGTATATTTATATTAAAAAAGATATATGGAAACAGTTTTTGGCGTCCCGAAACACCCCTGAATTTAAGGTTAGTAGTGTTCTTTGTACATATATTTAGTAATAATTTGACATATGATATGCAGTAGTCTCAGATTAGTAGTAAGGTTAGTATCGGCTTTGTCTACTGCGTTAACATTTGGCAGTGGGTAGGTGGTTATGTTTTGGGGGTAGTTGGCTTCTTTTTTTCTGTTTTGTTGGGGCTGCCTTAGTTTTTTTCCATCTCCATATTTTTGTTATGTGTTTTGTAACTTGGAGTTTTCCTCCTTGTTTAGCCTTTTGTACTGTGTTTCTGTTTGTGTACTGGCATATCTTATGTTGGTTTCACTTTTTGTTAATATATTTTAGCAGTTTTAAAACGTGTATTCTTACTACATCTTGTGCATCTACATCTGACAACATTCAGACGTAAAAAGCGTTTTCGGCCAGATGTAAAAAATGTTTTTTCTAATAGTGCCTCTTCCTCTTTAATTAAAAATCTGTTTAATTAAAAATTTGTTTCTAGTTTTGTCATTTTGTATTTAATGAAATAATTGCATTTAATCCTAATGTCATTTTTGAATTAAATTAAATTTGTTTTACTCCAATATTAAATTTTAAATATAAGATTTAATATAACTTAAACTAGTCTTAAAAGATGACAACATCATTTTTGAGCTAGAAGTGAAAGTGGTGGTTGATAATGTAAATATATTTTCTCATGATTTGTCGGATTTTGATTTTATTATTAAGGATTGTAATTTTAGACTTAAATCTTTATGTTTGAATTTGTTGGTTAATTCAAGTTATTGTAGTTGTTTATGAGTTAGCAAGCGCGGCCGTGTATATTGCTAATCATTGAGTGTTAGAGTTGATATTAAATTGGATTGTTGATGCTATTTTTAACGATGCTAGATAAGCTTATTTCCTTCACACACAAAAAATCTTTGTAATTGGATCGGCAAATATTTCATTGGATTTGTTTGCGGTGTTAAAATTTTAGTCTTGTAATATTGAGATACATGGTTCAATTTCTGCTATGAACAAATGTAAAATAAAACAATAATGATACACGGGCACCCAATTTTTGTACGTTCATGCAATAGTTGGTTATTCACCAAAAAATTGGTTAATTAGTTAAGTTGATGGTGAATCCAATTGATTTTAACAATTCTAGTTAGTTAACCAAAATTTTGGTCATGAATAAAATCAACCATTTGCTCAATTAAATTAATCACATTTTTTAACGTGATTAAGCAAGTGACGGTGCCACAAATTTATGCAAAAGTGAATGTCAACTTTTCTTTTTGAAATAACCTTAATTTTTTGTATGTAAATCCGCTTCACACAATAAGAAAAACTCTAGCCTTATTAGCTCAAATGGATGACATATTCTCTATACAAGTTTTAATGTTGTTGCATGACCAAACTCGGGTTTAAACTCGAGATCTTGATTAAGTTCGAAAATATTCGTGTCATCTTATAAAAGTGCTTTTGAGTACTCAAAAAACTATCTAAGTCGACTAACACAAGTAACATGGGCGAATCTAGACATTAAATATTGGTGTTGCTAAACATGAATGAACAAGACAATCATTTAACCACATCATTCATTTTGTTAGATAGCCGACTTTTCACAAATTTCATAGTTGAAAAAACATTTCCACACCGCAAATGACGATGAGTGATCCAAGCATGAAACACATTGTAAAATTTTAGTATTCTCTTCATCAAACCTAACATTGAGCTCATGCAACTGTAAATCTAAAACACAAAACAAACAATCATGCTTATAATGATGAAAATTAGAAACATTAGAAGTTGTAGCGTGACGTCTAAGTTTCTTCCCTTACACATATGGTGTATCCATATCAAATACATTTTTTTTGACAAGATCAAATACATAAATATCATGCTTATTGCAAATTTCCATAACCTTAGATATAAATTCTTCCCTTCCATCATTCCTCATTTCTTATAATTCTTGTTTGGTAGCATTGACAAGTTACAAGACATTCAAAAGATCTTGATGGCACTTCTGTAGTGCTAAGCTCAAATAATTTGTAAATCATAAAATCTCAACCATCATATATAACATTAAAACAAATCAAAGGATTGAATGTCTTGGTTGCATTAATTACTTTCTTATAATTCTTTTTTAAAAATTTGTAATAATAAAAGAAAACATTAACTCGTTATCTCTTTTGAAAGATAAGATTGTAAAAATAATCTTGAGCAAAAAAAAAAAAATTGTAAAAATAATACCATTTGCAACAAATTTAATATTACAACAACTAATCTCAATAGTTTTCTCAAAGTGACATATTTAGAGACGATGACAGTATTTTAAGAAAAAAAACCAAAGTGTAACTTATTGTCAACAAAAAATATTTAACTTTATAAGCAAATTTAAGTATTTAAATACATCAAAAATTGAAATAAGAATGTATTTAGTTCATAATATAGACTATATACTCACTTCGTAGCACTTTATAAGTAAAAATACATTTTGTACATTAATGTATCTGACCTACAATATAGACCAAATACATTAAATATACCATGAATCTAAAAAATGTATTTTTGGTTGTAAAGTGTTATACATCAGTTTTCTAATGTACAATATTAAATATACCAAGACTCTGTTTGGTAAAAATAACGGTTAGCTAATAAGCTAGCTTATAACTGATTGTTTATAGCTTATAGCTAATTGTCATACCCCAATTTTTGACCTAAAATCCCGCCTCATGTCCATATGTCATGCATTTTTGTCCGGGATTTGCTTCGCTTTTTCAAACGAAATTTCGGCAGAGAGGTATTTTAAAATACCTCATTTTTTGTGTTCATTTATATTTTTATATTATTATTATTATTATTATTTTGTTTTTTCCAATTTTCATTATTTTCATTTATATTATTATTATTATTATTTATTTATTTATTTATTTATTGATTGCTTTTTCTGTTTTTTATTAATTAATTAAAAAATAAAAAAAAATGTCCAAAGTCAACTGTGAAACTCCAAACACGCAAAGGAGATCTGCTTTCTGCAGAAATCAGAAACAGTGTACGTTTTTGTCCATTTTCAGATTTTTGTTCCCCTTGACATTGTCCTTGTCCAGTTTCAGGCGAGATCCTTTGGATCTTAGGAACCCTAAATTCGTGTATATATTTGAACAGAGAATAGATGAACAGGGAGGTTTTTTTACCACGGCCAGACACAAAACACCCACAAACCCTAAATTCTTTTTTTTCTCCCAACAGAAAAGCAAACATCAAAAACCAAAAAAAACCTTTTCAAATCCCATACACAAAAGAAAAACAGCACTGTGTTTTTTTTTTTCCAAAAAAATCAGAAAACGAAATACACCAAAAAAAATCAAAGAAAACCTTCATTTTTCAAAACCAACAGAAAAAAACACCAACAAAAAAAAACCGAAAAAAACAACAAAAAATACACAAACCTTTCTTCCTTTTAGATCAAAAAGAAGTACAGAGAAGGAGAAGAAGAGGAACACCACAAATCCGGAACCAAGCGCAAAAAAAAAAGGTGGGTTATTTTTTTTGTTTTCTTTTTTCCGATCTAGAGAATTTGGTCAAGATTTTGGGTTTTTTGTTTGTGGATTTGAGTTTAGAAAAGGATTTAGAAGGTTTTGATGTAAAAAAAAAATAATAATTTTTTTAAAAAAAAAATAGGCTAGCCGGCGGAGCCGCCGCCGGAATCGCTCCGGCGTGGCGGCGTCTCGCCGGAAGGGATGAAGATTCATCCCTTGTTCTTCAAGGAGGAAGAACAGGAGAGAGAAGAGAGAATAGAGAGATGGCTGCGGCAGAAAGAAGAAGAAAAATGAAAAAATGAAGTTTTCTATGTTTTTTCATATATATATACCCAGGTCCAATCCCATGCGTGCCTGTCTATGGTATTATCGCGAACCTGCGCACCCAGGACCGTCAGATCTGATCAAACGCCCCTTGATCATTTCATCACAATCTCCTCTGATCCAATCTGGGACGTCTGATTAATCAGACGGCCCAGATTTCGTCTTCCCTCTTTTGCACAAAAACGCAGCGTCCTTGGGCCCTGTTGGACTGGGCCTAGTCCAGTTTTTGCTATCCACACCCCCCTGTCTTGCTGTTTACACCCCCTGCTCCATTTTTTTTTTTTTTTATTTATTTGTTCTATTATATTCGAATGTCATTTAATTTATTTACTTTTGTACATTATTCACATGTTATATGTTATATTTAAATATCAAAACGCCAAAAATATGCATCGTTATTTATCTTTGTTTATTATTGCTTCAATGTAAGATTGCAAAAAAAAATATTTTGTGTGTTTTACTTTGTTCAAGTCCAAAAGAAAAGGGAAATGTTTCGTTAACCCCGCGTTACGTTGTTTTTTTTCGCTTTTACTTGTTCGCTATTTTTGAACTTGAAACAAAAAAAATCATTTTATTTAAATAAAAAAAAGAATGAAAAAAAGAGTGGTTTGACGGATGACTTTTCACTCTCCGGTGACTTCGGATTTCCTGCCGGATGGCTTGCGGTCCGAATAACCGACGTTCTAAAAAATACTTTTTTTTTCTAAAAAAAATAACAAAAACTAAAACCTTCAAATATTTTCAAAAAAAGAAATCTTTTATAATAAACTTCGACTTTCATTGAGAAACCTTTTTCAAACTTTTTTTCAATAAACGGTCTAACACACTTAAGCATATTTAAATATTTTCACAAAGACTAAAAAATACAAAAACAATCCAAATCTTTTGCCGCTTGGCTTTTCAAATTCAAACTTTTTCTCAAAAAGTTTAGACGTGAGTCATCTCTAGTTGAAATTCATTTTCCCACAACATATGGCAGGAAAAGATATAAACTTTTCAGTATGTTCGTGGCGGATTAAAAAGGAGTTTAAACTTAAGATGACGACTCGTCTTTTCTCCTAAAAAAAAAATCAATCAATCAAACGAATCACTTTACAAATTTTACCCCGAACTACGAGATTTTGATCCCTCGCGGGTACGTAGTGCAAAAGACCTTGTGTCTTCCCAATTCAAAATTAATAAAACTTTTTTCTTCTTTTCTTTTGAATATCCCAAAATTAATAAAAAAATTCTCTCATCGTTACCCAATCATTTATAAGCAAATTTTACAAGCAAAACATTTTAGCACAAAGAAATACATATTTTACAAGAGGTTCCCGTAGAGTACTACGGATACATAGGATGCTAATACCTTCCCTTTGTATAACTAACCCCCGAACCTTAAAATCTCTAATTTTTTATTATGGGTTTATTCGATCTTTTCCCCTTCCCTTGGATAAATTAAAGCTCGGTGGTGAATCATAATTTTTGAGAACCAAAGTTAACCAATAGCTTGGCGTCCGAAAATCACCGCGACAGAAATGGCGACTTCACTGGGGACTCCCCAAGAGGGTTGAGCCTAACTTGTATCTATGTTATATTTTGTGCTTTTATTTTTCTCGTAATATTTTATATTGCTTTATTATGCTTATATGTTTGGGTTTTGATGCGATATTTCTGCAAGTGCACAGACTTATCGTGTAGTTATAAAAGATTATCGATCCCACAGAGACCAAAAGTCGAGCTTATCGTTATCTAATGTTACTATGTAAATCTAAGGCTAAATAATAATTGGAAAGTGATTTTAAAATAATTAATTTAATTTAAACAATTAGATTTAACTAAACTGGAATGTTACTTTAAGTCGCTTCAATGGGTTCGGTAATTAAATTGCATTAAGAAATAATGTTACTTTTTAACAAACTGATATTGATTTAAAAATACGCTCCTCACACTTTCGCGCTGTTGGTTAATATCGTAAAGTTATAAAATAAATGCTTCACTCTCGCTCTCACATTTACTTATAAAAATACTTTTTGAAAATCAATTCAATTTAATTAAAAAGATCTAGTTTTCACAAAACAATATTAGTTTAAAGACTGAGGTCTCACACTTTCGCGCTATTGGACTAAATCATAAAATATAAATAAATACTTCACTTTCGCTCTCATATTTAATTTATAAAATATTTTTTGGAAACTAATACAGTTTAATTAATTTTAAAGAGCTGTCGCGGTGTTTAAAATTAATGTCCAGTTTTTACTATCTAGTATAAATCTCACACTCTCGCGCTGTTGACTTACACTTTAATTAATTTTCACTCTCGTGCAAAATTATAGTCTATCGTTTAATTAAAAACTGAAACAGAAAACTAGTTTGTTTGAAAATAAAGTTTGCAACTTAATTACTAAACCCAGATCAGCTTCTTATTCACATTCCAGTTATATTAAATTAGTTCGACATAATTGTAAATAAAAACATTACGATTAAATAAATAATAATTGATTTAATTAAGAGCATATCAGAGATCAAAAATTAATATCAAACTGAATGATAACCAAAACAGTGTAATTGAAACTGAAACAAATTAATTAAATAAGTAGCAGTAGATAACAATTACGGTTCATAAATAACAGCAAAACAGAAAACTAAATACCATGTACTGTACGTGACAGTATATGGCAGTGAAAACAAAATAGGCTGAAACAAAAATATTAAAATACTGAACTGAATAATATATATTAAATAGAGTAACTTACAGACAGCAACTGGAATGAAAGCAAAACACCAGAATAATAAAAGTTTTGAATTAATGCGTAGCGTGCGAGAGAGCAAAAAGAGTCAGATTACATGTATTTATAGACCTGAGAAAAATAACTGACTTCCTATCTTTTCTCCCCCATTTCAATCCTATTTTCACTGGACTTATACGTGAGTTGTGCCTCAAGTTTAGGAAGTGATCAGTTTTTGCGCTTCGCTGGCTTGCACGTCTTTTTCCCTTTTTCTTTTGTTTTTCTTCACGTGCCCAATTATATAGGCATGGCTGGCGCCTTAGATTGCTTGCCTGACGCCATGCTTTATCACGTTATTTTCCTTCACGTGCCCAATTGGATAGGCATGGGCATGGCTGGCGCCTTCTTTTCCTTGCCTGGCGCCATGCTTAATGCATGAATCAACATGCCTGGCGCCATGGACTTCTTGCTTTGGCCCTTTCTTTCTTTGCCTGGCGCCTTGCTTTATAATTAGCTTGGTGCTTTTTGCTTCTAGTCCCATAAAACTCATATTTTGCTAAATTTCGGCTGCATCTGTATTTTTATAAAAAGTATTAATTATTTCATAGATAACACAATAATTTAGAGAAAATATTAAAATATTACGACAAATAATATTAAATAAATAGTGCATTTTTCGGTGTTATCAAACTCCCCTCAACTTGAACCATTGCTTGTCCTCAAGCAAAAAGATTATAATTTTGTGATAGAGAAACAAAACAAAAAGATTTTCCATGAGTAACATTTTTAATCTCGACCAAATCAGAGAAACTAATTTATTTATCGTACCAAAAATATCATGGAAACACAAATCACAAATGAACATGAATTTCATCCTTACATAGACCGTTCCGAATCATTTTACTATACCTGAACTTAATTTTCATTTCTTCTTTCGTTATCCTTTTTTAGCCCGCGGTAATCACATTAAGCCCGTTATCTATTCACACACACATGGTAGTGAACCTGTTAGCGATTATGACCAGATTCTTTCTCATATTATTTATTTATCTCTTTTCTTACTTTTTGTCATAGGATATTTTATATCTTTGAGGTATTTCGCATTTGGGCTAAATGACCGGGTGAGGGTCATCTGACTTAGAGTGCGTAGTCCCTTTTCAGATTTATACATCCTTGATTTTCATTTTTCATTCAAAGTCATTCACTTATATTCGTCGATTCAACTACTTAGATAGTGATCGTAGATGGTGCCGACTACCTATGGGCTTACTCAAGGACCAGTAAAGTGTCAAGAAATTTAAGTTCAGTTTCTAGCAAATATCCAAATTGATCTACATAATTAAGAAATTTAAGGTGTTAAAATGATATAGCTGGTACGAAAAATATACTTAATTTGAAAGTTCAGTCTTAATTACGTTTGTGACTTTGGAATCTCAAAATTATTTGTTTCTTAAAATTTTTGTTATGGCTCAAAATTTTGGGAAAAATTAAAAATACACCGAAAAAATTTATTTGCAGAAAGGAAAACTAAACTAGAAAGTGAAATTAATACTGAAAAGTAAATAAAAGCAATAAAGTCCTCCCCTCAACTTAAATCCAACAGTGTCCTCACTGTTGTGACTCAAGCGAATGAATGGAGTGCAAAACCTGGAGATTCACGCTTGTACGAAGCTGATAGGTGTCGAGCGATCAATCTCTTTATTTGCTGAAAATTCAAACAAATGAAAACAAAAACATTAAATTAAAAACTCGTGGGTTGCCTCCCACGCAGCGCTTTGTTTAAAGTTGGTAGCTCGACGACTCATGAGTGTAAGTGCTCATAATGGTTCTTTCGAGAATGACTCCCAATCAAACTTTTAATAAACTTCAGTTTCCATGGCCACTTATCAAGCCATCTCTCATATCCCTCACCTTTTCTTTTCTTCATTTTGTGGGGCGGTTCATGCTTCTGAACGTGCGGTGGTGGTTCTGGCTCAATCATTAGTATCAACTTTTCAAGTTTGGGTTCAGTTCTTTCGTCCACCACATCAAAGGCTATTCTCCCCTTCTTAACACTAATGATTTCCCTAGTTCCATGGTCCTCTAATTTTCTCTTTTTATGCAGGACCTCAAACAAAGGTGCATCAGTGTGGATATTTTTCAATACCTCTACATACCTTTTCGGTTGGGAGTCTACCTTAGCTTTCACAAATCCGTGGGGTAAAGGGATCGGTGGGTTGTAGGGAGTAGGAAGAACATAAGGTGCTTCCTTCTCTACCTCTTTGACAAACTCCCTTTCGGGTGGTGTCGGTGGATTTTTCTCAATCTCTACTCTTTGCTCACCAGAACTTTCATCAACCTCATTATTACTCTCTTCAACCTCATCATCACTCTCCTTAGGATTTTCAATTTGTTCTTCTCTACTGGTTGTTAAAACATCCACATGCTCCTCAAGGAAGGGTCCTAGAGGTTTTTGTTCAAACAAGGAGATTTGAGTCTCCAATGTCATGTTGTGAGTCACGAGGGACTCAACCGCATCATTCAGCTGCCTAAGGGTTTCATTTTGGACATTTTGTATCTCTACAAAGTGTTCTATCATAGATTCTAGTCTAGAGTGAGTTAACGTCGCATCGAAATCCTCCATTAATGTTTCGAAGTCGAAATTATGGGATTCTTGCGGTTCTTCAAAATGTTGGGACTGGTAGTTGTAGAGGTAATTTGGGCAAGAGTAAGTTAGTGTCGCATTGTAATCCTCCATTAATATTTCGAGGTCGGACTTATGGGAATCTTGTGGTTCCTCGAAATATTGGGAGTGGTAGTCATAGAGAAAATATGGATAATCCATTCACCTAAGATTATTAAAATAAAATAAAATAAAAATGCCTTAGTCTATACGGTGCAACACTGGAGTAACGAAATCGACTTAATTGGTCCCCGGCAACGGCGCCAAAAACTTGATGCGATATTTCTGCAAGTGCACAGACTTATCGTGTAGTTATAAAAGATTATCGATCCCACAGAGACCAAAAGTCGAGCTTATCGTTATCTAATGTTACTATGTAAATCTAAGGCTAAATAATAATTGGAAAGTGATTTTAAAATAATTAATTTAATTTAAACAATTAGATTTAACTAAACTGGAATGTTACTTTAAGTCGCTTCAATGGGTTCGGTAATTAAATTGCATTAAGAAATAATGTTACTTTTTAACAAACTGATATTGATTTAAAAATACGCTCCTCACACTTTCGCGCTGTTGGTTAATATCGTAAAGTTATAAAATAAATGCTTCACTCTCGCTCTCACATTTACTTATAAAAATACTTTTTGAAAATCAATTCAATTTAATTAAAAAGATCTAGTTTTCACAAAACAATATTAGTTTAAAGACTGAGGTCTCACACTTTCGCGCTATTGGACTAAATCATAAAATATAAATAAATACTTCACTTTCGCTCTCATATTTAATTTATAAAATATTTTTTGGAAACTAATACAGTTTAATTAATTTTAAAGAGCTGTCGCGGTGTTTAAAATTAATGTCCAGTTTTTACTATCTAGTATAAATCTCACACTCTCGCGCTGTTGACTTACACTTTAATTAATTTTCACTCTCGTGCAAAATTATAGTCTATCGTTTAATTAAAAACTGAAACAGAAAACTAGTTTGTTTGAAAATAAAGTTTGCAACTTAATTACTAAACCCAGATCAGCTTCTTATTCACATTCCAGTTATATTAAATTAGTTCGACATAATTGTAAATAAAAACATTACGATTAAATAAATAATAATTGATTTAATTAAGAGCATATCAGAGATCAAAAATTAATATCAAACTGAATGATAACCAAAACAGTGTAATTGAAACTGAAACAAATTAATTAAATAAGTAGCAGTAGATAACAATTACGGTTCATAAATAACAGCAAAACAGAAAACTAAATACCATGTACTGTACGTGACAGTATATGGCAGTGAAAACAAAATAGGCTGAAACAAAAATATTAAAATACTGAACTGAATAATATATATTAAATAGAGTAACTTACAGACAGCAACTGGAATGAAAGCAAAACACCAGAATAATAAAAGTTTTGAATTAATGCGTAGCGTGCGAGAGAGCAAAAAGAGTCAGATTACATGTATTTATAGACCTGAGAAAAATAACTGACTTCCTATCTTTTCTCCCCCATTTCAATCCTATTTTCACTGGACTTATACGTGAGTTGTGCCTCAAGTTTAGGAAGTGATCAGTTTTTGCGCTTCGCTGGCTTGCACGTCTTTTTCCCTTTTTCTTTTGTTTTTCTTCACGTGCCCAATTATATAGGCATGGCTGGCGCCTTAGATTGCTTGCCTGACGCCATGCTTTATCACGTTATTTTCCTTCACGTGCCCAATTGGATAGGCATGGGCATGGCTGGCGCCTTCTTTTCCTTGCCTGGCGCCATGCTTAATGCATGAATCAACATGCCTGGCGCCATGGACTTCTTGCTTTGGCCCTTTCTTTCTTTGCCTGGCGCCTTGCTTTATAATTAGCTTGGTGCTTTTTGCTTCTAGTCCCATAAAACTCATATTTTGCTAAATTTCGGCTGCATCTGTATTTTTATAAAAAGTATTAATTATTTCATAGATAACACAATAATTTAGAGAAAATATTAAAATATTACGACAAATAATATTAAATAAATAGTGCATTTTTCGGTGTTATCAGGTTTGATATTTATGAGAGAAAAGTCCTCTACCCGGATTTGAGCAAAAACTTAGGATAAGTTAGTGGTCGAGTGTTGGCCTTCTTGGTGGATACCTTGTAGGGTTAACATGAAAACCACACCTAGAGTAGACCCTCTTGAGAATATTGTTGTCTTGCGAGGATTTGCAATGGCGATGATATTTTCTCGTTGGATCCATGACTCTAGGGACCTTTTAAACCAGTCTAGAACCTCGAAACATGTTATTAGGGACCTCTGTTTAGAACCCTAATTGGTGGTTAAGTGTTGACCTTCTTGGTGGATACCTCGTAGGGTTAACACGAAAGCCACACCTAAAAGAGATCCCTTGGAAGTGTTACAGTCTTGTGAGGATTTGCAATGGCTGTGATACTTTCAAGTAAGATCAATGATTTTAGGAACCATTACGAAGCCTAGAATCTACATGTGAGGGGTGGTAGTTTGGAAAACTTTTAAAATAGCACCATGTAACTAGTATTCAAAATATTCCGGATCATATCCTTCCATATCATAACATTTGCATTCATGAAAATAATTTTTGCATGTACATTTTGCTTTATAGGGGACTTGAGTGAACAGTTGATTAAAAAGCTCAAAAAAAAAAAGAGGAAGAAATATGGCTTCAACAAGAAGACACACGCCCACACTCAAAGTCAAGAAACCACAAGTGGAGAGCCTCAAAGGGTTGAGTGAGGGGATGACGTCGATCGCCAAGAAAAATTTTGAGTTAGATTATGGGTTGATACTCAATTTGCTGCATGTAGAGATAGACGATATGGCGCTAACCACCCTAGCTCATTTCTATGATCCACCACTCCGATGTTTCACTTTTCAAGACTTCCAGTTGGCCCCCACACTAGAAGAATTCGCCAAGATCCTGGGTTGTAATCTAGAAGACCATGGGCCTTATGTGGGTTTGGGAGAGGAACCTCCTATGAAGGAAATTGCCAAAGCTCTTCATCTTACAAGCGCCGAGGTATCATCATGGCTAGAAGACAAGAAGAATGATAGAAAGGGAGTTTCCAAAGGATTCTCGAGAGGTGTGTTAGAAACGAAAGCTCAAGCTCTGTTGGAAAAGAAGGATTGGAAACCATTCAATGCGGTGCTAGCTCTCTTGGTATACGGATTAGTGCTGTTTCCCGACGTTGAGAATTTTGTGGACTTTTCCGCCATCGGAGTATTCATAGCCGGGAACCCTGTCTCCGCCTTACTAGCCGATCTTTATTATTCCCTCCACATCAAATATGAAGGGCGAAGGAAGGGTATGTTATTCTGTTGTGTTCCCTTACTACAAGAGTGGCTAACTTCTCATCTACCAAGGAAAGATTCTTTTGTGTCAAATCCCGCCGGCTTAAAATGGCATCAAAGGATGATGGCTCTCACTGAAAAAGATATTTTTTGGTATTCTCGAGAGTTAGATGGTACAGAAATCATCCTCAGTTGCGGCGACTTTCCCAACGTACCTCTTGTGGGAACTCGAGGGTGCATTAACTATAATCCTGTCCTCGCGTTTCGACAACTAGGGTACCCAATGGAGGATAAACCAGACAATAATTTGTTGGATGAATTTATCTTGAAAGAGGGAGAGGAAAACCCCGCATTGCTAAAGAAAATCCGAAGAGCTTGGGGGCAAATACACAAGAAACCTTGGACCAAAAAGAATTGCGTAGCCAAGCCACTCTACACTCAATGGGTGCGGGAAAGAGTTGAAGCTAATCGACTACCTTTCGATATGGTAGTTAGACCTTTGTCACCCGAACCAATCACTATGGTTCCTATTGAGGAAGCTGAAGAGTTGAAAGCCCAGATTTCAGAACTTCAAAAGAAAAATGAAGATTGGGAATCGAAGTATTTGCAAGTCGAGGGAAAAAGAGCAAGGCTAGAAAGAGATCTAAAGTACCAAGAAGGGGTCTTGCAAGAAAGTCAGAAAAGTTTAAAAGAGTCTGAGGATAAAAGAGAAAAGATCGGGGATGGTATGCTCAGCGCAAGAGAAAATCTCATTGCCAAGGATGAGGAGATAGAAAGGCTCAAACAGTCCTATGGAAAAGTAAAAGAATTCGGACAGTCGGCCACTGCTTCTCAAAAGAAATGGAGATTAAGATACCTAGAGCAAGTTGAAGAGACCAAGAAGATTAAGAAACAATGGCGTCACGAGGGTAACCAAAGTCAAGAGTTTGAAGGACTATACACCCAAGAAAAGGCAAGGCGAGAGTACCTCCAAGCTAACATGGAAAGAGTCCTCGCCCAGAAAAACCAAGAGTTCGAAGAACAGCTACATTTAGAAGTTGGTCGAAAGCAAGAGTTTGAAAATCTTTACTTCCAAGAAAGAGCAAGGTGTGAACATATCCAAGCTGAAATCGAACACATTCTTAGGGTGTATGAAGAACGGGTTGCACGTTTGAATGAAGAACTCGAAGAGGTAAATACCAAGATGGCTCAACGTGGAATGGTACTTGAGTTGGTGTGGGGTGATTCAGATAGGTGGAGAGATGAATTTGCAAAATTGGCCGCTTTCTCAAACATGGTCATCGAAAGTCTTCCAAAAAAGCTAGCAAAGGCCGAGATAGCCATGTCTTACTACGAAGTTCCTTCAGACATCAAAAAGTTCATGGAGTATTGCAAGGAAATGGTGGAGTTTTACAAGGAAGAATTGGCCGAGGCTAAAAAAGCATTTAATGTTGATTCATGATTTGTAATGATTAAACTTTATGTTGGAAACTTGTAACGCATGTTTTGAATATTTTGTTATAATCCCATGAGAGGAAATTGTGATTTGTATTTCTAAATATTTTGCAATCAAAGTTAAACTTTATGAAGGAATTTGTGCTTTGTATTTTGAGTATTATGAAATCAATGTTGAACCTTATCGGTGGGTCTTATACTTTTGTTGCTTTATTTCTTTCAAAAGCCTTTAATGATTGTTCGCTTATGTGTTCCCCTCAAAGTAAAATACGAATAAAACTTTATTTTTATCATGCATACATATGTTCATATTTACATGCATACATGCATAAAGTTAAAAAAAAACTGATTCCTGTCTTTCTCAAAACGGAGTTTGTCGACCGGTCTCTTCCCAAAGTGGCCCGACTACCGCGTCCGAAACCAACTCGCGCGTACAATACTCGGCTAAGAAGAAAGAAGATGGACGCTTTGGAACAAGAGAACGCACAGCTTCACGAGCAAGTAACAACATTCAGGGCAGAATTGGATAGGGTGAATGCCTTGGTAGAAGCACTAGTGGCAGCGCAGAATAGACCACCGACTCCCCAAGCACCGGTGATCTCAGAAATTGTCCCAACCCCAATCCCAGCGACACATGGTAGCACGCCTCAACAGAATATGCCTGAAGGATACCCTTGGGGCATGCCTTTGAACTTCAATGGAGGAGGTCACCCGGGCGCTACCGAAATCCCGACTCCCACTATTCAACATGCAATTCCGGTGCCTCAATCAGGAACCTCATTCCCTCAAATTCATGTCCCTGTCTCACAACCTACGACGGTTGTTACAAACCCGTTGATTCATGTTACCCCGCACGACAACGAACCCATCTACCATGCGGAGAATGTGAGGGGATATAGTCAAATGGACGAGATCTTGGAGAAATTTGACGATATGCAGCGGGAAATCAAAGCTCTCCGGGGGAAGGACCTGTTTGGGAAAAATGCTCATGATTTGTGCTTAGTGCCAAATGTCCAAATCCCAACTAAGTTCAAGGTTCCTGATTTCGAGAAGTACAAAGGGAATACTTGTCCCCAAAGCCACCTTGTGATGTACGCTCGGAAAATGTCTACTCAGACCGACAACGATCAACTGTTGATTCACTACTTTCAGGACAGTTTGACGGGTGCTGCCCTGAAATGGTATATGAGCCTAGACGGTGTGAAGATTCAGACATTCAATGATTTGGGTGAGGCCTTTGTTCGCCAATACAAGTATAACCTGGATATGGCCCCGAATAGAGACCAACTCCAAGCCATGTCGCAAAAAGATAAGGAAACCTTTAAAGAGTATGCACAAAGATGGAGGGAAGTTGCTGCTCAAGTTAACTCACTCAAAGACGAGGATGAAATGGCCAGAATTTTTCTGAATACACTCGGCCCTTTTTACTATGAAAGAATGATTGCTAGCCCTACCAATGATTTCACCGAGTTGGTAAACATAGGCGTGCGCCTCGAAGAAGGAGTCCGACAAGGACGATTGGTTAAGGAGAGTGTCCCAAATAATACCATGAAGAAATTTGGGAATAACTTTCAAAGAAAAAAGGAACAGGAAGTCAGTATGGTGGCCCATGGGCGACCTCAGCAACGGTATGCAGGATACCAACATGTTGCCACTGTTTCCCAGAGTCCCGGTTATCGGCCACAGTTTCAGCAAAAACCTCAACAACAATACCAACAACCATATCAGCAGCAATATCAACAACAAATTTCGCCACAGTATGCCCAGCAAAACCGCGCTCAGAGGCCACCACCACAATACGATCCAATTCCTATGAAGTATGCAGAATTACTTCCTGCCCTGCTCGAGAAGAAGTTGATTCAAACTAGAGCACCTCCCCGAGTTCCCGAGATATTGCCAGGATGGTACCGAGCCGATCTCTCCTGCGCTTTCCATCAAGGGGCACCGGGTCATGACACTGAGCATTGCTTTATATTGAAATCTGAAGTCCAAAGGTTAATCCGAGCCAATGTCTTGTCCTTCAAGGACGTAAATCCAAATGTTCAAGACAATCCATTGCCAAATCATGGGGCATCTGTCAACATGGTGTTTGGATGTCCGGGGAAATATCAGGTTTTTGATATCCGGCATATTCGAGAACCATTGGTCCAGACGCACAAGAATTTGTGTAAGTTGTTCTTCTTTAAACATGATCATGAGGCTTGTCCGATCTGCCCCAACAATCCGCGAGGTTGTCAACAAGTGAGGACTGATATACAAGGTATGCTGGATAGAAGAGAGCTTCAAATCACTTATAAGAGGGATGAGGATGAAGATCCAAATGATGGCAATGGCGAAGTGTTTGTTATAATACCTGAGTTCGACATTCTCGAGCATATAGAAGTGGCCTACAACAGCCAACGATCTATCGTCACTCCATTAGTGATTTCCTTACCGGGACCGATGCCTTACACTTCTGAAAAGGCTATACCTTACAAATACAACGCCACAATGATAGAAAATGGGCACGAGGTTCCCATACCTGCTTTGCCACCTTCGGTCAACATCGCCGAAGTGAGTAGAGTCACAAGGAGTGGACGAGTATTTCCCTCAATGGTCCAAAAGAAGTCTGAAGATCTAATGAGTAAAGAGGTGCGGGAAGAAGTTCGTGTCTTGAGTCCAGATTTGAATAAAGGAAAAGGCCAGTCCAGTGGGACTAGACCCGATTCAGATTTCGATGAGGTCTTAGAGTTGATAAAAAAGAGCGAGTACAAGGTGGTTGACCAATTGTTGCAAACCCCTTCGAAAATATCTGTGTTATCTTTGCTGTTGAACTCTGATGCCCATAGGGAAGCTTTGATGAAGGTTTTGGACCAAGCTTTCGTAGACCATGATGTGTCAGTTGGCCAGTTCGGTGGAATAGTGGGAAATATCACTGCTTGCAATAACATGAGTTTCAGTGACGAAGAACTGCCGAAAGGAGGAAAGAATCACAACCTTGCCTTGCACATATCCATGAATTGTCACTCTGATGCATTGTCAAATGTGCTTGTAGATACTGGCTCGTCTCTAAATGTGATGCCTAAAGCGACTCTTGCTCGACTCTCTTACCAAGGGGCCCCGATGAGGCACAGTGGAGTAGTGGTCAAAGCTTTTGATGGCTCAAAGAAGCCTGTCATTGGAGAGGTCGACTTACCCATGATGATCGGGCCACACTTGTTCCAGATTACTTTTCAAGTGATGGATATCCAAGCCGCGTACAGTTGTTTGTTGGGTCGGCCATGGATTCATGATGCAGGAGCAGTGACGTCTACGCTTCACCAAAAGCTGAAATTTGTGAAGAATGGAAAGTTGGTCATTGTAGGTGGTGAGCAAGCTTTGTTGGTGAGCCATTTGTCGTCTTTCTCTTTCATCAGTGCTAGTGATGTTGATGGAACGCAATTCCAAGGTCTCTCATTAGATGACAAGAATACCAAGAAGAATGTGACATCCATTTCTTCCTTTAAGGATGCACAAGAGGTGGTTCAAAATGGGTTGTCTGCAGGTTGGGGACAAGTTGTGACTTTACCAGAGAACAAGTATCGTGAAGGGGTGGGCTTCTCTCCTTCATCTACAAGGGCTCCCAAGCGGAATGTTGTCAACGGACCAATTGAAGATACTTTCTACAGTGCTGGGTTCATTCACCCTTCCTTACCGGAAGTTAATGTCATTATTGAAGATGTTTCTGATGTCGGTGGAATGCACTCCCAAAGTCTCTCCTTAAATGATAAGCCGGCCAAGAAGAATATGGCGTCAATTTCCTCCTTGAGAGACGCACAAGAAGTGGTTCGCAATAGGTTGTCTGCAGGTTGGGGACAAGTTGTGACTTTGCCAGAAAATAAGCATCGTGAAGGGTTGGGTTTCTCTCTTTCATCTGCTAGGCTGAATGTCGTCGTCAAACCGATTGAAGATACTTTCCACAGTGCAGGGTTCATTCACTCAGAAGCTAGTGCCCTCATTGAAGATGATCCCGAGGTGGTTGGGACACAATTTCAAAGTCTTTCTTTAGATGATGAGAACACCAAGAAGGATAAGGGGCCCATGGCGTCATTAAAGGATGCACGAGAAATAGTTCAGAATGGTTCATCGACCGGTTGGGGGCAAGTTCTGACACTACCGGAAAACAAGTTTCGAGAAGGGTTGGGTTTCTCTCCACCATCTGCAAAAGCTGCCAGCCCAAATGCTGCCACCAAACCAATTGAAGACATCTTCTGTAGTGCTGGGTTCATCCACCTTCCATCTCCATAAGTCGATGCCATTTCCGAAGACAGTACCGAGGAAGATTTGCCAAGCTTCGTCACAAGAGGGGTGGTTCGCCACAATTGGATAGCTGTCGACGTTCCCTCCGTTACTCATTTGTCTAAGTAATGTGTTTGTTTGCCTCCTTTCAAAAAAAAATCCTTTCGTTCTGCCCAAGACGAAAGTGAACTTGTGTTAGGGCACCTTTTAAAATAATTCCTCTTGCTCTGCCCAAGGCAAGAGTGAACCATGTGTAGGGCATTCCTGTTTCAAATATTATCATCAATAAAAATGTCGTTTTGACTCTCATTTCATCTGTTTTTTATTATTATTTTTTTACTTTTGTGCTTTTTTCTGGAAAATGGTAAAAAAAAAAAAAACACTGAAAAGAACAAAAAAGGAAGCACTCCTTCTTTTTTTTAAAAAAAAAAAATATAAAAAAAATCTACATGTATTTATCATATGCATTCTAAAATCAAGCATAAATCACATGTGCAGATTAACCATCAATGACCCCATTGAACAAAATAACCCTATGCCCTCCCCCAACTTTGAGTTTCCTGTGTTTGAAGCCGAAGACGAGGGTGATGAAGGAATTCCAGATGAGATTTCTCGCTTACTTGAGCATGAAGAAAAAGTCATTCAGCCTCACGAAGAGCCTTTGGAAACGATTAATTTGGGCACTGAAGAAGATAAGAAGGAAGTCAGGATTGGGGCACTACTAGATGAAGATGTCAAGAGCAGATTGACGGAGCTTCTCAAAGAATATGTCGATGTGTTTGCTTGGTCATATCAAGACATGCCAGGATTGGATACTGACATTGTGGAACATCACTTACCACTAAAGCCTGAATGCCTACCAGTCAAACAGAAGTTGAGAAGGACTCATCCCGACTTAGCAGTCAAGATCAAGGAGGAAGTTCAGAAGCAGATTGATGCAGGTTTTCTTGTTACATCTGAATACCCCCAATGGTTGGCCAACATAGTACCAGTTCCAAAGAAGGATGGTAAGGTTAGGATGTGTGTTGATTACCGAGACCTAAACAAGGCCAGTCCGAAAGATGATTTCCCATTGCCGCATATTGATATGTTGGTCGACAATACGGCAAAATTCAATGTTTTCTCCTTCATGGATGGATTCTCCGGATATAATCAAATCAAGATGGCACCCGAGGATAGAGAAAAGACGTCTTTCATCACACCATGGGGGACCTTTTGCTATAAGGTGATGCCGTTTGGATTGAAGAACGCGGGAGCTACTTATCAAAGAGCCATGACTACTCTCTTTCACGATATGATGCATAAAGAGATTGAGGTTTATGTGGACGATATGATCGCTAAGTCTAGGACTGAAGAGGAGCATGTTGGGCATCTTTTGAAATTGTTCTTGCGGTTGAGAAAGTATCGGCTTCGTTTGAACCCCAATAAGTGCACCTTTGGTGTCCGATCAGGAAAACTTTTAGGCTTCATCATCAGCCAAAAGGGTATTGAAGTAGACCCAGACAAAGTCAGAGCTATTCGAGAGATGCCTGCTCCGAGGACTGAAAAGCAAGTAAGAGGCTTTCTTGGACGATTAAATTACATCTCCAGATTTATCTCTCATATGACTGCTACTTGCGGGCCCATATTCAAACTTCTCCGCAAAGATCAAGGGATTACTTGGACCGAGGATTGTCAGAAAGCGTTCGACAATATCAAAGAATATTTGCTAGAGCCTCCAATCTTGGTCCCTCCAGTCGAGGGCAGACCACTAATCATGTACCTAACAGTGTTAGATGATTCAATGGGTTGTGTACTTGGTCAGCAAGATGGAACCGGAAGAAAGGAGCATGCCATTTACTATTTGAGTAAGAAGTTCACGGAGTGTGAGTCTCGTTACTCTACGCTTGAAAAGACCTGTTGTGCTTTAGCATGGGCTGCCAAACGCCTCCGCCAGTATATGATTAATCATACCACCTGGTTGATATCAAAAATGGATCCGATCAAATATATCTTCGAGAAACCTGCTCTAACTGGAAGGATTGCCCGTTGGCAGATGTTGTTGTCCGAGTACGACATTGAGTACCGTACCCAAAAGGCAATCAAAGGAAGCATTATCGCTGATCATTTGGCTCACCAGCCCATTGACGACTACCAATCTATCAAGTTTGACTTTCCTGATGAAGAGATAATGCATTTAAAGATGAAAGACTGTGAAGAACCATTACCTGAAGAAGGTCCGGACCCTGAATCCAGGTGGGGTTTGATATTCGATGGAGCTGTTAACGCATATGGTAACGGAATCGGGGCAGTCATCATTACTCCCAAGGGCACTCACATCCCTTTTTCTGCTAGATTGCTATTCGATTGTACAAACAACATCGCAGAATATGAAGCTTGCATCATGGGGATTGAAGAAGCCATTGACCTAAGGATCAAAGTCCTCGACATATATGGAGATTCAGCCCTAGTGATTAATCAAATCAAAGGAGAGTGGGAAACTCGTCATCAAGGCCTGGTCCCTTACAAAGACTATGCGAGACGACTCCTCACTTTCTTCAATAAGGTGGAACTGCATCACATCCCCCGGGAGGAAAACCAAATGGCAGATGCCTTAGCCACCCTATCTTCCATGTTTGAAGTGAGTCGTTGGAATGACATGCCCCGGATCATCATTAGGCGTCTCGAAAGACCTGCTCATGTGTTTGCCATTGAAGAGGTCGTAGACAACAAGCCGTGGTTTCACGACATTAAACAATTCCTTCAAAGTCAGGAGTACCCACTTGGGGCATCCAACAAAGATAAAAAGACCTTGAGAAGGTTGTCTGGCAATTTCTTCCTTAATGAGGGCATATTGTACAAAAGAAACTTTGACATGGTCCTTCTCAGATGTGTGGATAAACTCGAAGTGGAAATGTTAATGAATGAAGTGCATGAAGGGTCTTTTGGCACTCATTCTAACGGACATGCAATGGCTAAGAAAATGTTAAGGGCTGGCTACTATTGGATGACAATGGAATCTGATTGCTGCAAACATGTAAGGGTATGCCACAAATGCCAGATTTATGCTGACAAGATACATGTGCCACCAACCTTGCTCAATGTTCTCTCTTCTCCATGGCCTTTCTCTATGTGGGGTATCGACATGATTGGTATGATTGAGCCAAAAGCTTCAAACAGACACCGCTTCATCCTAGTGGCCATCGACTATTTCACCAAGTGGGTCGAAGCGGCATCATACGTGAATGTAACCAGACAAGTGGTAGTCAAGTTCATCAAGAATCAACTCATTTGCCGGTACGGCGTCCCAAGCAGAATCATTACGGACAATGGGTCAAATTTGAATAATAAAATGATGAAAGAATTGTGCGATGACTTCAAAATTGAACATCATAACTCTTCTCCATACAGACCCAAAATGAATGGGGCTGTTGAGGCTGCAAATAAGAATATCAAGAAGATCGTTCAGAAAATGGTCGTTACTTATAAGGATTGGCATGAGATGTTACCATTTGCCTTGCATGGGTATCGCACTTCAGTCCGCACTTCAACAGGGGCAACCCCTTTCTCTCTCGTATATGGCATGGAAGCAGTGTTACCCGTAGAGGTCGAGATTCCGTCAATGAGAGTTCTGATGGAAGCCAAATTGTCTGAGGCTGAATGGTGTCAAAGTAGATATGACCAGTTGAATCTAATTGAGGAGAAACGCATGACTGCCTTGTCCCATGGTCAGTTGTATCAAAAAAGGATGAAACAAGCTTTTGATAGGAAGGTTCGACCCCGTGAGTTCAAAGAAGGGGACCTCGTACTAAAAAAGATTCTATCTTTCCAACCAGATTCTAGGGGCAAGTGGACCCCTAACTATGAAGGCCCATACGTTGTTAAGAGAGCTTTCTCCGGTGGCGCTATGACACTTGCAACTATGGATGGTGATGAACTCCCACGCCCTGTGAATGCCGATGCAGTAAAGAAATATTTTGTCTAATAAAAAAAAAGAGCTCGTTAAGTCGAAAACCCGAAAGGGCGGCTTAAGCAAAAATGAGCGTCTCGGTGGACCGAAAACCCGAAAGGGCGGCCCAGGCAAAAATTAGAGACAAAAAAAAAATTAAAGATTATCCTGGTAGATTGAAAACCTGAAAAGGCAATCTAGGCAAAAATTAAGGATTCCGACAAAATAGCTGCATCAGGTTAAACTTGTCTGCTTGGGGCATTCAATATAGCTACTAAAGAGTCAGCAACCTTCAATCTAAAAAGCTTAAAACACAGTTGGAACTCAAAGTTTCTAGAGAGAATAGTGGTTATCGTGTAACAATGTAGCCTTTTCCATGTATTTACCATTTTCCAACTTTTTGTAATGATCCATGGGGCACGCTTTTTGCAAGCTACCATTCAATTAATGAAATTTGAACCTTCCCTATTCATTTGGAATTCTTGTTTATTTTTGTTTTGCATAACTTCTTTTTATATAATGGTAATGTTTGGAACAAAAGTCTTCAAAAAAAGAATGTACACAATGATTCCACTCTTTTAAAAAAAAGGGGGAGGGGCAATTACGAACACGTTCTCTTTAAGTGATGAAAACAAAGGGGGACATGGGCAGTTATCTCAAAAAGAGAAAACAGTTAAAAGGAGCTTCCCCACTTAGTTTCAAATGGCGACTTCGGACCAATATCGGGTCTTTCCCCTATAAGATTTGTCCTCCTTGAAAAAAAGTTTGAGTTTCATAATCAGACTTCTCTAATCGGTGTCTCTGGTCCATCTCAAGTGATGTATACAATTTGTTAAGGTTGGCCGAGTATTTGAACGTACTGCGATGTTGGTTTACCCTCAGTCGTATTTGTCCAATCAGTTTTGTCAGCATACACATACATGACATGCATGCAAGCATAACACATATATATTTCCATAATACATGCATGGCTACATTTTCTTAATATTATTCATATCAGTTGTGTGTGTCCTCAAAGAATAGGGGTGGACGTGTCACTCTCCCCAAGTAGATTGTCAGCCATAAGCAGAAAGTGTATGTCCTTTCAAAAAGAAAAATTTCCCCACCGAGCTCATCCTCGTGGAAGAAGGTTGCTTCAGTTATATCCCTTTCCGAATACATGGATAGGAAGATCCCCCAGTCGAGCTCATTTCTCATTGGGTATAGAGTTTGTTTGACTTTTTTCTCTCCAGTTTCTTTCCTGGACCCAGTTCTAATTTTAATCAGTGAGCGACAGTCTCTTCATTCAAATAACTTGTGTACCAACCCATATATATTCTCAACTTCCCCGTGTGATGTCATCCCCAGTACATCTGGTCGAAAGATGTTAACCAAGAACTTTTCAGATGGCTTCTCATTTTGAGAAATTTGTATTTTTCAATCAAACCTTCCTATATCTCCTTTGGAGTCCCTGGCAGAGTTATATATTCCCTTCGGGGAAGTCCCTCTCTTTTTGTTATTACCTTTTATAAGCTATCCATATGGTAGTAGGTAATATACATATCAAAACCATCCATATGTTGGTAGACAATTTTGTCATATATTTCTGCTAGACTATCCATATGTTAGTTAGCAATGTTTGTCACTCGTCTTTTATAAGCCATCCATATGTTGGTAGACGGTGTCTCGTTTTTGTTATTACCTTTTATAAGCTATCCATATGGTAGTAGGTAATATACATATCAAAACCATCCATATGTTGGTAGACAATTTTTGTCATTTCTGTTTATGCTAGACTATCCATATGTTAGTTAGCAATGTTTGTCACTCGTCTTTTATAAGCCATCCATATGTTGGTAGACGGTGTCTCGTTTTTGTTATTACCTTTTATAAGCTATCCATATGGTAGTAGGTAATATACATATCAAAACCATCCATATGTTGGTAGACAATTTTTGTCATTTCTGTTTCTGCTAGACTATCCATATGTTAGTTAGCAATATTTGTCACTCGTTAAGCTATCCATATGGTAGTAAACAGTGTCTCTCTTTCTTCTCATTTACCTTCGCTAAGCTATCCATACGGTAGTAAGTGATATTTCTCATTGTCTTTTATAAACTATCTATATGATAGTAGGCAACTTATCCCCAGTAAAACTATATTGCTTCACCAATGGAGTTGGATCATTTTCCTCTCCCTATCATTTTTCCCCAGTCGGGTCACTTTATGTTGCTCACCTGTAAATATCACTGTTCCCCAGTAATAAAAGCTCGTCTCTTGCGATTTCTCACAAGATTCAAAGTCTTGTATTTGCATTTGCATTTGCATCATAAGCATTCTCGGCATCTTAGGTCCAAAATTGTGTATTTTGTATTTAAGCTTCTTCCTCCAATCGAGATGAAAATTTCAATCTTCATCTCTCCGGATGAAGAAACTTAAATAGGGGCATCTGTCATACCCAAATTTTTGACCTAGAATCCCGCCTCATGTCCATATGTCATGCATTTTTGTCCGGGATTTGCTTCGCTTTTTCAAACGAAATTTCGGCAGAAAGGTATTTTAAAATACCTCATTTTTTGTGTTCATTTATATTTTTATATTATTATTATTATTATTATTATTTTGTTTTTTCCAATTTTCATTATTTTCATTTATAATATTATTATTATTATTTATTTATTTATTGATTGCTTTTTCTGTTTTTTATTAATTAATTAAAAAATAAAAAAAAATGTCCAAAGTCAACTGTGAAACTCCAAACACGCAAAGGAGATCTGCTTTCTGCAGAAATCAGAAACAGTGTACGTTTTTGTCCATTTTCAGATTTTTGTTCCCCTTGACATTGTCCTTGTCCAGTTTCAGGCCAGATCCTTTGGATCTTAGGAACCCTAAATTCATGTATATATTTGAACAGAGAATAGATGAACAGGGAGGTTTTTTTACCACGGCCAGACACAAAACACCCACAAACCCTAAATTCTTTTTTTTCTCCCAACAGAAAAGCAAACATCAAAAACCAAAAAAAACCTTTTCAAATCCCATACACAAAAGAAAAACAGCACTGTATTTTTTTTTTTCCAAAAAAATCAGAAAACGAAATACACCAAAAAAAATCAAAGAAAACCTTCATTTTTCAAAACCAACAGAAAAAAACACCAACAAAAAAAAACCGAAAAAAAACAACAAAAAATACACAAACCTTTCTTCCTTTTAGATCAAAAAGAAGTACAGAGAAGGAGAAGAAGAGGAACACCACAAATCCGGAACCAAGCGCAAAAAAAAAAGGTGGGTTATTTTTTTTGTTTTCTTTTTTCCGATCTAGAGAATTTGGTCAAGATTTTGGGTTTTTTGTTTGTGGATTTGAGTTTAGAAAAGGATTTAGAAGGTTTTGATGTAAAAAAAAAAATAGGCTAGCCGGCGGAGCCGCCGCCGGAATCGCTCCGGCGTGGCGGCGTCTCGCCGGAAGGGATGAAGATTCATCCCTTGTTCTTCAAGGAGGAAGAACAGGAGAGAGAAGAGAGAATAGAGAGATGGCTGCGGCAGAAAGAAGAAGAAAAATGAAAAAATGAAGTTTTCTATGTTTTTTCATATATATATACCCAGGTCCAATCCCATGCGTGCCTGTCTATGGTATTATCGCGAACCTGCGCACCCAGGACCGTCAGATCTGATCAAACGCCCCTTGATCATTTCATCACAATCTCCTCTGATCCAATCTGGGACGTCTGATTAATCAGACGGCCCAGATTTCGTCTTCCCTCTTTTGCACAAAAACGCAGCGTCCTTGGGCCCTGTTGGACTGGGCCTAGTCCAGTTTTTGCTATCCACACCCCCCTGTCTTGCTGTTTACACCCCCTGCTCCATTTATTTTTTTATTTATTTATTTGTTCTATTATATTCGAATGTCATTTAATTTATTTACTTTTGTACATTATTCACATGTTATATGTTATATTTAAATATCAAAACGCCAAAAATATGCATCATTATTTATCTTTGTTTATTATTGCTTCAATGTAAGATTGCAAAAAAAAATATTTTGTGTGTTTTACTTTGTTCAAGTCCAAAAGAAAAGGGAAATGTTTCGTTAACCCCGCGTTACGTTGTTTTTTTTCGCTTTTACTTGTTCGCTATTTTTGAACTTGAAACAAAAAAAATCATTTTATTTAAATAAAAAAAAGAATGAAAAAAAGAGTGGTTTGGCGGATGATTTTTCACTCTCCGGTGACTTCGGATTTCCTGCCGGATGGCTTGCGGTCCGAATAACCGACGTTCTAAAAAATACTTTTTTTTTCTAAAAAAAATAACAAAAACTAAAACCTTCAAATATTTTCAAAAAAAGAAATCTTTTATAATAAACTTCGACTTTCGTCGAGAAACCTTTTTCAAACTTTTTTTCAATAAACGGTCTAACACACTTAAGCATATTTAAATATTTTCACAAAGACTAAAAAATACAAAAACAATCCAAATCTTTTGCCGCTTGGCTTTTCAAATTCAAACTTTTTCTCAAAAAGTTTAGACGTGAGTCATCTCTAGTTGAAATTCATTTTCCCACAACATATGGCAGGAAAAGATATAAACTTTTCAGTATGTTCGTGGCGGATTAAAAAGGAGTTTAAACTTAAGATGACGACTCGTCTTTTCTCCTAAAAAAAAAATCAATCAATCAAACGAATCACTTTACAAATTTTACCCCGAACTACGAGATTTTGATCCCTCGCGGGTACGTAGTGCAAAAGACCTTGTGTCTTCCCAATTCAAAATTAATAAAACTTTTTTCTTCTTTTCTTTTGAATATCCCAAAATTAATAAAAAAATTCTCTCATCGTTACCCAATCATTTATAAGCAAATTTTACAAGCAAAACATTTTAGCACAAAGAAATACATATTTTACAAGAGGTTCCCGTAGAGTACTACGGATACATAGGATGCTAATACCTTCCCTTTGTATAACTAACCCCCGAACCTTAAAATCTCTAATTTTTTATTATGGGTTTATTCGATCTTTTCCCCTTCCCTTGGATAAATTAAAGCTCGGTGGTGAATCATAATTTTTGAGAACCAAAGTTAACCAATAGCTTGGCGTCCGAAAATCACCGCGACAGAAATGGCGACTTCACTGGGGACTCCCCAAGAGGGTTGAGCCTAACTTGTATCTATGTTATATTTTGTGCTTTTATTTTTCTCGTAATATTTTATATTGCTTTATTATGCTTATATGTTTGGGTTTGATATTTATGAGAGAAAAGTCCTCTACCCGGATTTGAGCAAAAACTTAGGATAAGTTAGTGGTCGAGTGTTGGCCTTCTTGGTGGATACCTTGTAGGGTTAACATGAAAACCACACCTAGAGTAGACCCTCTTGAGAATATTGTTGTCTTGCGAGGATTTGCAATGGCGATGATATTTTCTCGTTGGATCCATGACTCTAGGGACCTTTTAAACCAGTCTAGAACCTCGAAACATGTTATTAGGGACCTCTGTTTAGAACCCTAATTGGTGGTTAAGTGTTGACCTTCTTGGTGGATACCTCGTAGGGTTAACGCGAAAGCCACACCTAAAAGAGATCCCTTGGAAGTGTTACAGTCTTGTGAGGATTTGCAATGGCTGTGATACTTTCAAGTAAGATCAATGATTTTAGGAACCATTACGAAGCCTAGAATCTACATGTGAGGGGTGGTAGTTTGGAAAACTTTTAAAATAGCACCATGTAACTAGTATTCAAAATATTCCGGATCATATCCTTCCATATCATAACATTTGCATTCATGAAAATAATTTTTGCATGTACATTTTGCTTTATAGGGGACTTGAGTGAACAGTTGATTAAAAAGCTCAAAAAAAAAAAAGAGGAAGAAATATGGCTTCAACAAGAAGACACACGCCCACACTCAAAGTCAAGAAACCACAAGTGGAGAGCCTCAAAGGGTTGAGTGAGGGGATGACGTCGATCGCCAAGAAAAATTTTGAGTTAGATTATGGGTTGATACTCAATTTGCTGCATGTAGAGATAGACGATATGGCGCTAACCACCCTAGCTCATTTCTATGATCCACCACTCCGATGTTTCACTTTTCAAGACTTCCAGTTGGCCCCCACACTAGAAGAATTCGCCAAGATCCTGGGTTGTAATCTAGAAGACCATGGGCCTTATGTGGGTTTGGGAGAGGAACCTCCTATGAAGGAAATTGCCAAAGCTCTTCATCTTACAAGCGCCGAGGTATCATCATGGCTAGAAGACAAGAAGAATGATAGAAAGGGAGTTTCCAAAGGATTCTCGAGAGGTGTGTTAGAAACGAAAGCTCAAGCTCTGTTGGAAAAGAAGGATTGGAAACCATTCAATGCGGTGCTAGCTCTCTTGGTATACGGATTAGTGCTGTTTCCCGACGTTGAGAATTTTGTGGACTTTTCCGCCATCGGAGTATTCATAGCCGGGAACCCTGTCTCCGCCTTACTAGCCGATCTTTATTATTCCCTCCACATCAAATATGAAGGGCGAAGGAAGGGTATGTTATTCTGTTGTGTTCCCTTACTACAAGAGTGGCTAACTTCTCATCTACCAAGGAAAGATTCTTTTGTGTCAAATCCCGCCGGCTTAAAATGGCATCAAAGGATGATGGCTCTCACTGAAAAAGATATTTTTTGGTATTCTCGAGAGTTAGATGGTACAGAAATCATCCTCAGTTGCGGCGACTTTCCCAACGTACCTCTTGTGGGAACTCGAGGGTGCATTAACTATAATCCTGTCCTCGCGTTTCGACAACTAGGGTACCCAATGGAGGATAAACCAGACAATAATTTGTTGGATGAATTTATCTTGAAAGAGGGAGAGGAAAACCCCGCATTGCTAAAGAAAATCCGAAGAGCTTGGGGGCAAATACACAAGAAACCTTGGACCAAAAAGAATTGCGTAGCCAAGCCACTCTACACTCAATGGGTGCGGGAAAGAGTTGAAGCTAATCGACTACCTTTCGATATGGTAGTTAGACCTTTGTCACCCGAACCAATCACTATGGTTCCTATTGAGGAAGCTGAAGAGTTGAAAGCCCAGATTTCAGAACTTCAAAAGAAAAATGAAGATTGGGAATCGAAGTATTTGCAAGTCGAGGGAAAAAGAGCAAGGCTAGAAAGAGATCTAAAGTACCAAGAAGGGGTCTTGCAAGAAAGTCAGAAAAGTTTAAAAGAGTCTGAGGATAAAAGAGAAAAGATCGGGGATGGTATGCTCAGCGCAAGAGAAAATCTCATTGCCAAGGATGAGGAGATAGAAAGGCTCAAACAGTCCTATGGAAAAGTAAAAGAATTCGGACAGTCGGCCACTGCTTCTCAAAAGAAATGGAGATTAAGATACCTAGAGCAAGTTGAAGAGACCAAGAAGATTAAGAAACAATGGCGTCACGAGGGTAACCAAAGTCAAGAGTTTGAAGGACTATACACCCAAGAAAAGGCAAGGCGAGAGTACCTCCAAGCTAACATGGAAAGAGTCCTCGCCCAGAAAAACCAAGAGTTCGAAGAACAGCTACATTTAGAAGTTGGTCGAAAGCAAGAGTTTGAAAATCTTTACTTCCAAGAAAGAGCAAGGTGTGAACATATCCAAGCTGAAATCGAACACATTCTTAGGGTGTATGAAGAACGGGTTGCACGTTTGAATGAAGAACTCGAAGAGGTAAATACTAAGATGGCTCAACGTGGAATGATACTTGAGTTGGTGTGGGGTGATTCAGATAGGTGGAGAGATGAATTTGCAAAATTGGCCGCTTTCTCAAACATGGTCATCGAAAGTCTTCCAAAAAAGCTAGCAAAGGCCGAGATAGCCATGTCTTACTACGAAGTTCCTTCAGACATCAAAAAGTTCATGGAGTATTGCAAGGAAATGGTGGAGTTTTACAAGGAAGAATTGGCCGAGGCTAAAAAAGCATTTAATGTTGATTCATGATTTGTAATGATTAAACTTTATGTTGGAAACTTGTAACGCATGTTTTGAATATTTTGTTATAATCCCATGAGAGGAAATTGTGATTTGTATTTCTAAATATTTTGCAATCAAAGTTAAACTTTATGAAGGAATTTGTGCTTTGTATTTTGAGTATTATGAAATCAATGTTGAACCTTATCGGTGGGTCTTATACTTTTGTTGCTTTATTTCTTTCAAAAGCCTTTAATGATTGTTCGCTTATGTGTTCCCCTCAAAGTAAAATACGAATAAAACTTTATTTTTATCATGCATACATATGTTCATATTTACATGCATACATGCATAAAGTTAAAAAAAAACTGATTCCTGTCTTTCTCAAAAGGGAGTTTGTCGACCGGTCTCTTCCCAAAGTGGTCCGACTACCGCGTCCGAAACCAACTCGCGCGCACAATACTCGGCTAAGAAGAAAGAAGATGGACGCTTTGGAACAAGAGAACGCACAGCTTCACGAGCAAGTAACAACATTCAGGGCAGAATTGGATAGGGTGAATGCCTTGGTAGAAGCACTAGTGGCAGCGCAGAATAGACCACCGACTCCCCAAGCACCGGTGATCTCAGAAATTGTCCCAACCCCAATCCCAGCGACACATGGTAGCACGCCTCAACAGAATATGCCTGAAGGATACCCTTGGGGCATGCCTTTGAACTTCAATGGAGGAGGTCACCCGGGCGCTACCGAAATCCCGACTCCCACTATTCAACATGCAATTCCGGTGCCTCAATCAGGAACCTCATTCCCTCAAATTCATGTCCCTGTCTCACAACCTACGACGGTTGTTACAAACCCGTTGATTCATGTTACCCCGCACGACAACGAACCCATCTACCATGCGGAGAATGTGAGGGGATATAGTCAAATGGACGAGATCTTGGAGAAATTTGACGATATGCAGCGGGAAATCAAAGCTCTCCGGGGGAAGGACCTGTTTGGGAAAAATGCTCATGATTTGTGCTTAGTGCCAAATGTCCAAATCCCAACTAAGTTCAAGGTTCCTGATTTCGAGAAGTACAAAGGGAATACTTGTCCCCAAAGCCACCTTGTGATGTACGCTCGGAAAATGTCTACTCAGACCGACAACGATCAACTGTTGATTCACTACTTTCAGGACAGTTTGACGGGTGCTGCCCTGAAATGGTATATGAGCCTAGACGGTGTGAAGATTCAGACATTCAATGATTTGGGTGAGGCCTTTGTTCGCCAATACAAGTATAACCTGGATATGGCCCCGAATAGAGACCAACTCCAAGCCATGTCGCAAAAAGATAAGGAAACCTTTAAAGAGTATGCACAAAGATGGAGGGAAGTTGCTGCTCAAGTTAACTCACTCAAAGACGAGGATGAAATGGCCAGAATTTTTCTGAATACACTCGGCCCTTTTTACTATGAAAGAATGATTGCTAGCCCTACCAATGATTTCACCGAGTTGGTAAACATAGGCGTGCGCCTCGAAGAAGGAGTCCGACAAGGACGATTGGTTAAGGAGAGTGTCCCAAATAATACCATGAAGAAATTTGGGAATAACTTTCAAAGAAAAAAGGAACAGGAAGTCAGTATGGTGGCCCATGGGCGACCTCAGCAACGGTATGCAGGATACCAACATGTTGCCACTGTTTCCCAGAGTCCCGGTTATCGGCCACAGTTTCAGCAAAAACCTCAACAACAATACCAACAACCATATCAGCAGCAATATCAACAACAAATTTCGCCACAGTATGCCCAGCAAAACCGCGCTCAGAGGCCACCACCACAATACGATCCAATTCCTATGAAGTATGCAGAATTACTTCCTGCCCTGCTCGAGAAGAAGTTGATTCAAACTAGAGCACCTCCCCGAGTTCCCGAGATATTGCCAGGATGGTACCGAGCCGATCTCTCCTGCGCTTTCCATCAAGGGGCACCGGGTCATGACACTGAGCATTGCTTTATATTGAAATCTGAAGTCCAAAGGTTAATCCGAGCCAATGTCTTGTCCTTCAAGGACGTAAATCCAAATGTTCAAGACAATCCATTGCCAAATCATGGGGCATCTGTCAACATGGTGTTTGGATGTCCGGGGAAATATCAGGTTTTTGATATCCGGCATATTCGAGAACCATTGGTCCAGACGCACAAGAATTTGTGTAAGTTGTTCTTCTTTAAACATGATCATGAGGCTTGTCCGATCTGCCCCAACAATCCGCGAGGTTGTCAACAAGTGAGGACTGATATACAAGGTATGCTGGATAGAAGAGAGCTTCAAATCACTTATAAGAGGGATGAGGATGAAGATCCAAATGATGGCAATGGCGAAGTGTTTGTTATAATACCTGAGTTCGACATTCTCGAGCATATAGAAGTGGCCTACAACAGCCAACGATCTATCGTCACTCCATTAGTGATTTCCTTACCGGGACCGATGCCTTACACTTCTGAAAAGGCTATACCTTACAAATACAACGCCACAATGATAGAAAATGGGCACGAGGTTCCCATACCTGCTTTGCCACCTTCGGTCAACATCGCCGAAGTGAGTAGAGTCACAAGGAGTGGACGAGTATTTCCCTCAATGGTCCAAAAGAAGTCTGAAGATCTAATGAGTAAAGAGGTGCGGGAAGAAGTTCGTGTCTTGAGTCCAGATTTGAATAAAGGAAAAGGCCAGTCCAGTGGGACTAGACCCGATTCAGATTTCGATGAGGTCTTAGAGTTGATAAAAAAGAGCGAGTACAAGGTGGTTGACCAATTGTTGCAAACCCCTTCGAAAATATCTGTGTTATCTTTGCTGTTGAACTCTGATGCCCATAGGGAAGCTTTGATGAAGGTTTTGGACCAAGCTTTCGTAGACCATGATGTGTCAGTTGGCCAGTTCGGTGGAATAGTGGGAAATATCACTGCTTGCAATAACTTGAGTTTCAGTGACGAAGAACTGCCGAAAGGAGGAAAGAATCACAACCTTGCCTTGCACATATCCATGAATTGTCACTCTGATGCATTGTCAAATGTGCTTGTAGATACTGGCTCGTCTCTAAATGTGATGCCTAAAGCGACTCTTGCTCGACTCTCTTACCAAGGGGCCCCGATGAGGCACAGTGGAGTAGTGGTCAAAGCTTTTGATGGCTCAAAGAAGCCTGTCATTGGAGAGGTCGACTTACCCATGATGATCGGGCCACACTTGTTCCAGATTACTTTTCAAGTGATGGATATCCAAGCCGCGTACAGTTGTTTGTTGGGTCGGCCATGGATTCATGATGCAGGAGCAGTGACGTCTACGCTTCACCAAAAGCTGAAATTTGTGAAGAATGGAAAGTTGGTCATTGTAGGTGGTGAGCAAGCTTTGTTGGTGAGCCATTTGTCGTCTTTCTCTTTCATCAGTGCTAGTGATGTTGATGGAACGCAATTCCAAGGTCTCTCATTAGATGACAAGAATACCAAGAAGAATGTGACATCCATTTCTTCCTTTAAGGATGCACAAGAGGTGGTTCAAAATGGGTTGTCTGCAGGTTGGGGACAAGTTGTGACTTTACCAGAGAACAAGTATCGTGAAGGGGTGGGCTTCTCTCCTTCATCTACAAGGGCTCCCAAGCGGAATGTTGTCAACGGACCAATTGAAGATACTTTCTACAGTGCTGGGTTCATTCACCCTTCCTTACCGGAAGTTAATGTCATTATTGAAGATGTTTCTGATGTCGGTGGAATGCACTCCCAAAGTCTCTCCTTAAATGATAAGCCGGCCAAGAAGAATATGGCGTCAATTTCCTCCTTGAGAGACGCACAAGAAGTGGTTCGCAATAGGTTGTCTGCAGGTTGGGGACAAGTTGTGACTTTGCCAGAAAATAAGCATCGTGAAGGGTTGGGTTTCTCTCTTTCATCTGCTAGGCTGAATGTCGTCGTCAAACCGATTGAAGATACTTTCCACAGTGCAGGGTTCATTCACTCAGAAGCTAGTGCCCTCATTGAAGATGATCCCGAGGTGGTTGGGACACAATTTCAAAGTCTTTCTTTAGATGATGAGAACACCAAGAAGGATAAGGGGCCCATGGCGTCATTAAAGGATGCACGAGAAATAGTTCAGAATGGTTCATCGACCGGTTGGGGGCAAGTTCTGACACTACCGGAAAACAAGTTTCGAGAAGGGTTGGGTTTCTCTCCACCATCTGCAAAAGCTGCCAGCCCAAATGCTGCCACCAAACCAATTGAAGACATCTTCTGTAGTGCTGGGTTCATCCACCTTCCATCTCCATAAGTCGATGCCATTTCCGAAGACAGTACCGAGGAAGATTTGCCAAGCTTCGTCACAAGAGGGGTGGTTCGCCACAATTGGATAGCTGTCGACGTTCTCTCCGTTACTCATTTGTCTAAGTAATGTGTTTGTATGCCTCCTTTCAAAAAAAAATCCTTTCGTTCTGCCCAAGACGAAAGTGAACTTGTGTTAGGGCACCTTTTAAAATAATTCCTCTTGCTCTGCCCAAGGCAAGAGTGAACCATGTGTAGGGCATTCCTGTTTCAAATATTATCATCAATAAAAATGTCGTTTTGACTCTCATTTCATCTGTTTTTTATTATTATTTTTTTACTTTTGTGCTTTTTTCTGGAAAATGGTAAAAAAAAAAAAAACACTGAAAAGAACAAAAAAGGAAGCACTCCTTCTTTTTTTAAAAAAAAAAAAAAATATAAAAAAAATCTACATGTATTTATCATATGCATTCTAAAATCAAGCATAAATCACATGTGCAGATTAACCATCAATGACCCCATTGAACAAAATAACCCTATGCCCTCCCCCAACTTTGAGTTTCCTGTGTTTGAAGCCGAAGACGAGGGTGATGAAGGAATTCCAGATGAGATTTCTCGCTTACTTGAGCATGAAGAAAAAGTCATTCAGCCTCACGAAGAGCCTTTGGAAACGATTAATTTGGGCACTGAAGAAGATAAGAAGGAAGTCAGGATTGGGGCACTACTAGATGAAGATGTCAAGAGCAGATTGACGGAGCTTCTCAAAGAATATGTCGATGTGTTTGCTTGGTCATATCAAGACATGCCAGGATTGGATACTGACATTGTGGAACATCACTTACCACTAAAGCCTGAATGCCTACCAGTCAAACAGAAGTTGAGAAGGACTCATCCCGACTTAGCAGTCAAGATCAAGGAGGAAGTTCAGAAGCAGATTGATGCAGGTTTTCTTGTTACATCTGAATACCCCCAATGGTTGGCCAACATAGTACCAGTTCCAAAGAAGGATGGTAAGGTTAGGATGTGTGTTGATTACCGAGACCTAAACAAGGCCAGTCCGAAAGATGATTTCCCATTGCCGCATATTGATATGTTGGTCGACAATACGGCAAAATTCAATGTTTTCTCCTTCATGGATGGATTCTCCGGATATAATCAAATCAAGATGGCACCCGAGGATAGAGAAAAGACGTCTTTCATCACACCATGGGGGACCTTTTGCTATAAGGTGATGCCGTTTGGATTGAAGAACGCGGGAGCTACTTATCAAAGAGCCATGACTACTCTCTTTCACGATATGATGCATAAAGAGATTGAGGTTTATGTGGACGATATGATCGCTAAGTCTAGGACTGAAGAGGAGCATGTTGGGCATCTTTTGAAATTGTTCTTGCGGTTGAGAAAGTATCGGCTTCGTTTGAACCCCAATAAGTGCACCTTTGGTGTCCGATCAGGAAAACTTTTAGGCTTCATCATCAGCCAAAAGGGTATTGAAGTAGACCCAGACAAAGTCAGAGCTATTCGAGAGATGCCTGCTCCGAGGACTGAAAAGCAAGTAAGAGGCTTTCTTGGACGATTAAATTACATCTCCAGATTTATCTCTCATATGACTGCTACTTGCGGGCCCATATTCAAACTTCTCCGCAAAGATCAAGGGATTACTTGGACCGAGGATTGTCAGAAAGCGTTCGACAATATCAAAGAATATTTGCTAGAGCCTCCAATCTTGGTCCCTCCAGTCGAGGGCAGACCACTAATCATGTACCTAACAGTGTTAGATGATTCAATGGGTTGTGTACTTGGTCAGCAAGATGGAACCGGAAGAAAGGAGCATGCCATTTACTATTTGAGTAAGAAGTTCACGGAGTGTGAGTCTCGTTACTCTACGCTTGAAAAGACCTGTTGTGCTTTAGCATGGGCTGCCAAACGCCTCCGCCAGTATATGATTAATCATACCACCTGGTTGATATCAAAAATGGATCCGATCAAATATATCTTCGAGAAACCTGCTCTAACTGGAAGGATTGCCCGTTGGCAGATGTTGTTGTCCGAGTACGACATTGAGTACCGTACCCAAAAGGCAATCAAAGGAAGCATTATCGCTGATCATTTGGCTCACCAGCCCATTGACGACTACCAATCTATCAAGTTTGACTTTCCTGATGAAGAGATAATGCATTTAAAGATGAAAGACTGTGAAGAACCATTACCTGAAGAAGGTCCGGACCCTGAATCCAGGTGGGGTTTGATATTCGATGGAGCTGTTAACGCATATGGTAACGGAATCGGGGCAGTCATCATTACTCCCAAGGGCACTCACATCCCTTTTTCTGCTAGATTGCTATTCGATTGTACAAACAACATCGCAGAATATGAAGCTTGCATCATGGGGATTGAAGAAGCCATTGACCTAAGGATCAAAGTCCTCGACATATATGGAGATTCAGCCCTAGTGATTAATCAAATCAAAGGAGAGTGGGAAACTCGTCATCAAGGCCTGGTCCCTTACAAAGACTATGCGAGACGACTCCTCACTTTCTTCAATAAGGTGGAACTGCATCACATCCCCCGGGAGGAAAACCAAATGGCAGATGCCTTAGCCACCCTATCTTCCATGTTTGAAGTGAGTCGTTGGAATGACATGCCCCGGATCATCATTAGGCGTCTCGAAAGACCTGCTCATGTGTTTGCCATTGAAGAGGTCGTAGACAACAAGCCGTGGTTTCACGACATTAAACAATTCCTTCAAAGTCAGGAGTACCCACTTGGGGCATCCAACAAAGATAAAAAGACCTTGAGAAGGTTGTCTGGCAATTTCTTCCTTAATGAGGGCATATTGTACAAAAGAAACTTTGACATGGTCCTTCTCAGATGTGTGGATAAACTCGAAGTGGAAATGTTAATGAATGAAGTGCATGAAGGGTCTTTTGGCACTCATTCTAACGGACATGCAATGGCTAAGAAAATGTTAAGGGCTGGCTACTATTGGATGACAATGGAATCTGATTGCTGCAAACATGTAAGGGTATGCCACAAATGCCAGATTTATGCTGACAAGATACATGTGCCACCAACCTTGCTCAATGTTCTCTCTTCTCCATGGCCTTTCTCTATGTGGGGTATCGACATGATTGGTATGATTGAGCCAAAAGCTTCAAACAGACACCGCTTCATCCTAGTGGCCATCGACTATTTCACCAAGTGGGTCGAAGCGGCATCATACGTGAATGTAACCAGACAAGTGGTAGTCAAGTTCATCAAGAATCAACTCATTTGCCGGTACGGCGTCCCAAGCAGAATCATTACGGACAATGGGTCAAATTTGAATAATAAAATGATGAAAGAATTGTGCGATGACTTCAAAATTGAACATCATAACTCTTCTCCATACAGACCCAAAATGAATGGGGCTGTTGAGGCTGCAAATAAGAATATCAAGAAGATCGTTCAGAAAATGGTCGTTACTTATAAGGATTGGCATGAGATGTTACCATTTGCCTTGCATGGGTATCGCACTTCAGTCCGCACTTCAACAGGGGCAACCCCTTTCTCTCTCGTATATGGCATGGAAGCAGTGTTACCCGTAGAGGTCGAGATTCCGTCAATGAGAGTTCTGATGGAAGCCAAATTGTCTGAGGCTGAATGGTGTCAAAGTAGATATGACCAGTTGAATCTAATTGAGGAGAAACGCATGACTGCCTTGTCCCATGGTCAGTTGTATCAAAAAAGGATGAAACAAGCTTTTGATAGGAAGGTTCGACCCCGTGAGTTCAAAGAAGGGGACCTCGTACTAAAAAAGATTCTATCTTTCCAACCAGATTCTAGGGGCAAGTGGACCCCTAACTATGAAGGCCCATACGTTGTTAAGAGAGCTTTCTCCGGTGGCGCTATGACACTTGCAACTATGGATGGTGATGAACTCCCACGCCCTGTGAATGCCGATGCAGTAAAGAAATATTTTGTCTAATAAAAAAAAAGAGCTCGTTAAGTCGAAAACCCGAAAGGGCGGCTTAAGCAAAAATGAGCGTCTCGGTGGACCGAAAACCCGAAAGGGCGGCCCAGGCAAAAATTAGAGACAAAAAAAAAAATTAAAGATTATCCTGGTAGATTGAAAACCTGAAAAGGCAATCTAGGCAAAAATTAAGGATTCCGACAAAATAGCTGCATCAGGTTAAACTTGTCTGCTTGGGGCATTCAATATAGCTACTAAAGAGTCAGCAACCTTCAATCTAAAAAGCTTAAAACACAGTTGGAACTCAAAGTTTCTAGAGAGAATAGTGGTTATCGTGTAACAATGTAGCCTTTTCCATGTATTTACCATTTTCCAACTTTTTGTAATGATCCATGGGGCACGCTTTTTGCAAGCTACCATTCAATTAATGAAATTTGAACCTTCCCTATTCATTTGGAATTCTTGTTTATTTTTGTTTTGCATAACTTCTTTTTATATAATGGTAATGTTTGGAACAAAAGTCTTCAAAAAAAGAATGTACACAATGATTCCACTCTTTTAAAAAAAAAGGGGAGGGGCAATTACGAACACGTTCTCTTTAAGTGATGAAAACAAAGGGGGACATGGGCAGTTATCTCAAAAAGAGAAAACAGTTAAAAGGAGCTTCCCCACTTAGTTTCAAATGGCGACTTCGGACCAATATCGGGTCTTTCCCCTATAAGATTTGTCCTCCTTGAAAAAAAGTTTGAGTTTCATAATCAGACTTCTCTAATCGGTGTCTCTGGTCCATCTCAAGTGATGTATACAATTTGTTAAGGTTGGCCGAGTATTTGAACGTACTGCGATGTTGGTTTACCCTCAGTCGTATTTGTCCAATCAGTTTTGTCAGCATACACATACATGACATGCATGCAAGCATAACACATATATATTTCCATAATACATGCATGGCTACATTTTCTTAATATTATTCATATCAGTTGTGTGTGTCCTCAAAGAATAGGGGTGGACGTGTCACTCTCCCCAAGTAGATTGTCAGCCATAAGCAGAAAGTGTATGTCCTTTCAAAAAGAAAAATTTCCCCACCGAGCTCATCCTCGTGGAAGAAGGTTGCTTCAGTTATATCCCTTTCCGAATACATGGATAGGAAGATCCCCCAGTCGAGCTCATTTCTCATTGGGTATAGAGTTTGTTTGACTTTTTTCTCTCCAGTTTCTTTCCTGGACCCAGTTCTAATTTTAATCAGTGAGCGACAGTCTCTTCATTCAAATAACTTGTGTACCAACCCATATATATTCTCAACTTCCCCGTGTGATGTCATCCCCAGTACATCTGGTCGAAAGATGTTAACCAAGAACTTTTCAGATGGCTTCTCATTTTGAGAAATTTGTATTTTTCAATCAAACCTTCCTATATCTCCTTTGGAGTCCCTGGCAGAGTTATATATTCCCTTCGGGGAAGTCCCTCTCTTTTTGTTATTACCTTTTATAAGCTATCCATATGGTAGTAGGTAATATACATATCAAAACCATCCATATGTTGGTAGACAATTTTGTCATATATTTCTGCTAGACTATCCATATGTTAGTTAGCAATGTTTGTCACTCGTCTTTTATAAGCCATCCATATGTTGGTAGACGGTGTCTCGTTTTTGTTATTACCTTTTATAAGCTATCCATATGGTAGTAGGTAATATACATATCAAAACCATCCATATGTTGGTAGACAATTTTTGTCATTTCTGTTTATGCTAGACTATCCATATGTTAGTTAGCAATGTTTGTCACTCGTCTTTTATAAGCCATCCATATGTTGGTAGACGGTGTCTCGTTTTTGTTATTACCTTTTATAAGCTATCCATATGGTAGTAGGTAATATACATATCAAAACCATCCATATGTTGGTAGACAATTTTTGTCATTTCTGTTTCTGCTAGACTATCCATATGTTAGTTAGCAATATTTGTCACTCGTTAAGCTATCCATATGGTAGTAAACAGTGTCTCTCTTTCTTCTCATTTACCTTCGCTAAGCTATCCATACGGTAGTAAGTGATATTTCTCATTGTCTTTTATAAACTATCTATATGATAGTAGGCAACTTATCCCCAGTAAAACTATATTGCTTCACCAATGGAGTTGGATCATTTTCCTCTCCCTATCATTTTTCCCCAGTCGGGTCACTTTATGTTGCTCACCTGTAAATATCACTGTTCCCCAGTAATAAAAGCTCGTCTCTTGCGATTTCTCACAAGATTCAAAGTCTTGTATTTGCATTTGCATTTGCATCATAAGCATTCTCGGCATCTTAGGTCCAAAATTGTGTATTTTGTATTTAAGCTTCTTCCTCCAATCGAGATGAAAATTTCAATCTTCATCTCTCCGGATGAAGAAACTTAAATAGGGGCATCTGTCATACCCCAATTTTTGACCTAAAATCCCGCCTCATGTCCATATGTCATGCATTTTTGTCCGGGATTTGCTTCGCTTTTTCAAACGAAATTTCGGCAGAGAGGTATTTTAAAATACCTCATTTTTTGTGTTCATTTATATTTTTATATTATTATTATTATTATTATTATTATTATTATTTTGTTTTTTCCAATTTTCATTATTTTCATTTATATTATTATTATTATTATTTATTTATTTATTGATTGCTTTTTCTGTTTTTTATTAATTAATTAAAAAATAAAAAAAAATGTCCAAAGTCAACTGTGAAACTCCAAACACGCAAAGGAGATCTGCTTTCTGCAGAAATCAGAAACAGTGTACGTTTTTGTCCATTTTCAGATTTTTGTTCCCCTTGACATTGTCCTTGTCCAGTTTCAGGCCAGATCCTTTGGATCTTAGGAACCCTAAATTCATGTATATATTTGAACAGAGAATAGATGAACAGGGAGGTTTTTTTACCACGGCCAGACACAAAACACCCACAAACCCTAAATTCTTTTTTTTCTCCCAACAGAAAAGCAAACATCAAAAACCAAAAAAAACCTTTTCAAATCCCATACACAAAAGAAAAACAGCACTGTGTTTTTTTTTTTCCAAAAAAATCAGAAAACGAAATACACCAAAAAAAATCAAAGAAAACCTTCATTTTTCAAAACCAACAGAAAAAAACACCAACAAAAAAAAACCGAAAAAAAACAACAAAAAATACACAAACCTTTCTTCCTTTTAGATCAAAAAGAAGTACAGAGAAGGAGAAGAAGAGGAACACCACAAATCCGGAACCAAGCGCAAAAAAAAAAGGTGGATTATTTTTTTTGTTTTCTTTTTTCCGATCTAGAGAATTTGGTCAAGATTTTGGGTTTTTTGTTTGTGGATTTGAGTTTAGAAAAGGATTTAGAAGGTTTTGATGTAAAAAAAAAAAAATAATTTTTTTAAAAAAAAAATAGGCTAGCCGGCGGAGCCGCCGCCGGAATCGCTCCGGCGTGGCGGCGTCTCGCCGGAAGGGATGAAGATTCATCCCTTGTTCTTCAAGGAGGAAGAACAGGAGAGAGAAGAGAGAATAGAGAGATGGCTGCGGCAGAAAGAAGAAGAAAAATGAAAAAATGAAGTTTTCTATGTTTTTTCATATATATATACCCAGGTCCAATCCCATGCGTGCCTGTCTATGGTATTATCGCGAACCTGCGCACCCAGGACCGTCAGATCTGATCAAACGCCCCTTGATCATTTCATCACAATCTCCTCTGATCCAATCTGGGACGTCTGATTAATCAGACGGCCTAGATTTCGTCTTCCCTCTTTTGCACAAAAACGCAGCGTCCTTGGGCCCTGTTGGACTGGGCCTAGTCCAGTTTTTGCTATCCACACCCCCCTGTCTTGCTGTTTACACCCCCTGCTCCATTTATTTTATTTTTTATTTTTTTTTATTTATTTATTCTATTATATTCGAATGTCATTTAATTTATTTACTTTTGTACATTATTCACATGTTATATGTTATATTTAAATATCAAAACGCCAAAAATATGCATCGTTATTTATCTTTGTTTATTATTGCTTCAATGTAAGATTGCAAAAAAAAATATTTTGTGTGTTTTACTTTGTTCAAGACCAAAAGAAAAGGGAAATGTTTCGTTAACCCCGCGTTACGTTGTTTTTTTTCGCTTTTACTTGTTCGCTATTTTTGAACTTGAAACAAAAAAAATCATTTTATTTAAATAAAAAAAAGAATGAAAAAAAGAGTGGTTTGGCGGATGACTTTTCACTCTCCGGTGACTTCGGATTTCCTGTCGGATGGCTTGCGGTCCGAATAACCGACGTTCTAAAAAATACTTTTTTTTTCTAAAAAAAATAACAAAAACTAAAACCTTCAAATATTTTCAAAAAAAGAAATCTTTTATAATAAACTTCGACTTTCGTCGAGAAACCTTTTTCAAACTTTTTTTCAATAAACGGTCTAACACACTTAAGCATATTTAAATATTTTCACAAAGACTAAAAAATACAAAAACAATCCAAATCTTTTGCCGCTTGGCTTTTCAAATTCAAACTTTTTCTCAAAAAGTTTAGACGTGAGTCATCTCTAGTTGAAATTCATTTTCCCACAACATATGGCAGGAAAAGATATAAACTTTTCAGTATGTTCGTGGCGGATTAAAAAGGAGTTTAAACTTAAGATGACGACTCGTCTTTTCTCCTAAAAAAAAAATCAATCAATCAAACGAATCACTTTACAAATTTTACCCCGAACTACGAGATTTTGATCCCTCGCGGGTACGTAGTGCAAAAGACCTTGTGTCTTCCCAATTCAAAATTAATAAAACTTTTTTCTTCTTTTCTTTTGAATATCCCAAAATTAATAAAAAAATTCTCTCATCGTTACCCAATCATTTATAAGCAAATTTTACAAGCAAAACATTTTAGCACAAAGAAATACATATTTTACAAGAGGTTCCCGTAGAGTACTACGGATACATAGGATGCTAATACCTTCCCTTTGTATAACTAACCCCCGAACCTTAAAATCTCTAATTTTTTATTATGGGTTTATTCGATCTTTTCTCCTTCCCTTGGATAAATTAAAGCTCGGTGGTGAATCATAATTTTTGAGAACCAAAGTTAACCAATAGCTTGGCGTCCGAAAATCACCGCGACACTAATAAGCTAATTGAAGTGTTTGGTAAAATTAGCAGTTCAATAGCTTATAGATATGAAATGACACAAAAGGACATTTTTAATTAATATCAAAATAATATTTAACATGAAATTAAAAATTAAATTTACTAATATATATATTTTTATCTTATTAAACTAATTTTTAATTGGTTGGAATTTTATTTTCTAAAATCATGGTTTTTCTAAAAACTAATAGTAAAATATTGCATCTTTATTATTGTTATTTTTTTGGTACAAAACAATCTATACTAAATATAAAGAGGATAGATGAGTTTGGGGTGACTTTTTCATAATGACAAGATTACCCTTCACTAATAGATAAATAGGAGACATGACGTTCCAAAATTGCCCTTAACTTATATTTAAAATAACACAATAGTAACCGCACAATTTACTTTCCTCACTAACTACCTCTCTTTTTATGTGCGTAAGTTAGACAACGCGCCTGCATGGCCCACTAGCAATAATAAGGGCATAATTATAATTAAAATCTGAGTTGGTATAAAACAATAATAATAACAATAAGGGCATATTATAAATGAAACATTTTGCAACATACATTTGTTTTTCCGAAGATCTGCATCGTTAAAAACTCAATTATTCATTTTTATTTTTAAAATTGTTTTTTTGAACAAGCCAAAATGATATATATATATATAAACAAAACCACTAATCTCCTCTGCACAAGATGTACCAAGGAAGATTGTGGAAAAATACAGAAGCGTCAGAGATACAGAAATACAAAAAATGATTAAACAAGGCCCAAACAAAGTAAAGGACTAGACCACAAACTATGATGATTTAAAGCTAAAGTGCTACTCGCCGCCTTCAACCACCAATAAGAGAAAGTCTTGATTTGATCTGGCAGAGACCCAGTCATGCTCGGTGGCTGAGATGGCTAAGTTAGGATGGGGGCTGGTGGGGAGGCGTGGGTGTGGCGGAGGCAATTGAGAGGGTGGGAGGATGAGATGTTGAGGGAGTGTCAGACCTTACTTCTTAACATATCCTTGCAGGTACATTCTTTGGACAGTCAAGCTCCCAAACCTCTCACACAAAGGAGTCCCGTCCATCCAAGGATCGGTCCAGAAACAAGTATCTGACCCGTCCCCCACCTTTTTTGAAATATTCTCCCCAAACCACACACCCCCCATCCTGCCTCCACTATCCCTAATCCGCACGATCTCCCTCCACCACGAGGACCCTCTCCTCCCCCGAGCTGTCAATCTCCCTCTCTCCTCCCCGTAACGAGCTGCCAGAACTCTATACCACAATCCCTCTCTATCCACTAACATCCTCCAACACCACTTTCCTAACAGAGCTAAGTTAAACTCCCTCAGCCGCCTAACCCCCAAACCTCCATACTCCTTACGAAGACAAATGGAATTCCAACTAATCCAATAAGTTTTCCTATTATCCTCACTCCCCCCCCCCAAAAAAAAATTTAATCAAAAGAGATTCAATAGAAGATATGGTACCTGAGGGAGCTTTGAAGAAGGAAAGAGCATAGACATGCAAAGAGGTCAAAACAGACTTAAACAAAACCAGACGACCACCAAAAGACAAGAAACTACTCTTCCACCCAGATAATCGATTCTTTAAACGAGGCAACATCGGTTCGCAGAAAACCAGACGCCTCGGATCACCCCCAATAGACAGACCAAGTAAAGGAAATGAATCTTACCCATTTTACAACGCAGAGCAGCCACGGTCTCACCTAACCAGGAATCAGGAATATTAACCCCCACCAGCATGCTTTTATTAAAATTAACTTTCAATCCCGACATAGACTCAAAAAGCACAAGAACGACCCGTAGAGCACGTACATTCGCCCAACTTTTAACCCCCCAATAGGAGCGTATCATCGGCAAACTGGAGGTGTGAAATCGAGATCGGCTCACGCTCGCCAACACTATACCCAGTGAAAAGATTACACTCAACCATAGTCTTCATCAAGACGTTCAAACCCTCGGCCGCTAGCAAAAAAAGGAAAGGAGAAAGTGGATCCCCTTGTCTTAAACCCCGCTCAAGAGGAAACTCATCCGTTGGGCTGCCGTTTGCCAGAACAGACGCTGTTGCCGTGCACACACATTCTTTTATCCACTTCCTCCATATGTTTGGAAAATCAACATAGGCTTTCTCAAAATCAACCTTAAAAAACATCAACTCATTCTTAGACTTTCACGCCTCATCCATCACCTAATTCGCAATAAGAATTCCATCTGGAATCTGCCTATCCTTGACAAACGCTGTCTGAGACTCTGAGATCACACTACCTATCACCAGGCGCAACCTATTCGCTAAAACTTTCGCCAGAATCTTGTAGAGGCAACCCACGAGCGAGATGGGCCGAAAATCATTCAGACGTTGAGGGCTATCAACTTTAGGAATCAGAGCGATGAAGGTTGAATTTAAACCTTTGGTCAGTTTTCCATTCCGATGAAACTACGAAATAAAACGCATGACATCCCTTGTAGCTCGGACCAAAAATCTTTAATAAGAGTATTAATCATTATTCACGCTCTTAAAAGAAAATTGGGATGGTTTGTATGTAAATAAGGGATGCTTTATTAAAAGTATAAATTTATTTGAAATTAAAATAAATTATAAAGATTAAAATTGAGTTTTAGTTAAAATAGTAAGGGTAAAAGTGAAAGAAACAACAAAAAGCTATAAGCTATAAGCTAATTGAAATAACGTCCGAAAAATAAGCTATAAATTAGTAAAATAAAATATAAGCTCATGACCAAATTACCGCGGCCAAACAGAGCCCAAAAGAATCAAATTTGTGATAGTCAACAGAAGCATAGTAAATTACTTACAGAAGTCTGTTTACATAAATAAACGGAGTGGAAGCCGTCGTAAAATCTTTCACTTCTTCCGTCCACAACCCTTGTGTATCGCCCCCCCCCCCCCCCCTCTCCTTGTATCGTCTGAAATCAAAAAGGTCTGAAACAAAATCGCAGAAAGAAGAAGGTGGTACGCCGAGAAGCAGGCAGTTCGCCGCCGTGTGCGTGTCTCTCTCTCTAATTTTGCAGGTTGTGTGTATGTTAATGCAAATTGCTTATTTTGTGGAAATATAAAAGTGAGATTGGGGTTGTAATTTTGACAATTAACAGAGATTAAACTAGGAACTAGGAAATTTGGTTTTTGATATGGACAACCAATTAAATAACCAGTTTTTATATTTGGTTAACCCAACCATATACGAATGGACTGGTTGAATTTCATTCAGAAATTAACCGGTTTTTTGGTTTTAGATTTGGATGTGGTTGTGGATCTCCGTTATAACCGATGATTTTGTGCACTCCTACTGAAATGTCATTCTTCTTAATTGGAACATTTTGATTAATCTTTTTTATTGTTGTGCAGGTTTAATGGGTGTTATTAATTTTCAAAATTCATCTACTTTCTGCTTGGTTCAATCATCATCATCATACACCAATTTGCAGCAGCAAGTGAATCGAAGGAAATTTGTTGCTATGACTTCAATCATTCCTGTTGACAAAGTCAATAATGGTCCTCTTGAGGTTACTACTGGTGAGTCCTTTATTAGACACCATCTCAAGAATATGGCTCCTTATCAACCCATTTTGCCTTTTGAGGTTTGTTTCCTTAGACTCAATCATCCTATTTTGTATTTGACTTAATGAGCTGCTGTGAACCACGGACACTGACACGTTGACACCGATAATAATTTGAGAAAATGACATAATTCAATGTAATCACAAGTGGTGTCCAACACCGAGGTGTGTCTGTGCTTCATAGGTGAGCTCTGTAGCACTGACACTTCTGATGGAGGACGGATGTCCAAATGTTGTGGCATCGACACAAAATTGACATATGTGGTTATGTTTGATTAATTTGTTTTATTAAATTACTTTTTGTGTCGATGTGTCAGTATCATGTCTAGTGTCTGCGTTTGTATCAGGGTTTCGTAGCTACGGTTACTGCAACTTTGTTGCTTGTGTTGTGAAAATTGTTGTATTGCAATGTTATTTAGTAACAAAAGAAAATCTACATTGCAGGTTTTATCTTCTCGTCTTGGACGAAAGCCTGAGGATATTATCAAGTTAGATGCTAATGAAAATCCTTATGGTCCCCCTCCAGAGGTGAGCTTTTTTTTTCCGTGGACTTTCCTTTTACCATTGAAAAATTATTAACCGGTAATATTCAGTGGAGGGTTAATGAATATAGCAAGTTGTTTTAGCTCAGTAACCATTAACTGAAGGACATTAGCCACAATAAGTCATTAACCATGACCTTAGAGTGTATATTTGAACAAAAATCGTGGTTACTGGTTTATGATTATCATGACCATAGGATGATTAATCAATATATATATAGATATTTGAACACCTGAAAATTGTGGTGTATTCAGTGGATGGTTAACGAGATGTGATGCCTTGTTATATTTTTTAACCATCTACTGGATATAATTGACACATACTTGAACTGTGTTAACTGTTAACCATCTAATTTTTTTTTGGTGTTCAAAATGTGTGTAACAATATAATTTTTTTTTTTTACACATGAACCAAAGGTAGATGGGCAACAAGTTGCGCCGCTAAACCATCTAATTTGTTGTCAAAATTTGACGTCAAGTTTGTGTGTCAAAATAATGCATTGTGTGTCAAAATAATGCAACTCTTGTTTTATTATTACTCTTTCATCTTCCAATTTCTTTATATACTCGTCTTAGTTATTATGTTTAAGTGTATTGTCTCTTGCGTTGACTATTTATTGGAGTATTCACAGGTCATGGAAGCCCTAGGGTCAATACAATTCCCATATGTCTATCCGGATCCAGAGAGCCGCCGATTGCGTGAAGCTCTCGCCCAAGATTCAGGCCTTGAATCTGAGTATATTCTTGTAGGATGCGGTGCTGATGAGCTTATTGATTTGATCATGCGGTTAGAACCATTTCATCATTTAACGTTTTTCATAGACTTCAAATTAATTTTCTCTTTATGTCAATTTGCACATAGTTATGATCACTCATTCTTATTTTCTGCCGTTTGAAATATGGTTTATATATACTACAGTTGTGTTCTTGATCCTGGTGATAAGATTGTCGACTGCCCTCCAACTTTCACAATGTATGAATTTGATGCTGCAGTTAATGGAGCACTTGTCATCAAAGGTAAGAGCTACATTTTCAACTTTTTAATGTCCATTCCGTTTATCCTCTTAGCAGTCTTTGACTTTGTTATCAAATTTCGGATTTTCGTTATTATAGCATGTCGGATGTGCATAACTGTCTGCATTATTTAATCTGCAGTTCCAAGGAAGCCAGACTTCAGCTTGAATGTGGAACACATAATAGAGGCTGTTAAACAAGAGAAGGCCAAATGCATATTTTTAACATCTCCAAACAATCCGGATGGGAGGTAATTGCCAACTATCCATTTTTCAACATCTTTACCGCATATTTTGAAACATTGTTACTAGTAAATTGGACAGCGTTGCGTATTTTATGACAAATACCATAGCCAATTTGCGAAGGGGCACCCGTCATGGTGTTACCATAGGCTGCAATGACAGATTTTTGGTTTTGAGCTATATTCCGCTATTGACAACACTGTTTAGAAAACTTGTTACCTGAATTTGGGCTCGAAACAAGGCACCAATTATAACTACTAATTTGGCCATATCAATAGTCAGCGTAGAATCTTAACATACCCTTCAGGTTGCCCAACAACTAGGTAGTCCAACAATAGATCTGGGATAGACTCTGATTCTATGTTGGAGTTATAGATGTTAGATAAAAGAAGGGAAAGTGAAAGAATAAAGATTTTTCGAAATATGATTATGGTGTAATATGATTGGTAATAATTTGATACAAAAGACTAAGGACTAAACCTTATTTATACTAAAACAAGACTCCAAATCCTAAATAAATAGGAAATTTTTGTAGTATATTAAGAGAGAATCAGAAAAGATGTTTACTATATTGAATCAATTGAATGAAAAAGCTTCTTAATACAGTGGTACAATCAGTATTTAAGGACTGAGCCATACTAACTCACTGCAGTGGAAGGAATGAAAGGATTGTTGCATTCGAGTATGGTGGAGAATAGATTCAATAAAAATTTTGGAGTAAAAAAATCAAAATAATTGTAAAAACAGATGTTCATCTTTGTCTATGATTATATTAATGCTTGAAATTTACATTTTGGTTTTAAGAGGAAGAGTTGTACATGTTGGTGAGGAAAAAAGATTAGAGGAAGATTGGTTTTTAAATGTCATATGTTGGATGCCACGAGAGAAAAAGTTAAATTATGGTATACGATCTAAGCTGTCAATAGCAGGATGTAGCAGCGTGGTGGGTAGCCACCTCCCACATGGCCATGCAACGCGGAATTGAGTAGTACCGTGATGGAGACATGGATAATGAGAGATGGGCTTTGATTATGGGCTCAAACCAATCATTTGGAGAGTTTATTCTAGAAAGGAATGATGAGGTGTCAGATTGAAGGATTATTCTAGAAGAGTAATGAGATGTCAGATGGGAGGAGTATTCTAGAAGGGTGATGAGGTGTTATGACTCTTAGTAGCTATAAAAGTAATAGGAATAGTAAGGAAATAATCAGCTAATAATTCAGTTAGAGAGTTGGGAGTCACTCTTTGAGTGATTAGGGGCACTTAGTGCTTGGGCTAGTAGAATCTCTCTGCTAGTTTGTTACTTTGTTTCTTCATCCTGTTTTCTTTAGTAATTGTCCTTCACCATTAATATAATATCAAGCTTTCCACATAATTCTATTTCTATTTCTACTGTTTTAATCATAAATCGATACACATACCTATCATACCGGAAGTCGCATTGCGTTTCACTACTAGAGCGACACTATAGTTGCACTATGCTGTTTTTTATTCGAAAACCTTTAAAGACCCTTAAAAGAAACTGTTGCAGGGGTATTTAGCGGTAATCATGCAAAAAGACCCCTAAACCTTTGTCTTTCTCTCATTCTGAACCTCTCTGCTGTAAACCGTTACTCACCGTCCTCAGCCCGCACCATTATCAATCCCCTCTGTCCTCAGTCACAGGGTTCAAAATTGTGTGCTTTTTTTATTCCCTGATAAGAGACTGATAATGGACTAAAAGCACATTATTTCATTATTTATAGCATTCAAATAAACACTTTTAGCACTTATTATCCTGGTAATTTGTGTTTCTCTTCTGTTAGCTTCTGATTAAGTATATGGATATAACAATTTCACAACAGTATAATTGATGATGACGATCTCTTAAAGATACTCGAGCTTCCCATACTGGTGGTGCTGGATGAAGCGTACATTGAGTTTTCAAAAATTGGATCAAAGATGAGTTGGGTGAAGAAATATGAGAATTTGATTGTTCTTCGGACATTCAGCAAAAGAGCTGGTAATGCTAATACTCTTTTTTTCCCTATTATGCCGGTAAACTTTAAAATAAACTAAATTTTTTGTTCATCTCTTAATTTAATTTTTTGTTTTTCTTATGAATTGTTCTCTTGTCATATTTGATCAAACCATGAATCATGATACCATTATGTTTTCCTAAGCTGAATACTATCATTACTAGTGTTTATTAGTGACATATTTTTTGATATCTTATATATTCTAATAGTCATATATTAACTTTAAGCTTACGAGGATACTAGTTGGAGTCGATGAGTAAAAAAGTTCGACACGTAGTCTATTTAGGGTATAGGAATTGAATGGTTAGCCAATTTTGTATGGTTATTTTATTGACTTTGGATTAATAGTTTTATTGTCATCCCTAATTCAAAGGAATTTTTGAGTTGCTAAAAACTCTTCCCTGTACAAATTAAAATAATCTGTGTTAAAATTATTAGTTTATGGATTTTATTTGATGTTTCATGTCTTGTTGAAAAAGTAAGCATAAAATCATGTTACATATTTATCATATTGGGTTGTTTTCTGCGTAAAACATGGTTAGAGTTCCTTGTCCTAATGTCAACCATGAAATTCTCAGGTTTAGCTGGACTTCGCGTGGGATATGGAGCTTTTCCTTTGAGTATAATTAAGTATCTTTGGAGAGCAAAGCAACCTTATAATGTATCTGTTGCTGCTGAAGTTTCTGCATGTGCAGCATTGCAAAATCCTACCTATCTAGAGGTTTTTCTTTTGTGCTTTGTCATATATTTATGTTCACACATGTACGCTAATTTGTTTTGCACTAGCACATTATGACTATTGATAGCCGTTAATTCATATACACCGTCAATGTAAATATTTTTTATATGGTCAATCTATCATAACCGTTAGATTATTAATGACATCTGTGTTAAGAGTTCCACATTGGATGATAGATGACCTTTAATCATAACTACTTCTAAAGTCACGCATATGATTGGTTGTGATTTGTTGTTGATGGTGTAAATCTTTTTGCACTGACAGTGTATCACAATGAAATCCTAATATTGTGTTAATCACTAGATGATTATTGCATATTATTATTATTGATAATGCAAGCTAATGGCCGAAGTCTAAACATTCTTAACATACAGAATGTCAAAAATGCTTTGGTGAAAGAAAGAGAGAGGCTTTTTGACCTTTTGAAGCAAGTTCCATTCCTTAAGCCATTTCCGAGCCATTCCAATTTCATTCTTTGCGAGGTTACATCTGGATTTGACGCAAAGAAAGTAAAGGTACATTCATTTTCATATCTTCACATCTTCATACTTATTTATTCACTTGGTGCCAAATTCAAAATTTTCACCTTGATATTTGGTTTGTAGATATCTCTTTTGTCCTAGAAAATTTCCATTTCATAGGATAATAATATAATCAAATTAGGAGAAAAAACAGTCTTCGTGTTATATGTATGTATTGAACTATTGAGAAACTTGAATTTGTTCCTTTAAATCATCACTCTGCACATCTATCTCTCCTATGTAAGGCTGTGAGTTTAAGCAAACTTGTTTTGCATATGTGAAATCAACTCATAGACTCATGAGTTTATCTCATATTAAGATAAGATAGTATAAAAATGAGGATCTGGATTCTCTCGTGCTGCCCTTGCTGCCATCATCTCAACCGTCCGTTCATGTTTTTTCTCTCTATAAAACTGTTACTTTTACTGTGAGCCATTGGATGAAGAGCAGCAGGGATGGCAGAACAGAAAGGGCAGTAGAGGATCCAATTTCTAAAATGATATATACATGACATATATACTTATATAATTTGATAAATGTATCAACAATTCAAAATTTTAACTCAATTATACAGTGAAAAACTGACAACTATTAGAGTATACAGTACAATACATAACTAAGGGAATAACAGTTTGGTAAAATACTTTGTTAAAAATTCCCTGTGTGTCCATCTTAGTAAACTCAGTTTCATTTCCGTGTATGCTAAAATTCAAGTTGAAAGCTGAGTCAGCTCGAAATTGATACATGGAATTGTACAGAACCGTATGATTCCGAAAGTTAACTATCAACTTAACAATCTTGTTCATAAGAGTGAAGTTCTTTCAGAAAGATCCTGATAAACATAATGCAAAATTGTTTTGTTTTGTTTGAAAATTTGGTATCACTTCATGTTGTTTTGTGAACACAGGAGGATCTTGCAGCAATGGGTGTGATGATTCGCCATTACAGCAATAAAGAGCTGAAAGGCTACGTTCGGGTATCTGTTGGGAAGCCTGAACACACAGACGCACTTATGAATGGTCTCAACAAACTATTGTAGGAGCCAAATTTCAATGTGACCAAACAGATTCTCTTAAATATCATTCGAAGCTAGAGGATAATATATTAAGAGAAGTTGAGCTAGTTTATGTTATGTAGACAATGATGATTTCATCTCATACTCTTGAAGGGAGATTGGATTCTCTGCAGTCAAAATTGTACCATATTCATGGCACCTAAATCGTCCAATTAAAATTGGACGGTTCAGATACATAACAGCATGAATGCGTTACTGCCTTGAGACTTGGGACCTGGTGGTATTGCCTTGAGACTTGGGAGTATGCTCCTCCTTAAGGTTACAAGTTTGATTCTCTTTGGTGCCAATTTGGATGAGTTAATTTAGCTTCTTCAATAAAAATAAATATTGTTAGTTGAAATCATCAAACACTTGAATTTAGGGTTAGTTGAATTTCTCTTAGTTCAAGTAATGTTAGCCTGAATACAATGACAGTCGAATATAAGTAAGTTGAATCCTTGTCAAAGTTTATTGAGGTTTATGAAGGTTGTGGAGGTGTTAGAATCAGTCAAAATTCAGTGGAACCTAACAACTTGATATTTTACTTGTGTTCCTTGAGAGAATGCATATGTGGATTGAAAAAAATGAGAAATGTCGCAAAAGAGAGAATTTCAAGTTGAACGCAAGCTTATAAAAATAAAATAATAATTTGAACGCGAGGTTCCACATACTTTCACTAACGTGTAATTAGTCGAGTAGGGTAAAATATTGTAGACCACGTTGTTGTGGCCAATGGAACTAATGTATGCCTCTAAATACAACACTTATAAATTTATACAACACAATCAAGCTAACAATTTTTATATGCTATTTATCCCCTTTATTTTTCGAGATGTGTTATTTGAATAACAATTTTAGAACAATTTTTGGGACAACATTCTTTTCCATTATTTTCTTATTATACAACTTTTTTGGTACAATAAAGAACATGCAACTTTGTTTTCTTATTATAATTTTAGTATATATATTTCCCTTGTGTTTATTTGTTTTTTTTACTTCATTTTCTTTTATTTGTTTATATACATTATTAAAAATTCCAAAAATATATTTCTTTGTTTTCTTTATCAAAAATACTAAAAATATCAACTTTATATAAATTATTAAAAATGGTCCGATCTGGTTAAACTTCGATCCGAAAACCTTAAACCAATAAACATTTGTAAATTTGCGGTTAAAATTGTGTCAAACTTAATATTATTTCTGGCTTCACCACTGCATAGAATTACATTGTTTTTTCAAATTATTATTCGTGTTAATGTGTGAGTTTCCGGTATCCGTATCTATTTCTATGCTTCATAGTAGAACTAACACTTCTTTGAGCTGTTAAATCAGAGGTGCTGTCAATATTCTTGCTGCAATTTGCAATTTAATGTTCACTGGCATGGATGGTTGTTATGGACTTGGCTGAATTCATGTGCTAGCTAATATACAGAAATGTTAGAGTAACAATTCTGGTTCTAAAGTATGGACATAAACAAACAAGAGCAGAGTGATTGATCATGGAGTTTGGCCAATTGTACATTTTCTATTATGCAATAACATAGGGTTACAAAGTGCAAAGTTTTGTTTAAATACTATGGTTCAGTTTACAAATTTAAATAATTCTCCCATAACGGCTTTTCCCTATGCACCGCCCGGCCCCAACCCTCGTATTCGTAATTCAACAAAAGAATGAGCCAACACCAAATTAGGTTCAATCCGTATCAGATACTCCCCTATGAATGAATCATGTTTTTGAGGTGAAATTAGGTTCAATCCGTATTAGATACTCAACAAGAACAATAGAATTGAAAGATCGTAAGAATGAATGTTAATATATTTGAAATAATTAGAAAAATAAATGAATAGTCTCCTTAAAGAATCAAATATTCAAATACATGAAATTTCAACCAAGATAAACAAATCCACAAGAATGAATGAAACATAATAAAATTTAAACTTCAACAGTTTTCTGATTAAGAGCAGTATATCTCCACCTCTCTTTCTCAACAAAATCAGCATCAAGAAACCTTGCAACAAAACACCAAAGCTTATAAATATCTTCAAAATTAGCCAAAAAGCCTAATGCAATAGTAACAACAGTGATTCCAATTTTCTCTCTATGATCTTTCTTTTTCTTATCCTTTAAAATTCTTCCCTTTTCATCTCCATATTTATCTGCAAACCATATATGATGCAACAATCCATAGCTTATAGAAATGTTACTTCTATCAGCAAGTTTTTGAACAAGAACCGGCTCAACTTTTTCGCCTTTCCAATCAAATATATTGAATGCCATTGCCGGTCCTCTATCGAATTTAACTTTCGGACCATAAATCTTCACTAATGGAACACCTTCTGTGTTAGGATGCTTAAGCTTCAACATTGAATTCACCAACCAATTAATCAAATACCTTGCTCTATCATTAATCAATATAATTCCTAATGAATCAACTTGATCTAAACACCTACATTCAATATTAAAGTTCTCATTTTTATCACTTTCTTGAACACCCTTTTCAAGAATTTCATCTTGGTTTTCCACCTCCTCAATTTCAAACCTTTGAGACGGTTTTAACTCTTCATGTTCCGATACAATCTTTATCTCAGATGGTTCTCCTTTTTCAAATTCATCAGAGAAAGATGTCAAGTAAAACGGTTCTTCTTGATGTAAATGTAATGTAAGTATTGATTTTTGTTTCATTTCGGTGTCTATACCGATAGAATCTACAACATGTTGCTTCTTTTCTTGCACAAGATTAACTATTCCTGCAGATGAATTTGTTTCCAAAGTCGAAATAACAGATTTCTTGATGAAAAGGCAACCAAATCCAGAAGGGTTTTCACCAAAAACTTTATAGCAAGAACAAATAAGAAAATCCGGTTGAAAAAGGGAAAGACCAAAACAATCCATATCTTTTGGTCCTAATGCACAAGCATCAACCAAAACATTCCAACCATTTTCTTGTGCTATACTAATCCAAATATAAGGATATCTTGCTCCAGTTACTCTTGAATGAAGTGGCAAAACAAAAAGACCTTCTTTTTTCTTCTTCTTTCTTTTACTTACAATCATTTTCCTCAACTTTGTTGACTGAATTCTTAGCCTTGGCCATGAAAACTCAGCTGACATAACTTTTGCTCCTCGTTTCTCTGACGAACTAATCATCGCTTCCACTGCTTCACTTTCATGGTCATAAACTGTTAAAAGCTTTCTACTTTTCTGAAATTGGTAAGAATCTGCTACAAGTTTGAAAGCTGAAGTTCTATTAGCTGTAAAAACCATGAAGTAATCGTTTTCCGATATGTTAAGGTAATTCATGATTCTTTTTCTCATTGCAGACTCGAATTCGGAATCTTGTCCACCATGAAGAAGTAAAGTCTTCAAATTTCCTGTTTTACAAGATATGCTAAAGAAGGGTATATCAGTAAATTGAGGTAAAGAATGTTTGGTTTTTGATTTATCATCATCAACATCATCATCATTATCATGAATATGTTGTTGCATTTGAGAGTAAGAAAAAAGACCAATACCAATATAATCAAGACAAGTATGATTAGAAAATGAAAGATGAGAATATTCATTAGCTCTAACATGGTCAACATGTTCTGTCTCAGAAAATTGAGGATAAACTTTGTTGAATTCAGTGAATGATTCTTGAAGAGATGGAATAGATTCATGGTTTGTGAAATATGTGTTTGGAAAAATTAAGGATGTTGTTGATGATGCAAAAGTGTGTCGACATTCAGATGAACTGTTTCTATATTGTTTTGATGGTTTTGTGTTTTGTGAATTTGGTGAGTTGAAAAATAATGAAGTTGTGCAACAACATTGAGGACATGTTTTTGAGGTTTCATTTTGGCTAAGGGTATCTTCCATTTTTTCTGTTTTCTCTCTAAGTTAAAGATAATATAAGTCTTGTTTGTATATATGTATTTGTTTTATCAAATTTTTTATTTTTTATTTTCCAGCTAATGTATTTCTTGATGTTTTTTTGCCAACCGGCATACAAGAAGCACAGCACATGTAAATCAAGATGTGTTGGAATAACTAGTAACAAAAAAAATAAATTATAATAACAAAAGCAAACGATGAACACACGATAAGTTTGATAATGGAGTTTCTCAAATGATGGTACGTCTCCGAATGTATAATTTGTTGTAGCACATTTTTATTAGATAAACTAATGAATTAAGGTTCCAATGTTACGAGCGGTGTTTATTATAATATTTCGGCTCAGATAACAACAAATACCCCTAAACTGTACCGCGGGACTAGCGCCCCCTCCCCTCTCCCCCCAACACATAGCTTTGCTAGCACAACTCATTAGTCGCCCCGAACCTCTTCTTGATGTATATGAGCAATATTCAACAAGATGCAAATTAAAGGATATAATAGTGTTTACTCCTTTAATGTTAGCGTATTTCAGTTTATTTTCTATAATATAGTTTTTTTGCGATTCCAATCTTGTAATGTGAAAATTCCGTCCTTTTAGTTGATAACTGAACACGTTGGCTTATTAGTGTTTGGGTTAAATAGTAGTTTGACCCTTGCAATATTAACGGATTTCGGGTTATCCTCCTAACTAAGCATATCATGTCATCATTTATATTCAATTATAAGCCACATATTCAATGAAAAACTAAAAAGATATAGTCTTAACAGAATTAAAATTGCAAAAAAAAAAAAAGTTAAAAAAATAATCGGAAATTTGCTAATATTATTTTTTTGATAAGATTTATTTTTTTGATAAGAGAAATTTACTAATATTATATACAATAAACACAGTTTAATTCAAAATTAAAATACTTTTTTAACAACAAAATGTTTGGATTGGAGAAAATAGATTATTTGTATTTGTATTGAGGTGGCCAAATACGGCATTGTAAGATCCACCAAAATTTAAAGGTCAGCTATCACAATGTGGAATTTGTCTTCCATAGTTTGCAAGGTTGACCCGTTAAAATTAAGAATAAGAATATTTTGCTACCAGCCAATCATTCTTGAATTTTCCAATTTTGTATGATTGTGGTGAAATATTATAATGTCTAATGTAAACTTTTCAAAAATGATTCAAATCAATGTTATAATATTAAAAAGTTACAAAGAAATAAATATTTTATTAAAATTTACTAAAAATAGTAAAATTTACGGTTAGACTGATTCATATTAGTCTAATGACTAGAAACTTCACCCTTAAGGTGGATAAGTGGGATGACCGGAGTTCGAACCCCGATCCCCTGCATATAATATGTGATGTCCTACCAATTGAGCTGAGCTCACGAGACCTACTCACTTTAATATAAGACAAAATTTTATTTTTTATAATAATTAATATATTTAGTCTATAATGTAGGTAAGATATATCAGTTATTTAATATATTTAAAAGTCATATTTTTTTGTCAAGTAGCTAGCAAATTGGATCCACTCTCCTTCCTTTCCATCTCTCTCTTAAAGAGGAGGGAGAGAGATGTAGAGAAAAAAGATGGATAGGATCCAAGTCCAGTAGATAGTGACTAGAAATTCCACTCTTAAAGTGGATAAGTGAGATGATCGAGATTCGAATATCAATTACCTACACATGAAATTCAATGTTCCTATTAACTGAGATAAGCTCGCGAGAGAAAATAAAATTTCTTATATATTAAAGACAGTAGATATTTTAACAATATATTTCCATCAAAGTATTGTTTTAAAAAGTGCGTTTTCTTGTTGCACAATTTTAAATATTTGGAAAACTACTTTAATGGATTCCGTTTCTCCTTTTCATTCTAAACTAAATTATATATGAGTTTTTCTATCATGTGCAAACTTGTACATGTTAAAAAGTTTAATATAGTAAGTTTGTATTGGAACTTGTATATTTCATATTAAATATATAATTTTTTAATAAATAATTATTGTTTTTCATTAAATAGTTACCACTTTTAGTTACTTTAACATGTGCAATATTGCACATGTTAGACGAACTCATTATATATTTGTTTCTTTGTGGAAGCCTGATTGTCTATTTTTTAAATTTATGACAGGTGATCATTCCGAGTTAATTGAAGACAACTATTATAGGCTTAGTCTAGGATGGGAGAGACACATAAATCTCCCACCGTGGAAGAGTTAGAAAAATTATTTTTAACCATTGGATGATGAAGTTTCATGATTCTTATCATACACTAAAAACATTGAATCGTTTTTGTTCATTCTCATTTTTTTATTCTCTCTCCTCTAATACATCATTGATCTGAGTTTTCCTTTCTCATCCAACAACTCCATTTGCACCAATTGTTGGCAAGAAATTAGAAAATATACTAATTTTATTAAAGACAAGTCCAAGAAGTACTTAAGGAAAATTTACGAAAATTGCTTTTCTGACCCCCCCATTTCTTCTATACCCCCCAAACAGACGTTTTTGCCCTTGGTGTCTCATAAAAATTTTGCCAGACATTCTCGGTTCGTAAAAACCGAGACCCCCCTTTGAATTAGCTCGGTTTCTAAAAACCGAGAAACCCCCCAGAGTTACCTCGGTTAATATTAACCGAGACCCCCCCTCGGTTAATATTAACCGAGCCAGATGTATATACTAACAGAAGCAGCAACTTCTGTTTTCATTTACGAATTTTTTTCAAAATAACCCTAAGTTCCTCTCTTCTTCTCCAAAACGCCACTTTCAACCCTACATCAACATCCAACTTCAAATCATACATAATCAAGTAAGTTTCATACATCTTTGATCATTCTATATGTTCATCCTCAACATTTTCAATTATATGCATATTTTGTTCCTCTCTCCATAAATTTCAAATTATGACTTTGTCTTTCAAACGTGATTATGTTGTTTGATTTGTTGATTATTGGTTAATTGTTAGTATGGTTAGATAATAGCATGAATGCATGTTTCATATTATGTTAAATGTGAGTATGAGGTTGAGTTTCTATATTGTACTCCAAGTGTTTGACAAAATGTCTGAGTGAAATCAGTTACTTTTTTCCATATTAATTATGTTTCCATTTGTTTATGGATTAAATGTTTGGTTGAATTAAAAGTTTGAATTTGTCATAGATTAAAAGTTTGTATTGATTTTGAATTTTTTTCTATGTTTAGATATGGAAGACGACAATGTTGGCCGAACTAGACAAGGAAGGGCGAGCAGAGCACATTCGTCTGCTCGTAGAGCTTGCTGCAAATGCTCCTCCACCTAAAAGAGGGCGTCGCGGTAAGCAAGGACCGCCGGTGCGAGGAACACACGATGCCGAAGCGGGTGGTTCGGGTGGTTCTCGTTCACGCGCACGTCGACCGGTGCGTGATGATGAGGACTTTGATGCCGGTCAATATTTAAATGAACCGGTTGATTATCAAGAGGATGAGCAACCACAACCACAACCACAACCACAACCACAACCACAACCACAACATAATGATGAGGATGAGGAACCTAATGTACAAGAAGGGTCTTATCCAGGAGGACCGAGTGATTTGTCGTTGCTAAAGAATTACCATAAGCATCGGGCAAATCCAATTTGGGATGCACAACATAACGACCCGGTAAAAATCTAAGAAATATGTCGATTATTTTATGAATGATTTAACTTTGTTCAATATTGTAATTTCGTTAAGGTGCATATTTTAATAATGTATTGCGTTGTTGGAATTTGCAGATTTTACACAGGTCATTACGTTGCATTGCCAGTGCCAATAAGGTTATAAAAATTCAGAAACCTACACAAGATTGGTTTTGGCAATATATTATAGCATCGGGGTTGGAGCCGCTGGTAAGGACCAATTTTAACGTACTTGACTATGGGCTTCTATGGGCTTTTGCTGAGCGATGGCATCCGGAAACAAGTACATTCCACCTTCCAATAGGTGAGATGGGCATCACATTGGACGATGTCCAGTGTTTGTTGCATATTTCTATCCAAGGGAAATTTCTTAACCATGTCAAGATTTCAAGACCAGACGGAGCTCAAATGCTTAGCACATATCTTGGAATTGATGAAGGCGATGCCCTTGATATGTTTGCCGCCTTAAAAGGGCCATATTTGACGCATTCCTACGTTCAGGGCCTTTTTATGGATTATTTAGATGCTGCTGAAACTGCTTTCGCGAATAATGCCCCGATGCACAAGGTTAGGATGTATAGGGAGAGATGCGTACGGGCTTTTTTGCTATTTGTTGTTGGTTGTACCATATTCAGCAACAAATCGTCGTACTACCTCGACGTTGTGTATATACAGTACTTTGCGGACTTGTCGAGTGTCCATGAATGGAATTGGGGTTCTGCTGCCCTTGTTCAATTACAAAATTATTTGGACTTCGCATCTCAAGCTCAAGCGTCCCAGTTGGCTGGCTACATGTCATTTTTCGAGGTAAAAATATACGATCCTTCAATTATATATTATGTTATATGTGTAGAACTTATTTTTTACATGGATATATTTTACATAAGTATGTTTGCATATAATGAAGCTTGTATGTGAATCTTTCAGGGGTGGATAATTACACATTTCCCGACACTTAGCATGTGGCAGTTAGACACAAATTTTACTGAAAATATGCCACTAAATGCGAAGTATGCTCCTGGACAAGGTCACAAGGATTCACGTGGCTATAGGCAGAGCATCGATAATATTCAAGTGTCGGACGTTGTGTTTTGTCCGTATGATAACCGCCGACATATCCGCCCTTTGATTGATGCATGTTGGTTTTCTGGTTGGTTAAGGTGTGGGAGTTTGAAAGCTAAGCATTTGCCTGAACGTGTGCTGAGACAATTTAAGTACGTTCAGAGAATTCCAAGAGACCCCGATGTAAGTACGCCAAATATGAATATATTTGAGATTGATCGTGTGTGGGCTGAAGAGATGGATATGCGGTTGATTGATGAAAACATGAGGGGTCAACCTGTGGTTAATGCTTGGGACTGCGAACCTGGATATGTTTTGTGGTTTTATAAAGTGTCGCATCCCAAAATGCGTCCATTAGAAGCTCCAGAGGATCAACCAAGACCACCTGAGTTGGAGGTGTTGCTCGAGGAGTCTCAACAAAGACATGACCCTAATCCATTGGGTATATGCCGACGTGTCAGGGATGAGGTTGAGAGGGCACTTGATGCTGGTGAGGCTGAGCCAGGAACTCCAGTTCATGGTACTTTGCGTAAGATTCTGAACATGCTTAACCCGTGTTTAACGTATAAACGAATAAGTCGGGGGAGAAGAGGTGGACGGCGTGGATAGTTATTTGTTACTAGTTTAGTGTCTTTAATTATGTTTAATGTTGGAACTTCTGTATTTTGGCGTTGTAATATGTACTTTGGAATTTGTTGGAACTTAATAATTAATATGTACTTTTGCGTTTTAATGTTGGAATATTATGTATTATGGATTTTATGTTTTACAATTAATTGTTGATTTTGTGTTGGATGAAACTTAATGTATTTTGTGTTGGATGAAACTTAATGAATGTTGTGCAAAAAACAGGTTTGGACCTCAAAATATATTGAGGTGGTAACAGAACCAGAAACTTATGGTTCTGGTTTTTACCAGTTCTGGCGCGGCTTTTAAAACCGAACTCGCCCAGAAAGAATCATAACAAAATCTTCCTATTTGAATGAATCATAAAAAAATTCCAATTAATCCATACAAATAATAAAACATAATAAACTGGATATTTCATAAATTAAAAACATAGAGTTCAACAACTGTCACGGAACATTGAAAATTAAACACGTTACAATGAAATTAAAGACATAACATAAATTAAAGACATAAAATTAGGTTAATGTAACATAGCATACAAACGTCCCCCTTTTGGATCAATTAGAATTTGATTAAACATGGAGCGCACATCATCATCATCTTTCAATTGTTTCCACCCGTATTTCTTTGGTGCATCTTCAAATGAATTGCTTGAACAGTCAGCTGCCAGATCGACCCACATTTCTGCATACCCAAGTTTCGCAATTTTGATTTGTTTGCCTTGTGCATAATGATACATGATTTCAATTCTATTTTTGATTGATTCAACGGTTGTTAAACTGGTATCCAATGCAAGGGTGAACAACTCTTTGTTACCCTGAAACTGGACAGAAAACTGATATGTTTCTACCGGATTGCGAACTGCAGAACCACGAGAACCACGTGAGGATGACATAGTTAAGAATTGAAAAAACTAGTAAATAAATTGAAACTGAGTTGTGATTTATCTGAATACGCATCCATATATTTATATAATTTGTTGTCTGATTACATCCACAAAAATTGTCGGTTACATTTCGACCACAAAAAGTGACGGTGCAATCTCGACCACAAAAATTGTCGGTTACATTTCAATATTTTTATTAAAAAAAATGGATTTAGTTATATATTAACGGTGCATCTTTCTTTACCCCCTTGATCTCTTTTGTACCCCCCATACAATTTACCTGCGTACAGAGGCCTAGCTCGGTTCGTAAAAACCGAGGGGAAGCTCGGTTTTTAAAAACCGCGAAATTATAGGCATGCTCGGTTTTTAAAAACCGAACCACACCAGGAAAAACACCAGAACAGCCTGCTTCTGTTTTCCAATACCACCTCAATACAAATGAGGTCCGAACCTGTTTTTTACACATTATAACATCATTATTTCAAACCAAACAGTTTTACTAAATCAAAATACTATTTTCATTAGATCAAAGTACTATGTTAATTACTTCAAAATACATCAAAGTTCATCAAATTTCATTACATATCAAAATACATCACATGAGTTCATCAAAGTTCATTATATGCTACCCTATGTGATTTCATCAAAGTTCAATCAATTGTCATTGGATTGTCTTCACTACCAACACCAACAGTTGAAACGTCTCCTCTCTCGATGCTCATGAGTTCCTCAAACTCCTTCTGCCTATCCACAAAATAAGTTTGCCAATCCTTAGTGTGTTCAGCAGCATGTCGCTTCCACTAAGCATTTGTTTTAGGTATCGGACAACCTTCTTTTAACTTCACTAAAACGAAGTGATTAGGTAATGCGCCAAGGCAAATAACCTTTGAAGACGGGTTTGGTGGTGGATAGCCACGCAATGAAAAAAATGTTTCACATGCTCCCACTCCATGTTTTGAGAGCTGCACCACTACTCTCTCAAAGATAGTAGCTACGATATGTCCCATATCCGGGAATGTGAACCATTTATCTTGTGGTGCAACTGTCTTCCTAAGAGAGGTTCTTTGTCTCGGAGCTCGGAATAGTGCCTCATAAATATATTTCCAACGGTCCTCACCATCAAACATGCTAACATACATACTCCTATGCAAAGTCATCTCCCTTTGCATGCTAAGTCGTACCAACTCAAAATCCGCTTCATTCTTTTTTGTAGCCAATGCAATCGCGCGGTATAGAAGAAATGGGGGGGGGGGGGGGGGTCAGAAAAGCAATTTTCAAAATTTACAAGAATTTGAAAGAGCCACAAGGCCCAGCACAACAAACAGCAGCAACACGCAGCAAACTAACAAAAGCCCAAAATCCTCCCGATCTACAACAACACTGCAAAAGAGCACATAGGTCGAGCAGAAAGAACTAAAACAACACACCCAACCGCATACATCTAAGCAAATTTCTAGAAATAATCTTAAGTCATGATTTTGGAATAATCTCACAATGAGAGGAAATGAAAAATTCTATAATTTTGTTTTGGAAAGGAAGAACATGTTGTGAACTCCAGATCCAATTATTTTATTTTTTTGTTGGTAGTTTGCAGATCTAATACTCACTTATAAATAAGAAAATGAAATCTGCAATTTTAGTTAAGGAAAGTGAAATATTTATTCACATGTTCACTTAAATTCTGTTTAAAATAATTGAATATTTCACAAGTTTTACTCCATTAATTTTATGTTGTTGCTGCAAAAAAGAGAGTGAAGAAGGAAGAATGGGTGAGAGAGTAAAGGAGAGTGAATCCTCTCCTTCCATCCTTCCACCTCCTTCCAAAATATAAGTGTAAGAGGAGAGATAAAATTAATAAAAAATAATAAAAAGAAGAAGTGAGAGAAAATGCAAGAGAGAGATTGAGACATAATAGTGAAGGAGAGAGTGAGAGAGGATTTAGTGAAGGAGAGGATCCATACCCAAATTAAAGATGATGGAAAGAGAGAGAGAAACAATTATATCATTTTGACACTACATTATGGTATCTCTTATCCAACGGTTCCTATAACTCTCCCACGGTGGGAGACCTATCTCACTCTCCCACCCTAGAAGGCGCCGAATATTACGTATGCAAGAGATTTTTGTGGGTAAGATTGATGTAAGATAAATGGTCATAAAAATACTACGGAGAGATCAATAATAAGAGATTTTTGTGTGTATAATTGTATCCTCAGACAAGAGATTTTTGTTGCGTGATTGAAAGCATTCATGAGTAATATTAAAATTGAGATCACGATGTGAATTTTTTTACATATGATATTTTTTCTTTTAAATTTTTTTCAATAATACACTTATAAATTATTTTTTTCTTTCCAAAATGCATTGGTTCATATTAGTCGCACCATAAAAAAGGTGACGCCACACCATGTGTAATATTCAACACATGCACTATTTTATTTAAAAGAATACTTTTTAAGACAAAAGTTCAAAGCATGTGTTGAATGTGCCACATGGTGTGGTTGTGACATAATGATAGGTGATATTTACAAGACATAATGGTAACATCTATTGCTAAAAGTTGAGTCGCATATATTAAAAGGTTTAACATAACTAATCCCCGAATTAAATTAGGTGTAAAAGTTCGGATCCATTTTCTACGTATTTAGTAGGCAATCCCGTCGATTTACCTCATGATCTTCTCTACTCCATCTCTAGTAGAGTTTTTGCCTTTTGTGAAAATCGAACCACGTACCTTGGACTCAAGTATATGTTCAATACATTCCCACTACCAATTGAGCTAATTGCATAACACAAGTAACCTAATATGCACAACCCTCCCTTTTAATAATTCACAAGGTTTATTGCAAAAAAATATCTTTATAAGATTATTATATTTTAAATTTTAATATAACAACAATTATATTTTAAATGAGTTTTGCCGATAACTAATCAAGCTCCAATATAAATAAGAATTTAGCAAGGACTAATTATTTTATTACTCTTAAACATGATTTTTTTTGGCACAAACTCTTAAACATGATTTAGTGCTAAAGAACCAATCCTAAAAATGCTTTATTTAAGCCGGCATTATCTAAGAGGTCCAATACTTTATTAATACACGGTTCATAATAAGCTGGCATATTGTTTAATTCAACAAAATTATATTATTTTTTTAAAATTCTATTATTTTTTGGTACATTGTTTTGGTTCATAACCTTTTGATTTTTTTTAGCAAAAAGGGTTTTGATAAAAGGTTTATTATATTAATACACTGTTCATAAGTCATAACCTTTTGATTTTTTAGAAAAAAAGGTTTTGATAACTTTTGGCGGGAAGATCATAAGTAAAGTACAAAAAATATAAAATATTTAGTGAATTTCTTTTTGGTACAACATATTTAGTGAACTTTTCCATTAAATTAATCATATTAAGGGGATATCTCGAGCCAGTTAAGGTTGATCTAGTTGTTAACATGACAACTCGTGTCTCAAATTTAAAGACATGAATTTAAATATCTTTGCCAAGTTGGGATTTTCTGAAGGATTTAATATTGTGTCTCTTTCTCTTTAAAGTTTAGATGATTTTATTTCATGGCTACCAATAAGGTTACTTTGAAAATGAATAAGTCATAACTTTAGTGACTCATATGTCATAACCATCAAATTAGTCACATAACATCTTGTACCAAAATTTAAAGCATAATTACACTTTTAAGTCTTCTATTTTTATACATCCACAAGTCTTCATTTCAAAGTGATGCTATGCAAAAGTGTTATCTCTTATTTCGCATTATGATAAGATCATGCCTTAGAAAATTGCTTTTTCGACCCCCCATTTTTTTTTACCCCTCAAACTGACGTTTTTGCTCATGAGGTTCAAAAAATTGTGCCACGAAATTTCTGTTCGTAAAAATCGAGTAATCATCTACCCCCTTGAATCACTTCGGTTAATATTAACCGTACGATCATTTGTGAGGCTTCGGTTAATATTAACCGAAGACGCCTTATTAATAACAGAAGCACAGCTTCTGTGTTTCATTTACGAAATTTTCGTTAAAAAACCCTAAGTTCCTCTCTTCTTCTCCAAAACGCCATTTTCACCCCTACATCAACATCCAACTTATTGTATTGCGCAGGTGAAAGTTAATGTGGTAGGTGAACGTTAGTCTCTAACTTATTGTATGGCGCAGATAAACTAAATGAAATATTCGCAAACAACACGAAAACTTTTATTAATTTCAACATATATTTTAAAACATACAACTAAATGAAACTCACAACAACGTAGATGAAACATATACTAACTGAAACTCACAACAACATAAACGAAACATACACTAACTGAAATAGCATTTAAAGTAAACAAACAACACGACATTTGGTCAATTTTCATCTCTTAACATAACATACAAACGTCCCCCTTTCAGATCAATTGGAATTTGATTAAACATGGACTGCACATCTGAAGAATCTTTCAAATCTTTCCACCCGTATTTCTTTGGTGCATCTTCAAAGGATAAGCTTGAACAGTTAGCTGCCAGATCGATCCACATTTCTGCATACCCAAGTTTCACAATGTTGATTTGTTTGGCGTGTTGGTAATGATACATGATTTCAATTCTTTGTTTGATTGATTCAACGGTTGTTAAAGTGGTATCCAATCCAAGATTAAACATTTGGTTGTTACCGCGAAATTGAACTTGGAACTGATATAATTCTACTGAAGGAGGAATTAGAGAACGATGTGAGCTATTCATACTTAAGTTTAAAATGAATTGTTGTCTGATTACGCATACATATATTTATATAAATTATGTTCTGATTACAACCACAAAATTGTCGGTGTAATGTCAATATTTAAAAAAAAAAAATGGATTTAGTTATATATTAATTATTAATACAACTTCTTTTTTTACCCCTTGATCTCTTTTGTACCCCCCATACATTTTACCTGCAGATAGACCACTTCAGTTCGAAGAAACCGAAACACACTTCGGTTAACCGAAACATTTTGTGCACTTCGGTTAGTAAAAACCGAATCACACCAGACAAAAACCAGAACAGGCTGCTTCTGTTTTCCATTACCACCTCAATACAAATGAGGTCCGAACCTATTTTTTACTCATCATAACATCATGATTTCAAACCAAACAGTTATACTACATCAAAATACTATTTACGCATACATCAAAGTACTATTTTAATTACTTCAAAATACATCAAAGTCCATAATAGTTTATATTTCAAAATACATCAAAGTCCATAATGCGGAAGCCATATCAAAATACATCACAGGCTATGTCATTACATATACTACCCTATGTGATTACATCAAAGTTCATTCAATTGTCACTGGATTATCTTTACTACCAACACCAACAGTTGAAACGTCTCCTCTCTCGATGCTCATGAGTTCCTCAAAATGCTTCTGCATATCCTTAAAATAAGTTTCCCAATCCTTAGTGTGTTTCGCAACATGTCGCTTCCACTGAGCATTTGTTTTAGGTATCGGACAACCTTCTTTTAACTTCACTAAAACGTAGTGATTAGGTAATGCGCCAAGGCAAATAACCTTTGAAGACGGGTTTGGTGGTGGATAGCCACGCAATGGGAAAAAGGTTTCACATGCTCCAATTCCATGTTTCGAGAGCTGCACAACTACTCTCTCAAAGATAGTAGCTACGATATGTTCCATATTTTGGAATGTGAACCATTTATCTTTTGGTGCAACTGTCTTCCTAAGAGATGTTCTCTGTCTCGGAGCTCGGAATAGTGCATCATAAATATATTTCCAACGGTCCTCACCATCACACATGCTAACATACATACTCCTATGCAAAGTCATCTCCCTTTGCATGTTAAGCTGTACCAACTCAAAATCCGCTTCATTGTTTTTTGTAGCCAATGCTATAGCGCGGAACCCACAATAACCGTCACCTTCCACATCAACTATATCTTCAATAAAAGGATGCATACACTTCAGCATGTGGTCAAGCTCAACAATTTGAGATAGAGTCAGAGCAAAGTTACCAATGACTGGAGCATTGGACACAGTAGATGATGAAGCTTGTGGTAATGACGCCTTCGACTGAGATGACTTTGACAAATTTGATTGAGATGATTGTGTCTCCACAAAGTATGCATCAACATGCCACACTTTTTGCAATCCATACCAACATTGTCGACTCTTTTTGCTTCTTGGTAGATGTAATCCAATGCCGCTCTAGAAACTTTGAAAGCTAACAAAGAGTACAGTTTAACATCTCGGTATTTGTGTTCCTCTACAGACATGCTCTGACCAAATTGAGTTTGAACTTCGGTGAATTGAATTCCCAACATTTGATGTATCGCTTCCCATCCCTTCACCAAATCACCAGAACTGTCTGGCAAGAATTTTTTCAAGACACCATGGGCACATTCAACTCTATTTGTGGTATAGTTGCCCATGTGCATATGCTTGTCTACCCAAGCATGGACAACCTTCTCTTTATCCGTGTCCAAAACTGTTTCTTCAATATAGCGCAACAATCTTGGCCACTTCTTACATAGCTCCCTAAACTCCATAAGGCGATCACCATACACGTCGATTGCATCCGAGGTTAACAAATGCATGAAGGATTTTTCCAAATTCTCCCACACAATTCCCTCCTTGACCTCTTCTCCTTGTCTTACTTTCACTAGCTCCTTTATCTTGGACCCCACATTTTTCTCAACATGAACCCGACAAACCAATGCAGCCGATGTTGGAAATACTTGGGCAACATCATTCATCAGTGCCGTATCTCTGTCGGTCAAAATCACCTTAGGCAAACTACCTTCATTCCTTACAAGAGACCGCAATTGTTGTAGAGCCCAAATGAAATTATCTTCTTTCCCGTTTGTAAGCCAAGCAAAACCAACATTATACGTCCTCTCGGTTGAAGTGAACCCGACTATCTCAAATAAAGACATGTTGTACTTGTTGGTTTTGTACGTCGAGTCCATCAACAAGACAGTGGGAAAAAAGTTCAACAAGCTCACGGATCTTGGATGTGCAAAGAAAAGATCTTGAAGATATTCACCTCCTTCATCAACAAGCGACCGACACTTGAAAAAATATTTGTTGTCGCCCAGATGTTTGAATAAGTGTTGCATTTCACTCATGGACGCCCTCATTTTAGCTTTATACCTATACCGGGCGTTGTATACTTGCTTTGATGACATCGTGTTCTCGGGATCTCTATCTTTCAATGTCGAGATGATATTTCTTGGTGGAACCAAATTCTTGGTCGTTTCATCCAACAATAATTTCTCTTCCGGCTTCAACCGACCCGCCGCAAGATGCCCCTCAAGCTCCGTGTGCAACTCGTGGTTGTGTATGCCATTCACCACTGTCATATGCCATAACTTTGTTTCTTTTGTGTAATAACCACGAAGTCGGAATGGACATCCGCACTTCCTTGTTCCCGTACAATCGGATTTCAACTTCTTTGTAGGTGGCACGTACTTGCCGCTCCGTTCGCACTCCAACACAAAAAACGGCTTTCTTCTCTTATCCCCGCCCTTGTCCGATCTCCTAATTATAATGGTAAACTTCAATTTTTCTGCTACTTTGCGAGCCCATGAGATCAAAACATCTTTGGACTCCTCTTTAGCCTGAGTCTCAAAATGATGTATGGTGTCAATTGATAGAGGTGGCGGTTGAACTGGAACCGAAACAATGTCAAGTGGTCGTGGCGGTTCATCTTCCATGACTACAAACCAAACAAATGCAAATAATTAAATTAGCCACCTTTAATTGTTACAATCCTAATAGAATACTAAGTACACACCTACAATAATAATAAGCAATTTGTACACCAATTTATAAGCCATTAGTAGACAATTCTATCCAAAATACTACACAAGTCAGAAGCTGCCCATTTTTTTTCAAAACGCAGGGAAAATTCGGTTCGTAAAAACCGAAGCCAACTTCGGTTTCTGAAAACCGAACGATTCCTGTTAGTCTAACCTACGAAACTAGACCTATGACAGCTACATTTAACGAAATTTAAATCGGTGGTTACCTTAATTTCGAGCTTCAATGAGTGTTGGAACCTTTAGAGCAACCTTTGATGTTGAATACAAGTCTTGAATGAGCACCAAAACGTATTTGATTTGGGGATGAAAATTTGAAAATTTTGGATGAAAATAAGAAGTGACTGGTGGTTCATGTAGATAAAGATATGCTATGGTTTGTAAAAACTGAAATGTACCTTTGGTTAGTAAAAATCGAATTTTCATGGCACAAATTTTTGATACCCCCCAAGAGCAAAAACGTTAGTTTGGGGGTAGAAAAGAAAGGGGGGTCGGAAAAACAATTTTCCATGCCTTATATAGGCTACAAGCACTTAATGGGCCTTAGCCAACCAGCCCAATAAACCCAACACAAAAGAACACTTAACAAACTCTCTCTTAAGTTGATTTTTATACTTAGATCAACTTAGTATACATGGAAAACAGAAAACTTAGAACACAAGAAAACAAAAAAAACACAAACTACATCATACATTCCAAAGTCCTCCCTTAATCTGTAGAATATCTCAAGTTTTAAGGTATTTGTCATGGTATCAGAGCCGGGTTAAGGATTACAATGTGGCCATATGACCCAGGACCATTCTAGCCGTGAGGGTGAGTGTTGAAATATGTAGTTGTGTTGTTGGTTTGTTTGAAGTCTCACATTATTTAGGTTCTCGAGATATGAAGTGTATAAATATATGTGAGGGCAACCTCACCCTTTAAGCTAGTTTTTAGAGTTTAGATCCAAACATATATTTAACAAGTTACTCACTTTTTTAGTTTCTCTTATTCAGATTCTAATGCTTAAAATGATTATGTATCAGTATCATGCTTTAACTAACACAACATACACCCATTAATTTGCAAGAAAATCATTTAAAGATTTCAATTTATAAAATTATTCATTTTTGTTTGTTTGTTTATTCATTTTCTAATTTAATTGATGGCATGTTAGTAGTTAATCTATCTCCAAGATTCTATATCAAAAGGTCGTATGGCAAGTCGATTGAAACAATAAACTAAAAGGAAAATGCTATGTATCGCGAGAATAAAGTTGACGACAAATTCACGAACGGACGTAAAGCTGCGTTTTGTTTACTAGGCATTGCGTTTTGGCAGTAGACACTAGGCATTAGGTAACACACGTGGCATCTATCACATTATCTAGGCAAGCAATTAATTACACGTTATTCTTTTTCTTTTCATTTTTTTTTTGTGTAAGAAAAAGTGGTAACACACCGAAATTAAACTCACAAATAATTGTGACATTCTAGGTTCGAATCCGAGTCACGACGTTCGGCCTAACAATTTCATCATTTTTTGTCGGTTGAGCTAGGACATATGGGACATTTTTATTTTCATTTTACTAAAAGATATAATTTTTATTTATTTATTTATTTAATTAAGTTATAGAGTATATATTTTTTGTTCTTATAAATATTTCAATTGGTATTCTCTGTGTGCCTATAGACTAATTTCTCGAAACTTGTGAGACGCAATAAGAATTTTAATACTACTACATGCCTAGGTAATGAATCAAACTTAAAAAATTGGTTAAACTAGAGGAGACTCGCGTGTACTTTTATTGAATGATTTTTTATATTTATGATTATAATATTATAAGACTCTCACCCTTAAATTTTTTTTTGTATTGTTTAAAAAAAAATTGCAAGAGAAATTTTTATAATGTACTAGCAGGCCAGGCAGGCGCGTTCCGCGCCTGTCTGTGTCTAACTTATGTCCAAAAAAAAATGATTGTCTTATATTATTGTAAATTTGTTAATAAAAAAAAATTGCACCAAAATGCATTTATGTTTTTTTTATTGTTATAATTGAATGAAAGTTTTTAAAGGGCAAATTTGGAAATATAAAAAGTCCACACCAAAACCAATGTATCCTTTTTATATATAGTATAGATTAAATATGACAACACAAAAATTTAAAATTTCGAATGATACATTTAAATAAAATGACCGAAAAACATAGACTAAAATACAAAAGAAGAACATGATATATGTAGAAATCACTTATTTAAAATAAATTAAAAGTTGTAAAAAATGGTAGCACAATTGGTTGTACTAAACTACTAGTTGTGCTAAAGGTTAAATGAGTTGGGGGTTCAGGACTAAGTCTTGGCAAGGAGAAAAAAACTAACATATAATGTAATATACTAACAACTAACGATCTGTCATTAAAAAAATCAAAATTATTACTCATTACTTTTTTATTTTAATAAAAATTAAAAATAAAAACTTAAAAGAAGGTCTTTGTCAGAAGGATTTTATTTGGAAATCTTTTAGTAGTTAGTAAAATGCTACAAGCAGGGATAACATGTATAACATGATCTTGTAAATAAACAAGGCGTTCGTGTGATATTCGCGAAAAGATTTTCGCTCTATTTAGCATTGCTGGAATGGTCATTAGATGAGTTGGATGGCAGGCCCAATAAGTGTACGTTTGTTCGGTTTATTGGTTAAGAAAATTCCTTTGCCCCAAAGTAATTTCAAGAGTTATATAGGGACCAATGTAGGTTTGACCATTTCTAATATCATATTTTTATGAATAAATTGGCCTTTTGTAATGTTTTTTATTTTATGTGTAGATAAAAACCCTTTTGCAATGTTAATAAAACCAAGCATAGCCAAATGGATGATATATATGAGGCATGAGGATGATAGAACAAAGTGACTTTGGTTGTCCTTAAAGTGTAAGCAAACGCAATAATTGGAAAATAATTGCATGCAATAAAACAAAAAGTTGGCTGTCAAAAGAAAAAAAATCAACAAAAAATTGTTTGCGGGGAACAAATGAAAAACGTCATGCTGCATCAGTTGGTCAATCATGGGTTGCTTTCAGTTGAGATGGCAATCAAATTTTTTAGAGAATGTTACGAAGGCTATTAATGTCTTTTGACTATGACATCTTGTTTTTTATAAAACTACACTACTACCCGTGCAATGCACGAGTCTTTTAGAATGTTATATATCACATTCAATTTAGTTAATTTATTATTCTTTGTAGCCATATTTAAGAATAATATATAACATATTCAAGTAATATTTGTAGAATACTATCGAAAAAATGAAGTTAGGAAATATAAATATAAAAAAATCCACCAAAAATCCAGTTTTTACATCATATTTAGTCAATTGTTTTTTTACATTTATCCAAATTAAATTTCATAGGAGGAGTGAACTCAGGAGGATGAATAACACAATCAAATTTGTCCTTTAAAATCAGTTCAAACTTACGCATCCAAGTTTATAATAAAATCACCCAAGTACCATAATGGATATTATAAAAATCACGCAATGCAGGTCATCCTTGTGTAAAATGTATATTGCCGTTAATTTTTCAACTAAAACTTCAAATTGATTTACGTTTGGAACAATAAGTCTAGCATATACGTTGTCACGAAAATCAGATGCAAACATTTTTTGTAACATGACTGCGCCCTAAAATAAAAACAATAACAGTGTTAGATATTTTGTAGCGAATCACGATGATGTATTTTTTCAACTAAAACTTCAAAGTGATTTAAGTTTGGATCAACAAGTGTAGCATAACAATGTACGTTATCACGAAAAAATCAGATGCAAGCATTTTTGGTAACATGACTGCGCCCTAAAATAAAAAGAATAATAGTAATTAGATATTTGTGTTGCGAATCGCGGTGATGTTTTTTTTAACAATTTATTTGTATTAAAATAGGATTAATTATGGTTAGCTGGAGAAATATATATATCTTTATATGTTATTAATAAAATATCTTAATTAAGGAAAAATATATATTGAATATTAAAAAAAAATTAGGTAGATCAAATAAAAATAATTTGGATTAGAAAAATTCTTTGAATGTTTGATGAAAAAAAAAGAAATGGAGTTAATTCACGTAGATCAAATGAAAATAATTGGATTAGAAAAAATAAATTGAATGTGTGATGAAAAAAATAAATGGGGTTTATTTTTATTTAAAAAAATCAAGCTATAATTATAGGATCATGTCAACATCCTTTGACAGAGGATACTGTAAAAAATATATCACTATAATTATAATTAGGAAAATAAAGACATAATTATATCTTGGTGTATGCAAAATATATCAAATAAATTCATATGGTGTAGTGACAAATGAACTAAGTAAATACAAGAGGACATAAGTTCAAATCTTGGTGAGGAAATTTTTTAACATTTTTAATTACTTGAGGGTTAAATTAGGGTTAATTGGAGACTTAACTCCTTTTATATTTATAATGATAATGATATTTTTGTCTGAGATGTTCGGTTAATTCAACTCAGTTGGGGAGTTGAGAGATATTTTAGAGAGAGATTGTGGTTTGAATAATGAATTCCTCATATTTTCATACATAAAATGTATGAGTTTAGTTATTAAACTATTTAACAAATTAAGAATATATTGATTAACTGACATCCGTGTTAATTTAGATTTGTTCTCCTGAAGGATTGTTAAATGACAATGAACGTTTCTCCCACTAACACCATGATATTTAAATCCTTACTATGTCTCATTGCAAGAAATTGGGGGCAACTCTTTTAAACTGGTCAAATGCTTAATTATCCAAAGGCCTAAGAAGACCTTAAACTCATTAACTCCTCAGCAAATCAGTAAGGTGTATTGTCCTCAATAGAGCATATATCACATATAGCTTACAAGTGACTCCTTTGCAGGTCCAACATATTCTTACAATATACCAACGGTAGTCGATAATAACCTCCTCACAAGATATTTGTGACTCATTTCACTCATATGAAGGACCCAAAAAACTGTTATACACATCGCTTTCTTATATGCACACATGCATTCATCTTCAAGTTACACACAATTTTACCCAATCTATATTCTCTCACCTTGAACAAATACTAACTTGAGCGTTAGAGTACTAACATTTTTACAAATACCCTTCCTCTGCTCACCTGAAGTACAATTACCAACTCATGAGAAGCCAATTTGGGCATGTTACATCATTCAATGCTATTATATTGTTTTGTAGGCTTTTTCATGTCTATCACGAAAGGCTATAAATAAAACATTGATAACTAAAATATTTAATTATAGTTAGATCTAAATTGAATGATCTAAAGGGACAAATTACACAACCAACGGTTTTAAGTAAACGACTTTTAATAATTAAAATAATTTTTTGAGGCTTTATTTTATCTTTAGTGCTAAAACAATTCATCTTAAGTTGATATAAAAAATCACAAAAGGAGAAGAAATGAGAAAGGAGAAAATATGATTAAATTTCTTAAACTTGTTTATGTTATGATTGCCTTTATTTCCCTATTTTTTGTGGTAAGTGTCATGAGCAACGGTAAGCACTTTAGTTCATCAATTTCAAATTTTATCTTTACTTTATACATATTTTTCATTCCCTTTCATTAACACTTCTTTATTTTTGTTTTACATCATAGGATCACGAAATCATTGTCTCGGAATCATGGATTGTTCTCCTACATTGTGCCCCTTGCCTAATATGAAAGTAATTTGTAGTAGTTATAGTTGTATTTGCATGAAAGTCTACTACAATTAAGTTGAAAGTTAATTATATGTTACTTATACAGTTTTATTTACATGTTAAAATGTTGTCAAAGGAATAGGTTGAATGATGTGTTGTTTTGAGTTAGACCATAATAATACAATGATGGTGTACATACCAAAACATTAATATTAATGTAAAGAAAATGTTATTTAAACACAATTTTTTAACATAAATACAACAAAGCTACATTATTTACTTTCTTTTAACATTTTTTGCATGTTTCGGTATCCGTATTGTGAATGAAATGAGTACGGTGTTGTATTTTTGTCTGACCTTTTTGTGTTTATATAATATGAGCTCGTCTGTTTCAGCTTTAAAAAATAGATTTTTTCTTTGTATTTTTTAAAATAGATTTTGTAAAACCGTTTTTCAAAATATTACAAGTTTTTTTGTATTTGTTTTTTCTATAAACACTAATTTTGACATGATATAATATAAATGTACATTATTGAAGTTCGAAACATAGTCAAAATCGCAATTTTTTTCAGAAAGTTGTATTTTAAAAATGATTTTTGTGAAAATCTATTTGAAATAGATTCAAAATTAAGTGATTTTTTGAAATTAAAAGTTATTTAATTAACATAAGGAATTGTTTTGAAACCAATCAGGTTCTCGAAATCTCTCGATTTTTATGATGGCGAAGAATTACAATTTATGAACAATTTTCTTTAAATTAAAGCAAATATGCTCCCCCAAAAAATGACAACCACATTTTGTCTTGAAGAGAAAAATAAAAAATAAAAGATATAAAGTAAACATATAAATGATTCATGGGATTCACAAGTATTTAGGACGGTTAATTCCATTGAAACAAAATGAATTTTTTGATTGAGGTGTGACTCAAACTAGCAAAACTGAATAATCCATTATTAAAGCAAAATGGTATATATAACCTTTACAAATATCAGTAACTGCAAGCTATAATTAAGGTCACGATAAATAGAAAAACAAGACTAATTCAAAAGCAACAAATTCCTAAAGATGAGGACTTATTAAAACTAACAAAGATAAACTCCTATTGACTAATACAAAACTAAAACAACAGCAAAAACACGTTCATGCCCTCCCTTAAACTACTTGCAGTATGCCATTAGTTTACTTCATTCAAATCAAACATCCCCATCTTCTTCCTAAGCTTCTGGAAAGCCTCAAGTTTCAAAGCCTTAGTCATCAAATCTGCAACCTGCTCCTGACTTGCACAGTGCACCAACTCGACTTCACCCTCCTTTCAAGATCTCTTAAAAAATGAAAACGCACTCTGATATGCTTGCTCCTTCCATGCATTACTGCATTTTTTGACAGTTTAATTGTTGAGCTATTGTCACACATGATAACAATGCTTCCTTCTTGAACATGACTTAAGTTTCTCAAAACCCTTCTCATCCATACAGCTTGACAGGCACTTGCAGCAGCTGCAACAAACTCTGCTTCAGTGGAAAGAGTAACAATTGGCTGCTTTTTGGACATCCATGATACTGCTCCTGAACTTAATATGAAAACATAACCAAAGGTGCTTTTAGAATATTCCTCATCTCCTGCATAATCAGAATCTGTGAAAGCAAGCAGTTCTTCTTCCCCTCCCTTCTTGTAGAAAATCCCATAGCTAACAGTTCCTTTCACATACCTTAATATTCATTTAGCAGCTTGTAAATGCAATTCTGTTGGTTTTGACATATACCTGCTAATTAAGCTCACACTAAACATGATATCTGGCCTTGTAGCTGTAAGATACATTAGACTTCCAACAATTTGCTTGAAGTAAGTGTCATCCACAGCAACACCATTCACATCTCTATTAATCTTAAAACCAGGAACAATAGGACTATTCACAGGCTTGCTCTCAGACATTGTAAACTTCTTTAAAATATCAGTGGCGTATTTCTTTTGACACATAAAAATTCCTTCTGCTTTATGCAGAATTTCAATGCCAAGAAAAAATCCCATCTTACCCAAATCAGTCATGTCAAAAGCTTGCATCATAGATTTTTTGAATTCAATCATCATGACCTTGTCATCACCTGTATAAATCAAATCATCAACATAAATGCTAACAATTAATATACTACCTCCTGCACTTCTTTTGATGAACAAGGTTTGTTCATTTGGACATTTTTGACAACCTTCTTTAATGAAATGGGACTCTATACGACTGAACCATGCTCTTGGTGCTTGCTTTAATCCTTACAAGGATTTATGTAACTTGTAAACCTTGTGCTCTTCTCCTTTCTTCACAAACCCGTTTGGTTGCTCAACATATACGTCTTCGCTTAATTCACCATGAAGAAATGCAGATTTGACATCAAGCTGAAAGATGCCCCATCCTCTACATGCTGCAAGAGCCACGATCATTCTTACTGTTGAAGGTGAATGGGAGAAAACACAAGAAGGGGGGGTTGAATTGTGTTTTAAGTTTTTAAAGTCTTTTACAGATAATAGTATCTATCAAAGTCTTTAAGCACAGCGGAATACTCAACACAAACAACTTGAATCTAACTGTAAAGATGGAAGAGTAAATAAGAGAGAGAGAGAGAGAGAGAGAGAGAGAGAGAGAGAGAGAGAGAGAGAGAGAGAGAGAGAGACAAGGATTTATACTGGTTCCCCTCACAAAACGAGAGTACTCCAGTCCCCTTGCATTTCCAAGGGATTTCACTATAATCACAAAAGATTACAATCCTAGTGCTCAAGCACACAAGCAAGATACTTTTCTTAATGCTCTAAGTCACACAAGACAGAGAGACTTAAAGATAAGAGACTTTTCCAAATTACTCACACAGGAGTAAATACTAACTACTAAGCTTAAAACTATTACAAAATAATAACTTCAGAGGCTTTAGCTAGTTTTCAAGTTCTCACTTAATTCTGAGAGATAAAATATTTGAAGATCAGTTATCATCAATTTCTTTCTTTCACATATATATATATGAGTGAGGAAAGATATTGAGACGTTGTAGAATCCCGTTGTAATTGGACAGCTGTTGATTCCTTATTGCTTAAGCTGTAACTTTTGAATTTACTCTAAGAAGAGCCACGTCTTCTTCACAGTTAAGCTCAGATTTTACTGTCTGTCCAAATATAGTAATAAGGTACAACTAGCTCCTAGAGAGAATAGGATCACATCCTTTATGACAGTTGTAATCAGTTGTCCTTAAAGAGATCATCAGGCTTATTAAGAATAGGTGATGTAGCCTTTCTGATGACCAGTGAAATTCTCTTTGCTTCTGATTAACCTTGATATCTTGAAGTCTGATGGTCTTGAATATTTGGCCTCTGATAGTCCTTCGTAATTCAGCTTCTGAACGTCTTCATCTTCTAAATAACTCTTGACTAACACCAAATAGCTTCTGAACTCTTGTTGGCATCTGAATGTCTCTGAGCTTCTGAACTTCTCTTAAGCTTCTGAACTCTTGTAGACATCCTGATCCCTTTTGAGCTTCTGACCACGTTTAGCTTCTGAACTCTTTCAGAGTGTAATGATTTAGACTTTCATAAGGTTCCTTCAGAGCATAAATCAAGTGTGCTCTTGTATATTCTTAAGATTTTCCTACACACTTAATTTAAACATTAGAAATATCAATTGTCCATTTAATACCTTGTTATCATCAAAACTAAGGGTGTGTACCAAAACACATTTTGTTCCAACAATCTCCCCCTTTTTGATGATAACAAATATAAGCATTAAATACAATTGTTGTTGATAAAATTCAGCTATGTTGACATTAGGTTTATGAGTTTTGCAAGCTCCCCCTAAGTCTGATAGTCCATAGGGTTAGGTTTGTAAGCTCCCCCAATTTTGTATCCATAGTTAAGTTTAATCAGTTTAAGAATTACTTTATTATATGACTTAAATTATTCATATTTTACTATGCAGAGAACAAGGTTTGTAAGCTTCTCCTTTTCATAGTGTAATAATCTTTGAATAAAGTTGCACCCTTACTAAAAAATTATCTATGAATAATAAACTTCAATTAATGAATATATTCTCCTGAAAATTATGCGCTTATTTAAAATGCCAGATGAATTAGACAAATATCTAAATGAATAAATGAATGACAATAGGATCAGAGGCATTAGAAACGTATACACACACAAGGTTCAGAGGTTATCATGATATACAGTTTCATAGTTCAAAAAAATATAATATTTTTCAAAACAGTTCAGAGCTTTAAAAAACACAAAGATTTTGAAATCCTCAAGATCAGATTGTCATTACAAAGCATGTAACGCATGCCACTAAATTGACCACTCTCCTACGCTCTCTTCCTGAAGCACTACAAAGCCCTAAAAAGCAAAGTAATTTTGCTTCTTCCAACAATTGATTTATCATTATTCTTTCTCCCCCTTTTATCATTATCAAAAAGGTTGTATAAACAATTAATAGCAATTGCAACGTCCAATGCAATCAAGTCAGGAGTGGTTGAACGCATTTATGACATTGGCGTTTGAAATTAGCTTATAAAAGGAGAGAAACCTAGTCATTTTATTCACACAGAATAATCTTAGGTTGTGATAGAGCAATTGAGAGAAAAAATGAAACGCTCAGAAAAGAAAAAGGTAGATTCAAAGAGAGTTAGTCAAAATAGGAGAAAACATACGAAGAGATCAAAAGAAACAAAGCCAGTGTCTGAAAAAGAGAAACTCAGTTCAAAGTCTAAAAAAAACATGGGACCCTGACTGGTTTGAGTTTCTGAAGACATATCTTCCTGAAGAAAATCAATCTGATATCCAAGGCTCTAGAGGGGATAGTGTCTTTTCCTGAAGAAAACTAATCTGATGCATCAGAATAGATTTCTTTAAGGAAGACGACCGAACAGTTGGATAACCCCAACTCCCCTCTTCAAAGGTCATATCAAGGCTGCTACCACAATATGTCCTTTGAAGCATCCAGAAAATAGTCTTTATGAATTTTTATATGTAATCAGTAACCCATGTTCTCAATGAAATAAAATTCAATTGCTTTAGCTTGTTTAATTTGATTTTCTTATTATGTTTCTTCTCTTGTTATGCAATTTGATTCTTTAAGAATAACCAAATATTGTACTAATTGAAAAACAATTTTATGAACAGAAACACAAGAGTTTGAAATACCAATTGAAAAACTGTTTTTAAATGGAATAAACTTTTAAAAGAAGGTTTTGAAAGCCAATTGAAGAATAAAAAAGATCATAAAAGATTAAATCTCAATTGAAATAAAAACTATCAAAAGTTTAAAGAATCAGAAAAGAAATAAAAGCATCTAGAATAAAAATGCAGTGAATAAATATTTTAGAATAGCACAAAGAAGTCAAAACATACAAAAGTATAGACTCAATCCTATCAATGTGCTTAACAAAATATTAATCAGCAGATAATCAATTAAACATTCAAAGAAATCCTAGGGTTTTATTGTGGACGACTACAGAGAAAAGCTAGGGTTTTCATGCAAAGAAATCCTAGGGTTTTATTGTAGAGGATTCAGGTTGATCCCTCTCTGTGTCCTTCTGAGTCTGAATGACATCCTCAACATTGGCAGCTTTTGCCTTGTCAAACTTCTTTTGCTCTTCAACATCTGCCTCCTGAAGACTATACAGCCCTTTCACCAATTCCTCAGTCAGACTTACTATCGCGGTGATTTTTGGATGTCGAGTTATTAATTAACTTCGAATCGCAATTTAATGTTCCACCACCGATCTTTAATTTATCCGAGGGAAAGGGAAAAAGTTCGAAAAAACCCTATTTTTAGAGAACAAGGTTCGGGGGTTGGTTATACGAAGGGAAGGTACTAGCATCCTAAGTATCTATAGTACTCTATAGGAACCTCTTGTTTTTATTCTATCTATGCGCTTTATTTTAATTGCTTGTAAAAAATGTATAAGTATAGGAATTAAAGTAGTGATCGAGAAAAGTTAAAGTGATGGAAAAGGAAAAATGTTTTTGTTGATTTTATTGATTGGAGAGACAAGTCTCATGCCTACGTACCCGAGGGATCAAACCACCGTAGTTCGGGGTAAAAAGACGAGGAAACTTGTTTGTTTGTTTTTAAGGTTTTGAAAATGGTTTTAAAAGACCAAAAGCCAAAAGTGGCAAAATGTGAGTTTGATTGATGTTAATTTGTGAAGAAAGTCTATATGGTTAAATTGATTGAAGTTTGATTTAAGAAAATAAGACGCGGACACTTGGTTTAAAATCCAAGGTTTATTAAGAAAAGATTGAGTGATAAAAGACACTTGGTTTAAAATCCAAGGTTTATGCATGATTAAAAATGTATGAATGAAGAAAATGCACTTGGTTTAAAATCCAAGGTTTTTAGGCGATAAAAAAGACACTTGGGTTACAGTCCAAGGTTTTAGCGATAAAAGAAGCCATTGGTTTAAAGTCCAAGGCACTTGGTTTAAAATCCAAGTTCGCGATAAAAAAAAAGTCACTTGGATTAAAATCCAAGGTTTTCACGATAAAAGACGCCGTTGGTTTAAAGTCCAAGGCACTTGGTTTAAAATCCAAGTTTTGCAATAAAAAGAAACGTTTGGTTTAAAGTCCAAAGTTTTTGAAAAGTGTATGATGACAAAATATTTTTTGATGCTTGATGATGTTAAAAAGAGATTGTGTTGATATTTTTTGAAAGAGGTTTTGACCTCATTTTTGAGAATAAGTGACTAATTATTTTTGAAGAGGTGTTGACCTCGTTTTTTTTAGAAGAAAATAGGTAATGGTTACGCGCGCAAAATGACACTAACCTAAAACGTCATAACAAATAAATTAAATGCGAAGACAATTCGCAATGATATTTTGATCAAAGCGATGCCTTTTCCCTCGGGATTTAACGTTACGCATATTGGCGGAAAGCGATAAAAAATAAATATGCATGAGATGCAATTTTTCATTTAGGGTACATTGGCCTAATCACACTCTAAAATCTTTGCAAGAAAATAAATATGAAATGATGCAAGAGAGGGGGTATGCTAAGCACTTTTATTTAGAATTTACACTTGGCCTATTTACATCCTAAATTCAAGAACAAAAAAGAAACGGCAATTAATAAGTGATAAATACTCAATATTGTGATAATAACGATATTACAAAAATAAAGGTAAAAAATGATAAATAAATGGATATAATGAAATAATATGGTATGCATGGATAAATAACATAAATAAATAAATACGAAACTAAAAGATGAAAACAAGCCTCGACATCATGCTTTACAAGGCTGAAAAAATAGCTAAAATAGCTATGCCAAAAGCACTTATCTCATAAGCTAAAAATAAAATTAATTAACAAAATAAAAACATGAAATAATATTACCAATATCTAAATATCAAATAAATAGAAAAATAAATAACCCTCAACATCATGCTTGATTGGCTAAAATAAAAGCTAAAATAGCTTATGCCAAAAGCACTTATCTCATAAGCTAAAAAATAAAATAAAATAAAAACAGGGGGGGTGTGAACATTAAAACGAAATAAACAGGGGGTGCCAAAAGCAGCAAAACAGTAAAACCCAGCCCAAACGGCCCATCTGCGTGTAAACAAACAAAAAAAGGGCCAGGACTAATCCTGGCCGTCTGATAGATCAGACGTCCCTGATTTGATCACAGTAAAGGTTAATCATGGACGTTGGATCAGATCCAAAGGGTTCTGGGTGCACTGGTGCACCATAAGGGCATGCACCAGCCTGCACCTGATTGGGTCAGGGTATAAATACCCAAAACCTAAAAAAATTCCCATTTTTCCTCATTCTTTGTCTCTCTCAGCCGAACTCTCTTCCTCTCTCTCTTCTTCTTTCTCTGCTAGGGTTCATCCCTAGGATGAACAAGGGATGAATCTTCATCCCTTCCGGCGAGACGCCGCCACGCCGGAGCGATTCCGGCGGCGGCTCCGCCGGCCCAAACCTCTTTTTTTTTCAAAAATCAAAATTTTTTTTACCCAAAACCTTCTACTCCTTATTCTAAGCCTAGATCTAAACCCAAAAATCCTAAAATCCTAACCAAATGTTCTAGATCGAGAAAAAAAGAAAGGAAAAAAAAACTCCAACCTTTTGCGTTTTGGTTCAGTTTCTGACTTCTTCTTCTCTATATTTTTCTGCTCTGTTTCGTTCTTTCTTTCTCGGTTTCGATTTTGTTTCTGGGTTTTGTGTTTGATTTCTGGGTTTTGTGTTTGATTTCTGGGTTTGGTTTACGATTTAATGATGATGATGTATTTTGGTTCTGTTTTGATTTCGGGGGGATTGGTGAGTTGGATTATGATTTCTTGATTTGTGGTTTGTTTAATTTGATGGAGGCTTTGGTTTATGAAAGATGATGATGAATATGATTCTGGGTTTTTTTTTTGTTCTGATTTTGTGATTTTTTGGTTGTTTTTTTGATTTGAAAAAAAAGTAGGGTTTATGTTGTTGTGTTGCGGCTGAGTAAATTTTTTTTTTTTGTCCCCTGTTCATCTCACTTCTGTTCATTATATACACAAGTCTAGGGTTTGAAAAGAGAATCAAAAGAGGGAACAAAGACTGGATACAAGTACTGTTTTTCTGTATAAAGTTCTTACTTTGCGTGTGGAAGAGAAGGAAGTTGACTTTTGGACATTTTTGATTTTTTTTTTAATTAATAAAAAAAGGACAGAATTAAATAAATAAATAATAATAATAATAATAAAAACAAAAGTAAAAAAAAAAAGAAGTGGGAAGTGAGAAGTGAAGCAGCACGTACTGCTTCTTCTTTTTATTTGTTTTTTTTTTGTTTTAATAATAATAATAATAATAATGGGAAGATAAATACAAAAGAAAAATGAGGTATTTTAAAATACCTCTCTGCCGAAATTTTACTCGAATCTTCTAACAAACGAAGCATTTAAGAAAAATACTCATATGTCGAAATTTCTTGTAAATGTAGCGATTATTCAGAACTAAAAAATATGACTCGATAAAAAATGCAAAAATAATATGGTCAAAAAATGGGGTATGACAGATGCCCCTATTTAAGTTTCTTCCATCGGAGATAAAAAGAAAAAGACGATTTTTGATGATGTTTTTGTTTTGATTCGACGATGGAAGAGACTTAAATACAGAGTACACCATTTTTTGACTGGACCAAACTATAAAATGCTATGATATGATGTTATGAATATTATGCTTATGAGTGTTATATTTACAAAGTGTTTGAATGCAATGAAGATTATTTGACAGAAGTGATGAAGACAGAAAGCGATAAAGTCCTGTGTACGGACAGAAGTAAAGACTGAAAGAGATAAAGTCCTGTGTACGGACAGAAATAAAGACGGAAAGCAATAAAGTCCTGTGTGTGGACATAAGCAGATAAAGTCTTGTGTGCGGACAGAAGTAAAGACTGAAAGTGATAAAGTCCTGTGTACGGACAGAAGTAAAGACAGTGTCCACCAACATTGTGGGATGGTGAGGACAAGTAAAGGCAGTGTCTACCAACATTGTGGGATGGTAAGGACACAACGAGGAAATAAATTGTCTGCTATCATTGTGGGTGAGCGAGACATGACAAAAATATGTATTTGTCTAGACCAGACACTGGAGATGACCTCTTTTGGGGAAATTAATCACAAGTTTGCAGTTGATTGTTTGCAAAACCTGGCACTTGAAATATGAATGATGGAGGCATCTCTGGACCAGACTCACTGGGGATGACTCTCTTTTTGTGAAATATGTGTGATGGAGACATCTCTGGACCAGATACACTGGGGATGACTCCTTTTTTGTATGAATGATGGAGACATCTCTGGACCAGACTCACTGGGGATGACTCTTTTTTGTAATGTGTGATTGATGGAGACATCTCTGGACCAGACTCACTGGGGATGACTACCTTTTTTGTATGAATGATGGAGACATCTCTGGACCAGATACACTGGGGATGACTCTTTTTGTGATGTATTGAAGCAAGACACATGATGGTCAATGTTGTATGTGTGAATGATTTGTGTGCATGTTGCATGTAAATATGAATGTATGTGTACATATGTGAATGATTGTATGTATGTATGTATGTATGTATGTTATGAAGCTTGTATTTGTATGATTGAATGATATTTGTACATGACTGGATGAGACAAAGGCTTGATCAGATAAAATGAGCATCGGGCCGACGTATCCGTACAACCACTCAATAGTTCTCCACTGGGGTCAGCACCCTTTCAGGTGAAATAAATCAGATCCTCAGGGTAAAACCCGGTATGGTATGTCAATTTATGGTAAGAATGATTGCTTCTTGGGGTAAAGCCCATCGGTCAGAGATCTAGCAGAAGTCGCCATTTTGTACACTGAAACGGAATATTTTCTCATGGTCTTGTTTCAACAGTCATGTTTTTTTGCTTTTTCTCTCTTTTTTTTGAAATCCCTAACTTTTGCCTGGACCGCCCTTTCAGGTTTTCAGTCCACCGGGAATATATTTCTTTTTTTGTTTTGCCCCTAATTTTTGCCTGGACCGCCCTTTCGGGTTTTCAATCCACCGGGACGCTTATTTTTGCCTAACCCGCCCTTTCGAGTTTTCAACTTAGCGAGCTTTTTTTTTTTTTAGCAATGACCGTATTTGCCTTGTTGAATCTGTCTGCTTTCGGAACAATGTTGATATATGCTTGTATGACTCATGAATCTAAGAAATATGTTTGTCATTTATATTTTTCAAAAAAAGAACTACTAAAAAACTTTAAATTATTTTTTTGAGTTTTTGCTTCAAGTACTTTAAATTGAAAGAGGGGGAAACAAAATTGCAAATAAATTTGAATTCCAAATAGAGGGCACAGGCTCGAATTTGATTAAAAGAGTGGCGATTAGCGAAAAGCACAACCCCACAGATCGTTACAAAGATGAAAAATGGTAATTGTGCGGGAAAGGTACGTCAAACACAATGATCGCTATTCTCCCTAACAACTTTGAATTTGCAGTCTAAAATGCTGTAAGCCAAAGATATTCTGTCAATCGAGGTACTCTGGGTAAGTGATGCCTGATCCGATGCAGTTACTTGTCTTATTCCTTAACTTTTGCATAGATCGCCTTTTCAGGTTTTTGACCTATCAAGATATTATTTTCTGTTTATGTCTCTAATTTTTGCCTGGACCGCCCTTTCGGGTTTTCAGCCCACCGAGACGCTCATTTTTGCCTAAGCCGCCCTTTCGGGTTTTCAACTTAGCGAGCTGTTCTTTTATTTTAGACGAAGTATTTCTTGACTGCATCGGCATTTACAGGACGAGGGAGCTCATCACCATCCATGGTTGCGAGAGTCATAGCACCACCAGAAAAAGCTCTTTTGACAACATACAGGCCTTCATAATTAGGCGTCCACTTGCCCCTAAAATCCGGCTGAAAGGACAAAATCTTTTTGAGCACCAGGTCACCTTCACGGAACTCACGGGGTCGAACCTTCCTGTCAAAAGCCTGTTTCATTCTTCTCTGATATAGCTGTCCATGACATAAAGCCGCCATGCGTTTCTCCTCAATTAAATTCAATTGGTCATATCAATTTTGACACCATTCGGCCTCGGCCAACTCAGTTTCCATTAAGACTCTCATTGATGGGATTTCAACCTCTACGGGGAGTACTGCTTCCATGCCGTATACTAAAGAGAAAGGGGTTGCCCCTGTCGAAGTACGAACTGAAGTACGGTATCCATGTAAAGCAAAAGGTAACATTTCATGCCAATCTTTGTAAGTGACCACCGTTTTCTGCACGATCTTCTTGATATTCTTATTTGCAGCTTCAACTGCGCCATTCATCTGAGGCCGGTAAGGAGATTAATTATGATGCTCAATCTTGAACTCGTCACACAGATCTTTCATCATTTTGTTATTCAAATTTGTCCCATTATCTGTAATAATCTTGTTAGGAACACCATAACGGCAGATATTATGGTTCTTGATAAAACGTACGACCACCTGCTTGGTCACATTGGCATAAGACGCCGTCTCAACCCACTTGGTGAAGTAATCAATAGCCACTAAGGTGAAACGATGTCCGTTGGAAGCCTTTGGTTCAATCCGACCAATCATGTCGATACCCCACATGGAGAACGGCCACGGAGAAGAGAGAACATTCAGAGAAGTTCGCGGTAGATGTATCTTATCCGCATAAATCTGACATTTATGGCATTTCCTGGCATGTTTGTAACAATCAGACTCCATTGTCAACCAATAGTAGCCGGCTCTTAACATTTTCTTGGCCATTGTGTGTCCATTAGGATGGGTTCCGAATGAACCTTCATGCATCAATAGATCAGCCTCATGTTTGTCCACACACCGCAGCAGGACCATATCAAAATTTCTTTTGTATAACACCTCATCATTCAGGAAGAAACTACTGGATAGCCTTCTCAGAGCCTTTTTGTCTTTGCTAGATGCCCCAGGGGGATATTCTTGCTTCTGAAGGAACATCTTGATATCATGAAACCAAGGCTTGTCATCAACCACTTCCTCGGTTGAAAACACATATGCTGGTCTCTCAAGGCACCGAATACTGATGGTTGGTATCTCGTTCCGGCGATTAACTCGGTACATTGAAGATAGAGTGGCTAAGGCATCGCCCTTTTGATTCTCGTCACGAGGAATGTGATGTAGCTCAACTTTATTGAAGAAAGTTAACAACCGTCTTGCATAATCTCTATAAGGAATCAAACCAGCATGGCGAGTCTCCCATTCTCCTTTGATCTGATTAATCACAAGAGCTGAGTCTCCATAAATGTCGATGTTTTTGTTCCTTAAGTCAATAGCTTCTTCAATGCCCATGATGCAAGCTTCATATTCTGCAATATTGTTAGTACATTCAAACTGTAATCTCGCAGTGAAAGGAATGTGAGCACCTTTAGGGGTAACAATGATTGCCCCAATTCCACTACCGTAGAGGTTAACGGCCCCATCAAATATCAAACCCCACTGGGATTCAGGATCTGGTCCCTCGCCAAACACCGGTTCATCGCAATCCTTCATTTTCAAATACATGATCTCTTCATCTGGAAAATCAAACTTGATTGGCTGGTAATCTTCGACTGGTTGGTGAGCCAAATGGTCAGCAAGAATACTACCCTTGATTGCCTTTTGGGTACGGCACTCAATATCGTATTCGGATAACAACATCTGCCAACGGGCAATTCTTCCGGTTAGAGCTGCCTTCTCAAAAATGTACTTAATTGGATCCATTTTGGATATCAACCAAGTAGTATGATTAATCAAGTAATGCTGGAAACGTTTGGCAGCCAAAGCCAAAGCACAACAAGTCTTCTCAAGCATGGAGTATCGAGATTCACAATCTGTGAATTTCTTACTCAAATAATAGATTGCGTGCTCTTTTCTACCGGTTTCATCCTGTTGCCCCAGCACACAACCCATAGATTCCTCTAGCACGGTTAAATACATGATGAGCGGTCTTCCTTCGACTGGAGGGATAAGGATCGGAGGTTCCATTAAATACTCTTTGATACTGTCAAAAGCCTTCTGACAGTCCTCTGTCCAAACAATCCCTTGATTTTTGCGAAGCAATTTGAAAAACGGCCCACATGTGGCAGTCATATGGGAGATGAATCTAGAGATGTAATTTAGTCGACCCAGGAAACCTCTAACTTGCTTTTCTGTTTGTGCAGCTGGCATTTCTCTGATGGCTCTGACTTTGTTTGGATCTACCTCGATACCCTTTTGACTAACAATGAACCCCAGGAGCTTTCCGGATCTAACACCGAAAGCACATTTGTTGGGATTTAAACGGAGACGATATTTCCTCAACCTTTGAAACATTTTCGATAAATACTCCACGTGCTCTTCTTCAGTACCCGATTTGACAATCATATCATCTACATATACCTCAATCTCTTTGTGCATCATGTCATGAAAGAGGGTGGTCATGCCCATTTGATAAGTAGCACCCGCATTTGTTAGACCAAAAGGCATTACTTTGTAACAGAAAGTGCCCCAAGGTGTAATAAAAGCGGTCTTCTCTCTATCTTCAACTGCCATCTTGATCTGATTGTACCCGAAGAAACCATCCATGAAGGAGAAAACCTTGGATTTAGCTGTGTTATCAACCAATACATCAATGTGAGGCAAAGGAAAATCATCTTCCGGACTAGCTTTGTTCAAATCTCTGTAATCAACACACATTCTGACTTTGCCGTCCTTCTTTGGAACCGGTACTATGTTAGCCAACCACTGAGGATATTCTGATGTAATAAGAAAACCAGCATCAATTTGTTTTTGTACTTCTTCTTTGATCTTGAGGGCCATATCCGGATGAGTTCTTCTTAACTTTTGCTTTACCGGAGGACATTCTGGCTTCAGAGGCAAATGATGTTCCACAATTTCGGGATCTAAACCGGGCATATCCTGATATGACCAGGCGAAGATGTCAACATACTCTCTGAGTAAAACGATCACCCTTTCTTTGACAGATGCTTCTAAGGATGCCCCAATCTTGATTTCTTTCTTTCCTTCGCCGGAACCTAAATCAATTAACTCCACATCTTCCTCATGAGGCTGAATGACCTTCTTCTCTTGATCTAATAGTCGTTTGATCTCATCAGGGATCCCTTCATCCTCTTCCTCTTCAGCCTCGTAAACAGGGAACTCAAAGTTGGGAGAGGGCCTAGGAATATTGTGTTCAACGGGTTCATTGATGCTTAATCTGCATATGATTTATGATTGATTTTATTAAATAAAAGAATGCAAACCTTTTGGAAAATGATTAAAAGCTAGGAAGTACAAGGAAAATAAAATATATACTTTGGTTTTTTTGTGTTACCATTTTCCAGAATAAAAAGAAAACAAAAATAAAAGTCATGATAAATACGACAATTTCATTAAAATACTTGAAGCTCAAAACAAAGCCCCACATGCGTTCGCTTTTGCCTTGGGCAGGACAAAAGGATTTTTTGGAAAACAAAAATAGACAAACATATTACTTAGATAGAGGAGTGACAGAAGGGACATCAACAACGACCCAATTGCGGCAAATTCCTCCTGGAATCACGAAAGAAGGATGTTTTTCTTCAACTTTGTCTTCAATGATAGCATTAGTTTCTGGTGGAGCGTTGATAAATCCAGCATCACGAAAGATATCTGCGATGGGCTTCCGAACCATATCCGGCTTATTCATCTTTGTGGACGGAGTGCAACCCAAACCTTCTTTCTTCTGGCCTTCGGCCAACTGTAATAGACGTCTCCAATGTGAAGCTTCATCCCCTTGCATCACCTTTTGTGCATCCTTCACAGATTTCATAGGTGCTTTGGCCTTTTCTGAACTTCTTTCCTCAATAGAAAACCCTTGGAAGGCTGAACCATCTTCAACATCAGCACCGATATAAGAAAAAGCTGACAAATGACTGACCAATAAAGCTTCCTCTCCGTTCACGATCACCAATTTTCCTTCCCGTACAAATTTCAGCTTTTGGTGAAGCGTGGAAGTTACTGCCCCAGCTTCGTGAATCCACGGTCACCTCAACAAACAACTATAAGATGCTCGAATATCCATGACTTGAAAGGTGATCTGGAACTCATAAGGGCCAACTAAGATGGGTAGATCTATTTCCCCAATTACTGATTTTCTTGACCCATCGAAGGCTTTCACGATTAATGCACTCGGCCTCAAAGGCGCACCACGGTATGCGAGCTTGTCAAAAGTAATCTTAGACATTACATTCAAAGACGAACCGGTATCCACCAACACATTGGATAAGGAATCAAATTTACAACTCACTGAGATATGTAGTGCTAGGTTATGATCTCTTCCTCTTTCAGGAAGTTCCTCGTCACTGAAACTTAAGTTATTGCAAGCTGTGACGTTCCCCACTATGCTACCAAATTGGCCCATGGTTACGTCATGGTCGACATATGCATGGTCCAAGACTTTCATTAGTGCATCTCTGTGCGCATCGGAATTCATTAAGAGTGATAACATTGAAATCTTGGAAGGGGTTTGTAGTAATTGATCCACGATCTTATACTCACTTCTCTTGATCATCTTCAAAACTTCATCCGAGTTTTCATACGCTCTTTCACCAGTCCCACTAGAGTTAGGAATTTGTGTTTTTTCAACAGGACTACCGGTCTTTCCTTGAACAACTTCCGGAAGAATACGCCCACTCCTCAGTATTTTGCTATTATCTGCAACATTGTCCACGGATATCAAAGGAGGAATAGGTGTTTCCACCCCATCCTGCAACATGGTGGCATCATATCTATATGGCACAGCTCTCAGGGACGTATATGGCATAGGCCCTGGCAAGCAGATCACTAGCGGGGTAACTGTGGGTTCTCCACTATTATATATCATCTCGAGACGGTCAGAGACATTGAATTCCGGTACTATGACGCAAACATCCTCGCTCTTTTTTGTGAGCACCAATTCTCCTTTATCCATCAACCTTTGTATGTCCTCCTGAACTCGGGAACAACCTTGAGGATTCTTCAAACATTCCTCACAAGTTGCATGATCATGGCTAAACAACTTTGCTTCACACATTTTACTGTGATTGGGCACCAACGGGGTTTTGATATCCTTTACACTGAGAATGGTGCTTGTTTCTGGGCAACTTTGGATAAAATGGACAGAGGACCCGTTTCTCTGGGTGCGATTGGGATAATTGTAGGGTTGTTGGGGAGATTGTGGTCGAATTTGTGGTTGTTGTGGGTGTGGTTGTTGATAAGGGTGTGGATATTGTGGTGGTGGTCTTTGGGTTATTTGTGGCTGCTAAGGCGGGTTTTGAGGCACTGGTGAGACAGCTGCAACGTGTTGGTAACCCATATACGGTCGTTGATGCTGTCCATGGGCCACCATACTTACTTCTGACTCCTTTCTCCTTGCAAAGTTACTCCCAAACCTCTTCGTGCTGTTGACCGGAACACTTTCTCTGACCAATCGTCCTTGTCAGACCCCTTCTTCAAGTCGCATCCCCATGTTTACCATCTCAGTGAAATCACTGGGTGCACTAGCAATCATTCGTTCATAGTAAAATGAGTCAAGAGTATTTAGGAAAATCTTGGTCATTTCTTTTTCTTCTAGTGGTGGACAAATCTGAGCGGCAATCTCTCTCCATCGCTGAGCGTATTCTTTGAAACTCTCTTTATCTTTTTGAGACATACCTCGATGTTGATCTCTATCTGGAGCCATGTCCAGATTGTATTTGTATTGACGGACAAAAGCTTCGCCCAAATCATTGAATGTTTGGATCTTGGCTCCATCTAAGCCCATGTACCACTTCAAAGCGGCACCTGTCAAGCTATCCTGAAAGTAGTGGACTAGTAACTGATGGTTGTCTGTTTGAGTGGACATCTTTCGGGCGTACATTACCAAATGGCTTTGAGGGCAGCAATTTCCTTTGTACTTCTCAAACTCGGGGACCTTAAACTTAGGTGGGATCCTAACGTTTGGTACCAAGCAAAGGTCATGGGCGTTTTTGCCGAACAAATCCTTCCCACGAAGGGCCTTAATCTCGAGCTGCATCTTATCAAACTGATCCTGAAGATTATCCATACGGCCATAAGTCTCTGTATCATCCGCATGATAGACTGGTTCACTCACATAAGGAACGGTGTGAGCTACGGAAGCTGGAATGGTCATTGTTGACTGAGGGACACACATAGTAACTTGAGGAAGAGTCGTCCCAGGTTGGGGAACAACAGTAGCATGTGGCAAAGTAGGAGTGGGGACCTCGGGAACTTGGGGTCGAAGCCCTTCATTAAAATTCATAGGCATGCCCCAAGGATAACCTTCGGGCATGACGTGTTGATGTGTGTTGATGGGTACCACTGGAACCGGGGCAGAGACGATTTCAAAAATGACTGTAGCTTGAGGAGGAGCGGTTAGTGGCTGATTCTGCGCAGCCACCAACGATGTCACCATGGCGGTTAGCTTTTCTACTTCAGCTCGGAGCGTTGTTACTTCCCCATGGAGCTCAACGTTCTCTTGTTCAACTTGGTCCATTCTCTTTTTCCTGTTTGCTCGAGTGTTGTACGTGCGAGATGGCTGTGGGCGTGGTCGTCGGGCCACTTTAACTGGGACAGAGAGGAGAGAAAGAATATGAGACTCGATTTTTTTGAAACTTATGAATGTGATATGATGCATGAATATGTTATGTTAAAATATGCGAGATTTTTTTCCGAAGGACTTTAAGATAATAATTTTGTGAACATTATGAGAAATAAAGGTTACATTAATAACTCAAAGGTTACAACCGGCTTTTCAAACATAATAAAAATAACACAAATACATAAAATCAAATCTAAGTCCGAACTCTTGAAGTCGTCGCGTCATCTAAGTCTGAATTGAAGCCGGGGGAAAATAAATCCCCTTGCCTCTTCTTCCTCTTGCTATCCTGTCTCAATAAAGCATCCTTGACCCTGATCAAATCTTCCTTCTCAGCCAACAAACCACTTTGTAGAGAGAGCACCTTCTCTCGTTCTTTCAACTTCTCTTTCAACTCCTTGTTCACAAGCTCAGACTCTCGGAATTTTCTCTCCCACGCATCCTTCTCAAGTCTCAACTTTGCCAAAAGTTCCTGGAATTCATCTATAGTCTTGAATGGGATAACTGAAGGAGGTGTGGTAGAAGAAGACGCATCAACAGAAGATGACTTCTCGAAACTATAAGGCATCCCGCGCTCTATAGCCCTACTTATTACCCATTTAGTGTAATCTTCGGAGACAATTCCAAGCTTCTTTCCTAACTGATCCTTCCCTTTTCTATGGACATTATGCCAAGCCCGAGCAAAAATTTCTCTCATGTATTGACTTCCTTCTTCGTTGAGATAGAATATGCCGGTTAATAAAATGCTTTTAGGCCTATCCCTCATGGGGTATCCGAACTGCCGTCTAGCAAGAGTAGGGTTGTAACTGATTCCTCCTCGTGTGCCAAGAAGAGGTACATTGGAGAACTCCCCACAACCATCAATAATCACCCCAACATCATAAGCCGCATCGTACCAAACTATATCGGATGAAGTGAGAGGCATAATCCATTGGGCCCAACGGAGCTTTTCTGGATTCTCCTTGAAGTGTCTAGTCCGAGGTAGGTGTGAAATAAACCACCTATATGGCAATGGTGCACAACAAAGGATAAGTCCCTCCCCCTTGTGGGTCCTATGATGAATAGAATGGTAAGCATCCGCAAGTAGGGTCGGAACGGGATTCCCTCCCAAGAAGATTTGCATGGCACTATTATCAACAAAACTGTCAATATTGGGGAATAATACTAACCCATAGATGAGTAGAGCAAGGATAGCTTCGAAAGCGGCCACATCTCCGTTTTTGGCAAACACAAACGCCCTTCCGAATAAGAAATTAGAAGTCAATCCTTGAAAACCCCCCTTTTTAGTGCGGCTGGAGACTATGTCTGAAGTCTTCAAATGAAGAGCATTTGCAATAACTGAAGGTGCAGGAAATTCTTCTAAACCGGTATAAGGTACCCTCTCGGAGATCGCCAAACCAACCCAATAAGAATATTCCTCTAGAGTAGGAACCAACTGATAATCGACAAAAGTAAAGCAGTGGTAAATTGGATCATAGAACTGGACGAGTGTATTAAGAATTCCCTCTTCAACATTTGTATTGAGGATACTCAAAAGCTTCCCATATCGCTTTTGGAAATCTTCGGGGAATGGAACTAGAGCTCCTAGCTCTCTTAGCCGGGAAAGATCCGGTTCCTTGAAACTGTACTTCTTAGTGTTCCTTTTCTTTAGGTCCATAATCTGTAATGTTTACAAAATAACTCTCTTAGGTCCTTCGAAAAAAAGATTTTCTTATGATGAAATGAATGCATGGATGCATGATTATGTTACAATGATTCATAACACAACTGGAAGGTTGGGATACATAATGATGGAGTTAAGGGTAAAAGCCCTCCCATATGGTAAGTACTAGGGTTTACTTGTACCTGCATCACGTGTTCTACAAAGTTCCCAAAGTCATTGACCGTCTCATGGACATTACCGGGTTACGGGACTACTCTCGTTCCGATAACATCCACGGGATAATCTCGTTTGAGTGTAGTTTCGCGTGACGACTAATCTCAAGACTACTCTTGATTTAGCCACCGCACTACGTCCTAAGAAAGGCCAAGATGGGTTAAAGGTGATTCTAAAGGTTCTCGGCTTCGCCAGACACTCACATTGAAAATAATACCATCATCATGACTTTTCATGACAACGAGTACTACCGTCGTGAGGCCTCCACCGAGCGGGATCATATCACATGTGTTTCATAATCCAGACTACTCTGGACATGTCACTATGATTTCACCCCATCCTATCTTATTGTGTCACTCAAGCCCGGGTTAGGACTTATCTCACCACTCAAAATCAAACCCAAGTATATATACAAATATTTACAATTAAAAGTGAAATTCTGGCGTAACGAATGGGGTACCAGATGTGCCAACCTTTTGCGTCAATAGTGAATACAGCAAGAATAATATTGAACAATTATTAAGTAACTGGAAATAAAAGATACGCAGTAATTGTTAACCCAGTTCGGCGTATAACACGACCTACTCTGGGGGATACCAATCCAGGAGAGAATCCACTATGGTAATACTAGTTAGAAGCTATCAGCAAACAACCCGTCTACACTTCGTCACCTAGTCACTACCCGTGCTATCTTCAACTTAGGACCACCTAGATCAGAGACCCTGTCTCTTCTCCTCTTAACCACACGTGCAGTGTGATTGCTCTAAACTCAGAAATAGCGAAGACACACTTCAAGACAAATACGTAACTCCGTGCTTAAAAGCTTAGGAGTAGATTAAACCTATTACAACTCAAGACTCAGTCCTAATCAAGTATCAAGGTGATACTAGTTAGGCTCACAACTAAAAACAAAGAACACGCTAAAACCCTAGATGCAATTATGAAAAAGCTTTAAGAGTTTCAGTAACCTCAAACTATCTATGATCTTCAGTATATATAGCATACGATCAGTCATAGTTGTTCCTTGATTTTTGGCCTTCAAAAATATTCTTCTTTCATAGTTTATCCGATAACATAAAGCTTATTTGAATAAATCTCACTAATCCCTAAGATATAGGAATATAGTTCAGTAGCGATCCATTGGAGAAACAATCAGAAAATTCGCTTGATTATGTGCCTTGGGAAGCACGATAAAACGCTTAAAAGATAAACATAACAAACGCGCGTTGTTCAACTGATTTTGCACTTTGTTAGGCTTCAGGTTGTAGTACCAAGATGTTGCCCCATCTTGTCCCACATCTGTCATGATTTTGTTTTTGCGAAATGTAGCCAATTTCAAAAACCCAACAAAAAGAATAAAAGCGCGAAGATAGTAATTTAAAACAAGTTAGGTTCAACCCGCTTGGTTGTCCCCAGTGAAGTCGCCATTTCTGTCGCGGTGATTTTTGGATGTCGAGTTATTAATTAACTTCGAATCGCAATTTAATGTTCCACCACCGATCTTTAATTTATCCGAGGGAAAGGGAAAAAGTTCGAAAAAACCATATTTTTAGAGAACAAGGTTCGGGGGTTGGTTATACGAAGGGAAGGTACTAGCATCCTAAGTATCTATAGTACTCTATAGGAACCTCTTGTTTTTATTCTATCTATGCGCTTTATTTTAATTGCTTGTAAAAAATGTATAAGTGTAGGAATTAAAGTAGTGATCGAGAAAAGTTAAAGTGATGGAAAAGGAAAAATGTTTTTGTTGATTTTATTGATTGGAGAGACAAGTCTCATGCCTACGTACCCGAGGGATCAAACCACCGTAGTTCGGGGTAAAAAGACGAGTAAAATTGTTTGTTTGTTTTTAAGGTTTTGAAAATGGTTTTAAAAGACCAAAAGCCAAAAGTGGCAAAATGTGAGTTTGATTGATGTTAATTTGTGAAGAAAGTCTATATGGTTAAATTGATTGAAGTTTGATTTAAGAAAATAAGACGCAGACACTTGGTTTAAAATCCAAGGTTTATTAAGAAAAGGTTGAGTGATAAAAGTCACTTGGTTTAAAATCCAAGGTTTATGCATGATTAAAAATGTATGAATGAAGAAAATGCACTTGGTTTAAAATCCAAGGTTTTTAGGCGAGAAAAAAGACACTTGGGTTAAAGTCCAAGGTTTTAGCGATAAAAGAAGCCATTGGTTTAAAGTCCAAGGCACTTGGTTTAAAATCCAAGTTCGCGATAAAAAAAAGTCACTTGGGTTAAAATCCAAGGTTTTCACGATAAAAGACGCCGTTGGTTTAAAGTACAAGGCACTTGGTTTAAAATCCAAGTTTTGCAATAAAAAGAAACGTTTGGTTTAAAGTCCAAAGTTTTTGAAAAGTGTATGATGACAAAATATTTTTTGATGCTTGATGATGTTGAAAAGAGATTGTGTTGATATTTTTTGAAAGAGGTTTTGACCTCATTTTTGAGAATAAGTGACTAATTATATTTGAAGAGGTGTTGACCTCGTTTTTTTTTAGAAGAAAATAGGTAATGGTTACGCGCGCAAAATGACACTAACCTAAAACGTCATAACAAATAAATTAAACGCGAAGACAATTCGCAATGATATTTTGATCAAAGCGATGCCTTTTCCCTCGGGACTTAACGTTACGCATATTGGCGGAAAGCGATAAAAAATAAATATGCATGAGATGCAATTTTTCATTTAGGGTACATTGGCCTAATCACACTCTAAAATCTTTGCAAGAAAATAAATATGAAATGATGCAAGAGAGGGGGTATGCTATGCACTTTTATTTAGAATTTACACTTGGCCTATTTACATCCTAAATTTAAGAACAAAAAATAAACGGCAATTAATAAGTGATAAATACTCAATATTGTGATAATAACGATATTACAAAAATAAAGGTAAAAAATGATAAATAAATGGATATAATGAAATAATATGGTATGCATGGATAAATAACATAAATAAATAAATACGAAACTAAAAGATGAAAACAAGCCTCGACATCATGCTTTACAAGGCTGAAAAATAGCTAAAATAGCTATGCCAAAAGCACTTATCTCATAAGCTAAAAATAAAATTAATTAACAAAATAAAAACATGAAATAATATTACCAATATCTAAATATCAAATAAATAGAAAAATAAATAAGCCTCAACATCATGCTTGATTGGCTAAAATAAAAGCTAAAATAGCTTATGCCAAAAGCACTTATCTCATAAGCTAAAAAATAAAATAAAATAAAAACAGGGGGGGTATGAACATTAAAACGAAATAAACAGGGCGTGCCAAAAGCAGCAAAACAGTAAAACTCAGCCCAAATGTCCCATCTGCGTGTAAACAAACAAAAAAAGGGCCAGGACTAATCCTGGCCGTCTGATAGATCAGACGTCCCTGATTTGATCACAGGAAAGGTTAATCATGGACGTTGGATCAGATCCAAAGGGTTCTGGGTGCGCTGGTCCACCATAAGGCCATGCACCAGTCCGCCCTAATTAGGTCAGGGTATAAATACCCAAAACCCAAAAAATTCCCATTTTTCCTCATTCTTTCTCTCTCTCAGCCGAACTCTCTTCCTCTCTCTCTTCTTCTTTCTCTGCTAGGGTTCATCCCTAGGATGAACAAGGGATGAATCTTCATCCCTTCCGGCGAGACGCCGCCACGCCGGAGCGATCCCGGCGGCGGCTCCGCCGGCCCAAACCTCTTTTTTTTTTCAAAAATCAAATTTTTTTTTTACCCAAAACCTTCTACTCCTTATTCTAAGTCTAGATCTAAACCCAAAAATCCTAAAATCCTAACCAAATGTTCTAGATCGAGAAAAAAAGGAAGGAAAAAAAAACTCCAACCTTTTGCGTTTTGGTTCAGTTTCTGACTTCTTCTTCTCTATGTTTTTCTGCTCTGTTTCGTTCTTTCTTTCTCGGTTTCGATTTTATTTCTGGGTTTTGTGTTTGATTTCTGGGTTTTGTGTTTGATTTCTGGGTTTGGTTTACGATTTAATGATGATGATGTATTTTGGTTCTGTTTTGATTTCGGGGGGATTGGTGAGTTGGATTATGATTTTTTGATTTGTGGTTTGTTTAATTTGATGGAGGCTTTGGTTTATGAAAGATGATGATGAATATGATTCTGGGTTTTTTTTTTGTTCTGATTTTGTGATTTTTTGGTTGTTTTTTTTATTTGAAAAAAAATTAGGGTTTATGTTGTTGTGTTGCGGCTGAGTAAATTTTTTTTTTGTCCCCTGTTCATCTCACTTCTGTTCACTATATACACAAGTCTAGGGTTTGAAAAGAGAATCAAAAGAGGGAACAAAGACTGGATACAAGTACTGTTTTTCTGCAGAAAGTTCTTCCTTTGCGTGTGGAAGAGAAGGAAGTTGACTTTTGGACATTTTTGATTTTTTTTTAATTAATAAAAAAAGGACAGAATTAAATAAATAATTAATAATAATAATAAAAACAAAAGTAAAAAAAAAAGAAAGAAGTGGGAAGTGAGAAGGGAAGCAGCACGTACTGCTTCTTCTTTTTATTTGTTTTTTATTTGTTTCAATAATAATAATAATAATAATGGGAAGATAAATACAAAAGAAAAATAAGGTATTTTAAAATACCTCTCTGCCGAAATTTTACTCGAATCTCCTAACAAACGAAGCATTTAAGAAAAATACTCATATGTCGAAATTTCTTGTAAAAGTAGCGATTATTCAGAACTAAAAAATATGACTCGATAAAAAATGCAAAAATAATATGGTCAAAAAATGGGGTATGACACTTACCCATTGAGCAACATACTCAGATGAAGGCATATCACATTACCTTAGATCATGAAGACCATGTATCTGACTAAACAAGTTGTTGCATTTACTCAAGATATCAGGGTTATTTGAGTTGGTTGGGTGATGTTCAGTGATTAAGGGTGTAATGGTGTGTTGAGGTGATTGTTGTGGTTGAGGATGAGTGTTGATTGGGTATTGGTTGTTGTTGCTGTTGAGATCTAGGGCATGTTTGAACAAAGTCTTTGAGATGGAAATCATCCACATGAAGTTCTTTGACCATAGCCTCAACATGGTTTGATGGTGGGGGGTTCTGGGTTTCTTCTGAAACAACCGGTTCAGTATGTTCTAAAACATCAGAGTGATGTTCAGGTTCTTCAGTGTTTTGTTGCTCAGGTTGTGTTTGGTTTTCAGGATCTTGATGTTCAGAGGGTTGGTGTTCAGATGGTGTTTGGTGTTCAGGTGTACGAGGTTCAGGGGGTGTTTGAACTGGTTCTGGTGAGATGTGTGGTTCAGAATGAATTATCTCTGGTATAGGGGTTCTGAATGGACAGGTTCTGAGACAAGTTGTTTTAAGGTGAGATTGTCTTCAGGACTTGTCTGGTTAATGTTTGGAATGGGGTTCTGAATCTGTTCAGAGATTAGATGGATGGATGGGTTCTGAACTAGATTTGTGGTTTTAGTTTGGTTAGATAATTCACCACCTAGATGTTGTTCAAGGAATTGTAAAGATGAATTTCTGGGTTGGGTTGATGATGGGGTTAATTGAGTATCTTGAGCAGTTACAACAGCAGGTTTAGGTAGAGATACATTACCTGAGTTGTCTTGGTTTGAGCCTTCAGCATTCTTCTTCTTAGGCTCCTTGGCAAGTTTCTTCTGCCTGATACTTAGAGGTTCATCATCATCTTCACTTTCTTCATCTTGTACTACTACAACATTTGAACTTCCAGCCTTGGTCTTGGTCTTTCCTTTTCCTTCTACCTTTGTAGCTTCTCCACCTTTGCTTTCACAAGCCTCTTCCTTTTCTTCTTCAATTCTTCCTTCTCAATCTGAAACTCTCCACCTTGGTTTTCCAGCAGTTGTATGTACTGATTGACAATACCATTTGAGACAGCAGGTATGTCAATCTTAAATTTCTCCACCATAGAAGGTCCTGAGTGTGATTGAGGTTCAAATGGATAAGACGGTTGCACTTATTGTCCTGTCAGCAAGTTCATGTTGGGGAGGGTGTGAGCAGAGATTGTAGAAGCTCTGATCTCTTAGCAGATTGTCATGACCAGCAGCTTTGATTATGTCTATCACTCCACGTTGATAGAAAATCTCACTGAGTATCCTTGGGTAGATGACATGTATGTTGGACTTGGTTTGCTTATGAATAGCATTCACAACTTTGCAGAGGTGATTGAAGATGTATTTAGCCCAATTCAAGTCAAATTTCCTTGTGAGAAAATAGACAAAGTGTCTATGATCCCATGATAGTTGGTCAGAACTTCCACTCCTTGGAAATATTGAACCCAACACTATTCTGGCTAATACCTTCTGAGTAGGCTTAAAATCACTTGTCTTGTTGCTTTCACAACTCTTTCATTCAGCGTAGCATTGTTTAGTCATATTTACCAGAAACTCTGAGTTCTTTGCTTCACATTGGCTAAAGGTGTAGTAGATACCTTCATTAGGGATAGATAAAACCTTAGCCAAGTTTGAAGCAGTGAGAACCACTTCAAAGCCACATACAACAGAACGCACCTCAGTTTCTTCAACAATCCTTAAGCCTAACTCTTGAGGAGTCTTGTTCTTATTCTCAGGTTTCTTTTTCCTCTTTGCAGCCAGCTCCTTATTAAAATCCTCAACAGTCTTCACTTTGCTTCTAATCCAAAAGTGCTTCACCAATGTAGGGTAGATAGGACCATTTAGTATCCCATCATGATCAACAAAGTATTTTAGAACATCAAAGTGATTCTTTCCCAAACTGTCAAAATCCACTGGTTGTTCCATAACCAGGTTTAATGATTTTCCCTCCATCTTGAGAGACAAATCTGTAGAGTATATTTCATCGCATCCAGTAGTGTTGATTGGAAAGTTCTTAGGGAACGCAAACATAGAATTTGAAGCTGATGTAGATGTCGTTGCCATTTCTGAAGGTTAGGGTTCTGGGTGTTGCTAATAGAGAGAGAAAGAAGGTTTTCTGAAGTTTAGAAGACGAAAGTGTGGGATGTGATAGTGAAAAGTGTGCAAGTGTTTTAGTGATTTTGTTTAAAAGCAAAATAAAACACACATTAAATTAAATCAAAAAGAAATGTGAACCATCATTAACTGTTTCAAACCAATCAGAACATGTGTACGTGTTGACCATTTAGCGCCAAAACCTTTCAGTAAAAAAAAATACTTAAACGTTTGTAATTCATTTCCTTTTCAGAGGCTTAACCTTCAAAGGTTGAAAATTTCTCAGAGTCTGAACTACTTCAGATGCTGAAATCTAAAGTACTTCAGAGTCTAAAAGTGAATCTTTCAGGACATTTTAAAATATATGTTCAGACAAGATTTTTCAAGGTTTTATTTCTGAACATTTTGTTTAATAAATCAAGTGTCCTAAAAAACATTTTTAACCTTGAATGTTATTCCTCTGACTTGTCATTCAGGAGTTGAGAGTTACTTACCTGATTTTGAAGCTTTGTTGTTTTGATGACATTTTGTTCAATTGTAAGCCTTTTATTTATGTACACTTTAGGCTTTTCTTATCAATCTCTTTCAAGGTCAAAGTCTGGGCATTCATCCCACCATATAGAGTTGCTATCAACATAGTCTTCTTCAAAACAACCTTCAAATTCATCATCTTCAGAATCATACTCTCTCTTGTTCCTTATGTAATCCAATTCATCTTCTTCTCCATCTGACTAACCCAAAATGTGCCTTCTATGCACAATTGCTCTCCTTGTTTGACCTGCATTTAAGTAAATAATTCTGTCTCTTGGTACCCACTTGTTTGAGGGTCCTAGACTGTTAGTTGCCAAATCTTTATCCTTCATTTGTACCATATGAGTACTATCAGGTACAAATGTAGTATAAAGATTAGGGAGTGAAGAGCTTCCAGCAATAGCTGATGAGCTTGGTTCCTCTAGTGTTTTATCACCAGAGTATCCAATCCCATTAGTATTGTTGGTTCCAATGTTGCAAAGCATAGAAACAATTTTATTTTGATCAACATTTGTGTTGCAATACTCTTTGAAAGCAAGAGAGTGCTCATTATAAGGTTTGCAACACATAGCACAACCTCTTTCAAGATCTCTTGTTTTGTTTAAAGCTTTTTGTAAAAGATCTTCAGAGTGATTTGCTTGCTTATTTAAATTCTCATAGTCTGCTTTAAGCTTTTTATACTTCTGCTGACTATTAAAGGATTTAAGTAAAGCTTTTTCAAGATGTTTGATCAATTTGGCTTTGGAGAGACGAGAGTATACCTGATTTAATCTTCTTCTGATGTGGTCTATGTTATCAGATTCTGACTCTCCACCAGAGCTTGAATCTTCAGAGTCTGACCCATCTTCAGAGCTTGATTCTCCAGCTCCTAGTGCTCTTTTAGATTCCATTTGCTCTTCAGGTCCTGAGAGCTTGATTTCCTTCTCTCCTTCAGATTCACCTTCAGAGAAGTTGTCTAGCTCATCCCAGGTCGTCATTCCTTTTGCCATTTCTCCTCCATTCTTCTCTAAGTTGGACCATCTTTGAAGTTTCCTTGAAAACCCTTCAAGATAATCTTCATCAGGTTCTTCATGTTCCATTGCTTGCTTTCCTTTCATTGCTGCTTATGCTTCTTCACTTTTCAACTCTTCTTTATCCTTCAGAGCCAATTCATGGTCTCTGAGTGATTCAATCAATGAGTCAGGACTCATTGAATCGATGTCTTTAGTTTCCTCTATTGTATTTGCAATTGCATTCCAATCCAGAGGCAAACTTCTCAGCATCTTGCTTACAAGCTCTTTGTTGCTGAGTTTGTTGTTAAAGTTGCTTGTGATAGCTTGAAATCATGAGGTCATTTCTCCAATGCTCTCATTTTCTTCCATTCTAAACTCTTCATATTGATCTAACAGACCATTTACTTTTGCTCTCTGAATGCTTTCATTAACATCACTAATGAAGCAAACAGTAGTGGTTGTAAATTCAATATTAGAAGTTTGTTCAGCTCCTGGTGTGGAAGGATTTTGATTGTTGCTCAGATCTTCATTTAGGTTTAGTCCATCTTCAACTTCCTTGATAAGATCAGCAACTTGTTGATATATCTTCTGCTTCCAATCATTCAATTCAGTGAATAGCTGAGCCATGGTGTTTTTCTCCTTAGGATCTTGATTGTCTCACTGTTAAGTGATTTACCAACAGAACCGGAGCTCTGATGCCAATTGAAGGTGAGTGGGAGAAAACACAGGGGGGGGGGTTGAATTGTGTTTTAAGTTTTTAAAATCTTTTCCAGATAATAGTATCTATCAAAGTCTTTAAGCACAGCGGAATACTCAACACAAACAACTTGAATCTAAATGTAAAGATGGAAGAGTACATAAGAGAGTGAGAGAGAGAGAGAGAGAGACAAGGATTTATACTGGTTCCCCTCGCAAAACGAGAGTACTTCAGTCCCCTTGCACTTCCAAGGGATTTCACTATAATCATAAAATATTACAATCCTAGTGCTCAAGCACACAAGCAAGAGACTTTTCTTAATGCTCTAAGTCACACAAGACAAAGAGACTTCCTTGCTCTAAGTCACACAAGACAGAGAGACTTCCTTGCTCTAAGTCACACAAGACAGAGAGACTTCCTTGCTCTAATCACACAAGATAAGAGACTTCCTTGCTCAAATCACAAAGATAAGAGACTTTTCCAAATTACTCACACAGGAGTAAATACTAACTACTAAGCTTAAAACTATTACAAAATAATAACTTCAGAGGTTTTAGCTAGTTTTCAAGTTCTCACTTAATGCTGAGAGATAAAATATTTGAAGATCAGTTATCATCAATTTCTTTCTTTCACACACATATATATATATATATATATATGAGTGAGGAAAGATATTGAGTTGTTGTAGAATCCCGTTGTAATTGGACAGCTGTTGATTCCTTATTGCTTAAGTTGTAACTTTCGAATTTACTCTAAGCAGAGCCACGTCTTCTTCACAGTTAAGCTCACGTTTTACTATCTGTCCAAATACAGTAATAAGGTACAACTAGCTCCTAGAGAGAATAGGATCACATCCTTTATGACCGTTGTAACCAGTTGTCCTTAAAGAGATCATCAGGCTTAGTAAGAATAGGTGATGTAGCCTTTCTGATGACCAGTGGAATTCTCTTTGATTCTAATGAACCTTGATATCTTGAAGTCTGATGGTCTTGAATATTTGGCCTCTGATAGTCCTTCGTAATTCAGCTTCTAAACGTCTTCATCTTCTGAATAACTCTTGACTAACACCAAATAGCTTCTGAACTCTTGTAGGCATCTGAATGTCTCTGAGCTTCTGAACTTCTCTTAAGCTTCTGAACTGTTAGACATCCTGATCCCTTTTGAGCTTCTGACCACGTTTAGCTTCTGAACTCTTTCAGAGTGTAATGATTCAGACTTTCATAAGGTTCCTTCAGAGCATAAATCAAGTGTGCTCTTGTATATTCTTAAGATTTTCCTGCACACTTAATTTAAAAATTAGAAATATCAATTGTCCATTTAATACTTTGTTATCATCAAAACTAAGGGTGTGTACCAATACACATTTTGTTCCAACAACTGTATCCATGCGAACAACAGGAGCGAAAACTTCAGTAAAATCAATTCCGTGTTGTTGACTGTACCCCTTAGCCACCAATCGAGCCTTATACTTGTCTACTTCACCCTTCTCAGTCAATTTTGTCTTGAAAATCCATTTAACTCCAACAAGTAGATCCATTAGCTCACACGTTTGATTCTTTTCAATTGAATTTATTTTACAGTCCATAGCCTTTCTCAATTTCTCATGCTTCACAGCTTCCTCATACACGATTGGGTCATTACTTGTAACATCTAGAACCATGTAAAACTCTGCTTCTTCTTCACTTAAGCAATCACCACTCTCATAATCTGTCATCCAAATTGGTGGCCTCCTTTCTCTACCTTGAGTTGTATTTTCATGAGATCTCTGTTTCATTCCTACTTTCATTGCTCCCATCCTCTTCACCGCCACTATCATCATTAGTTTCAACAACGTGTTCCCCCTCACTTTCATCACAACTAAACTCATCATCACTCCAAACCAAATTTGCATCTATTTGTTCTTTGAAATTTTGACCCCAATCCCAACTTTTTTCTTCTTCAAATACCACATCCTTACTAACCACAATCCTCTTGATCTTGGGATTAAACAGACGATAAGCCTTTGATTCATCACTTACACCCAACATAATACAAGGAAAACTCTTATCATCAAGTTTACCTCGTTTTACCTCTGGTATATGCACGTGTGCTATGCACCCCCAAACACGAAGGTGTTCTACCGAAGGCTTGACTCCGCTCCAGGCTTCTTGAGGAGTGATGTTCTTCACAGCATGTGTTGGACATCGGTTCAGTAGGCAGAAAGTCCAATTCGCAGCTTCAGTCCAAAACAACTTGGGAACCTTTTTCGCAGAGAGCATGCAACGCACCATAATCATCACCGTTCTATTTTTACATTCTGCTACTCCGTTTTGATGTGGTGTATATGTTGTGGTAAGTTGCCTCTTTATTCCTTCTTCTTCGCAAAATGATTTGAAATTAAGAGAGTTAAACTCTCCACCTCTGTCAGTCCTCAAACACTTGATGGATGCTTCTGCTTTTTTATCCACCAACTTCTTGTATTTCTTGAAACACTCCAACGCTTCTGATTTTTGAGTAAGAAAATAGACCCAACCCTTCCGATATAGTCATCGATAAAGCATAATAAATACCTTCTTCCACTACTTGATGCTGGCTCTATTGGTCCGCAAATGTCTGCATGTATGAGTTCCAATATCTTGCTGGCACGCCATTCACTCTTCTTTGGAATTGGATTACGATGTTGTTTTCCAATGAAACAGTCAGCACAAGTGACACTTGAAGGTTCAAGTTGAGGAAGACCGCACACCATTTTCTTTGTTTGCAATGACTTTAAGCCTTTGTAGTTTAAGTGACCATACCTTTGATGCCAAAGATAAGTGAGTTCAGACAATGTATGTAGGCATTTTTCAGCAGTAGCAGTGATGTTGGAACTTTTATTGAAGAGGATAAACATGCGATTTGCACTCATGTTGGTGTGTGCAATTAGCTCCCTGTCTTGGTGATATATGTTACATTTCCTGCCTTTTATGATAATGGTGAGATCCTTTTCTTGCAGCTGTCCCACACTCAACAAATTGTTTCGAAGCTCTGGGACATAATATACATCTTGAAGCAGAAAAGTAGTTCCATCAAATACCAGCCTCACACTGCCATTTCCAGCTACTGACATGCGAGAGTTGTTTCCACACTTAACCGAATGCTTTTGTCCTTCTACTATGTTTAAGAACATACCTTTTTCTCCACACATATGATTAGAGCTCCCTGAGCCCAAGAACCATGCATCGTTTCTCTTTGCTTCATTTTCTTCTACAAGAGCCATTATGAGTAGCTCTTCTTCATCATCCAACTCTGCGTAGTTCGTCTCTTTGTTCCATTCGGGACATTCATATTGTAAATGCCTCAATTTATGACACTTAAAACACTCCATTGTATCCCTTGTGAAAGACTGTCTCCCTCTTCCACGTCCTCTTCCGCGGTATGAACATCTTCCTCTTCCTCTACTACTTTCCACCTTCAGAGCTTGCTCATTGTCACGGTTAACCCTTTTAAACTTTTGTTCATGGACTACTAGAGAAATTTGAAGCTCATCAATTATCATTTCTGCCGTGTCCTTTGATTCCTCAATCGAAACCACTACATATGTGAATTTCTCTGTCAACGTACGGAGAATTTTTTGCACCACTTTTGAGTCGGACATAACCTCTCCATTGCTTCTCATTTTGTTAGCCACAATCATTACTCTGGCAAAGTATTAAGTGATGGTTTCTGCATCTTTCATTTCTAGCACCTCAAACTCTCTTCTCAAAGAGTTTAACATTGACTTCTTCACGCGATCGTTTCCTCCATACTTTCTTTTCAGGGAATCCCAAACAATCTTGGATGTGCGCCTATCCAATAGTTGTTCAAAGACTGACCTATCAATTGCCCTGAAAAGATAATGCTTGATCTTGTGATCATTGGTTTTGGAATCCTGTAGCAACTCCAATTGTTCTTCAGTAAGCATAGTCGTTTCAACAGGTTCCTGGTAACCAATTTCAATCGTGGACCAGAGACCTTTGGTACGAAGAAGTTTCTCCATCAACTCACTCCAATGATCATAATGGTGACCATCAAAATGTGGAATTTTTGCTGAAAGCTTTACGTCACTCATCTTGTGTTTCTCTCTCAGCTAAGCTGCAGCTTAGTTATATTTATCAGGCCCAGTGGGGGCTCTGATACCAGTTTGTAGAAAATAGAGGTGTGACTCAAACTAGCAAAACTGAATAATCCATTATTAAAACAAAGTGGTACATATAGCCTTTACAAATATCAGTAACTGCAAGCTATAATTAAGACCACGATAAATAGAAAAACAAGACTAATTCAAAAGCAACAAATTCCTAAAGATGAGGACTTATTAAAACTAACAAAGATAAACTCCTATTGACTAATACCAAATTAAAACAACAGCAAAAACACGTTCATAATTCACATCTTCTCAAATTGTTGGACATATGAATATAATATCTTCTTAGGATGTTGATAGTCTCACTAGTACAAGAGAATATCGTTGTTATAAAATGAGTATCGATCCAAAAACACTATGAAATTCTCGCATACATCGAGTACATCATACCTGAACATATCATATTGTTCCGGTCTAGTAAGTAAATTTCAGGCCTTGTATGAAGTCCTGTGAGGATGCAGACGTATGGTCTATACAAATTTTCAGACCTCCAACACTCTGCCCCGGCTCAATCAGACAGCAATGCCTATCTAAATACTTAAAACTTCAGGTTTTACTTATCTCATAGCCGAACTCTGTATTATCGGTGCCCCATTTTCTTGGGAACCAGAAAGTTAATACAAAAAAAAAACTCAAAACTTGTAATATTCCAACTCTGAACCAATTACTTGTGGGTATAGTAAGTTGGGCCGGATTCTAATCGCAAATCAATGAATTCAGATAAATAATAGGTTGAGTTGGATTGAGTACATGATTTCGCAGGTTGACCAACACCATAAACATCCCTAATTACTGCGGTATATGAATTGACCTTTTCCTTTGTCAAAATAAAACAAATGACTTATAATAATAATAATTATGTCGGTTCTAAACTCATAGCATAGGACATACTACTAGTACTTGCAATTAGATTCCTTTTTCCAAATGACTAAGTAAAAAAATAAGAAATTTGGTGATAAATTGACCTTCCGCTATTTATGGATGGAGCTGGATTTGTTGAAATAGATTAGGAAGGTCAGTTAGTTATTTGTCGACAATTGAGCATTTTGCCATCATTTCATGACCCACCAGTTAGTTAATAGTTAGGAAGTAAAATGTGTTTTATTTAAAGTATGAATTTCTCCATTAAATTTTCCACTCTATTAGAACTTTATTAGGCAATCCCCCTCAATTGTGATCCCGGTTGGAACCACTTGTTGATGTCAAAACTGATCTCCGAATTAGATTAAACTGATAGTGAAAACAAAAAAAAAGAATTTTATTAGGCAAGTCAATTCGGCATGTTTTAAAGTCTTGGACCTCTTAATTTCCGGTGGAAGGAGGTTTTGGTAATTTAGATTTTGTTTGGGAGTAATATCAAAGCAAAAGTTAAATGAGAAGAAAAATGGAGAAAACTTTGGGCCTGTTTGTTTAAGCTTTAAAAAAAAATAGATTTTTTTCAAAAAATTCTAGAGATTTTTTTGTAGAGATTTTAAAGAAAATCTAAAGCTATTTTCTATTTGTTTACAATCATAAAAATCTATTTTTTTAGAAAATGATTTTAAAAAAAAATAGATTTTGAAGACATATATTGAAAATAGCTTTTCATTTTGAAGGAAAAGTAGATTTTTTTACTAAAATAATTTTTAAAAAAATCTGAAACAAACAACACTAAAATAAAAAAAGTGATTTTTTTTTGAAAAAAAATCTCAAACAAACAGGCACTTTATATTTTTTGAAAGGGTAATTTTGTTGAAACTGAAAAATGAATAATTATGATGATAAATATATTTTAAATTTTAAGGATATTATAATAATAGATTAAATTTGAAAATTAACGTAAATACTCTAAAATCTTTCTCCCGTACAATCTTTCAGTTCCTCCAAATTTAACTAATTTTGTATTATGAAGATAAATGAATTCCAAATATTCCCAAAGTGTTATATTATTTCCATTTCTTTCTTTCTTTTTTCAAACTCCCAAATAAAGTATTCGAGATCAGCGGAGAGGTAAATAAAATTTAAGCAAGAATTCTTAAGACTATTATTCCAACGAGGGTTATCCTGAACAATTCGTTCTTGATTAATTTTACTAACCATTTAAGTCTAACCATTTGATTAATTAGGTTCAAAGTTTTAATATCACATTCCTTTGTTATATTTCATCCACAAAATTCAAACAAGCAAGGGGGTCCCCAAATTGCATAATTTGTATAGATTTTGTGTTTGTAGTTATTCAATTTTATCAAATCTCAAATATAATTTGATTTAAAACAAAAACATATTTCCATAATGAAATAAATAAAATAAAACTATTAACATATTACTCCTAAAACAAATATTTGTTACTCCTAAAGTAAATTTTCAAAATTGTACTATAAGATATTAAATTTGATTTCTAGGGCCCGTTTGTTTGAGATTTTTTTTCAAAAAAATCTATTTTTTTTTTAAAAAAAATCACTTTTTTTTATTTTAGTGGTGTTTGTTTCATATTTTTTCAAAAATCATTTTAGTAAAAAAATCTATTTTTTCTTCAAAATGAAAAGCTATTTTCAATAGCTTATTTTAAAATCTATTTTTTTGAAAACCATTTTCTAAAAAATAGATTTTTATGATTGTAAACAAACGGAAAATAGCTTTAGATTTTGTTCAAAATCTCTACAAAAAAATCTCTAGGTGTTTTTCAAGAAAATCTATTTTTTTAAAGGTTAAACAAAAGAGGCCCCTACTCATTACTGATTTTTTTATAGATAGATTAAATGACAATTGTCTTGAAAATTCATACATAAATGGAGGGGAGGAAGTTTAAACTCCAAACACGGTGTCAACATAACAATTTCAACATTTTTGTCCGTTGAGCTAAAACTTATGTAATTTTTTGACTAAGTTTACTTATTATAAAAAAAATATATTTGTTTATGTATCACGGATCGATGATTTACTTGATCAGGAATGCTGATTAGTTTAAGATTGTTTTGGTAGGTGAAAGAATTTTTTTTTAAAAAAATCATTCCGATTAGAGATTAAGTATGGATATTTTTTTTGTTGAAACAAGATTAAGTATGGATTTAGATTTTCTAAAGTGAGTAAAGTATAAAATGAAAAAAAATTAAGAATTGTAATTGTAACAACTTCATGATTTGTTATGGTGTACCTATAATATTTTCCTTTAATTTATTAATCAACAGTCGATATTAATCAATTTACAGTCTAACATGAATTTTAGAGAAGCCGAATCCACTAAAATACCTAAAATATTTCAATTAGACTCTGTTTTGGAATGCAAAATTTTAAACTTGAAGCTTATACCTCATAATTTATAAACTCATCAAACAAAACAAATATTTAAAAACTGTCTTTTTATTAGGAGCTTATATTGATTTGAATCCTTGCATAAGCAGTTGTACACAAATTATTTTCTATGCACAACAAAATATATTGATAATACCTTCCAAAACCCCTATGAGTATAGATAGATTTATTTATTGGTGAACAAACTTCCTTATTACAAACTAGATATAATTTAACTCATATATTAAGCATCAAATATATTTAATATAATTTATTATTTGTTACTCAAAAGCTACTACAACTTAGAATGGTGGGAGTGCTGGTGTAACTGGAGGTTCAGCTGTGAGTTTTACACCTTCAGAAGATTGTGGAGAAGTAGCTATGAATTGAGTAGAGTGGAATGGTCCTGGTGCAACAATGCCAGAGCTTTTAATCTCAGTCATTTGTCTACGAGCATTAGTACCTTGAGCTTCACATAACTTGGGAAGAAACACACCTATACATAATTAAAGGATAAATTAAAATTAATCCAAATTATGATTTTACATTTTAGCATCATTTGGTATAAATTAACATTCCTTGATTTCTAGATTATTTGGCACATTTGATCACAAAGGCTAGTTCCTCTTATTATGATAAAATTATTCTATAGTTGTTTGATGAAAAAACTTCTAAAAATTAAGGACCTTATATTTCTCTATGACTAAAATAAATTAGTTTTTCTTTTTAAAGTAGAACCCTTTTTTATATAATTTTCAATCTTAAAAATATTAGACTTGAAGTGTTAGCTCAATGGTATGAGCTTTGTCATCCCTTGAGCATATTATAAAAAAAGGTTAAATTACATTTTTGACCTTCAAACTTTCGCAAACTTGCGATTTTAGCTCTTTAACTTTCATAATAGTATTTTTAACCCCCAACTTTAACGCCTTTTGCAAAAGACTGATCCCCACTAATTTTGATCCAATCAACGCACACATGAACAATAACTCACATGTCATGTTAGCAAGTAAACACACACGTGAAAATTGACTCACGTGATATGCATTGACTTGGTCAAAGAAAATTGAGTCCTTAAAAAAAATCTTAATCCATGTAAATATGTATACCTTCACCAGCAGCAAGGTTGAAGTAGAGATCAACAATATTAGGACAACTTTTGTAACACTGAGGAGAACAAAGATTTTGTGTGAAACTAGATTCAAGAAGAGAATCAGATGAAATTCCAAAAGATTTTCTATCTAACCCACATGACTTAATGCATTCATCAGTTTCAATATGATCCTTTAATTTATCAGCTTCAATCTCTGATGTTCTACATGTATATTTTTCTTCACCACCTCTCTTTACATGCTTTTCTAGCACACAACGTTTTCCTTCTGATGAAACTGCATATGCACATGTGTCTTGGTTCAAATTCTCACATTCTATGCTCCCTGCAATGTTAATTTCACAATATGTTAGACACAACAATTATTTTTTAAATATTTATTGGTACAATTTCTCTTCTTAATATTCTAGGAGTCATTTCCAATTTCTATCAAAATATAGAACTCTTTACCCTGTTTTTTTTTTTATTACTATTTTCAAGATTTAAATATAAAAATTACACATAACATATTTTGACTCATTTTTCGAGTAAAAAGAAAACTTTAACTCAATTTTTTTTGGTATGAAAATATTTAAATTAAGGTAGACAACCCTCCATGTAAGGGGATGAAAAATTAGTATCAATTTTACTCAAGATTTAGAAAACTTTTACGTATAACCTACTAATTTCAGAATTTCGGACTAAAATCCAAGTCACATATATGGTGTGAATAGAAGGTTTAACCATACATGTCAACAACAACAATCAACTATAATTTAACTCATTTATATTTAATTTAGCATAAATGGCTATAATATTTATTTTCCTATATGAAATATGAATTTATAACCTTGAGAAATGAATTAGTTTTGGACATTGATGGGATTTTTTGAGAGACTTACCAAGAGTTCCTTGCACGGCAACAAAAAATACAATGGCAAGTATTATGAAACTTCTCAAGCTAATGTTAATGGCCATTGCTCAAGCACAAGAGAAGGTCGTTGGAAATGGGCTAATAACAACTTGGGAATTTGATAATTTGACTATGTCAAGTTTATGTTTAGCACTAGGAGGAAAAAGGAATGATATTGTTCTGATGCGTTATAGATTTAGTTAGCGAGTGTATTTATAGTGGTTTTCTATACTACTAATACTTGACACGTTTTGTAAAAAGAAAAGGAATAATAATTTTTAAAAATTTTATTTAAAGAATATTATAGATTTAAAACTTAAAATTTTCAATACATTTTCAATACTTTATTAGACACAACAATTATTATTGAAATATTTATTGGTACAATTTCTCTTCTTAAAATTCTAGAAGTAATTTCCAATTTCATTCAAAATACAGAACTCTTTACCCTGTTTTTCTTATTTTTATTTTTTTATTACTATTTTCAAGATTTAAATATAAAAATTTCACATAACATATTTTAACTCATTTTTAGAGTAGAAGAATAATATTTTAACTCATTTTTTGTATATGAAAATATTTAAATTAAGGTAGACACCCTCCATTGAAGGGCATGAAAAATTTGTATCAATTTTATTGAAGACTAGCGGCCAGGCAGGCGTCGCGCCTGCCTGTGTCTAACTTATGTACAAAAAGATGTACCTTATGATATGGTGAGTTTGTTAATAAAAGATTTTTGTTGGTACGAAAAAAAATCAAATCAATGTTAAGTAATCATGAGGGGTATAATGAGAATATGAAAAAGTCATCACAAACTCCCCTATCCCCTTTATATATTATATAAATATATAGATTTAAATTTTTTTTTTTACATATAACATACTGATTACAGAATTTCGGACTAGAATCCAAGTCACATATGTGGTGCGAATAGAAGGTTTAACCATACATGTCAACAACAATAATCAACTATAATTTAACTCATTTATATTTAGTTTAGCATGAATGGCTATAATATTTATTTTCTTATATGAAATATGAATTTATAAGAATTTAAAAACTTGAGAAATGAAGTTTAGGACATTGATGGATTTTGAGAAACTTACCAACAGTTCCTTGCACAGCAACAAAAAATACAATGGCAAGTATTATGAAACTTCTCAAGCTAATGTTAAGGGCCATTGTTCAAGCACAAGAGAAGGTCGTTGGGAATGGCCTAATAACAACTTGGGAATTTGATAATATGACTATGTCAAGTTTATGTTTGGTACAAGGAGAGGAATGATATTGTTGGGATGCATTATAGAATTAGTTAGCTAGTGTATTTATAGTAGTTTTCTATACCAGAACTTGACACGTTTTGCAAAGAGAAAAGGAATAATCATAATAATATGACACTTTATAAATATTTCATTTAAAGAATATAACTTCCTCCCTTCCATAATGAGTGATAAAGTTGGCTGTTTCACGCATGACAATATATAATTTTGATAATTAATATTTTTAATTGTATACTAGTATAAATTATAAAAATTTGATATTTCGAAAATACTTATCGAGACAAATTCAACATCTTATATTTTTAATATTTATTTTTATTTAATAGTAGAAAAATATGGTCAAAGCAAGATACCATTGAATAGTGCATATAGTCAAAATGGGTCACTCTTTATGTGACGGAGGGAGTATATATATAAAAGTTAAACATTTCAATTTTCAATATATTGACTCTACATATTTTTATAAAAACTTATTTCCTTCATGTACTAAAATATACCGTAGCTCGTTTGACCTCATTATACAAATTGTAATTAAAGTTATATGAAAAAGATAAATTATTTGTTAGTTTACAAAATTCCCTTTATTAATAGCATGAAAAGGATAAATTGAAAATTTAAAAAGGAACAAAGGGAGAGGGAGCAAGAGTATAATAGGAAAAAGAGCATTAAATGTTTAATTAGTAATGTAAAGCGATTTATAATTTGTTACAATTTTTTTTTTCTTAAAATGACTTATATTTTAGTACATAAAGACTATTATTCAAAACTCTTAAAGAGCATCTCAGAAGTCCACAAATCCTAATTTAAGTGATAGAAATGTTAAAATTTCTAATGTCAAACGTAAGGACCGAGATTTGAACACCGATTCCTTCACTTTTCTTCTATTAAAAAAAACCATCTCACAAATATTGTTGAGTTTTCAAAGCATGCATACAAATTAATTGGGCAGACGAAAAAATGGTTCCAAATTAGTTGGACTTAATTATAAAGAAAGAATGGTTCCTAATCATTTAGGCTCAATTATAAAGGAAAGATATAATCACGTGCAGTGTTTTGGAGTTTGAAATATAAATTAAGAAATGGGTCTTGCTAAGCATCCTATTTAAAGAAATATAGCTTATTCAAAAAGTAAAATATTTGAATTTTCAATGCGTTGACTTCACATATTTTTATACAAAATTCACAAAAACTTACTAATTAAAGTACTTAAAGAGTACCCCAGGGGCACTATTTAGCATTTTCCTTAAGAAATAAATGTTTAGTTTATTAACAAAGAGTAAAATTTAAGGTATTCAAACGTATTAGATTCCTTTTTTGGATGTCTTTTTTGGATCTGGCACTATCTATGGATCTGACATGCCTTTTTTGGATGTCCGGGAACGTTGAATGACATAAACGTTCTAGACCGTTCACCAGTTTTTGATGATGTGGAACAGGGAAAGACTCCAAGTGTGAATTTTTAAGTGAATCAACGTCCCTACGTTACTTGTGTCTCGTATTTTAAATTAAGTTAAGATGATTGTATTGTATCAATTATTTAAATAAATTTTGTTTTTATTATAATTGTCATCGGGAGTTTAATTTAATTTTAATCGATAATTATAATTTTAATCGATTATTTGTATCGTATAATTTTAATTTAATTTTAATCGATAATTATAATTTTATTTAATCATAAAAATAAAAATTTAAATTTAAATGCAAATATGAAATAAAAAGTGGTGGGGTAGAGTGTGGAATGAAAAAACTATTGGAGATCGTAAAAGTTGAGTGTGGTGTTGAATGATTATGTGGATGAAAGAGAAAATGATGTGGAGTGTTGAGAAATGGAAAAGTGGGTGTTGATGGTGTTTAACCATCGTAGATAGTCTTATATTAGAGTTTTGATGAAGTCATTTTTTGTATTATAACTTATAAGTATCTTTGATGGAGAGTTAATTTCTCAATGTACCGAGGGATAAATATTAAACCTCTTTAGTTTTAGATCATAACACTCCACCTAATCATATCATATACTCTCTCCCTCCCAAAATAATAGTCACAATTTGACCATGTGCACTATTAATACAAGCTACTTTGACTATATTTTTTTATTAAAGTAGAAACACAAATATTAGTATATGAGATCTTGTTAGATTTGTCTCGATGAATACTATCAAAATCAGAAATTGACGTTGCAATTTCTACAAAAATTTGGTAGTGTCCCACCATAGTTATGTACTCCTAATAGTAAAGAATGGAATATGTAGTTGAATGTATTGAATACCGATTGAGTGTGTGTTTACACTGATTTTTGGTAAACAATCGTTAGTTTAAATTAATTACTTGAAAGATCAACTAGAAATCATGGGACTATAATTTTGTACGTAAATCATTTAAGAAATAGACATTTTTATAGTTTTCATATATTTTCACAAATAAATAAAGTATGAACAGACTTTGATGTTTACGAGAGAAACACATAAACAACAAACTTTGTAGGAATGAGTAAAATGCAGAAACTTTAAAAGATTAAAGACTTAAATAAAGGGAAATTTGCATTAAAATTTGTAAATAATTTACGGTAAACGGTTCACAAAATCATACTTTTTCCTTTGGATACTCATCTTTCTCGATAGCGTGAGCATTGTGAGTTTTCTAGGATTTCGTATGTGAATTTGTGACCCTAATTTCGACTTCTAAACTAGTATTTATAGGCTATAAATCCTAACTGCTAAGTAGCGGTTACAAGAACACGTAAGTGACACGTGCCCACGTTCTTTGATGAGCTGTCTTCATTTGAACCAATGCATCCGTCGATAAATTCGAAGTCGAAATGTAGATAAATAGGAAATAAACTCTAAGTCTCAAGCGCTTCGTTTCTTTCGACTTTTGAATACTCTCTTTTCAAAAAGTATTCTTTCGATAAATGAATCGAAACGAAAGAACTTTTAACTTTCAAAAAATTTTAACATTCTTCAAAAGTGTCCTTTTGAAACATAAAAAATTCCCTTAAACTTTTGACTCTAAGAATGGAATAAATACAAGATTTCATCGTATTCTTAAAGACAATAATTCATTTCCATTTTAGTTTAAGAGTATTCAAACTTTCCAATGAGCATTTATTGCATATTTTGACTCTACCAAAATATGGGATAACAGTGTGATATGTAATTACCAATTACTCCCTCCGGTCAATATTATAAGGAACAATTTGGAAAAAAAATTTGGTCCTTTTTATAAGAAACTTTTACTAATTTTCAAATGTTTTGGATGTTTAATTTCACTTGTGCCCTTATTTATTATGAGTGAAAATATTAAAAATAAGTAAGTTAGTTGAATTGAGAGTAATTAAATAAGGGTATACATGAAATAAATTTAAAATTAGAAGATTATTAAATAAAAATAACTATGTATAATGTGTTTCTATGTATAATTTTTTCAAATTGTTCCTTATAATATAGACCTGAAGGAATATTTACTACTAGTCAACTATAGTCAATTACCGCTATCAACGGAGGATACATTGTTGATTTGTTCCACTACTGTGTCTGTATGTGACATTTATGATTGAAAGTAAACAAAATATTGCTCTTCGTGTCTCAATTGTGGCAATTCCAACATCGTATCGAAAGGTCCAAAGTTTTGTATTAGTAATAGCCACATGTAACACGGTTCAAGTCAATTCGGAGACTCTACACGATTCAAAGTTTTAGTAAGTGTATACCGAAGAGGTTGCTTAGAAGTACTTCCAATCTTAAAATATAAACAAAAATTAGTCATGGAAATTAATGTATTTGGTTTAAAATTTAGTCTAAAATATACTCCCTCCGTCTCATATTATAAGAGAAAAAAAAAAACACACTTATTAAGAAAACCAAAACTTGAGAATTTGAAATATGGTTTTGTGGGTTTTTCTTGAAATAAGTTGCATGGGAAGATGTAAAAACAAATTTGATTGGTTGTTGTTTATTGAGAAAATGAGAGAGAGAAAAAATTAAATGCAATTTGCATTTAATTTTATAAGAATAAGTAAAAAATATTCTTAAAAGTTGTTTTTCCCATTATAATTTGGGACAAAAAAAAGGGTCATTTTTCCCTTATAATATGGGACGGATGGAGTATTAATTTTTGTTTGTTGACACTTGACACATTTTTATTTATATTTTAGAATGAATGGATTACAACTATTGTGTTATTTTTTTCCACGAAGAAGGTTAAGGTGTATTTATGGTGACCATTTTGTTGTACATTATTTTTGTGGTATTTCTTGTGCCTTTTTTATTTAATTTAATATTTTTTAGCCTTTCTATACAAAAAAAATAAAAAAATTTAGCCTTTTGTTTAAAAAAACTATAAATTGATTCATGAATTCAAATAGAAAACATAAATAATAATGAAGCACAAGATACATTAAACTCAAGTGGTTAATGAGTTTCCCCTATGAAGAATTATTCCGGTAACCTGAATTTATTTTTTAATAGAAATAATATTTTATCATATTTTACTTATTTCGCGACCCCAAACTCTAGATTACTAAGAATGCATTTGCAATTTCGATGGATTTAAAATATCAATGCAACAATTATACTTTCAAGAATCAAAATAATACCAGTGGTTTGCTCTAATTTGGGTGCTATTTTCTTGGAAGTTTGGCAAAGACAGAAGAAAAATGATTAGCATGTTCATAGATTTTTCATGTTGTTTTCCTCCTTCATATGCGGAACAAATTGCATCTCTTCACATCACATAGTCAGAGCCATGGACTAAACACAGTTGATTAATTACTTTCTTCTTCTCTGTTTATTTTTTTCACAAATAGTTGTTTGAGTAATAATTATTTTAGCAAGAAATTCTAGCTTTAAGGTGAACAAATGAGATGTTCGAAATTCGAACCTCAACTTCTGCGTTTAAATTGCGATATCTCTACTAATTGAGATAAGCTTACGGGAACAACTTAATTATGTTATTTCAACTGCATCCGTTTTAAAATGAGAGGTTAAATATATTTTTCATGTATGAAATTAGACAATTTTAATTTCTGTTTTTATTAAAAAAAAAGTCACATATTTTAATTTTAATTTTGTTTGTTTTGTTTTAGTCTATAATAACCAATTTGTGTTGAGTTTATAATGTCAATGTTATTTTTTTGACAAAATGTCTATATATATATATATATATATATATATATCATGTTAAACCTATATAAGTTCATATTATGTTCAAAACATATTTCAAAATTTTTTATATTAGGGACTAAAAATAAAATAAAATATTTTTTGGATGAAAAAATATAATGCTTAAATGCAGTTTTGGCTCCCCAAGTTTCACAATTGCTTGATTTTGATCCCCCAAATTTCAATTGCTTGATTTTAACCCCATAAGTTTCACAATTGCTCGATTTTGGCCCTCCAAATTTTAATCGCTTGGTTTTGGCCCCTTAAGTTTACCCGATTTTGCATTTGCTAGCCCCCCGTTGATTTTTTTGTCTAAAAATTGCGTATGTGGCTTTTAAAAAAAATAAATAAAAATATATATATATTAAAAATAAATATAGTATGTTTTAAAATAAAAATGTTATAAAATAATATTTGCTTTTATAAAAATGTATTAAAAATTGTTTTTTTAATAATTTTTTGTTTAAAAAGTTTTTAAAAATAGTTCATAATTTTTTTTACTTTTTATTATAACAAAATTATTTTATAAATAACATATAATAAAAAAAAATCAAAATTTATATTTTAAGAAAACAATTTGTAATTTTTAAAAACATTTTTATTTATTGTTAAATATTTATTTAATTTTAAAATGCCACATAACCAATTTTTAATCGAAAAAGTCAACGGGGTTAGCAAATGCAAAAAGGGGTAAACTTTGGGGGCTAAAATCGAGCAATTGAAACTTGGGGGGCTAAAATAGAGCAATTGTGAAACTTAGGGGGTTAAAACCAAGCAATTGAAACTTAGAGGGTCAAAATCAAGCAATTGTGAAACTTAGGGGGCCAAAACTGCATTTAAGCCAAAATATAATTCTTTTTATCAAAACAAAAATCAAAATTCGATAATTTTAATATTTTTACGTATAATTTTTTTAAAAAATCAATGATATTGTAAAAAGCATGTTACATTTGATTGTGTACCCTTTTTGTTCTTTAGAAACAACAGATGGCAAAATTTGAGCAAGTTTCACTACAAGAAAATTGACATTTAGCGACGGTTTTTCAAGGGGTTAATTAGCTGCGGTTTGAACCGTCGCAAAGCTAAATAGCGACAGTTGTTGAAAGGTCGCAAACACTACCATACTAATGAAGGAATAAGATCGTCAACAAGTCATGTATCGTGCACAAGAGGGTTAGCACAAAAAAGATTTTGAAAATAGCTCACCACTTGTTCAGCAAACTGGCAAGGTTCTGTAATCACTTCATTACCATTTTTGAGAGAAGAAATAAGTTTTGTAGTATTTCTCTCTCCTTCCATATGTCATTTAGTCCTTGATTTGTCTTTCCAAAATTATTCTTGTCTCTCAAGAGCCCTATCTAAGTCACATTGAACAGCTTTCTCCAAAGGCATAAGCTGATCAGAGTAGCCATTAGATTGAATTTCGATCTGTATGTCTCGTAAATTGCTCTCAGCTTCCTTGTCTTATTGTTCCCAAAAGCATTTTTGTTCTAACCTTTTAGTCTATCTTTTAGCCTTTTCAATTTGTTGTTCAGAATATACATAGGACACCCAATGATATGATTTCTTTACAATTATCATGAGTGGACCACATTCTAAGGAATTTGAAGCTAGACATATATTCATGAGATTTACATTGAAACTCTAGTAACAAGGGAAAGTGATCTAACCTGTTTCTAACCAAGGTTAAACAACTTATGGAATTACAAAAATCCACCCAATCCTGATTACAAAATGATCTATCCAACCTCCTCTCAGTGTGTCTAGCACCACACCTCTTATATTTGACCAAGTGAATTAAGCTCCGGTAGTTGGAAGATGCAGAAGAAGATTATTGTTAGTCCATTTTTGGAGGTCATTAATTGCACCTCCAAAAGGATTAGCCAAACCTCTATGTTTGTGATTGTGAGCACCCACAATTGAATTAAAGTCTCTTATGAAACACCAAGGGGCTTTATATTGAGTCTGAAGGTCAGATAAACATTGCCAAAACTTTCTTCTTTTCAAATGACATGCTGAAGCATAGATAACCGCCATGTACAACATATGGTCATTAACGCATAAAAAATGAGACCTGTTGATTGTTTATATCTATAATAATAGGAGTAATACTATTAGTAAGCTTACAAATAAATCAAAGATTAGGAATCAAATTTTTCCTTCTATTGATAGCAAAAAATTTCAAACCAAAATTAGCAAGCCTAAATCTAGATAAATCCTGCATCATCGTCGAAGGCTCAACAATTAGAATTATGTCAGGATTATTTTTCAAAATTAATCTTTCTTCACAGCCAGTCTTGTAGGGGGAGTTGGCGAAACCCCTTAAATTCCAAAACAAGCCTTTCATCTGAAAGCTTTGGGATTTCCACCTTTGGATCTAGTTCCATAAGTTTTAGAGGTTGATGTTTCTTTGCTTTTCATACACTTAGAACTACCTTTGAAAGTGGGTAACTCATACATGAATAAAAATTTGTAATGATTCTTATATATTAGGATATAAAGTAAATATCGAATTTTATTTATAAAGTAACTCAATCATATATATATATATTTTCTATGACCACATATTTTCTATTAATAAATATAGAGTAATTATATATGAATATGTACTTTTTTTAACATATCTAAAAAAAGGTACTGTACTGTTTTCATTTTAGGATATTGTTGTGAATTCGATTAACTCATACCAATATTTTTGATTTGTGTGGAGCAATTCGATTAAAGTAATCAATTAAGCGAGAATGACAATAATAACAATAACAAGAATAAACCACGAAAACGTAAAGAACACGAGATATTGTTTACCCAGTTCGGTGTTAATGAACCTACTCTGGGGAGGGCAGCCCTCTCCATTCCACTATCAATAGAAACCTTGATTACAATGAGATTGTCACAAAGAGTTACAAGAATTAGCAAACCCTAATTCTACCCTTGTCCAAAATCTCTTCCCGTGACCAAGAGATTTAATCAATAAGTGTTTCCCAATGTGATGGAATGTTTCTCCAACCCTAGAGTATTCCCAAGATGTTACTCTATTAACCCTAGTCTTTTTGTTAGCCTTAGAAACCCTAAAGCACACCTTTTATCCATCAGAAAACGCAAACATATGTATATAGTTGCGCGTGCCCGCGCGTCGCGCAGAGGAAGCCGTGCGACGTGCCAACCACAGAAGCACCAACAACACACGCAGCAAATAATGCGCGACGCGTAGGATCAATGGCACGATGCGCCATCACCAGAGCCAAACCTGCACTGCATTGCTCCTTCATCCATTCAATTTTCAAGGCAAACTCCAACAATCTCCACCTTGCATTCAAAATTGATGTTGGTGCTAACTTCCCACCAACCATCATGCTACTCCACATGATTTAACACCACACCCTCTTCGAACCCCGGAGTGAACCGCTCCGTACTCTCGAAGAAATGCTTGCTTCAATTGTCCATGGAATTTTAGGACAACTCCACAAGCTCCACCATACACTTTTCAGCCCCTGGATTGTTCATGTCCATACTCCTGAAGAAATTGCTTGCCTCTCAACATAACCTTGGAATTTTAGGTAGGTTCCACAAGCCACACACAAGGTCTCTATAGCTATACACTTCTTTGGTCCAACAATACCACTCTTCTCCCTATGTCCTAGATAGCCAAGAGCTATTGTTGATTGTTTGTCTTCCTCTAGTCTCACTAGTAACAAACTCCACCTCAAACCGAGATTCCTCCACCAAAGACTCAAACCGGTATTTCCACCATGACTCTCACCGTGTAAGGCAAGACTTTTCCACTACTTTGAAACATACTTCAACTCATGTCACCCACAAGTTTTACCCGAAATTTCACAACTTTGCCATATCATGAGAATTTACACTAGTAACAAAATGCATGACCACATCAAGGTTAGGAGTATACCTCACTACATGTAAAAGAACCTTACCATATCTTGAACCTTACAAGCTTTCACGTCTTCAAAGTGAACACCTCCACCTTCAACTAGCTCTAGGGATACAAAATATTCATTCTTCAAACGCATGTGACAGGAGCATCCAAAGTCCACGACTCAATGCTCCACCGATTCCCAACTTCCACTAGCATCTTCACATCTCATAATAACGTTGTTGTTTCTGTAGTAACCTGAGTATTATTCCACCACCTCCCGAGGCCGAGCCTGAGTATTTTTATCACTGCCTCTCCAGGCTGATGTTGAGTATTATTCCACCGCCTCTCCAGGCCGAGCCGTCATCTATGGTTCCCAACTTGTGACTATGAGTGCTCCCGCACTCTCATAGCCTTCCTCATAAGCTTCATCACTCACGGCAATCTGAGTTGAAGAATTACCACCGCCCCCTCTCCGAGGACAGTCCCTCTTGGAGTGACCAGGTTCTTAGCAATAGTGACATTTGTACTTGCCACCACCATCACCCGTTGCCCTAGACTTGGACCAGTTCTTCTTCCCCTTCCATCTTCCGTCGTTTTCGCTTCCACCCTTCGCCACACTCAAACCTTCTCCACTATCATCAACTCTTAAGTCTCTCAACTTTGTCAACTCCTTAGTTCTCAAAGCCGATTGAAATTCATCCAGAGTGATGGTGCCTTCCTTGCCATAAAGCAATGCATCCTTAAGGTTTTCAAGGGATTTGGGTAAAGCACACAACAAATGAAAAGGTTGGTCCTCATCTTCTATCTTCACATCAATGTTTGCCAGATCATCAATTATCTTATTAGACTCCGTAAGTTGTTCCACCACAGACTTGTTCTCAACCATACGAAAGAAGTACAGTTGTTGCTTCAATAACTGTTTCTGTGCCAGGGACTTGATCATGTATAAATTGTCAAGTTTTCTCTTTGGCCACTTCCCTCTGCACCTTGTCCGTAAGACACAAGATAATGACATTCATTTCTTTGCCATCCATCTCGGCCTTCTCCGCGGTTGAGAGATTAGCCGGCATACCCGCTTCTCCTTTCAATGCCTCATCACACTTTTGTTGAGTTAGAATTACCCTAACCTTCACCTTCCACAACCCGAAGTCGTTACTCTCGGTGAACTTCTCAATCTCCCACTTAGAACCCATGATACCTTAGTCGTTTGATCCTTGCCCCACGATGGGCGCCACTTGTTGTGAATTCGATTAACTCACACCAATACCTTTGATGTGTGTGGAGCAATTCGATTAAAGTAATCATATAAGCGAGAATGAAAATAATAACAATAACAAGAATAAACCGCGAAAACATAAAGAACACGAGATATTGTTTACCCAGTTCGGTGTTAATGAACCTACTCTGGGGGGAGGGCAGCCCTCTTCGTTCCACTATCAAGAGAAACCTTGATTACAATGAGATTGTCACAAAGAGTTACAAGAATTAGAAAACCCTAATTCTACCCTTGTCCCAAATGTCTTCCCGTGACCAAGAGATTTAATCAATAAGTGTTTTCCAAGGTGATAGAATGTTTCTCCAACCCTAGAGTCTTCCCAAGATGTTACTCTATTAACCGTAGTCTTTTTGTTGGCCTTAGAAACCCTAAAGCACACCTTCTATCCATCAGAAAACGCAAACATATGTATATAGTCGCGTGTGCTCACGCGTCACGCAGAGGAAGCCGTGCGACGCGCCAACCACAGAAGCACCAGCAACACACGTAGCAAGTACTGTGCGACGCGCAGGATCAATGGCGCGACGCGCCATCGCCAGAGCCAAACCTGCACTGCACTGCTCCTTCATCCATTCAATTTTCAAGGCAAACTCCAACATATATAAAATAAATATAGATTTTTATTTATAAGTTTACTGATAAGAATTTTACATTAGAACCTTATGGGACATAATATTTTTAAAATGACAATTAGTATAATTACACTAATTGCTCTTAGGTTATCTTTTTAGATTAAGATAAAGATAACATAATAGCATTTGGGCATCAATGATGGAGTAGATACGTCAAACGAGGTTGACACGCCTAAAACATTCCCATCTTATATCTATAGTTCATTTTAATTTAAATAAAAAGAGAACAAACAATATGTTCCTCGCGGGGGTTAGACATTTTCCCAATAGTGTAATCTTAATTAATAATGGTAGGGTAAATATGTTTTTGCTTCCTATAAAATTATAGTTTTTGATTTTCATTCTTATAAAAAAAAGTTGACATATTTTAGTCCATAAATTTTTTTATGCATGCAGTTTTACTCCTTGCTATTTTTCAATTTTTTTTTTTAAAAATTATCCTTAAACTTTTAAATTTTTGAATAATTTTATTTTCAGGTATGTTTAGAATACTATAAATTTTTCTTTACAAAATTTTAGAATTTTTTAAAATGTGAAGACTTAAATATGAATTTTTAAATCTCAAAGATAAAGATAAAAGTAACATAAATATTAGAGTTGTACATGGATTGAGCAAATCCGGTCGACCCAACCAAACTCACCCAATTCAACCCAAAAAGTTGGGTTAGATCAGGTAATTGGGTGGATATGGTTTTCAAAAATGAAAAACCCGTAAAAATTGAGTTTCGGGCAAAACCAAACTCAACCCAATCCAACCCGGAAATTAGTGGATTACCTAACCCGTCCCAATGTTGTAACGGGTGGTTATTTTATTAGACCCAATCCAGAGTATCCTATGTGGTTCGAATTTTGGTTTTGGACAAACCAAACTCATCCGGCCCACGTACACCGGTAATAAATATCCACTTTGATATCAAATTGTGATTTTTTTTAAAGTTTTTTTTTAAATTTCAAAGATAAAGATAAAAGTAACATAAATATCCACTTAAAATTTAAACGTCCACATAAATATCCACTGAGATATCAAGTTTTTTTTTTCTTTCTAAACATGTATTCAAAATTGGTTCAAAAAAAAAATGTATTCAAAATAGTACTCCCTCCGATGCTTTTTAAAAGGAATAATTTGAAAAATTTACACATTTGTTATTCATTCAACGTGCATAATTTAAATTTGTTATTCATTCATGAATTTCAATTTTCAATATTTTTAAATTTGGTATACAGTTTTGGATTTTCCTTATGTGTAAATTTAAATTTGAAAAGAACATAATTGTTAACTCATTCGTGAATATAAATTTTTAATATTTTTAATTTTAGAATATATCAAATATAGATTTTCATTTATATGGTTAATTTAAAATGGAAAATATAGTTGTCCTATCGATTTAGAAATTTTTTGGACTAGGCCTTTGGCCCATTTTCGTACTATAGACCGGGTCACCCCAACACCTAACGCTAGGCAGTGCATACGGTAGACATGCCCTAGAGAAATAGTAGAGTAGGGCACGTAAAACATGTCAGGTTCATTGGATCAAAGGTCTTCAACGATCTTCCAACACATGTGCACCAGGAAAGCTGTCAAGTAGAAGGTTCTAGAGCCTAAAAACCCTAATTGTCAAACTATAAAGCCTGACTCGTGGTCTAGGCTAAGGTATTCACAATTTTAACATAGTACCTCTCACGGCCAACAACCTTCCTTCCTTCAGAGCCTCTAATCAACGTTAGCATTTCAACTACCCTCACTATAGCTTCCAACCACATATCCAATGGTCTCTTTACCACTATCATCGACCATCCTCCTTACCACCGCCGTTGATGATCCTACCAACCACCGTTGATGGATGAATATTGGGCTAGATCTAAGTTCGCAAAACCATGACTGTGAATAGAAAAATTAGAACGAGTTATCGTCCTCAATGAAGTTGTGAACACAGTTCTGGTAAAAACATAGACAACTTCACTAGGAACGTCGCTCGTTCTTATTTTTTTTGTTCACAATCACATGATAGAACTTAGCTCTTGCCAAATATTCATCCATCAAAGGTGCTGGTGCTAGAACTTGAGTTGGTGAAACCAACACCACACTCATGCCTTCCTGAAATAAATCTGGTGTTGACACATAAAACTGGGCCAAAGTTCAATAAAATTGGAAGAACAACTCTTATTAGAATCCATTACAACATGTATATATCAATCAGATAAAGGGTCCTCTATGGTAAGCCACACATGTTCCTCTATTGTTGTCACTATTATTGTATAAGTTTGTAAGAACATATTGATAAACTGCGTGCATTTGAGAAAAAATACTCTAGAGTAATATATTTATAATAGCATAATTCTTCAATTTAATTTAATTTAATCCTTCAACAAATTGAAAAGGTAAATAAATCTTGCGTCTTTACTTTATAATTTTTCAATTTTGATTTATTTAATCAATCAAAATTTATTTGATTCTCAATAAGTAGATTTATGAAATCTGTACTCATCCCTATTTATTCAAAGATGGGTGTGGGAGAAAATAAAAATACTCAAATTGATATAGTCTGCAAACGCTGTGATCTCGATAGGTTCCAACAATATAATATAATTTATATTATATTCATATTTTTGGAATCTCTCCGACTTCATGTCACTGAGTTTGTTGGACATTATATGGTTTTGAGAAACTTTATTTTTTCCATATCCACCTTTGAATAAATAGGATTGGGTTAAGATTTTGTAAATCTATCTATTGAGAATTAAATTAAGTTCGATTAAATAAATCAAACTTTATAAATTGCATATTGAAGGAGCAAGATTCATTTATCTCCAATTTTCTTGAATAATTAAAATACATTAATTGATGTACAAAAAAAAAATACATTAATTGAATGATTAATCCCATTATAATTTATAAATATACTCACTCCGTCTCAAAATATATGAGAAAATTGGTCAAAGAAAGTTGATGTATCTGGTTAAAAATTTGGACTAAATACATCAACTTTGTTTGACCAATTTTCTCTTATATTTTGTGACAGAGTGAATATTTCTTTACAGTAAATTTTATCAAATACACATGGTTGATGAAAATGTTCTTACACTTATGCACAAAATTAAAGCTCCAAAAGGAGCAAAATTCTTCCCACAAAACATCTGAAGCAACTCTATTATTTTAATTTGCATTTACTGGTATACAGTTAGTTAATAAAATTGTCAAAGAAGTATAAGTTTGTTGGTCTGTTAATGTTAACATCAAATATACTTCAAGCGGTGGTGCATTGTCAACAAGGATGTTATTATTTATTTTAGACCTTACAAATATACTCTTTGTATAAAAAGAATATAATTAACATTGTCCCTGTGAGTTTACCTCAGTTGGTTGGGACGTCGCACTATATTTGCAGGAGTACAGATTCGAATTCGGGACACTTAACTTATTCACCTTTAAGGTGAATTTTCTAGCCACACTAGGCTACTTGAAAAAAGAAAAATTAAAATTCGTTGAAGAAAACAAAAAGGTACTCATAATTATCATCAGGGGCATTGTATAATGCAAGAACTATGCTATACTCAAAAATATAGTAAACTGCAAGCAAATTCCAAGTAAAATCCAAACCATTTCATATGTCTTTCTTTCTCATAAGTCAGAATCCCTTATTTACAAAGAGCTTAAACCATATACCTTACCAAAACAAAACCCAAGCTCAGCCATGTATTTAAGAGCACACCATTCAGGCGGCTCAATAGACTTAAAATAAACATCTTTGATTTCCATAGGGCGTAGGATATTTTACTGATAATACATAATTAAGGTGCTGGGTGGCGGCAGCATTAGGGAATCCTGCACCATACCCAGCCCCAAGAGCACCCATTCCCATGGCTGTCTGCTTTAGGACATGCTGATTCTGCTGTTTCATGAGGGAATGTGCACCATTCATTTTTCTCAAAGCTAACTGGCGTCATACGCTGCAAGACCGGCAATTGAAAGCCCGGGCAAGCATTGATACATGCATACACTACAAGAATCACTACAAGAAATTTGCCATATACCAACGGCTGCTTATAGTGACAGCAACTAAAATCATTGGTATAGACAATATATACCCACATACACTTAAAATGACCATTGGTATAAGTGTCATATACCATCAGCATTGGACTTTTTTACTAGCGACATTAGCAACATGTTATTTCCGTTAGTATAGACCCTTTATGTTTCATTTTTTTTTTTACATAATTCAATTGTTTTACTAATTATTACTACATAATGCTTTTTACAAGTTAAAATAAAAAAAAAATTGACAAAAAAATAAATAAAATTTTATAAACTCAAAATTGGGAGAATTATTACTGAGTTTCATCTTCTTCATCTCACAAAAGCACTTCACAAAAGCACTTCATCGAAATCATTACCGGTGCATTTTATGTTTTGAGCTTATATTTTTTTTTACAAACCACATCATTAATACTTTTCATCAAAATTAAAAAAAAAAACCATTCCCAAGTCCCAACCAGAAGCTTCATCTCCGATAACCATTCACCATCTTCGATCACCGATTCACCATGTTCGATCTTCGATTCATCGATTCACCTTCTCCGATATCTAATTCACCATCTTCTGATTCACCGTCTCCGATTCACAATCTCCTATCCGTCGTTGTTTCATTTGTTTCTCCGATTCATCGCCATCTTCGATTCATTCACAATTTCTTCATCATCGAATCTGGAATTCACCATTGCACCGTCGCCGATTCATTCCTAATTCACCAAATCCTTGATTCAGCGTTGAATCTCCGGTTCTCACTTTCCTCGATCTCACCTCAAAAGCGTTCTCCATTTCACAACCGACGCCACATTTTTTCTGATCTATTATTGATCTGAGGTATCTAAGACAATGCTTAACTATAATTTTATGATTAATTAACTCAATTTGTTGTTTTGAATATTGCAATATTATATGTGAGTGATTGCAATATTATATGCGAGTGATTGATTATGATTGATTGAATCAATTTTTTGTTCTGAATATTGCAATGTTACTTGTTTCTTTTGTGTTTTCGAATTGCACGATTAGTTGTTGCTTGCACATTTATGTTCTGGTTTACAATTAGAAAACTAGCATGTGATATAGGACCAACCATTTTTTTGAATAATAATCAGATGCATGATGAACATATTATTTATTTAAACTCCTATAGTTGTAAATCTTTGCCTAGATTTTGTAAGAATATTGTCTGATAATTGCACCGGTTCCCAAGGGTTTTTGTCTTCAAAGCTCTCGGTGGTGTAATTTGTTCTGGTTTGGATTCACACTTGTTCCGTTGTTCGTAACGACATTGTTTTTAAACCTTCGTCAGAGGAAATGCATAGGATTTGGTGCTAGAAGCTTCATGAGTTCATTGATTATCTCGGTAAACCTATGTTGTGATTGTGATTGGTTACTGTGATATTGTGCTATGGATTGATTGAATTGAATTCTGGATTTTGATTATGTAGGTTGGCCCAAGAGATTACTTGTTTTTGTGAATCCGTTTGGTGGGAAGAAATCTGCTATGAAGATTTTCGATGAACAAGTTAAAACTCTTTTTGAAGATGCTCAAATTCAACTCACTAAACAAGGTGATTTCATTCTTCAATTCAACCATGACTTTCATTAGTTGATTCAGTTTGTGTTGTTCAGAAACTGCACATCAGCTACTTGCCAAGGAGGTTGCTCATTCGTTGGATATTACGAAGCACGATGGAATTGTTTGTGTAAGTGGAGATGGAATTTTGGTTGAGGTTAGTTTCATTGTCATTCTTATACTTGGAATTTCTTTGTTTTTTCAGTGTCTTTCAAACCACAACATTTTTATGGTATGTGCTTTGATGTTACAAAAATGCTAAATTAGAAATTCTCTCTCAATCACATGTATCTTCTGTTTCTCTCTTATTTAGTTTTTGAAGTTCAATTTTGATTGTGAGTTTTTATTTATTTGTCGACGGAACCTGCTAAGGTTCTTTCCCAGTCTGCGGAGGTTATTAAAATTTCAACTGCTAATTGTGAGTAGTATAATTTGATTTAACCATATACTATTAGTTACTGTTTTTATTATACTATATACTAGTACATTGCATTCATAACCATGGTGATGTTTTTTTGTTGTTGGTGTTAATTTAGAGAACATTGATTGATATGGCTGCAAGAATCAAGTGTGACATGAATGATAATCTCACTCTTGAAACCAATGCTCAGGTGTGTGTTTGTGTTTCAATTATGAGCAATATATCTTATGATATTCTATTGTTTCTGCTTCCATGATTAGTTAGCATGTATTTTTTAGATTTTATTATTATAAATGTTATGAAAGTATGATATTGTTTTCTTGTGTCTAGTTAAGTTAGAAATGCTTACTTACAACTTATCAGTGGCTGAAAAGGAAAACTTATATGCCATGGAATGAAGCAATAGATGCAGCATTGTGTATTGTCTTCAGCACCAAGTTAGCAATATGTATTGTGAATTATCATCTAAGTTGCTGATAGCAATTTAGTGTGAATGATGGTAACGTTCACTTGATTTAGTGTGAATTATCATTTTTTTTTTGGCATTTAGAATGATGATAAAAATGAAAGAAAAATGCAGCCATTTAGTTTGACTTATCATTGTTTGGAAACATCTATTTCTTGTAGTATAATTTGATTGATTCTGGAAATAGTAATATTTTCCTAGAGATATTAGTGCTGGTGCATTTTTTTTTTCTCACTTTAGTGTTGGTGCATTTGATTCTGTGTACAAATTGTCAAATTGACTAACCCTATGTCAAATTGATTCAGTGTTATTCTTGAGTATGTGTTTACTTACACTTTTCTATCAACTTTGAGTCAATCTTCTCCAAATGTTTTATGTGTTTTCATTTATATGTCAATATGTGAAATGGTACATTAATTAATCATTGAACTAGGCAAGGGGCAGCCACTAATTTGTCCTCAAATGTCATTCCTTTCTTTTCTTTAGGCAAGGGACAAGGCCATTGGAATGAGGAGCCGAAGAATTTGGCTGAGATGTATCCCACAAATTGCGCCTAGAATTTCTTATTTATTTGGCTTTTTTCATTGTTCTTTGTTTTCAGGAAGCCTATAATTAGTTTTGCTCCAGCTAGTGTTGTTTGTAGAAGATGTCGCACATATATGAACCCTTATGTGACATTTACAGAAGCTGGAAGAAAGTTCTGGTGCAATGTATGCGCCTTGCTTAATGATGGTACTTTTGACTCCCATTGCCTTGTTTTTTGTCCCCTTTCTGTTGTGCAATATATGGCCATAAGCAGTGAATTTGATTCATTCTTCTATTAATTAAATCAAAGTTGCATATTATGGTTTAATACATTAGTTTTTATTTTTAAGCTCTACAAGGGATATCATGTGTTGCCCATGCAAACCTAGTTTTATTTTCTTTTATCTTTTTTTTCATATTATGGGAATTCTTCCCTAAGTTGTTCCAATACATATTTAAATCCCTTATTAAAGGTGTTTGTTAGGAATAAACAACTGTAGTTAGCTGAAATAATTAATTAGCTTGACAATTAGTCAGAGAGGAGGATAAAAAGGGTATACTTAATAGAGGTGGAGGAAGAGTGAGGGGTAGTTATGAGGGGAAGAGTCGACAACTAATTCACGACAAATTTGTAGCAAGCTCTGTTTTACTAGAAATTAGCTAGAAATTAGCTACAAATTAGCTACAAACGCATTCGTAGCTAATCACAGGTTTTCTTGTAGTGATATTCCAACAGAAATTAGCCGTGGGTATAGCACCAACGCCTTTTCAAACAGCTAGAAAAACCATCACTATAGGCTATTGTGACGGTAAATATCCGTTGGTATAGGAAATTAAAGGTGACGGCTGTACCCTACCGTTGGAATAGGTTTTTTTGGATATAGCAACGGATTTGTACCCTTTACCTACGGCATTTTGCTGTCACTATATGTCAATTTTCTTGTAGTGAATACAACAGATTTTGCGGTGGTCTGAGCTGCCGGTACATTAACCTTTTGTTGAAAAAATATATATTTTAATATGGTGGCAGCTTTGCCTTATTTAGCGGCCGTTTAGGCCGCCACAAACTTATTGGGAGCCAAAACGGCCGGTAAATGCATATTGAATCTGCCACTAAATCATGATATTCTTGTAGTGGTAGAAATTAGTGGTGGAAGAGGGGTAGAAGCTGTTCCTAGAGGAGTTGGCTTGCTACCCCATGAGCACTGCAAAATATCAATTAACAAGATTAGAAAACCAATCCAACATTTTCCTGGAGCCTAGAGCTTTTGGGTATTATGAATCTATATCATATAGGGTTGAGGATATGATGCAATATAGTTAGGGCCCGTTTGGATTAGCTTATTTTTGAGCTTATGCAAACAACTTATGCAATTTTTATGTATTATTGTAAGTTTGTCAAGGTAGTTTATGATAAATAGCTTACAAAAATATAATTATCACTAGTGTGAACTTATAAAATAGTATAAAACCTAATTTACATTGCATAAGTTGTTTGCATAAGCTCAAAATTAAGTTAATCCAAACGGGCCCTTAGTATTCTACTTGAAATTTGTTTTAAAAAATCCAGATTCTAATGAAACCTTGATACAACATTTCCAGTTATTTAAACGCAAAACACTACAATGGTTGTCTAAACTATCGCATAAACCGTCGCAAACAACATAAAAAAAGCCCATTGCGACAGTTATCTTCAAAGGTCACAATTGAAGTGTCGTGAAATGACAATTTTGTGTGTGTATGTGGCAAAAGTGTAGTGAATTGGGTTTTAAGTGAGTAATGGGTTTTATGATTTGGGTCATGTAACACCCAAACCCGAATTTATATAAAATTCTAATTTCTGAAAATATTTTACAAAAATTCGGAGCGGATAGAAAGACTTCATTGATTAAATCAAGACCAAGATACAAAACACTAGTTTGAGTATTACATTCTCCAAAAATAATACTAAATAATAAAAATAGTATTCACCGGTCTATACAAGAAGTACTTGTTTAATACAACATAAATATATAAAAGACTCGATATACATGAACCCTTCCCGTGTCCTAATCAGAGCAGAGCTTCACCGACAAACTCGAACATAACACAACACCTGAGGATCTGAATCACCCAACGATCCAGCAAACACACAAAACAGAGAGTTAGATATATATAATCGACACACAATAAATGAAAGCAATGCACTATCATTTATTTCAACATCATACGTCAACACATAATATATATATATATATATATATATATATATATATATATATATATATATATATATATATATATATATATATCCTACTCAATTATTCCACACAATTCGTTAAAGCAACATCAATAACAAGATAAAGACATTTCTCAATTAAATGCACATATATCCATTTACAAGTTATCAACACGTATCACAATTAAATGTTCACATTCCTAATGCAACTAATGTCACCTTCAATGTTATGTCCTAAACACGTTTACATGTGGTACCAAATCACCATCTATATCACCAATTCATGTTCCAGTTACGAAAATATGGTTCATTTAAGTTATAATCATACTAACATACATAGAAGTACAACTTATTACACTTAAAAACATCCAAATCATCAACAATCAAGGATTTATCATCGTTTTTATAAAAAACTCAAAGAACATATAATTTCATCAAAACATCCATAGATTCTCAATTTTAAAACCATCAACTTGTACTTTTAGCATCACATGACATATACAACACGAAATCATAACAAAAGGTAGCATTTTGAATCATACATGTTCATAAAAATATCATCTCAACACAAAATGAGTGAGAGGGTTTGGGCAAAGAGAAATGTAATTTCTCCCCCCTCTTGATCACTCAATGATCATATAAATCTACACTCTTACCTTAATTGAAGAATTTCTCAAGCTTTCCCTCTTCAATCTTCCCCTCTAACTTGGCTTTTCTTTTCTTTTCCCTTTTCTTTCTCTATTCTTTCTCTTCTCTTCTTTTCTCATGAGAGCTTCTCTCTCTTCCTCCACAAAAAACAACACAAATGAATTTCTCTCTCTAAAACCACCTATTTATATCTAGGTTAAACCTCTCCTTCTAATTACAAAACTACCCTCCACTTATTTAAAGCCCAACACACCAAATCCAATTCTAATATTCACACCTAATCAATTCACTACTCTACTAAATACACCTACACATCTAATGCCACATAATTAATTAAATAACACAATCATGACAATTAAATAAACAAACCCAATTAAAAAGATAAATAAATAAAATGGGATGTGACAATTCTACCCCCCTTAAAGAATTTTCGTCCTCGAAAATCGCACAACCAAGATCACCTCATCCAATTTTCCAACAAAATTAGTCCATCTCAACAACACAACTTTGTCTTGAAGTAGCAAAGTTTTTCACAAAAAAGGGGGGGTTTGAATTGTGAACCTTTAAAATATTGCATATAAAAATTATCAAACACAATATACTTGAAGAATATTATTAGATTGTTAGTTAAAACAAATATTCAAAAAGTGTTGCAGACTGGAGAACGTTCTCCCAACACTCTCTGATAGTATATATATAACTATTAAATTGTGATCTGTGTGATTAGTGATTGCACAAATTAAATCAGAGTAAGGGAAGAGAATGCACACAACAATTTATCCTGGTTCACCCAAAATGCTTGGGCTAGTCCAGTCCCCACACTCCTTGTGAGATTGTCCACTAAGAGATGCTAATGATCTCAAGTTACACTTCCTTTGATCTAGATCCAAGACCAAATAATCTTCTAAGCCCTACAAGCTTAATCTACCTCAGTCACACTGACTATGAAGGTGTCACTCAATTAGTAGTTACGTACTAACTTGAGCCAAAAGTTACAATGATGGAAGGTTTAATAATCAAAGCCTATTAACTCAATACACTATGAGAAGCTTTGAAGATGGATGGATAAACTCTCAAAACACTCACTGGATATTTTGATCCTATATATATGAATTACAAATCTGAGTGAGAGAGAAAAGAAGAGCTGTTGATAAAAACTTGTATCACAAAACAAGTGTTGAAGATGTAGTGAAAACTCTTGCTCTTCAAAGTTGCCAAGGACCTCTATATATAGATGAATGATGATCAGGGAGTCTTGGCCACGAAGTATATATCCGTTGGAAGCTTGAAAATAACGGCTAGTAGCTCTGCATAATGACAGCTCATATATTTTGAAGAAAACAGATCAGTCTGAGATCGATCTCCAAAGTTTCTTCTTCTGACTTATGATAGAGGAGCGTATGAATAGCTGTTGTTGAGCTGTAATATTGCTGTATGTTGCTTAACAAACAAGTATAGCCGTTGTGCAGCTTTTGGATAACCTTTGAGCAGCTGTATGCAAGCTGGTGTTACTCCAAGTGAATGTTTTCTCTTTCCAACATTGGTCTGAGACCGTTCTCCAAAATCTGGCGTGAATGATTTTCTTCCTTTTGAAGCAAAGAAGCTAGAGCACGAAAAGGCCAGCTATTATGGATAAAAACAGCAGCTGGAGATTGTACTTGATGTTCCAAGATGTCCTTGTTGCAAGTACAAGTGTCATAGAGAAAGAGAAACAACATTGGAGAATGTTCTTTATTTATTCCTTTAAAGTACAAGTCAAGTGCAAGACTAGGATGTGCTGTCTAATTTTCCATGGTCCATACAAACTCAGTTCCATCAATTGAGTATAAAAATATCCTTGTGTCATATGCTCAATATTCACATGTTTAAACATAGAACTTGGTAAAATAGTAAGTTCTCTATTCATGAGAGAAACCTTTGCCTTAAATGATCTCTTGGACTGTAGAGATTTTGTGAGTGAAGCCCAAGATAAAAGTGATCATTTGTCTTGTACATGGTTAACTTATCCATAAGTCCTTTTGCCTTGATTGTGTGAAGATGATGTTGCGCAGGTTTCAGAGATCAATCTGATACCGTTCTCCAAGCTTTTGTTTTTATCAAAATAAAAACATGATATTTGATCTAAATAGCTCAATTGTTCCTAGCTTAATTAAAACACTCAAGAGCACTTGTTAGATACCAAAAAGATTAGAATTACTCTTAAAAATAATTAAGAGGTTTGTTATCTTTAAAACATCAATTTGGGATTTTGCCTTAACAATCTCCCCCTTTTTGATGATGACAAACTTCTTGAATTATGTTTTGAGATGGAATTCTAATATTAATAAAAATTCAAAAGTGCTTGAAATAAAATGTGTAGTGTTTTTAATTTGTAAGCTCCCCCTCAATTCAAGCATTCAATTTCCAAAATGATCATGCTAATGACTTTAAAAGAATCGAGTAACATAAATTGGATTTGAATCAATCAATAAACATTAATCAACAATCTCACATATGTGAGCATCCAAACACAGTGTATAGTACATGATTAATTTAAAATGATTCAAACATCCATCAAGAGCAAATGAAATGCATCAAATCCTAGTTTAGACCATTAGTACATAGTAGGAGAAGTTTAATATCACAAAAGAAAACTTCCCAAAATATCTATCACTAAACAGGATGATTTAAAACAGAGTTCATAAATAAAACATAGCATAAAAATCAAATATCTAGAGCAGCAACAGAAACAGGCTTGCATTTCAAAACATCAATTGAGCTCAGCTCCCCCTTGATTTAACAATTCATTTCTCCCCCTTTGTCATCATTGAAAAGGGATGTTCCAGGAGCAATGTACCAGCAAAGTTTTTTTTCATTCAGTGGCTCCATCAGGAGCAGGTGTAGTGGTAGGACAATCATCATCATCAGATTTGTCATCTGTAGCAGAAAAGGGAGCAAATTGTGGTGTTTCAATTTCTGGAGGTAGAGGAATATGAAGTTGGGGACAAACAACAGTGGTAAACCAAGTTCTCAAGGTTTTGGATTCCAAAATCAAGTGATCCATCATGGAGTGTTGAACAACCATTCCCTTAATCACAATATCCAAGTCTTTTCTCATTTGTTCCATGTTAGTTTCAAGCCTAAAGCGTTTGGTGGGCCTTGAAGGGCCAGGAAAGTCAAAGTTGACATTTCCCTCAAACACTAGTTGTTGAGTTCCAGCATTTGCAGCATTGACAGATGAGCAAAATGAATCAAAAGTAGCAAATGAAGATGGGATAGATGGTAATGTGCTATCAGTAGGATTTGGAATGGGCATGGTAGAGATTTCAGGAGTATCAGAGGTGAGAATGTTCCTTATAAACTCAGAAGTGCAAAAGGAAGAGAGACTTCCTTGGCTTGAGGTCATTCATGGGGAAAACATGGTAGTGTGTGGTGGAACAGGCATAGGCTTAAAACCTTGAAGAGTAGCAGCAGCAGTAGTTACAAGTTTCTCACTTTCAGTGGTGGGATCAACATCACCACTGATTTGAGCATTTCCATCAGTCTGGAGATCGTTCTCCAAACGGTCTCCAGAAGCATCAACAAGCACATTCAAATTAGTTTTCTCAAAAACTTCTCTTTTTCTTTTAACCCCAACATCAGCAACAGGGGATTCAGATTCTTTCTTCATGTGACTCACATTTTTCAAACTAAAAGTGTAGTAGTGATTTTCAGAAGGTGTGTTATCCATATCAGCATAGTAAAGTCTAAAAACTCTTATCAAAAGCATGGCATATGGTAGGGCTATTTTCTTAAAACCAGAGGTGGCAGCATGAATCATATGGTATAGGATAATGTATGGAAGGTTCAATTTAACTCCTTTGGCCATGTGATACATCATAAGTAGGTCAAGATCAGTTACCTTGTCTTTGCTTCCAGTGCGAGGAAAAAAGGAATGTTGACACATATTGTGAAGTAGCTTGTACTCAGTCTTCAACATAGATGATGCTTGATTTCAATATGTTTTGATCTTGAATGCTGAATAGGGTTTTTAGACAAATTAATAGCACTAGTGTTATCACATAAAATTTTGATACATGTGTACCTTACTGAGAAATCCTCAAGTTGATTTTTGATCCAGATGACTTGAGAGCAACAGTTTGATGCAGCAACATATTCTGCTTCAGTGGTTGAAAGTGCAATGGTGTTTTGTTTTCTACAACACCAACTCACCAATGCTTCTCCAAGGAATTGACATGCTCCACTTGTGCTTTTTATTTCAACTTTATCCCCAGCATAGTCAGCATCACAGTATGCTTGTAAATCAAAGTGTGATCCCTTTTTGTACCATAATCCTACATCAGGGGTTCCTACCAAATATCTAAAAATTCTTTTGACAGCAATCAAGTGAGATTCTTTTGGAGATGTTTGAAATCTAGCACAAAGACCAACTGCAAACACTATGTCAGGTCTGCTAGCAGTTAAATAGAGAAGAGATCCAATCATTCCTCTATACGCTTTTTCAGAAACATCTTTTCCTTTTTCATATTTGTCCAAACTTGTAGATGGATGCATTGAAGTTGACATGATCTTGGCTTCATTCATCTTGTATTTCTTGAGAAGATCATTCACATATTTTTCTTGACTGATAAAACTTCCATCTTCTTGTTGCTTGATTTGTAAGCCAAGAAAGAAACCAAGTTCTCCCATCATGCTCATCTCAAATTCACTTTGCATAAGGTTAGAAAAATCTTCACACATTTTTTCATTAGTAGCACCAAAGATAATATCATCAACATACACTTGTACAATAAGTAAATTATGCTTTTCATTCTTTGTAAAAAGTGTAGTATCAATTTTTCCTCTAGAAAAACCATTTTCAAGTAGGAAAGTGCTTAATCTGTCATACCAAGCTCTTGGGGCTTGTTTAAGTCCATAAAAGGCTTTGGTAAGCTTATAAACATGATTTGGTTTATGCTTATCAACAAAACCAGGAGGTTGATGCACATATACTTCCTCATTCAAAAATCCATTTAAAAAAGCACTTTTTACATCCATTTGAAAAAGTTTGATACATTTATGTGATGCATATGCAAGCAGTATTCTAATAGCTTCTAACCTGGCTACAGGAGCAAAGGTTTCATCATAATCAATTCCTTCTTGTTGATTATAACCTTGTGCTACAAGTCTTGCCTTGTTTCTGACAACCTTACCATTTTCATCAAGTTTGTTTCTAAAGACCCATCTTGTTCCAATAATTGAATGATCTTTTGGAAATGGTACCAAATTCCAAACTTCATTCCTCTCAAATTGATGTAGTTCTTCTTTCATAGCCTCAATCTAGGATTCATCAATGATTGCTTCATTTATGGATCTTGGTTCAATTTGGGAGATCAAACCCAGATTGGTCTCTACATCCTACAAGGCTTTTCTGGTTCTAACACCATCTTCTGTATTACCAATAATTTGATCAGGAGGATGATAGCCAACAATTTTCCAGGTCTTTGGTGGTGCTTGAGATGTAAGATTTTCATCTGAATCATGATTTTGTGCTATGACTGGTTCATCATCTTCATCATCAGTGATGTGCACAGTTGGTTGATCTTCAAATTCGTCAAATTTCACATGCATGCTTTCCTCTAAATTTTGAGTTCTCAAATTGTAAATTCTATAAGCTTTTGAGGTCAGAGAGTATCTTAAGAATATTCCCTTGTCTGACTTTGAATCAAACTCACCTAAGTTGTCTTTGATATTCAAAATGTAACAAAAACATCCAAATATATGAAAGTAAGAAATACTAGGTTTTCTGCCTTTCCAAAGTTCATAAGGTGTTTTGTTTAAAACTTTTCTAATGGTGACTCTGTTTAAAATATAGCAAGAGGTGTTAATGGCCTCAGTCCAAAAATACTTTTCAACATTTGATTCATGAATCATTGTTCTTGCCATTTCTTGCAAAGTTCTATTTTTCCTTTCAACAACTCCATTTTGTTGGGGATTTCTTGGACAAGAAAAATTATGAGAGATTCCATTATTATCAAGGAATGATTCAAAGAGAGAGTTTTCAAATTCTCCTCCATGATCACTTCTTATAGAGATAATATTGATACCTTTCTCATTTTGAACTCTCAAGCAAAAAGTTTTAAAAGCTTCTAAAGAGTCATCTTTATGTTTTAAAAATATCACCCAAGTGAATCTTGAAAAATCATCTACTATGACAAAGCCATAATTTTTGCCACCAAGACTTGTAATTTTGACAGGTCCAAATAAGTCTATGTGAAGTAACTCAAGAGGTCTTTTTGTGGAAATAAATTCTTTTGGTTTAAAACTACTTTTAACTTGTTTCCCTCTTGTGCATGATTCACATACTTTATCTAGATCAAAACTAATCTTAGGCAAACCTCTAACTAGATCAAGTTTGGAAAGTTTTGACATAGTCTTCATGCTTACATGACCAACCCTCTTATGCCAAATCCATTTGTCTTTTTCAAGAGAGACAAAGCATGACTCAGGAGGTAGTTTATCTAAGTATAATACATAAACATTCTTTATCCTTGATCCATTAAAAAGGACTTTGTTAGATGAAGATTGTTTTATTTCACATGAGTTTGATTTAAAACCAACTTCAAAGCCATTGTCACACAATTGACTTATGCTTATTAAGTTATGTTTTAAGCCATCCACATAGTGAACATTCTCAATCTTAGCAGAGTCAGACTTACCAATTATACCTATACCTTTGATGCTAGCTTTCTCATTGTTTCCAAAGGTGACTGATCCACCTTCTCTTGTTTCAAATGACAGAAAGCTGTTCCTATCTCCTGTCATATGTCTTGAGCATCCATTGTCCAAGTACCAAGGCCTTTTCTTGACTGCTAGAAGACATTCCTACATTTGAGTTTAATAATTTTTTAGGTACCCACAATTTCTTGGGTTCTTGAATGTTACTCTCAATATTCTTATAAGGGATCTTCTGAGAATAAGATGATCTCTTATAAGGTGTTCTCTTATAGACATCTCTTCTGAGAGTGTTCAGAGAATGTCTATGTACAGGTTTTCTAAAATTTCTGTTTCTGAGACTGTTCTGAGAATGTTCTAGTGTTCTATAGAAAACTTGTTTTCTTGCTTTCTTTTTGAAACAGAAGGCTTCGAGATGTCCATCCATGTGACAGAAATCACATTTGTATTTTTGAAAATTCTTTTCTTTATTTGGAATGAGACATTTTTCATATAGCTTTCTGTTCTGATAAGGATTATGTCCTAAACCAGATTTATCAAAAAATCCAATTTGTGATCCCAAAATATTTTCAAAAGTTGTAGTAGTGTTAATAAACTTTGTTAAATCATTTTCCAATTTTGAAATATTCCTTTTCAAAATACCATTTACTTTTAGTACCTCAGAACATTCTTTTTGATCATTTCTAAGAATTTCAAACCTTTTAGAAAGTTCTGTGTGAGCAGTTTGCATACTTTTGATAACTTCACTTTTAAGACTGCTCTCTTTCTTATATTCATCTCTTTCTTTTGTTAACACAGTAATCTCATCTCTGAGTTTAGCATTTTTTTGATTTAAGATTTGAGTGTCATATAGTAAGTTATCAAAGAGATGTTCAGTTTTTTGACAAGATGAACAAGGATCAAGTGTTACCTCTTCTGCATTTGAGTGTGTCATGAGACATACATTTGCTTCTTGTTCTTCATCTTCTGATTGTGCTTCTTCCAGATCATCCCAAGTAGCCATCATGGATTTCTTTTTGAAGAAAGGCTTCTTCTGTTTGTTCTTTGGACAATCATTTTTGTAGTGACCAAATTGATTGCATCCATAACATTGTATTTTGCTTATATCCACTTCTGGTTTAGCTCCATTCCTTTTGGGTTGAAAATTCTTCTTGAGTTGATTTCTTCTTGTCATCAATCTCTGAATTCTTCTTGATAGGAAGGCTAATTCCTCTTCATCATCTTCTTGAAGTGATTCTTCATTTTCACAAAGTGTTTCATCTTTCAGAGAGCATTCTCCAGATTGAGTTTCAAGAGCAATCATCTTCTTTTTTGGTTTATTTTCTTGAAGGATAGATTCATGAGCTTTTAATGATCCAATAAGATCTTCTAGTGATACTTTAGTGAGATCTTTTGCCACTATGATGGCTGTGACTATTGGTCTCCAATTCTTTGGTAAACATCTAAGAATTTTTCTTATTCTTTCATGTGTAGTATATGCTTTTCCCAAAGAGTTGAGTTCATTTATGATGCTTGTGAATCTACCATACATTTGATCTATGGTTTCTTCTTCCTTCATTTCAAACAGTTCAAATTTTCTCACTCCAATGTCTATTCTTGTTTCTCTGACACTGTTGGTTCCTTCATGATGAGTTTGTAGAGTTTCCCATATTTCTTTTGTTGTTTTGCATTCCATTATTCTATCATATTCTTCCCTGCATAAAGCACTTTTAATAAACAGTTTAGCTTTAGTATTAAGGAGTACTCTATCAGCTTCTGTTGTTGTCCATTCAGCTTAAGGTTTAGGATTTGTTGAATCCTTAGCTAATGGAACATATTCTCCAACTTCCACAACATGCCACATGTTGTTATCTTGTGATCTAAGAAAGAGCTCCATTTTGTCCTTCCAATAGTAATAGTTATCTCCATCAAATAGAGGTGGTCTGTTTGATGATCCTCCTTCAAATATAAACTTTGCATTCTTAGCCATTACTTCCTTCCTGAATCTTTTCCTCTAGCACTTGTTAGATGCTTATCCTTAGAGCCAATGCTCTGATGCCAATTGAAGTAGCAAAGTTTTTCACAAGAAAGAGCGGGTTTGAATTGTGAACCTTTAAAATATTGCCTATAAAAATTATCAAACACAATATACTTGAAGAATATTATTAGATTGTTAGTTAAAACAAATATTCAAAAAGTGTTGCAGACTGGAGAACGTTCTCCCAACACTCTCTGAAAGTATATATATAACTATTAAATTGTGATCTGTGTGATTAGTGATTGCACAAATTAAATCAGAGTAAGGGAAGAGAATGCACACAACAATTTATCCTGGTTCACCCAAAATGCTTGGGCTAGTCCAGTCCCCACACTCCTTGTGAGATTGTCCACTAAGAGATGCTAATGATCTCAAGTTACACTTCCTTTGATCTAGATCCAAGACCAAATAATCTTCTAACCCCTACAAGCTTAATCTACCTCAGTCACACTGACTATGAAGGTGTCACTCAATTAGTAGTTACGTACTAACTTGAGCCAAAGGTTACAATGATGGAAGGTTTGATAATCAAAGCCTATTCACTCAATACACTATGAGAAGCTTTGAAGATGGATGGATAACCTCTCAAAACACTCACTGGATATTCTGATCATATATATATGAATTACAAATCTGAGTGAGAGAGAAAAAAAGAGCTCTTGATAAAAACTTGTATCACAAAACAAGTGTTGAAGATGTAGTGAAAACTCTTGCTCTTCAAAGTTGCCAAGGACCTCTATATATAGATGAATGATGATCAGGGAGTCTTGGCAACGAAGTATATCCGTTGGAAGCTTGAAAATAACGGCTAGTAGTCTGCATAATGACAGCTCATATATTTTGAAGAAAACAGATTAGTATGAGATCGATCTCCAAAGTTTCTTCTTCTGACTTATGATTGAGGAGCATATGAATTGCTGTTGTTGAGCTGTAATATTGCTGTATGTTGCTTAACAAACAAGTATAGCCGTTGTGCAGCTTTTGGATAACCTTTGAACAACTGTATGCAAGCTGGTGTCACTCCAAGTGAATGTTTTCTCTTTCCAGCATTGGTCTAAGACCGTTCTCCAAAATCTGTCGTGAATGAATTTCTTCCTTTTGAAGCAAAGAAGCTAGAGCACGAAAAGGCCAGCTGTTATGGATAAAAACAGCAGCTGGAGATTGTACTGGATGTTCAAAGATGTCCTTGTTGCAAGTACAAGTGTCATAGAGAAAGAGAAACAACATTGGAGAATGTTCTTTCTTTATTCCTTTAAAGTACAAGTCAAGTGCAAGACTAGGATGTGCTGTCTAATTTTCCATGGTCCATACAAAGTCAGTTCCATCAATTGAGTATAAAAATATGCTTGTGTCATATGATCAATATTCACATGTTCAAACATAGAACTTGGTAAAAATAGTAAGTTCTCTATTCATGAGAGAAACCTTTGCCTTAAATGATCTCTTGGACTGTAGAGATTTTGTGAGTGAAGCCCAAGATAAAAGTGATCATTTGTCTTGTACATGGTTGACTTATCCATAAGTCCTTTTGCCTTGATTGTGTGAAGATGATGTTGCGCAGGTTTCAGAGATCAATCTGATACCGTTCTCCAAGCTTTTGTTTTTATCAAAATAAAAACATGATATTTGATCTATATAGATCAATTGTTCCTAGCTTAATTAAAACACTCAAGAGCACTTTCTAGATACCAAAAAGATTAGAATTACTCTTAAAAATAATTAAGAGGTTTGTTATCTTTAAAACATCAATTTGGGATTTTGCCTCAACATGTCTACTATCGACAAGAGATCAAGGACGGTCAGTTTCCTCAATTTGCCAATAAATAGTCAAGAATTGTGATGGTGATATCGACCATTTTCATCGAATCACAATAATGCGCTCTTAATCTCGAAACATCCGAAAGAAACGCTCCACGACGAATGTTGCTCAATCCTTACATTTCGACATAAGACCGTTTCTTGCAAATAACGTTACTAAACCACAACTCCATAAAATCTCACTTTTTCCTTTTCAATCCGAATACACTCTCATTCGATCTTATCCAAACCACGATCTTAATTTCTTATGTTGAATCTCAATACAATTATCTTAACTCCAAATCATTCGCTTAATCAACTTTTGCATTCCTTAACACAAACATTTTCCAAGATTAATTATTTCGTCGATATACTCAAATCCAAATCTTAATTTCTTCATCAAATTACTATTATTTCACCGTCTCAACTTATCATATCCTCAATCCTTTACTCTTTCTCATATCTAAACAAAATAATAATCTTCATTCAAGTAGAATCCTTCACAACTTTCTTATTCCATTACATGCCTTACAAAATCCTCATGTGAAATTCCCTTACATGCCTTTCCACTTAATGGTCTTATCATCTTGATCTTCAATCGTAACCTCCTCCTACAATTTCCTTTCTGAACTCAGTCAATTCCAATAGATAAAATCCATCTTAAATCTCAAAATCCCATTCTTAGTTACTTGGAGCTCACTTCTTTACTCTAACTGATTTCACATCAGTCGATCCATTAACTTCAAGTCCAACTTTCAATTCCTCCCCAGTCCCTTTGAGAATCTAATCCGTCAACCTAATCATTCTTAATTCCATAACGTTAAACTTCTCCTCATATATCAATCTTACATTCTTGAATCGTTCAATCAAATCCAATTTTTCTCATCATTATTACCGATATTTCCTACCACATTCACTTTGCTCCAATGATGTCTTAATCCAAAATTAAAATCCCCCAACTTTAGCTAATTCCGGACACTCCAAACCTTGACTTATCCAGGTATTTCTTTCCACAATTCCTTAACTTCTTCGACGCATATGCCACAGTCTAAGTATCCGTAAAAACACGCCATCCAAACTTACTCCAGAACTTTCAACAACTCCCAAAGTAACCAACTGATCTCTAACAACTTCCAATCTCAATAACCAACTTATGATCTTAATCACAACACGACATTCACTTCTGACGACTCATACTAATCCAATACTCTATATCACGTGACCACCGAAATAACTTCTTGCTACCAACACTCAAACTCCGATAATTTCAAATCCAACTTACAATGTTTGTAATACACCTCTCATATGTTGTCACCCTTCTTCTTACTCAACAACCTTTGACATTATCCTCATCGAAACAATTGCTCCATAACCTTCTCCTTCTTAATAAGTTTTCCAATTATTCTTCCGATATTCAAACGTCTCAAGGAACACACCCTTCTCCTCCACTTAATCTCAAACCCATCTACAAACGTCTATCGAAAACTCCAACCTTCACACCCAACTATAGGTTTCTAAGGTTCTAACTTACCCTCCTAATAAGGAACTGTATTGATAGTGTTCACACACATATCGCATACAAGGGGTAACCACAAGACATGATAAGACACGCAATCACACAAACACGAAGTATAATATGTAAACATCTCTGTAAAATTGCACATAAGCAAAACACAACATTTCACATTCGCATAAGCATTTATATAGCACATACTTTCCGTGAATTAAAAATCACATTAAAACAAGAAAAGTTGCATATACCACGATAACCATTTCAACTAGTTTGCCAAATTCACATTTATATAAGCATATCATGCAAGAAGACAATCAACCTAACATGATCACTAATCATGGTATAACAAAATAACCAAAACATGTGCATCATACATGTATCAACTCAATTCTTAGAAAGATGACATAAGCATCTCTTATAACTCATGGATAATAAAAGAATAGGTCATATTTCATAGCAATAATCCAATGCATGTCATATAGAACGCAATCATATATCAACATGTTCTAGAATCTATCCATTACCAAATTCCTATTCTTCTTATTTTTACGAAAAGAATTAGTTTCGTACATTCAAAAGAAAATAATTCTAGATCTTCAATAATATTTGAAATTCTGGCACGCGAGGGACTAATGTGGTGCACGATGTTGCAACACTGGTCCTCCTGGACACACAATAATAAATCAACAGAATTTAAATAACACAAGTTATTGTTAACCCAATTCGGTGCAACTCGCCTACTCTGGGGGATACCAATCCAGGAAGGAAATCCACTATGGTAAAGTAGTTCAAAGCTCTCCGCAAACACCCCGTTTACAGCTTATCACCTAGCAACTACCCGTATAGATTTCTACTTAAGAACGTCCTAAGTATGAGACCCCTCTCACTTCCCCTTAACCACACAACCTGTGGATTTTTAATTCTGTTCTAAAACTTAATCACACTCTGTGCTTAAAAGCTTAAGAGTGAACACCTTATTCTTAATCAAGTATCAATCGTGATACTCAAAAGAATAACTAGGATCTAAACCTAAATCCTAAGCCTAAAACTTCTCAATCGCTCTATAGCGTTTGTATCTTCAATGTGTTTCAGGTACTCTTCAACGAATGAAGCTTGCTTCTTTATATAGAGTCTTGAATCTCCTTGGCTTCATGAAGAATAGGATCGGTTGTTGCAAACTTATCTTTGATTTAAATCCGTTTGCTTCAAAAGATAATTTGTTACACAAACATTTAATATTTGTTTGTTTTATCTGTTATCGATCCTTTTGACTAAACAAATAATATTGATTTGTTTTTATCCTTTGACAAACAAATAATATTGATTTGCTTTTATCTTTTACCAAACAAATAATATTGATTTGTTTTTATCTTTTTAAACTCCAGCTGTAGATCTTCAATCTTCAGCTAAGAACCTTGTTCCTTGTTGAATAAGGAAGCCCAAGTTTATTTCTTCAATTCTTCAAACATATCCGCGCGCCTTAGATCAAGATAAGGATAAGGCGCGTTATCAGGCCGTGGTTCCCAATGTTACTGCATTGGTACCCACATTTGGCCTCAGGCTTATTTTACCAAAAATGAAGCCAATCTTCAAAACTCAACAATCTTCCCCTTTGGCAAATTTTTGGGCTAAAATAGTCTAGCGCCTAGCCACTTGTTCTGGGAAGATAAACTCATCAGAGGCCTGCAGCGGATTCTTGTAGTCTTGGCCTCACACACACATGAGAAAAATAAACTCTCACAAATCAATCTCTTAGGAAGAAATAAACTTCCTCAGACTGAGAACATAAGTTCTCTCAGAGATTAATCAAGGAAAAATAAATTCCTTTAACAGTTGAGAAAAATAAATTCTCTAGTGAAGTTCAAAGTCACATTGCAGGATGTGGTGACATTTGACTTCACATTCAGTATGCATCTTCATTTGAGAAAAATAAATTCTCACATGCATACACAACATCTTCAGATATATATATATATTCTACTCCCCCTGTATTGCTGCCCTCTCCATGCATATATATCTCACTCCCCCTAAATATCAGATCAGATACTTTAGGTATATAAACAACCACACATACATATACTACTCCTATTTGCCTTATCAGATTAATATTGGTCTTCATGTGGTTTCAGAGCTGATCAGAGCTGCTTTCATATGTCATGTTTCACAGACATATTATCTATGCTACTGCAGGTGGCAATGTGCAACACATTTTTGCCCACCTCAGACCAAAAAAGCTAGGATGTTACTCCCCCTTTTTAGCCATAAAATTTTGACAAATAAAGTAAAATATCCTGCATAGTAGAAAACCAGATAATAGCAGTAGATATAGCAGAGTGCATATTACAGACCATAGCACAGATAGTGCATCAAATCCAGGGCGTAGCCCAAAAAAATACATAAAAAGATCTGTAAAAATCCCAGGGAGATTCTTCATATGTCTTCACTCTCATTAGAGTCAGACTCTACCACTGCATCAGTGTCATTCTCCTCTTCCTAATCAGTGTCTTCTCCATTGCCAGCATTCAAATCAGCTATATCCTCCTCAGCTTGATTTTCCTCAAGTTCTAGTGCCTTAATCATAGCATCTAGCTTGGACCTGTTCTCCTTCAGCTAGGCAATCATCTGCTTCCTAGTCATCTTCCCTGTCTCAGCAGTAGTCCTGGATGTCCCAACATCAGCTACCACATTCAACCCCTCCAGCATCTTTGCACTGATGATGAGTGGAGGGTTCCTCTTGCAGGTAATGTCATCTCTAATGACCTCAGGGTGTTGGGTTAGAATTATACCACATATCAAACTAGGAAAAGGTATGGGCCACTTGGCAGCAAAGGTCTTGGCTTCCTTCATTATTCTTTCAAAGATATAGGTTCCAAAGTCATAATCCAGTTTATTACCAATGACATAAATAAACCTAGCCAAACCTGTAGCCACATCAGAAGTGTGGGAAGTAGGTACCCAATTTGCAGCTCCAATTCTGTTGAGAATAGCATACTTGGGTGTCAACTTTGTTGCGGACAACTTCCCTTTCCTAGGCCAAATCTTCACTTGATTTCTAGTGATGGCCTTGCACACTTCATTATCAGTCACCGCTAACTCTGGTTGAGGTTCTTCACTTCTGCCAAGATACTTGTTGATCAGAGTGGGAGAGAAATTCACACACTTGCCTCGAACATAGACTTTCTGATATTCCCTGCTCATAGGGTCATCACAATCTTCAGGAATATTTGCTAAAAATTCTTTCACCAGTTTCTCAAAACAGTCTCCAAACTCAGACACAGTCCTCCTCAGTCCAGCCTTCTTAATCAGGTTCATCACATCCCTGTTCTTCAAGGCTTCCTTGCTCAACTCTCTCTCAAGGCCTAGTCTTCTGTTGTAGACATATGGCCATCTTTGCACACCAGTGACAGAGTGGAAATATATGTTGTCCATTGGTGCTTCACCAATATTCTGAGGGATATTTTTGCCCTTGAACTTCTTCCTTCCAGAGGCAGCAAGTGTAAGCGCATTCTGACTCACCTTAGGACTTGCCTCTTCTTCTGAGTCACCAATGTCAGTGACATTGTGCTCCACATCGTAGTCGGAATCAGACTCAGATGGGGGAGCCTTTCTTTTGAGAGAAGGCTTCTTTGGAGGTGTACTCTTTGGCCTGGTTGGTAGATAACTTACTGGTTTCTTCACAGGAGTCTCTGTTGTGCTTGTACTCACCACAACCCTAGCACTCCTTGTCCTCCTCGCAATACTCTTAGTAGCAGTCTTCTCAGATGGTGGATTCTCTGTATAGGTTTCCACATCCACAAGGTCAGGGTGGTCATCCTTATCCTTGTCTCCAGCATTCTTCTCTCCTTCTTCTCTTTCCTCAGGTTCTTCACTTTTTTCAGACTGAGTGTCACCCTTGGAGCCTTCATCAACAGTCAATTGCTTATCACCAGACGCAGTGGTGTTCTCTGGTGAATCTGGAACAGTGTCCTGTACCTGTTCTCCTTCCGGAACCAATGTGCTAACATTAGGTTCCACAGTTGACCCAGTTGCTTGATTGTTCAGATCTTCAAGCATTTGGTCCACAACCTTCTTAGGTTTGATCACGGTCGTTTCGTGGTCAAATAATGTTTTAAGAAAAGTAGTACAAGGTAGTTAACCTTGGTCGTTTCCCAAAGACTCACAATCAGTGTCAAACAGTTATTAGAACGATTAACTGTAAATTGGGGGTTTTCGATAGTTGAAACAGAAAATAAAAATTCGTGAAAATTAATAAGTAGCAAGCAATCAATCCGTTGGTTTCATCTAACTTCGTTCATCATCTATCATAGGTTCATGGCAAAAGAATAAATTCGTTTCAGTTTCTATCCTTGATTGATCATAAAACTAACTAATCAAACGTCAATTAGTTTTATATGAATTCGAACTGTTTGAAAAGCTTATAATAGAACGTTCAATTGATTATGATAATGCAAACAAGTGTCACAGAATCACGATCAATAATAAATTAAAAACGTGAATTCAAATCAATCCTATAACAAGCGTGTGTAGACTCTGTAAATTCCTCACCGAATTAAATTAAACAAGCGGTAACTCAATTCGAATAATCTCGTAAACTTGCAAACCGAATTATATGTAATTAAGCATCAAATATGATAAACGAATTGCAAGTTAATAAGTAGAAATTTACAGAGAAAGAAATAGAAACATGAATTGAGGGGGTGTTTGTTTCATGGTTATAAAAATGATTCCCAGGAATATGGAAGTTACAAAAATGGGATCCCACGTTTGTTATAGAGTTAGAAAATTATTTCCTAGGAATAAAAGATTCCATGGAACAAAATAACTTCCCATTTCCCATGTTTTTATTCCCAAAGAAATGGGTGGGAATAAAATATTTCCATGTAGGTGTGAATAAAAATGAAGTAACCACCTAGTAACTACCCATATACCCCATGTTTGCAAATAATTCCAGGAATATGGTAAATATTAACCAAACACTTTTTTTAAAAAATACCCAGGATTAACATTCCAATTATTAATTCCTAGGAACATTATTCCGGGGCATAAATTTATCATCCGTGAAACAAACACTCCCTGAAATTGCATTAGAATCAAACCTCAAGATAATGAATCAAAGTTTCTCAAACCAACGGATTGATAAAAGGAATTAGTTCTCCATTCAAGTGGTGGCTGTTCTAGGGTTCATAAAATTCGTGAATGAAGTGAGAGAGCTCCCCTAGGTCAGAATTTTGGGTTTTATAAGCAAGCAAAACGGGCCACAAAACAATTGGGCCGAAAAATATAGTTATGCTGAAAAATAATTAAATCTTTGTAAGTCTGAAACATGACGAGTAAATATGACTCCTTTGCGCTCCAAATTGGCTTTCTGCTTCAACATGATAGTTGTAGCTCTTTCTCTTAGCTTTCCAACGCTTCTTCCCGCGCCTCAATCCGATATTCGTAGCCCAAGTTATGGTCTGCACAATGAGAAGGTGTCAAATTACTGTTTATTACGAAAATAAATAGCAAAACATAAATAATAGCAAAACTAGACTCTAAACACAAAACATGATAAAAATACCAAATTAGCAGGAGAAGTCATAAAATTGCCATAGCACAGAGTGATTAAAAAGTGCAATAAAATGCACTGATCAAATTCCCCCACACTTAAGCTTTTGCTCTCCGTGCAAAACTCGAAATGAAAATCACATCACAAGTAATCAACACATCCTAAGATTCAAGCTACAAGCCTTGGATTGTTTTTCAAAGATTGGTATAACTTTTATATGTCAACTATCAATGATGATCAAGCGTGCGTGTGTGTACTGCCTATGACTATCAACCAGAGTCATGACAGGATCCTTCTCTAAAATACACATTCAGAATACTAAGCTTTCTTTTTCCTTCCTACAATTAAGAGTTTGGGTTCAGATTTCAGCTTGAGGGGAAGCTGTACTTTTCATGTTCTCACAGACTTTTTGACTTTTATACGCAGGGACACTACTTAAGTTCAATTTAGTTATGCTTTAGGTGCCACTCTACCTTTTCACCTGACGGGATCTCACTTGTAATAAGTCCAACCTGTTACTCCGAGTAGAGCACCCTACACAGCATTTGTTCCTCCAGTTTCAGGCACAGGAACTCCACATATGTCTTACTGTTCCTCCAATATTAGGCACAGGAACTTATTTTATTTTTTATTTTATTTTATTTAAAAGAAATGCAGTGTCCCACCATTAAATCTAGCCATGATCCTACAATCAAGTAATCTCGCTTTTCCCCCAAACTTAGTCCTAATCATACTTCCTCATTGTATTCTATACTCAGATAACTTAGGCTGATGATTGTGTATTTTAAAGACTTATCAAGCCATTACTAAGTTTGCAAGTTTTCAGCAGTTGTGCATTTAGGTGCAAAGATCATCATATCAAGTATCAAAACAAAAATTTCCAAAAATTTCACCAACCCTACAGCCATACTGCTCTAGTCCTAAAACATGTGACTACTCATGAAATTTATTTTTGTATATTTTTTTTTTTTAAACACATAATGTAAAATGTCCCTCCCCCACACTTAAACCAGACATTGTCCGCAATGTAATAATAAACATAAAGTGAGAGTAAAGGAAGGAACACACCCGAGGGGCTAAGGTGTAGTAGATGGGGTGTAGGAAGGCTCGTCCAAGGAGAGCTCTTCAACAGGTGCTTCTTCAGGCATTGAAGAATCATGGAACAACTTCAGCCGCTGTCCATTTACTTTGAAAACTTTGTCTGTACCTGTACTTTTTATTTCTATAGCACCAGAAGGAAAAACATTAGTTACAACAAAAGGGCCAATCCACTTGGATCGAAGTTTCCCAGCCATTAGTTTAAGGCGGGAGTTAAACAATAAAACCTGTTGGCCCACAGAGAATTCCTTCCTAGAGATCATCTTATCATGGAAGTGCTTAGTTTTCTCCTTATAAATTCTAGAGCTTTCATAGGCTTCAAGCCTCAGCTCCTCAAGTTGTTGTAATTGGAGTTTTCTTTCTTTACCTGCTTCTTGCATTTCCATATTACAGCCCTTCACCGCCCAATAAGCACGATGTTCAATCTCTACAGGAAGGTGACATGCCTTACCAAACACAAGTCGATAAGGAGACATCCCTATGGGTGTCTTGAAAGCTGTTCTTTGAGCCCAAAGTGCGTCTTCTAGACGGCGGCTCCAATCCTTCCTGTTTGTTTGCACCATTTTCTCTAAAATTTGTTTGATCTCCCTATTTGAGATCTCAGCTTGCCCATTAGTTTGGGGATGGTATGCAGTAGAGACTCTGTGCACAACTCCATACTTCCGGAGCAGAGCCTCCATGGTGCGGTTACAGAAATGAGTGCCTTGGTCACTTATGATGGCCCGGGGTATTCCGAACCTGCAAAATATATTAGACCTGACAAAATCTGCAACAACTCTAGCATCATTAGTCCTAGTGGGGATAGCCTCAACCCACTTTGAAACATAATCAACAGCAAGTAAAATGTAAAGAAATCCAAATGACATAGGAAAGGGTCCCATAAAGTCAATCCCCCATACATCAAATACCTCACAAAAAAGCATAGATTGCTGAGGCATTTCACTCTTACGAGTGATAGCTGTACCTGCTATTTGGCACTCCTTACAAGTGCGGTAAGTCTCATAAGCATCCTTAAAGATGGTGGGCCAATAAAAACCTGAGTCTAGTACTTTTCTCGCGGTCCTTTGAGGACCAAAGTGTCCTCCCACTTGAGAGGCATGAGAGTTATGCAAAATGGATTCAATCTCATAGTCGGGGACACATCTCCTAATAACCTGATCATTACCAAACTTCCAAAGATATGGATCGTCCCACACATAATGCTTTGCATCACTCTTTAGTTTATGAATTTGTGTCTGAGATGCACCTGCAGGAAAAACACCAACAACAAGATAATTAACAATATCAGCAAACCAAGGAGTTACCCCATGTAGAAGTAGCAACTGTTCATCAGGGAAGTCATCCTGAATGGGAGAGGTATCTCCATCAGGCTCAATCCTGCTTAAGTGGTCAGCCACTAAATTCTCGGCTCCACTTTTATCCTTAATGTCCACATCAAACTCTTGAAGCAACAACATCCACCGAATCAATCTCGGTTTTGCTTCAGGCTTCTTTAACAAGTATTTTAAAGCTGCATGGTCAGTAAAAACAATAACCTTGGAACCTAGAAAATATGATATGAATTTATCAAGTGCAAAAACAATAGCTAAAAGTTCCTTTTCAGTGGTAGTGTAATTAGCCTGTGCAGAATCTAAAGTCCTAGAAGCATAATAGATAACATGGGCAGCTTTTTCCACCCTTTGTGCAAGAACTGCTCCCACTGCATAGTTAGATGCATCACACATAATTTCAAAAGGAATGCTCCAGTCAGGAGGCTGGATAATGGGAGCTGAAGTCAATGCTTTTTTCAAGAAATCAAATGCCTGTTTGCATGCATCATCAAAATTAAAAGTCACATCATTCTTTAGCAAATTTGACAGTGGAAGAGCTATCTTGCTGAAATCTTTTATGAAACGCCTGTAAAAACCTGCATGTCCAAGAAAAGAACGAATCTCGCGAATGCAAGATGGGTAAGGCAGTGTAGAAATCACATCAATTTTTGCAGGGTCAACTGAAATTCCTTTTTCAGAAATTATGTGACCCAAAACAATTCCCTGTTCAACCATAAAATGACACTTTTCAAAATTCAAAACAAGGTCAGTTTCGATGCATCTTGCTAAAACCAAGTTCAAACTAGTCAAACATGCATCGAAAGAAGCACCATAAACAGTGAAATCATCCATAAACACTTCCATGCAATTTTTAATAAAATCAGAGAAAATACTAGTCATGCATCGCTGGAATGTGCCAGGTGCATTGCAAAGACCAAAGGGCATCCTCCTGTAAGCAAATGTGCCGAAGGGGCACGTGAAAGTGGTCTTTTCTTGATCTTCAGGTGCAATATGGATCTGAAAGTAACCTGAAAAACCATCAAGAAAGCAATAATGTGATTTACCTACCAGCTGTTCAAGCATCTGGTCAATGAATGGCAAAGGAAAGTGATCCTTTCTAGTTGCCTGGTTCAACCTCCTGTAATCAATACAAACTCTCTAGCTGTTCTGGACTCTAGTGGGTACAAGTTCATTTTTTTCATTTTTCATCACAGTGAGTCCAGATTTCTTAGGTACAACTTGCACTGGACTTACCCAACTACTGTCAGAGATCGGATAAATGATACCTGCTTGTAACAATTTTGTCACCTCTTTCTTAACAACATCAAGAATCAAGGGGTTGAGTCGCCTTTGAGGCTGTCTCACCACCTTAGCTCCCTCTTCAAGGAGGATCCGGTGCATGCACATCGCAGGGCTAATGCCCGGTATGTCAGCTAAGGTCCATCCGATTGCCTTCTTATGCTGCTTCAAAACCTGCAAAAGCTTTTCTTCCTGTTCACAATCAAGGTTAGAAGAAATAATCACAGGTAGCATTTCATTTTCCTCTAAGTAGGCATATTTCAGATTTTCAAGAAGTGGTTTAAGCTCTAAAGACGGTGGCTGTTCTATGGATGGTTTTGTTGGAACAGCCGGAATGTCAAGAACTTCAACCGTACAAACTGCCGCATTAACAACTTCACCTTCACCTGTATGAAAGTTATTATTCTGCAAAGCAGATTCAATCTCAGCACAAACAGAGCAAAAGTTAGTGTTAGTACATGAATCACATGAGTAAATATCATCAAAATCAGACAATGAAGGAAAATCTGCAGAAAAGAATTCAGGACAGGTCTCATCAACCAATTCATAAATCAAATCCATATAAAAAACAGAGTGCTCCTCCAAGGGATGTTTCATGGCATAAAAAATGTTAAATTTAACGACAATGTCGCCAAACTCCATAGACATTGTTCCATCATAAACATCAACTTTTGTTTTTGCCGTTCTCATGAATGGTCGGCCTAGAATGATGGGTGCCCTGCTGGAATTAGTTTCTCCCTCCATATCTAAAATGTAGAAGTCTGCAGGAAAAATTAAATCATTAACTTGCACAAGGACATCTTCTAGCACTCCAGCAGGGCGGGCATTGCTCCTGTTCGCAAATTGAACGATCAAACCTGTAGGCTGCAAAGGACCAAGATCAAGGTTATTATAAACAAAAGTAGGCATAACATTAATACCTGCTCCCAGATCAAGCATGCAATTTTCGAATTTTCTATCCCCAATGGAACAAGGAATAGCAAAAACTCCCGGATCCTTGCACTTTTGTGGCAGGGTCTGATTGAGAGCTGAGACATTAGCTGAAGAACTGGAATTTGGATGAATGAAAGCAGAAACGTTTCTGCCCAAACTGACTCTGTCATTTTCCTTCACCTTCCTCTTGTTTGTGCACAAATCTTTCAGGAACTTTGCATATTTAGGAATCTGCTTAATTGCATCAAGGAGAGGAATGTTAACTGCCACTTTTCTGAATGTCTCCAGAATCTCTTTATCTTCCTCAACTGTCTTCTTTTTATTTTTCTGCACCCTTTGAGGAAAGGGAATTGGTGGCACATAAACTTTTTCTTTTTCAGCTTCAGTTGGAGCAGAAGGCTCAATATCAGGAGTAGATGATGATGCAATGATTTTCTTTTTCTTCTTTTCTGGAGCTGGTTCTGACACTCTACCGGATCTCAAGGTAATTGCACTGACATTTGAATTCACATTTGGATTTGGAACTGTTTGTGCAGGAAGGTTACAAGAAATTCCCCTCCGTTCCACTATAATCAAAGAGTCACTTTACAAGAAATTCCCCAACAAGAGTTACAAGAATTAATCCTAATTGTACTCTAGTTCCGAATTTCTTCCCGTGACCAAGAAATTCAATCAATAAGTGTTTCCCAAGGTGATAGAATGTTTCTCCAACTCTAGAGTCTTCCCAAGATGTTACTCTATTAACCCTAGTCTTTTGTTGGCCTTAGAAACCCTAAAACACACCTTAAAACATCAAAAAATACACAACCTATATATAGGCTCGCGCATCCGCGCGCCGCTCAGGAGACTGACGCGCGACGCGCCATTGGCAGAAGCAGCAACACATATACTACAACACACTGCACGACGCGCAGGGACCCGGGCGCGATGCGCCAATCACCGAAGCCAACCTACCATCCTCATTGATGACTGTGCGACGCGCATGGGCAGTTGGCGCGACGCGCCAAGCCCAGAAACAAAAGCATGCACTGCTTCTTCATCCAATTTTCAAGGCAAACTCCAATAATCTCCATCTTGCCTTCAAAATTGATGTTGGTACCAACTTCCCACCAACCACCATGCTTCTCCACATGATTTAACACCACACCCATCTTCGAACCCCGGAGTGAACCGCTTCGTACTCTCGAAGAAATGCTTGCCTCCAATTGTCCTTGGAATTTTAGGACAATTCCACAAGCTCCACCATACACTCTTCAGCCCCTGGATTGTTCATGTCCATACTCCTGAAGAAATTGCTTGCCTCTCAACTTAACATTGGAATTTTAGGTAAGTTCCACAAGCCACCCACAAGGTCTCCATAGCTATACACTTCTTTGGTCCAACAATATCACCCTCCTCCCTATCTCCTAGATAGCCAAGAGCTATTATTGACTGTTTGTCTTGCTCTAGTCTCACTAGTAACAAACTCCACCTCAAACTGAGATTCCTCCACCAAAGATACAAACCGGTATTTCCACTATGACTCTCACCTTGTAACGCAAAAGTTTTCCACTACTTTTCAGTAGTAACCTGAGTATTATTCCACCGCCTCTCCAAGCCGAGCCTGAGTATTCTCACCACCGCCTCTCCAGGCTGATGTTGAGTATTATTCCACTGCCTCTCCAGGCAGAGCCGTCATCTATGGTTCCAAGCTTGTGACTATGAGTGCTCCCGCACTCTCATAGCCTTCCTCATAAGCTTCATCACTCACGACAATCTGAGCCGACAAATTACCACCGCCCCCTCTCCGAGGACAGCCCCTCTTGAAGTGATCAGGTTCTTGGAAATAGTGACATTTGTAGTTGCCACAAACCTCGACCGTTGCCCTAGACTTGGACCAATTCTTCTTCCCCTTCCATCTTCCGTCGTTCTCGCTTCCACCCCTCGCCACACTCAAATCTTCTCGCCTATCATCAACTCTCAAGTCTCTCTCAACTTTGTCAACTCCTTAGTTCTCAAAGCCGATTGAACTTCATCCAGAGTGATGGTCCCTTCCTTGCCATAAAGCAATGCATCCTTAAGGTTTTCAAGAGATTTGGGTAAAGCACACAACAAATGAAAAGCTTGGTCCTCATCTTCTATCTTCACATCAATGTTAGCCAGATCATCAATTATCTTGTTAAACTCCGTAAGTTGTTCCACCACAGACTTGTTCTCAACCATACGAAAGAAGTACAATTGTTGCTTCAATAACTGTTTTTGTGTCAGGGACTTGGTCATGTATAACTTGTCATGTTTGTGAAGGTGAAAAACACAAGAAGGGGGGTTGAATTGTGTTTTGAAAAATAATTCTTTTCTTGTAAACAGAAAGTAACCCATCGGATGAAAGAAGGTATTCAAAACACAAGACACAAGTAAGACAAAGAGAGAGAGAGAGAGAAGAGTGTACACACTGAATTTTATACTGGTTCCTCTCACAAAACGAGAGTAGTCCAGTCCCCTTGCACTTCCAAGGGATTTCACTATAATCTCAAATATTACAAACCTAATGCTCAAGCACACAAGCAAGAGACTTCCTTGCTCTAGGTCACACAAGACAAAGAGACTTCCTTGCTCAAATCACACAAGATAAGAGACTTCCTTGCTCAAGTCACACAAGACAAGAGACTTCCTTGCTCTAATCACACAAGATAAGAGACTTCCTTGCTCAAGTCACACAAGACAAGAGACTTCCTTGCTCTAATCACACAAGATAAGAGACTTCCTTGCTAAAGTCACACAAGACAAGAGACTTCACTAACTAACTTAATACACAGATTAAGTAGGACTGAAAGTTCTAAGCTAGACTCTCTAAACACTAAGTTCAGAGCCTACAATATCAAAAGATATTTTACTTAGAAGGTTACAGAAGAAACAATGAAAACAGTTCACAGCTTGAATACAATTTAAGTCTTTCTCTGAGTTTGATAATCTTTCACTAGTCTTCTCTCTAGCAAAAGGTCTTCTATTTATACTCTAAGTATAAAGACGTTGAGAAAGGACCGTTGGTAGTACAATCTTCTTTTTGTTGATAAGACCGTTGTACTATTCCATTAGCTATGAGCTGTCTTTCTTCAGAGAGAGTCATTCAGAATCTGATAATAACATTTCATTGATCTTTTGAATGGTGTACGCAAGCTTCAGACTGTGTTTCTCTCTTTGGCATCTGAGGACTTCTTCAGAGACTCTGAAGCTTCTTGCTTCTTAGAGTCTTAACGCTTCGGACAGTGTCCTTCAGAGGCTCAAATGAAGATCCAAGTGAATAAGATTTTTGCTTTGTTCCTGCACACTAGATCATTCATTAGTAATACCAATTGTCCATTTAATACTTTGTTATCATCAAAACTTAGGGTGTTTTATAACTAAAACTCATTTTGTTCCAACAGTTTGGCCCACATACTAGCTGCACTTTTCGCTTTGGCCACTTCCCTCAGCACCTTATCCGCAAGACACAAGATAATGGCACTCATTGCTTTGCCATCCATCTCGGCCTTCTCCGCGTCTGAGAGATTAGCCGGCATACCCGCCACTCCTTTCAACGCCTCATCGCACTTTTGTTGAGTTAGTATTGCCCTAACCTTCACCTTCCACAACCCGAAGTCCTTACTCCCGGTGAATTTCTCAATATCCCACTTAGAACCCATGATACCTTAATCGTTTGATCCTTGCCCCACGGTGGACGCTAATTGTTGTGAATTCGATTAACTCACACCAATTCCTATGATGTGTGTGGAGCAATGCGATTAAAGTAATCAACAATTGAGAATGACAATAATAATAATCAACAAGAATAAATCGCGAAAGCGTAAAGGACACAAAATATTGTTTACCCAGTTCGGCTATAACAACCTACTCTGGGGGAGAGAGCAGCCTTCCGTTCCACTATAATCAAAGAGTCACTTTACAAGAAATTCCCCAACAAGGGTTACAAGAATTAATCCTAATTCTACCCTAGTCCCAAATTTATTCCCGTGACCAAGAAATTCAATAAATAAGTGTTTTCCAAGGTGATAGAATGTTTCTCCAACCCTAGAGTCTTCCCAAGATGTTACTCTATTAACCCTAGTCTTTTGTTGGCCTTAGAAATCCTAAAACACACCTTAAAACATAAAAAAACGTACAACCTATATATAGGTTCGCGCATCCGCGCGCCATGTAGGAGACTGACGCGCAACGCGCCATCGACAGAAGCAACAGCACACATACAACAACACACTGCGCGACGCGCAGGGACCCGGGCGCGACACGCCAATCACCAAAGGCAACCTGCCATCCAAAGAAAATCTATCCCACGATCTTCAAATCCCTAATATCCAAAGAAACGAAACCCCAATTCACAGTAAACGAAACGAAATTCTTCAAATCCCAATTCCTTCTGGAAGTTCATCGCCGCAAAGGAATTGAAGTTAATCGAAGTTCATCGCCGCAAATTCATCGAAGTTCATCGCCGCAAATTCCTTCTCGGTTCATCGCCCAATCCCTTTTGACCCAACTGTGAACCCTAATATACCCAGAAATTAATCTTTCGTAAGATGTACTCGTTCTTCGCCGTGCTCATCACAAATCGTTCGTGTTGTTCTGCCCTTAAAGGTATACAGTTTACTTGTTTGTTTTTTTTAAGATTTCAGTATACAGTTTACGTGTTGTTCTAGTCATTTGAGTTGTTGTATAACTCTGTATGTGATAGATGGTAGTGTTTTCAGTTATAATGTGTAGTTATATCATAATATTGGGGTGATTTTAAATAGCAGGTTCATGAGTTTGTTTTGTTTTGAGAGCACTGGTAATATTGGGGTTATTTAGCTATGATTTTTTCAACTAATATTATAGTGTTTGTTTGGTGTTACGGATGTTGATTTGTTGCCACTTGTTTGGTATGATATTTTCTCTATGATGAGTATATAAAATTGGATTCATTCACTGTACTTTCCTCTTAGATTCATTCAATGATGATATGTTTATTCGTGTTTTGTAACTTGTTACTTCATTATGGTAAGAGTTATGAGGTTGAGACTTAATCCAACATCATGTTGTGGAGTATAATGCAATAACAGTGATTAATGTTTTGTGTATTTATATAGAGCCTTATATTCAGCTGTTTCATTTTTGGTATTTTTAACACTGAACAACTGTTTTATTTCACCGATATTTATATGCATTCGTGAAAATAGCAAAGAGTACACGTGTTCAAATTTCATTTGAAAACAGTAAAAACAGTACCATAGGTACTGTATGTAAGTTTTATCCTTACTTTAATTGCCAAAAGACCCGGTGGTGTTGGATAATCTTCTCTGTTCATATGAACCCTGTTAGCTAGATATAAGGTTTTGTGACTCTAGTTATTGCTTGATATGATACATAAACTAGTTTATGCTCTTTTATTTCCAGCTGAAACTTGTAATAGGCAGAGTGGTCCCCTGATATGCTTCTTTTTAATTTTTGCATGATTTGAAAGTGTTTGATTTTTATTATTAAGTTTTACTGGATTATTAGGTTGTTTATTAATGTGTAGAATATATTGTATTTGCTTGTCTCTTTTTTCAGGTCTGAATTTAGCCCATTCTTTGATTTCGCTCAATTGCGTGATTTTGTAAGGTATCAAATTCATACTTCTATTCACCATTACCAATTTTGTATGTCTTAAATTTCTATGTTGTGTGGTTTTTGTGGTTTATGATTTGTGTGATGTGATTATGATTGAGGACTACTAATTAGGACTCTACTAAATTTTAAGATCTAAGTTAGTGTTGGTGTTTTGTATGTTGGCCTCATTTTGCAAAAACAAGTTCAAGCAAGATGTTGGACCAGATGCCGTAGCATGTGGGTACAACATCTGTCATGCCGGTATTTAATGCTCTATATTGCGCGCCATATCTTCGATGATTCTCTGTAGCAATATTTTCGCCTTACTTGCTTATCAAGACGCACGTTTTAAACAATGGTTTATAAGGCGGCTGCTCCAAGAAATACTTTCCAGAAGATGCTACACCATTTATGGAAACATGTGATTCTTTCCATTTCATGTGTGCTGGACTTTGCAAAAGGACAGCTGAAGATTAAAGCCCAAGAAGAAGACCTAGCCCATGCTAACTCAGGTCATATAAATATGTGAAGACTAAAACCTAAATTGTTACTGAAGCCGTATCTGAAGAACTTAGTTTTAAGGTTTGAGTCTTGTTATTTGTAAGCCTTTTCTTGTGGATTCTATAACACAAGCTTAGGCCTGTTTGGTTTGTTATTTGTATAACTTCTCCCAAGCTTTTAAGCACGGAGACTGTTTTTTTGTTTGGTTAGTGAAACCACACTGTTCGTTGAACTGAATAATCACGAGGTTCGTGATAGAAAGGAAGTGAGACGGGGTCTCAAACTTAGGAGTTCCTAGGTTGAGTTAGCACGGGTAGAGTCTAGGTGATAAGTCGTAAACTTGTATGTTTGTTGTGGGCTTAGAACTAGATCTATTATAGTGGATTCCTTCCTGGCTTGGTAGCCCCCAGAGTAGGTCGTTGTGTACGCCGAACTGGGTTAATAATTCTCTGTGTTGTTTACTTCATTGTCTGTTGCTTTACTTGTTGACTATATTCTACTGTGGACATACGCTAGAGCATTTGTCTTAGCATTACAACTGACTGCGTACGACAATTGCTATAGCTTTTGTCTTAACATCTGTCCCCAGTAGGTGCCAGAATTTCAATTGGCATCAGAGCAGGCACCCTGTTCTGCGTGGGTGAGGACCAGGGAAGTTACTTTCTGGCATAATGAACAAGGATGGTGGCTATGTCAACAGACCTCCACTTCTGGATGGATCAAACTATGATTACTGGAAAGCCAAAATGGTGGCGTTTATCAAATCACTTGATAGCAAATCTTGGAAGGCTATCCTGACGGCATGGGAACCTCCAGTGATACGTGACAAAGATGGTAAAACTACAGGTGAACTAAAACCAGAAGCGGAGTGGACCAAGGAAGAGGATGAGCTTGCACATGGTAACTCTAAGGCGCTAAATGCCTTATTCAATGCTGTGCATAACAACATCTTCAGGATGATCAAACAGTGCTCAGTGGCTAAGGAAGCATGGGATATTCTAATGACTACACATGAAGGCACCGCTAAGGTGAAGAATTCAAGGCTACAGCTTCTGACCGTAAAGTTTGAGAATCTAATGATGGGCGAAGATCAATCTATTCATGACTTCCACATGACCATTCTAGACTTTGCAAACAACTTTGATGCTCTAGGTGAAAAGCTAAGCGAGGAACGAATGGTAAGAAAAATGCTTAGATCTCTTCCTAAGATGTTTGATATGAAAGTTACGACCATAGAAGATGTACATGATATAGGCAGGAAGTTCAACAGAATATTAAGGAAGATGGATGGAAGAGGCAGGACAAATGCTAAAGGGAATTTCTCTGATAATAACAGAAAGTTTAATGGTGTAAGAAAATTCAGACCTAAGGAGAAGGCTAGTACTGGAAAAGGTGTTCAATGTCATGAATGTGAAGGCCATGGACATATTAGAGCTGAATGTCCAACATTCCTGAAGAAACAGAAGAAGGGTATGGCTGTCACTTGGTCTGATGAAGATGACTCTGAGGATGATGACTACTCTGAGTCTGCAAATTACATTTCTGCACTTACTGGAATTGTTGAATCTGAATCAGATGATGAAGAATTGACCTTTGATGAGTTAGCTACTTCATATAAAGCACTGAGTAAGAAGAGTGAGAAGGTGTGTCAGCAGCAACAATACGTTATAAGTAAATTGCAAGCCGAGAAGCTGAAGCATCAGACTGAAATATCTCAACTCACAAAGCAGTTGCAATCTGAGAAGGCAAAGCATCTGTCTGAAACTTCTGGTCTTAGAGATGAGGTAAGCACATTGAACTATCAGCTGACTAGTTTAAATAAACAGCTTAGATTGCTAAATAATGGAACTGAAAGATTAGATATACTGGTTGAGGGTCAAGTTGCTGGAAAACCTAAGGGTATTGGAATAGAATATAATTATCCTAAAAAGAAAAATGTTGCTTCCACCAGTACATTTGTCCCTGCTAAAGACACCTATGATCCTACTGAAACCAGACAGATGCCACAGCATGTTCAACAACATCAGCCTGCCAGGATCATTCCTAAACCTAAGGGATGGATCTGTCATTATTGTGGCAGAAGAGCTCACATCAGACCTTTCTGTTTCAGATTATATGGGTTTCCAAGGTGGTACAATAATCCCAGGTATGAATCTGATTCAAGCAATACAAAGAAAGAATGGAAGCCAAAGGCAAATGATGTTGCTCACATAGCTCATACATCTCTAAGAGTTTCATCCAGAAATGATTGGTACTTTGATAGTGGTTGCTCAAGACATATGACCGGTGTTGAAAGTTATCTAACAAATGTCAAAGCTTACACTACCAGTTATGTTACTTTTGGTGATGGGGCCAAAGGTCAGATCAAAGGCATTGGAAGTCTCATTGCAAATGGCTTGCCTAAGCTTGAGAATGTTCTTTTAGTGGAAGGATTGACTGCAAATCTCATAACCATCAGTCAACTGTGTGATCAAGGAATGAAGGTGAACTTCACCAAGTCTGAATGCATTGTCTCAACTGAAGATGGTGAATCTGTTATGAAAGGAGTCAGGTCTAAAGATAACTGTTATTTATGGATTTCTGAAGAAAGTGCTCAAATATCCTCTTGTCTCATCACTAGAGAAGATGAAGTCAAGTTATGGCATCAAAAGATGGGTCATCTTAATCTAAGGAGTATGAAGAAAGTCATATCTGAAGATGCAGTAAAAGGAGTACCTAAACTGAAGATTGAAGAAGGAAACATATGTGGTGAATGTCCAATTGGGAAGCAGACAAAGATGCCACACCCGAAGCTGCAACATCTGACTACTTCAAAGGTGCTTGAATTACTACATATGGACTTGATGGGGCCTATGCAGGTTGAAAGTCTAGGAGGAAAGAGATATGCATTTGTTGTTGTAGATGACTACTCAAGATTCACTTGGATCAACTTTCTCAGAGAAAAGTCAGACACTTTTAGTTCTTTCAAGGATTTATGTACACAACTTCAAAGAGAAAAGAATAGTGTCATTGTCAGAATAAGGAGTGATCACGGTAGAGAATTTGAAAACTCAAGATTCTCTGAGTTTTGCACTGCTGAAGGAATAGGACATGAATTCTCTTCACCTATTACACCTCAACAAAATGGTGTAGTTGAAAGAAAGAACAGAACTATACAAGAATGTGCTCGTGTCATGCTATACTCAAAGAAACTGCCTCAACACTTTTGGGCTGAAGCTATGAATACAGCATGTTACATTCTCAATCGTGTCACTTTAAGAGCTGGCACCACTAAGACCCTATATGAATTGTGGAAAGGAAGAAGACCTACTATCAAGTACTTTCATGTATTTGGAAGTAAGTGTTACATTCTGATAGACAGAGAGCAAAGGAGGAAAATGGATCCAAAAAGTGATGAAGGTATATTCTTGGGATACTCAACCAACAGAAGAGCTTACAGAGTGTATAACTCCAGAACTCAAGTGATGATGGAATCAATGAATGTGGTGGTAGATGATGTATCAACTGACGCTAAGACAGATGAAAGTCCAGAAGCTGAAGCATTTGAATTCCAGCCTGAAGAAACTGCCAATATAGAAGAGTTTGAGGTAACTCCTGATTGTCCTACCACTGATGATACTGTTGCTCCAGTTAGTAAAGAACCATCTATCAGAGTCCAGAAAAATCATCCCAAGGATCTGATCATAGGCAATCCTGATGATGGTATTACCACAAGAAGAAATCAAGATATAATTTCTAACTCTTGCTTTGTGTCAAAAATAGAGCCAAAAAATGTCAAAGAGGCTCTCATGGACAATTATTGGATTACTGCTATGCAAGAAGAGCTGAATCAGTTTGAAAGAAGTGAGGTTTGGGATCTAGTTCCTAGACCAAAAGGGTTGAATGTAATAGGCACTAAATGGGTTTATAAAAATAAATCTGATGAAAATGGAACTATTACAAGGAACAAGGCAAGGCTTGTGGCACAGGGATACACTCAAGTGGAAGGTTTAGACTTTGATGAGACTTTTGCCCGAGTTGCTAGATTAGAGTCTATACGGTTGTTACTTGGTGTTGCATGCATTATGAAATTTAAACTTTTCCAAATGGATGTTAAGAGTGCCTTTCTCAATGGGTACTTAAATGAAGAGGTGTATGTGGAACAACCAAAAGGCTTTGTGAATCCAGACCTTCCTGATCATGTCTACAAGTTGAAGAAGGCTTTATATGGGTTGAAACAAGCTCCTAGGGCTTGGTATGAGAGATTGACTGAATTTCTTGTCAATCATGGATACAGGAAAGGAGGACGTGATAAAACTCTGTTTGTAAAAGAAGAACATGGTAAACTAATGATAGCACAAATTTATGTTGATGACATAGTGTTTGGTGGGATGTCAAGTCAGATGGTGGAGCATTTTATCAAACAGATGCTGTCAGAGTTTGAGATGAGTTTAGTAGGGGAATTAACATTTTTCCTTGGACTACAAGTGAAGCAAATGGATGAAACAATATTTATCTCTCAGAGTAAGTATGCAAAAAATATTGTCAAGAAGTTTGGAATGGATACCGCTACTCACAAGAGGTTTCCAGCACCTACTCACTTGAAGTTGACAAAAGATGAGAAGGGTGTTAGTGTTGATCAGAGTCTCTATAGAAGTATGATAGGGAGTCTCCTATATCTTACAGCTAGTAGACCTGATATTAGCTTTGCAGTGGGTGTGTGTGCAAGATATCAAGCTGATCCAAAGATGAGTCACTTAACTCAAGTAAAAAGAATCCTCAAGTATGTTAACGACACATGTGACTATGGCATGCTGTACTCACACAGTGACAACTCTCAACTCATTGGATTTTGTGATGAAGATTGGGCTGGCAGTGCTGATGACAGAAAGAGCACTTCTGGTGGTTGTTTCTTCTTAGGAGAAAATTTGATATCATGGTTCAGTAAGAAACAGAATTGTGTTTCTCTCTCAACTGCGGAAGCTGAATACATTGCAGCTGGAAGTAGTTGTTCACAACTTGTCTGGATGAGACAGATGTTAAGGGAGTATAATGTTGAGCAAGATGCTATGGCTTTGTATTGTGATAATTTGAGTGCTATCAATATCTCTAAAAATCCTATACAACACAGTAGGACCAAGCACATAGATATTCGTCATCATTTTATCAGAGATTTAGTAGAAGAGAATGTGGTGGTGTTGAAACATTTTGCTACTGAAGAACAACTCGCTGATATATTCACAAAAGCTCTAGATGCTAACCAATTTGAGAAGCTAAGGGGTAAATTGGAAATATGTCTATTTGAAGTATAGCAATTAATGAGGTGGCGTGCACTGAATTGTTTCTCTTCCCTCCACTTAGTGGTGCACGTAATTTTAGGAAGCAAAATCCAAACCTCCCATAACTGCCTACACCATCAGCTCCCTATCTCACGCGTTATACATTCAAAAATCAAAAACTTTCCCTATTCTATTTCTGAACTCCTTCTCTCCCACTCAAGCTCCAAACTGTTCAACTTCTTCGAAAGCACTCATTTCACCATGTCCACACCAACCAAAATCTCTGCTCAAGCAGATTCTGTGACTGATACTCCTTCGAAATCTACTCGCTCGAAGGTTAAGGAGCAACCGGCAGCGTTAATTGTTCAAGCTTCACCTCTCGATGTTGTGCATGCAACGGAAGTGGAATCACGATTGATACGATTAAAAAGTGTTGTCAAGAAAGAGAAAGTTTACAAATCTCCTGCTGTGTCAAAGAAGAGTTCAAAATCAAAGCCGAGGAAGAAGCGAGGTGAATCAACGGCGACAATCGGTCTCTCTATGTCAGACCTCTACCATTCTGACAATCCTTTCAAATCGCGTGATGTCGCGACTGATGTTGGCGCTTCTGGCCATGATTTAAAAGGTAATAATGCTATACCCTCTGCTCCTGCTGTTGATGAATCCAATATTGTTGAAAAAGCTGTTGAATCGGAAGATCTAGGAAAAACTCAACAAACTGAAATCCTAGGTACTTTTGATTTAGAAAAGGAAAAGGATATTGATAATGTTAGTGAGGCTGATGCTGGTTTATTAAGGAAAACCCTAGTGATAAGACTGAGAAGACTAGGAATGATGGTGAAATGGAGAGTTTAGAGAAATCTAGTCCAGTTAAGACCCTAGAAACTACTGATGTGATGACTGTGTTGAATTCGGAAGTTATTCCTGTGCTTGATGAAACCAAGAAAATTGTTGAAGAAGTGGTGACATGTGTTAATGAATCTGACCCTGTAGCCCAGACTGATGTTGTGCCAGAAGCTGAAGCTTCTTTGGACCAACAGGTTTCAAATCCTGATAATTCTGCAGAAGCTGATTCTGACTCTGGTTTTAGTAGTGGTAAGGCTGATGAAACAAGTACTGGTAGTAAGAAGAGTGATCAGGATGGTGAGGTTAATAAAGATGTTCAAACCTCTAAGTCTGACAAGAGTGAAGAAACAAGAAGTGGTGAGGATGGTGAAGGTGTTGCTGGATCTGGTAATAAAGAGAAGGCTGTTAGTGAACGAAAAGACTCCTCTACTGAGTCCTCAGCAGAAGAGAGTGGTTCAACTGAAGAAGCTGAGTCTGATGTACAGAAGGTGATTGATGTGGATGAGGAAAGGTCTCAGTCTCCTCCTCTGGTGAAAACTTTTGGTGCTGGTGTAGCAAAAAGGCTGAGGAGCAATGCTGGTAAAGCTGTACCATCTGTCTCCAAGTCCCCTGTTGTAGAGTCTGTTAAGAAACCCGTTAAGAAACCAATGTATGGACCTCCTAGACCTAGGAGTAAATTTGAAACATCTGCTGTCCAGAAGAAACAATTAAAGAGGAAAGCTGATGATAATGATTCTGATTACGAAGTTGAAAAGTCTGTGACCAAAGGTGAAGCATCTGGTGGAGCTTCAGTTGGCAGAAAAAGTGTAGGTGGTAGGAAGGTTCCTGCTAATGTTCCTGAGGTCCCTATTGATAATATCTCTTTTCATCTTGCTAGTTGTGTGGGGAAATGGAAGTATGTTGTTCAGAGAAGGGTTGCCTTAGAGAGAGAACTTGGGAAAGAAGCCCTTGAGTGTTCTGACATTGTGAGTTTGATTGAGGAAGCTGGTTTGATAAAGACTGTGTGGGGAATGGGAGAGTGTTATGAACAGCTGGTCAGAGAGTTCATTGTGAACGTCCCTGAGGACTGTGATAACCCCCAAAGTCCTGAATATCATAAGGTGTTTGTGCGTGGTCTGCTGGTGAACTTTTCTCCTTCCATTATTAATGAGTTTCTGGAAAGGGATGATGCTAGAACCCCTGAGGTGGAGTTGAGTGATGGTGACTTGGCCAAGGCTATTACAAATGGCCGTGTGAAGCAATGGTCCAAGGGTAAGAAGGTGTCTTCCAGCAAACTGTCTGTGAAGTTTGCATGCTTGAACAAGATTGGCACTGTCAATTGGGTGCCCACTGTGCACTCCTCTGATATTTCTACTGACTTGGCACGGTTGATTTATACCATTTGGTCCAAGGTGAAATATGATTATGGCTCTTATATTTTCCATCAAACCTTGAAGCATGCTGACAGCATGGCCATCAAGAAGCCCATTGCGTTTCCAACCCTGTTGTGTGGTATTATTTTAAGTCAACAACCTGGCATTTTAAGGAGTTCTGATTTTCCTATGAAGAGGAAAGCTCCTTTGATTCTGCACAGCAAGCTGTTTGAAGGGACACATGCTCAAGACGTTGCTACAGCATCTGTCCAGAAGTCATCTGCTGCCCTGACTAGGAAGGATATGATTGCAGAGCTGAAAGCTACCTGCAAAGGGTTAGAGGACCAGAGGTTGAAGCTGGAAGCTGTTATCCAGGCCCTGGAGCTTGAAGAAGCTGGTGCTGGAAATATTGATGTTGATGATGGTGGTGAACCTATGATAGAGGGCTCTGATGAAAGCCTCTCTGAATGATGATCTTGCTCCTGTGTTCCTTATGCTCGAATTTTTTTCTTTTTTTTTGACTGTACGTTGAGGGCTATGCCCAGGATATTTTGTGCACTTACATGTGCTACTGGTCTGTAATAATGGTACTATGATGTGTTGCTACTCTTGTTTATGCATGAAGTATTCTGTTTGTCAAAATTATGGCTAAAAAGGGGGAGTAGTAGTATGTATATGTATCTGTTCTGTTTGTGATAATGCTGTGACATAAGCTACAACATCTGTCTGTCTATGTGTGTGCTATGATTGAGGGGGAGCAAGTATGATAAGTATGATATATCTGTATGTGTATGTTTGTTCTATTGAGGGGGAGCATTTTCTACTGTGATATATGCATGAACTCAGGGGGAGTAATCTATCTTTGTTGTGATGCATGTTGTGTGTGACAGATGCCATTCCAAGTGCTAAGGCATCTTGTCTGTTTCAAAGGAATCCATTTTTACTTGATACCTGAGAATTTGTTTTTCTCAGTACTGTAGGAATTTATTTTTCCTATGGTGATTCATATCTGTGGGAATTTATTTTTCCCTGGTTAAACTGTATGGCGCTTATGTGTGAGAGTTTATTTCTCTCCTATATTGTATCCTTATGAGGCTAAGTTGTGAATTTCCGCTGTTGCATGCCTCTGATGCTGCTTGTTCATTATTTCTCACTTGAAGATCTCTTTTGAAAATAATGTGACGAAGTATTATCTTCTTTCTTAGCTGTGTGTTTGCGTTGACTTGAAGGAAGGTATGTACTGCATCTCTCCAGAACTGGTCTTAATTTGCTTTAGCCAAAATTTGCCAAAGGGGGAGATTGTTGGTGTTTTGTATGTTGGCCTCATTTTGCAAAAACAAGTTCAAGCAAGATGTTGGACCAGATGCCGTAGCATGTGGGTACAACATCTGTCATGCCGGTATTTAATGCTCTATATTGCGCGCCATATCTTCGAAGATTCTCTGTAGCAATATTTTCGCCTTACTTGCTTATCAAGACGCACGTTTTAAACAATGGTTTATAAGGAGGCTGCTCCAAGAAATACTTTCCAGAAGATGCTACACCATTTATGGAAACCTGTGATTCTTTCCATTTCATGTGTGCTGGACTTTGCAAAAGGACAGCTGAAGATTAAAGCCCAAGAAGAAGACCTAGCCCATGCTAACTCAGGTCATATAAATATGTGAAGACTAAAACCTAAATTGTTACTGAAGCCGTATCTGAAGAACTTAGTTTTAAGGTTTGAGTCTTGTTATTTGTAAGCCTTTTCTTGTGGATTCTATAACACAAGCTTAGGCCTGTTTGGTTTGTTATTTGTATAACTTCTCCCAAGCTTTTAAGCACGGAGACTGTTTTGTTGTTTGGTTAGTGAAACCACACTGTTCGTTGAACTGAATAATCACGAGGTTCGTGATAGAAAGGAAGTGAGACGGGGTCTCAAACTTAGGAGTTCCTAGGTTGAGTTAGCACGGGTAGAGTCTAGGTGATAAGTCGTAAACTTGTATGTTTGCTGTGGGCTTAGAACTAGATCTATTATAGTGGATTCCTTCCTGGCTTGGTAGCCCCCAGAGTAGGTCGTTGTGTACGCCGAACTGGGTTAACAATTCTCTGTGTTGTTTACTTCATTGTCTGTTGCTTTACTTGTTGATTATATTCTACTGTGGACATACGCTAGAGCATTTGTCTTAGCATTACAACTGACTGCGTACGACAATTGCTATAGCTTCTGTCTTAACATCTGTCCCCAGTAGGTGCCAGAATTTCAGTTAGTAATTTAATTCATTCCTCTGTTACTAATTAGTAATAGTAAGTAATTCATACCTCTTAATTTAACTTGGTTTCTTATTTAATTTGGACAACTAAATCTGATTTATATTTCATCAGTGTTTGAAAGATAAGGTGTGGGTAGGTGGTAGCATAGTAGAAGAGATGTGTTAGGGACTAGGATACTAAACTTGGGCATATGATTTGTAGGAGCTATGGTCGGACATGGATGTTTGCCAATCAAATGTCAAAAGAATACCAAGATAGAGTGAAAGAGTTTGTTAGGGTAGCCGTTGCTCATGCAAAAAACAAAGCAATAGACAATTGCAAAATCATATGCCCTTGCTTAAAATGTTGTTATAAAGATGTTACTGCAGATGAATTGGAAGATCATTTAATGTAGAGCACCGTTGTGTTGGACTGAAGTAGGGGATTGCGGGTTATTGGGACCTGACATTGTACAGGAAACTACTATGAAGATTAAGTCAGTTCAGGAAAAGATGAAAATTACTCAGAGTAGACAAAAGAGTTATGCTGATCATGGAAGGAGACCCCTATGGAGTTTAATGAAGGTGATCATGTTTTCCTGCACGTAACGCCGAAGTTGGGTTTGCGCGGTGTTTTTAAAACCAAGAAACTTTGTCCGAGGTACATTGGACCCTATAATATCATTAAGTGTGTTGGTTCTGTCGCCTATCAGTTACCCTTGCCACCATCTATGTCAGGGATGCATGATGTATTCCATGTATCTCAACTCAGAAAATTCATTCCAGATCCATTTCGGCCAGTGGAGTTAGAGTCGATTGATTTGAAGCCGGATCTAACTTATCAGCCTGATCCTGTTCGTATTGTGGAGCGTGATGTCAAGGTTCTGCGTAGTAAGCAAATTCCTATTGTGAAGGTTGAGTGGGAGCAGTCTCCGGATGGAGAGTTCACTTGGGAGTTGGAATCCGAGATGATGAGCAACTATCTTTACCTTTTCTCAGGTATATTTTCAATTTCGAGGACGAAATTTCTTTAAGGGGGATAAATTGTAACATTCCTAAATTCTTTCATTAGTATCATACACTATTAATGGTGTTTTTCTAAAACCCTCACATGATAATACCTAGCATTAGTGATTTGGTTCAATTAAGGGTAGTAGTGGTCACTTTATGTGTTGTTTAAAAGGGAAAGAGTCAAATGGTCATATGGTGGACATGTGTTTCCTTGTAGTACCAAATCTATGACTCATACACACACCACTACATTTTCTCTTTCATTTCTTTTGCTGAAGAAAACAGAATAAGCATAACCAACACACCTCTCTCTTTGCTCTCATCTCTCTCTCACGCCATTTTCATCATCACCACCTTAAATCAACTTATTTTTCTCTCTCAAAATCCAGCATGCAAGTGGAAATTCTTGTTCCGTAGGTTGTGATAAGCTTAGTGGTAAGTTCAATTTCTTCAAACCCCTTCCCAATCCCTTCAAATTCGTACTCCAATTTCACCCCTTTTGAAACTACAAATCTGATTTTCTTGCTTGTCTTGCTTTGGGTTTAACTCAAATGGGATGATTATGCCATTCTAAGTCACAATTGGGAAGGACAAGGTTCTAAAGGAGGAAGATAGGTTTTGGGGCTGAGTGTTTCTTTCCATCAAATTTCTGCAATTTCTCCCAAGTCAAGAGGTGGGTTCGCCTTAGGTGATGTTTATAAGAATTCTAGGAGTAGAATTTTGATTATTAAGAATTATGCTCTAATTTCACATTGATTTCAATTATATATATATATATATATATATATATATATATATATATATATATATATATATATATGCATTTATCTTGATTGAATTGGTTATGTGCTTAAGTTTTAGGTTGCCTAAAATTAGCTTAATGTAGGTTGAAATATATTTACAAAATGTCATTTGTTAGTACTATGAATTGGAGAAGTTTTGGATTGAATTGGTTGTGTGTTTGCTGTACTGAAACTGCAGAAAATCATGTTTTTTTAACAGGGTAAATCGATTTACCTAGCAGGGAACTCGATTTACCTTGTCACTAGAAGTTTGAAAACGCCTCTTTGCACTGGGTAAATCGATTTACCCATTCAGGGAAATCGATTTACCTACCTGCTGACTTGAAAAATTGTTTTCTAACCTACACAAGGTTTCAGTGCTCATAACCCAATTGGTTTTAATCGATATTATCCCCGAATCATAATACAACACTTCACACCTTGAAAATATAGGATTAACCTCATACAACCAATGTGAAACAGTGTATGGAATTGTATATATAAATAAATGATAATTTGATTTAGTTTAGAAATAATCCTGTTAATTAGTCAGTTTTGCGTACAATTGGTAAGATTTGGTGATAGCTATGCTATCTTTGGGATTTGTTAGAATCCAATCTTGAATAAAATGAATTAATAAACTGTAAGCTTTTGCCATGACGATAAATTATATCGCAGACGGATTTGTGAGGCATCTGAGACCGGCTTACCTCGGAGTGTCCTATTTGTAAAATTTGAACAAGATAATATTGTGTGATACACCATTTGATTATGACATTATTATATAAGACTTTATAATTGTGACTGACTAATAGGTTTGGGATTATTTTGGTTGATTAATCGATTCCCGAAGACAGGGAATTTAGTAACTGGGTAGTATGAACCTATTGAGACGAAGTAACTGTCTCATCCCCCATTATTTATTGATTTCAGATAAGCAGGGTGATCGTGGTAAGAAAGCAATGGAGTAACTAGCCAGAAGACTTGTTTATGTCTAATTATTTTATATTGTATCGTACTTCAAATGTGAACTTATGTTGTTTCATAACTTGTACTCGTATCGTGATCGTGCTACTTTGTGAACCTTATGTATGTTGTAATATTAATGTATCCAGTACCGTTTATTCTCGTTCCCATTATATTCTAGACAATTTAATGTGGGGTGTTAATGGAATTGATAAAAGTTATACATGTTGGACTTCGCACGGCAAAAAAAAACTAAGTCCACAAATTTGAAAAGCAGTGTGAGAGATACATCAAATGATTTTGGAAGGGACACTTATGAGTTTGATCGAGTCGAAGACTTTGTGAATGTAGTTGAAGAAGATCTTCGTGATTGTCCTAAAATGTTGGAGAGACTAGTAAGTGATTCAGAGGAACCGTTGTACGATGGATGTACTAAATTTTCAAGATTGTCTGCGGTCTTAAAATTGTATAACTTAAAAGCAAGCAACAGATGGACTGATAAGAACTTCACATATTTGCTAATTTTGTTGAAAGATATGTTGCCTGAGAATAACGTGCTCCCTAGTCGAACCTATGAGGCTAAACAAATGTTATCTTCTATTGGCATGAGTTACGAGAAGATACATGCTTGTCCTAATGATTGCGTTTTATTTCGAAATGAGTATGCATCATTAAATATGTGTCCTAAATGTAGTGCTTGGCGATATAAGAAAAAAACAGCTCCAGCCAAAATGCTATGATATTTTCCGATAATACCAAGATTTAGGCGCATGTATCGTAATGAGGAAGATGCAAAGCACTTAACGTGGCATGCCAATGAAAGGATTGTTGATGGAATGCTTCGACACCCTGCAGATTCTCCTCAATGGGCAAAGATTGATGCTGATTACCCAGAGTTTGGGCAAGAAGCAAGAAACATACGCCTTGCATTATCGACTGACGGGATAAACCCTCATGGTATTCAGAGTAGTTCTCACAGTACCTGGCCGGTGATTATGTTGATTTATAACCTACCTCCATGGCTCTGCATGAAGCGCAAGTTCTAGGCCTAGACAAACAGGAAATGATATAGACATATACATGACTCCATTAATTGAAGACTTAAAGCTTATGTGGGAGATAGGTGTCGAGGTATATGATGAGTGTAGAAAAGAATTCTTCAATTTGAGGGCTATCTTATTTGGAACAATTAATGACTTTCCAACCTATGTAAATCTATCAGGCTATAGTATTAAAGGAAAGTGTGCATGCCCCATATGTGGAGATGATACAAATGCGATGCGGTTGGAGAAATGTAAGAAGAATGTTTTTCTCGGGCATCGTAGATTCTTAAATTCCAATCATCGTTATCGAAAGTGGAGACAAGCATTTAATGGAAAAACAGAAGAAGCTAGAGCTCCTTTGTTTTTGACTGGCGATGAATTACACGAAAAGGTAAAGTTTTTGAGCAATAAATTTGGAAAGCCTTTTGCAAGTGAACTTGTCACAAGTGGATGGAAGAAAAAGTCAATTTTCTTTGAATTGCCATATTGGAAGTCGTTGTATGTGAGACATTTCCTTGATGTGATGCATATTGAAAAAAACGTTTTTGAAAGTGTCATTGGTACATTACTCAATGTGCCAGGAAAGTTAAAGGATGACATCAATGCGAGGTTAGACCTACAAGTTATGGAGTTAAGAAAAGAACCGCATCCCGTTAAGAAGAGGAATCGTACATATCTGCCTCCGGCAGCTCATACCCTCTCAAGAAACGAGAAAATTACTTTATGTACGTTTCTTCACGAAGTTAAAGTTCCAGAGGGTTACTCTTCCAACATTAACTAAACTGTGTTTCTTCTTCAAAGCGATTTGTAGCAAAGTTATAGACCCTGGGAAATTGTTGTCACCTTATGTGAGCTTGAGATGTATTTTCCACCCTCATTTTTTGACATAATGGTTCATCTAACAGTCCACTTTGTCATGGAAACACAATACTATGGACCGGCTTATATGAGGTGTATGTACCCAATTGAACTTTACATGAAGATATTAAAAGGGTACATGAAAAACCGAAGTCGACCAGAGGGTTTTATTGTTGAACGATATATAGTTGAAGAAGCTATTGAGTTTTGCACTGGATACCTTTCGAATGTCGAATCCATAGGGATACCAATAATAGGGGAAGGGATTGGTGCAAGCAAAGTAGTGACTATCTCGAACATCGAGAAGGAGCAAGCACATTTGTATGTTTAACACAATTCTGATGAGGTTGAACCATATGTTGAAATGCACATGGAACAACTTAAAAGTTTGAACCCTAACAGGAATGAAAATTGGTTAACAAGAGAACATAATCGAGTTTTATATCGTGGCTAAGAAATCACATTTTTTCAGAATATGCTAAAAACCCCGATTTAATTTCAAAAAGATTGAGATGGCTAGCAACTGGACTAAATGTAACTGTTCTCTCTTACTCTAGGTATGTAATTAATAAGCATACATTTTATACAAAAGAACGTGATCATGAAAGCACTGTGCAAAATAGTGGTGTCACACTCATTGCTCAATCTATGCATGTCTCAAGTGCCAATGACAGAAATCCCACGTTTGCCAATATGTCATATTTTGGGGTCATCGAACGTATTTGGGAATTGGATTACTCATCATTTCAAGTGCCAGTGTTTGGTTGCAAGTGGGTTGATAACAATAATGGTGTACAAGTTGATGACTATGGGTTCATGAAGGTGGATCTCAATAGAGTAGGGTATAGAGATGAGCCTTTCATTTTAGCATCACAAGCTACCCAAGTATTCTATGTCACTGATCCTGCTGATGATAAGTGGTCTATTGTGTTTCTTACTAATAAAATCAATGATCACTACAAGAAAGAATTTGAAAATATAAATACTGATGATGATCCTTTCAATAATACATCAAACTTGTTTGAGAATGACCCAACCATGGATGATATTCTCTATATGAGAAACGATCATAATGAGGGGCTTTGGATGAATCCACCATTTTGTGTAACTAGAAAAAATAAAATTAAAAAGAAATATTTAACAAGGAAGAGGAAAAGACCGACTTGATTTTGTATGGTATAGTAACTTATAACTTATCTTTTATTCTTTTAATGTTATTGATTTACAAACTTAATTAATTTTATTCTCACTATTAGTAACATTATTTTATAGGTGAATGGCTTCTAGTTGGAAGGAAAACGGAACACGTGGTGTGACTCTGATGCGAAAATTTTTCAAAGCTAAAAGTAGTGGAATTAAGCTGGAAGTAAGTACATGTTGCTATATTATAAATACAATTTTTATGTAAGGTGTGTTTTTAGGTTACATGGAATAATAAAGGGCAACCAATTGGACGTCACAGCAGATACTTAAGTAGTTATATTGGTCTCACTGCTCGTCGGATAGTTCCAATTTATTTTGACCGTTGGAACACGATAGATGAAACCATAAAACCTGCCTATGATGCTTATAAAAAAGCTATTTGGGACGAAATTAGAGTAAGACACTAACTGAAGCTAATTATCCTACATAGCATTAAGTTAATCTATTTGTGTATATTTGGTAATGATCTCTATATCCTCGTCAAAGAAACACTATTGACTGTGGATATTTTATCATGATATTTATGAAAGAAGTTATCATGGAATATCCAAATAAGATTCCTGATAATGTAAGTTATTTTAATTATTATTAATTCATATAGGTACGTAATGTAATGTACTGTAATTTAATTCTGACTCAATTTTTTGTTTCTTTTATATTTGAAGTATTTTTCTCACCATAGACATCCTTCATACTCTAAAGTGAAGCTAGATGAGGTGAAGGAGGAGTGGGCTACCTATATGGTTGAAGATGTTATCAATGGTGCAAAAAGGCTGCAAAATAATAGTTCATCATTAATTGGTAAGTTGTATCTTATAAATATTTAATAATCCAAATATATTTTGATATGGCTGTTGTGCTTGGTAGAAAATGTAGTTGGTATTCTTGGATTTACACATCCATTGTCAAATTTTATGGCTACTTAGGAATTTGGACATGTGACACTTAAAATTTAGAGTAATGGGGATAATCATAATGTCCCCAAGATTATTAGAAATGGAATACAAATTGAGAGAACACAAGACAGTGGTTGGGCGCCACGTTTAGTGCACTAAAATGTATATAGTACTTATTGATCAAATAACGAGTTGGTAAAAAGTAATTTACCTTTTGACATTAAACAATAAGTTCAACAAGCAAATGCATATGTACTTGATTTGTTGTACATCTATATACACAATGACTATGACTCTGTTTGGTAAGACTTCAAAATGAGCTTATAGCTTTTAGCTTATAAGCTGAAAACTTTGTTTGGTAACGACCATTTTGTTATGAGCTTATAGCTTATTTTACTAGCTTATAGCTTATTTTCAAATGCTATTTCAAGTAGCTTATAGCTTTTAGCTTATAAGCTATAAGCTATAAGCTAGCTTATAAGCTAACCGCTATTTTTACCAAACAGAGCCTATGTTTTATTATACAGGTAGTTTGAAGCTTCGTTTTTCAATGAAGTGAGTGGTTCTCATCAAATGACAGGTGGCATAAGAAAGTAGCGTTGGAGTTTGACAATCTCTTTTTTGTAGTGGTCTTTGTGTTTGCACTAAAATTTGTCATCGATTTATGGCCAAAGTTTGACAATATCTCTTTTGTAGTGGTCTTTGTATTTGTACTTTGTACTATTCAATTCGAATTTATCTTGTAGTCGGATTCTTTTGATTTATGAAATGAATGTATTACAAGAGTTTTTGTTTTATTATTAGAGCTTTTCTTGTTTGCATATATATACAACACTATTTTTAAAAGAAATTAATAATATATGTTTTGAGAATCTATATATATATTGGTACAACTTTAAAGGTTCAAGAGCAAGTTGTCAAACAAAAACAAAATGCATATTATTGTTAAAAAGATCAAATATGAAAAAACGGACAAAATTATTCCAAAAAAAAAAGTAAAGGACATACAATAGCGTTGTTTACACGTGCGCTATTAAAAGTTGGACAGATAAGGAATTAAAATATCATGTTTATAATTGCGGGCGCTATTATAGATACCCTTATAACATCGCTTAAGAACGCGCTATTTTAATCACGCGCAATTACATACGAAAGCGCTTTTCAGAATAAACCGCTATTAAAGGGCACATTTGATAGCGTTTTAAAAACGCTATTATAAGCACTCAGACTTATAATAGCGCTACCAGTAATAGCGCTTTTAAGCGCTATTGAAAGTCAAAAAAAGCGCTTTTAAAGGCCTATGTTTGTTGTTGTGAATGACTGTAATTGTAACAACCGCAGTCGCATCCGCGATGACAACTGCAATTTAAAACCATGACTTGGATCTATGTAAAGATGAAGAACAAAATGTAGGATATTGTCGGAGATGAATGAGATCTATTTAATGGAGTTGATATTCTTAAATTTGCTAGTTTTTCTCGATTAACTTGAACTAGAGGCCGCTCTTTTGAGCAAATTGCTTTTTAATTTTGATGTTTAGTTGTCATTTGAACGATTTAAATTACTTTTAAATTATTATTATTTTATGTTTAATTATTTATATTAACAATTAAATTTTATTTATATAATTATATTAAAAAAAATTATACAAACATACTCATACCTTAATTTTTTTAAATACCGTACACCTATACACTTAGGCAATGTAGCCTATCGTATGACCTGATTTTGTAAACGTTCCATATATTTATTTTCCATTATTACAATCAAGGGAAAAGCTTGCCTTAGGTTAGGATTATAACTCCCGTTTGTTATAGATTTTTTTAAAATAGATTCTTATAGTGTTACATAATTTTTTTGTAAAAATAATTTATAAATTTTTTTTTTTTTAAAAAAACGTCAATTGAAAATTTAGTTTGAATAGTTATTCTTAAGATGTTATTTTAGGTAGTTCATTATTTTAATGAAACTTTTTTTGGATATCAAAATTGTAAAAAATCATTTTTGAAATACAACTTTTTGAAATAATTACAATTTTGAATATGTTTTGATTTTTATAATGTATGTTTATATTATATGATGTCAAAATTACTATTTCAATTTAGTTAAAACAAATATATAAAAACTTGTAATAAAAAACAGTTTTATTTTAAAAAAATACAAAGAAAAAATCCATTTTTTTAAAGCTGAAACAAACATACTCATAATTAGGTCTAACAGCGCCACAACTTATTGACTCATCCATATAGTTTGGTATTAAGATGAGGAAGTAACATGTCAAGGAATTTAAAAGAGTAGTATTGGTAGATTAAGAAAGGTGAATATATACATTATGCCCTGAATTTCTAATTTTAAGACACCCCCAGACCCCCACCCCAATTCTTCATTCAATTTGACACTATTTGCCTCTTAGATATATAACTAAATGACGTGGCAATGAAATGTAGGATAATTAATTAAAACAAATAATTTGATCATGAGGTTTGTTAAAGGCATAAGCAACGTTGAAAGATGGAAAACCATTGCTAGGTTCTCATGTTAGTTTATTTAAGTCTTTAATCATAGAGACGATATAGTTGTGAATCTTTTGAAAGCAAAACCAGAATAATTCTTCAAAAGGAATTAGGAATATCCCAATGATAATTCAAGATAAAATTGAAGGTGTGACACAAGAAGGGGGGGCGGGGGGGTTGAACTGTGTTTTGACAAGTGAAAACTTTCTAGATATCAGAGTCTATTTTGCAGCGGATGTGTCAAAACAACAATCAATAAAATAGAGAGAGTAAGGAAGAGATGAACACACATAATTTATACTGGTTCCCCTCACAAAACAATAGTACTCCAGTCCCCTTGTACTTACAAAAGAGTTCACTATAATCACACAAGATTACACAATTGCTCAAGCACACAAGCAAGAGACTTCCAATGTTCAAGCACACAAGCAAGAGACTTCCAATGCTCCAGATCACACAGCAGGAGATTTCACAGTGCTCAAGCACACAAGCAAGAGACTTCCAAATGCTCAAGCACACAAGCAAGAGATTTTCAATTTGCTCAAGCACGCAGGCAAGAGACTTCCAATTTGCTCAACCAAATAAAGCAAGAGACTAGCTTAATTTACACCTATAGACTAAACTCTATTAAAAATGTAATCAAAACTTCTGAGTCTTGATTTTGGAATTCAAACAATTCAGAGTTGTAGTCTTGTGCAGATATCTTCTATTAAGCTCTTGATGAGAACACTTCTTTATGCAGTTGACAAAAGATTTTGTGTTGAACGAATTCTTCTATCTTTTCTTCGTGTTTTGCACTGGTTCGTTTTCTGTAACGACAAACACAACTTTGTCCATTCAAAGAGGTCTTCAATATTATAGGCAGTTTGAATTGAGACGTTTGAAATGTGACCGTTGAAAGTACAACAGTTTTCCTGGAAATTCATCTTTGTATTTTTCCCAAAATAGGCAAACAGCTTCTACTTCTTTTTCCTTGAAGGTAGATGTTTGCACAGAAGAGGTAATATTGTACCGTTGTCTTCAACTCCCTTTTTGACTGAACCAGATGACATTGATTTGCCTTTGCATTGGTCGTCTCGTCGTATCTTTAAGCGTAACGGGAATATCTGAAGACGTGGCCTTATCAGAGTTATTATCCTTAAGATCATTGTAGCTTCTGAGAGCATACTGTGTTGCTTCTGATAAGCTCTTCTTGCTTCTGAGAGTCTTTGTCCTCTGAAAGGTTGTAAAGCGCTTCTTGGTGAACTCAGACCTTCTGAGTCATTCAGATGCTTGTATTCTATTCTTTGACTCCTCAGATTCTATCTTCTTTCTTTCTGCACACTCAAGTAAATTATTAGTATTCTTCATGTTAGCAATAATACTTTGTTATCATCAAAACTTCATTAAGTTCATAGGGTTTGTTTGAGAAACCTTTCTTGTTCCAACAAAAATGACTAACCTTAGCCTAAAGAATAGTAATGAACTTATGAACATAAACATTTGATTTTCTTTCTATATATAGAAGGATAATATTCTTCATCAATTTAGACTTTACAATTTGATAACCTTCCTTGTGATATTCATCTTCCAAAAGCCCCATAAAATTTTGAAGTTGACAAGGTGTAAAAATCCGTACTCACAAATATAAACACATAAAATTTGCAACGATCATGGTTCAAATATTTTAATATTTTTTACATATAAAATATATAGAGATATTTATACAAATAATACATTAATGTTGGTATTTTAAAAATATTCAGAAGTTTTCAAAATTTTATCACGTAAATTTATATATAAATTATAAAATATTGTTGGAAGTGACTTCGCATGCATTTATATTATACACTATGCCAAAAAAAAGGCGGTTTATCGTGCTCATTTTGAGCTTTTATAGCTAGCGCTTAAAAGCATTATATATAGATGTTGTTGATCCCCATTATAAGAAGTTTATATATATGCATGGAAATTGTTCAAGAATCGATAGAGAGTAGTGTGTATTGAGAAATATTAATGGAAGGGTGAGAAAGAGCACCGGTGTAACAATAATTATGACATGAATATAAAGTTATAGTCTTAGAAGCAACAAATATATGTCCCGTGAGCTTAGCTCAGTTGGTAGGACATTGTATTATATATGCAGGGGGCCGGAGTTCAAACCACGGTCATCTCACTTATTCACCTTAAGAGTGATATTTCTAGCCACTAAACAACTTGATAAAAAAGAAGAAGTAATTAACAAATATATATTTTTGCAACTAAAATATAAAATATATTTTGATAGGAGGTGTAACACCCAACCCCGTTATTTAAATATTTCTAACTTTATTAAAATCTTTTCAAAATTCGCAACGGAAAATCACAATTTAATTATAAAATGTTTGGTTAAGGTATTACAAGCTTCAACATAATTAACTAATTGATTAATTAGCCTAAACATCGTCTACAAAATCCTTTTATAAAAAGATACATTTTTCACAAGTAAATACTTTAACTTATAAAGGACTCTATATCCTAAATACAACTATTTCCCGTGTCACACTCAGAGCGGAGCTTCACCAAACACTTGGGCATCAAATAAGCACATAACATGTAAATCTGGACCACCCAACGGTCCAGAAGTACACAAAACAGAGAGTTAGTAAATCATAACCAACAAAATACAAGTGTAAGAAATATACTTAACACTTCATCATATTATCATTAATAAACTAACTCTCACAAATATAATCATACATATTCTCTCAATCTTAAATCATACATAAGATTATTCACATAGCACCTTCAAACACCATAAGAAACAATGTTCATCGCCAAGATTCAATCAAACAACTCACACAAATCACACAATGTCACATATCAATTATCAAGTATATGCACACATTTTCTAATGCAATCTAATGCCAATTCTCATGCTATGTCACCCTAGACATATCTAATGCATGTGGTACCAATCGTCTTTATTAGAGTATCTCACTGATCAGTGCATTTTAATGCACTTTTTAATCACTCCGTGCTATGGCAATTTTATGACTTCTCCTGCTATTTTGGTATTTTTATCATGTTTTGTGTTTAGAGTCTAGTTTTGCTATTTATTTTCGTAATAAACAGTAATTTGACACCTTCTCATTGTGCAGACCATAACTTGAGCTACGAATATCGGATTGAGGCGCGGGAAGATGCGTTCGAAAGCTAAGAGAAAGAACTACAACTTTCATGTTGAAGCCGAAAGCCAATTTGGAGCGAAAAGGAGTCATATTTACTCGTCATGTTTCAGACTTACAAAGATTTAATTATTTTCAGCATAACTTATATTTTTCCGGCCCAATTGTTTTGTGGCCCGTTTTGCTTGCTTATAAAAACCGAAAATCTGACCTAGGTCAGGGTTACACACTCATTCACGAAATTAAAAAGAACTAGCCGCCGATCTTTTAATGGAGAACTAATACCCTAGATCAATCCGTTGGTTTAAGAAACTTTGATTCATTATCTGTAAATTTCGCTGCCTCCTTTACTTTATAACTTGCAATTCGTTTTTCATTTGATGCTTAATTGTATGTATTTTTACAAGGTTATTCGAATTAAGTTGCCGCTTGTTTAATTTAATTCGTTTAGGAATTTACAGAGTCTATACGCTTGTTATAGGATTGATTGAATTCACGTTCTTTTTGTAACATTGATCGTGATTCTGTGACGCTTGTTATAGGATTGATTGAATTCACGTTCTTTTTGTTTGCTTTGTCATGGTCAATTCGAAAATATTGTTATAAGCTTTTTAAACAGTCCGAATTCGTATAAAACTAATTGACGCTTGATTAGTTAGTTTAATGATCAATCAAGGATAGAAACTGAAACAAAATTATTCTTTTGCCATGAACCGATGATACGTGATGAACGAAGTTAGACGAAACCAATGGATTGATTGTCTCACTATTTATCAAACTTCACAAATTTTTATATTCTGTTTCATATATCGAAAACCCCCAATTTACAGTTTAATTATTCTAATAATTGTTGAATACTAATTGAGTCTTTGGGAGACGACCAAGGTTAATTACCTTGTACTACTCTTAACTTAAAATATTATTTGATCACAAAACGACCGTGATCACTCACCTCTAATATCCGTCTTTATCGAATAAAATTCGATATCCGTCTTTATTGGAATATCCAATATCCCTATTTAATACATGAATGCATGAATGATTCATGTACAGCCACAAACACTTAATATAACATAATATTAAGTTTTACTTTATGATATGAAACACTATCCATATTCGTCTTTATTAATATATCTCACAATCTTAATATACTTCTTTATCAAATAAAATTTGATATCCGTCTTTACTAAAATAACACAAAACCTTAATCTACTTCTTTATTAGAATAAAACAATTCTAATATTCTTCATTCATACATATACATATCACACATTCATCAACAAAATCAACAAATCATTATTAATTAAAACATCCTTAACATTCGTTATTAATTAATAAAACTCAACATCCTTCATCATTAATCAAAACATCATCAACAATTCTTAAGCATACAATTAATCCATGTTATAAACAAGTAATTGCACTTTAAACATTAGTAAACATTGTTTAAACATCATTAAACATTGTTTAAACATTACTTTGTCCTGGCATTTTCACCCGGCGAGGAAAAACAGAATATTTTGCCGAAATCGGCGAGAACCGGCGAGAACTGGCGAACCATCTCGCCCGGCGAACTCATATAGAACAGCGTGCTCTGCATCGCGAGTTCAAACTCAAAATCACCCAAAAATCCCATTTTTCAGTTCCAGATCCCAAAATATGTTGTTTTCAAGTATATAACATATATATAAACATGAAAGTACACTTAGATTCACAGATTCATATCATTTCATACCGAAAAGTAAGAGATTTATAATTTTATTCAAAAATTCATAAATGAGTGGAGAAAGTTTGGGTTCGGAGAAATCGGCATTCTCCCCTTTCTCGAGTCACTCGCGATTATGAAAACTAACTATCTTACCTTATCTCGACGATTCTCGGATTTGGCTCTTGAATATCCAAGAAATTCCTTGCCCTAGCTCTCCTCCTTCTCTCTTGCTCTTCCTTCTCTCTTCTTTCTCACCAAAGTCACAAAATGTGACAAAGTGAGCTTTCTCTCTCTAACTCTTGCTATTTATAGCTCTCCCCAATTCTCTACGACTTGGCCCATTAGTCTAAAGCCCAATAATCTCACTAATTGTGTAACTCTCATAAACTCGCTCAATTAACTAATACTCTCGCTAATTAATTAATCGCCACAAAATGAAATAATAATAATAATAAGCCACAACAATATATATATATATATATAATATAACGAGTACCACTCTCCCCCACTTAAAAGATTTTCGCCCTCGAAAATTACACGACTAAAATCAACTCCGGATAAAACTCCTTCATCCGATTCCACAACAAAACATTTAAAACTCAACAGATTACCGAGTTCGACAAAATTAGTCTATCCCAATCAACACAACTGTTGAGACAAAATCCCAATTTGATGTTTTAAAGATAACCAACCTCTTAATTATTTTTAAGTGTAATTCTAATCTTTTTGGTATCTAACAAGTGCTCTTGAGTGTTTTAAATTAAGTTAGGAACAATTGAGCAATTAGATCAAATATCATGTTTTTATTCTGATAAAAACAAAAGCTTCAAGAACGGTCTCAGATTGATCTCTGAAACCTGCGCAACATCATTTTCACACAATCAAGACAATTGATCACTTTTATCTTGGGCTTAACTCACAAAATTCCTACAGTCCAAGAGATCATTTAAGGCAAAAAATTCTCTCATGAATAGAGAACTTACTATTTTTATCAAGTTCTATGTTTGAACATGTGAAAATTGAGCATATGACACAAGAATATTTTTATACATAATTGATGGAACTGACTGTGTATGGACCATGGAAAATTAGACAGCACATCCTAGTCTTGAAGTTGACTTGTACTTAAAAGGAATAAAGAAAGAACATTCTCCAATGTTGTTTCTCTTTCTCTATGACACTTGTACTTACGAAAAGGACATCTTGGAACATCAAGTACAACCTCCAACTGTTGATTTTATCCACAACAGCTGGCCTTTACGTGCTCTAGCTTCTTTGCATCATAAGGAAGAAATTCAGTCACGCCCAGAATTTGGAGAACGGTCTCAGACCAATGCTGGAAAGAGAAAACATTCACTTGGAGTGACACCAGTTTGCATACAGTTGTTCAAAGGTTATCCTAAAGCTGCACAACGGTTATACTTGCTTGTTAAGCAACATACAGCAACATTACAGCTCAACAACAGCTCATCACACACTCCTCTTTCAAAAGTCAGAAGAAGAAACTTTGGAGATCAATCTCAGACTGATCAGTTTTCTTTAAAATACATGAGCTGTCATTATGCAGAGCTACTAGCCGTTATTTTCAAGCTTCTAACGGATATACTTCGTGGCCAAGACTCCCTGATCATCATTCATCTATATATAGAGGTCCTTGGCAACTTTGAAGAGCAAGAGTGAAACTTAACTTCAACACTTGTTTTTGTGATACAAGTTTTTATCAAGAGCTCTTCTTTTCTCTCTCACTCAGATTTGTAATTAATATATCTAGGATCAGAATATCCATTGAGTGTTTTTGAGAGTTTTTCCATCCATCTTCAAAGCTTCTCATTGTGTATTGAGTGAATAGGCTTTGATTACCAAATCTTCCATCATTGTAACCATTGGCTCAAGTTAGTACGTAACTACTAATTGAGTGACACCTTCATAGTCAGTGTGACTGAGGTAGATTAAGCTTGTAGGGCTTAGAAGAATTGTTGGTCTTGGATCTAGATCAAAGGAAGTGTAACTTGAGATCATTAGCATCTCTTAGTGGACAATCTCACAAGGAGTGTGGGGACTGGACTAGCCCAAGTATTTTGGGTGAACCAGGATAAATTGTTTGTGTGCATTCTCTTCCCTTACTTTGATTTAATTTGCGCAAACACTAATCACAACTTAATAGTTATATATACTGTCAGAGAGTGTTGGGAGAACGTCCTCCAGTCTGCAACACTTTTTGAATATTTGTTTTAACCAACAATCTAATAATATTCTTCAAGTATATTGTGATTGATAATTTTTATAAGCAATATTTTAAAGGTTCACAATTCAAACCCCCCCTTTCTTGTGAAAAACTTTGCTACTTCAACAATATCATCTACTATCAACAAGAGATCAAGGACGGCTAGTTCCTCAATTTATCAATAGACAGACAACAATCATGATGGTGGCATAAACCATCTTTACCAAGCTACAATAATGGTTTTCCTCACGTACAAAACCTTCGTCAAATATCATTCCAAAGTTCTCACAATACTACTACCACAAGAATATATCAATCTCTCTTATTCCGAAAAGATACCTCCGTTGAATATTTCACAACTCCTTAAGTCCATAAGTCTTTAATTCTCTCTTTAATCACTTAACTACGCAAAATTGCTCATTCATATCTAAATCTCATTCCAATCATTCATTTGATAACACAACCTCAATATTCGTCTAATCACTAACTTCTCGAATTTTCATGATATATGTCAAATCTTACCATCTCTAACCATTAATTCCTTTTTCTCGCATATCTCAAATCATTGCGTCGAATTCCAACATAACTACTCTATTTCCAAGTAATCTCTTAGCCAAACTTTGTATTCCATAACACAAACATCTCCAATATCACTCTTTCCGTCGACATACTCTCATCCAAAATACATCTTAAGTCACTCATTGAATCACTATCGTTCCACCGTCCATGATGAAAATACCTATAATCCTTTACTACCTTATCACACAATATGACCATACTAACCAACATCCACGATGCATCTAACAACACTAGTTTCCACTACCTTTTCTATTTCATAAATCCAAATTTCTTAGTAAATACTTTCTCAACTCACTCTTATCTTCTGAACATCACAATTGCTCTTTAATACCTACTTTAGGCATCGCCTTCAATTCTTAATATACACACACAAATACAATACCCACTACGTGTGAAATAATCTCCTTCACGAACCCTCTCTTGACATAATTCACTTTCCATTTGTCTTTCTAGTACTCGTTCTCAACACGTTTTCCAACGGCTAGCTTTCTTGTTTTTAATCATCCAAAACGATACATCACATTTAATTCCATCTCAACCTCCAAGACCTCATTCAACTTAGACACTAATTGTCCAATCATTATCCAAATTCAACTATTCTTTCATCGACAAGTTGATACACCGGAAAATGTGCTATTTATTTAGTTAATTTAATATAATATTTCAATTATTTTTATTTCGATTTCGAAGTTTTATATTATGAATCGTTACTAAATGCTCTTATTTTATATAAACAGATAAAAATTAATAGAATTGAAGAAAGGAGCAAAAACGGACCAAAAGGGACAAAATGGGCCACACAAGTGCAGCCTTAGTGCAGGAACTCTTTCTCATAGTTTAATTTTATTTTCTTTTGTACCGACATTATACTCGGAGTTTTATTCAGGTTCTTATTTTCTTGTTTTTATTTGCTTTATTGCTTTTATTTATTTATGCTTTATTTATTTATTTGCTTTATGTTTATTTTTCCTATTTATTTATTTATTTCGTTTTTAGTTTTAGTTTTAGTTATGTCTAGCTAATTTAATATTGCTAGGATGTGTAATTAGGAGCTAGTAGGGGTTCGATAGTTAGTTCGCGCGCCCGTTTTTAACAATCGGTTTTTAATAATACGTTTCATAATCTGTCATGAGAGTGAGGATTATTTAAGGCATGAGCCAACATAGACGAGAGTTGAGGTTTATACCGGATAGTAAAAACCGAGCATTAATTCTAAAGTCCACGAGAGCTATTTAGGATTAATGAACTAATAGTTTTCCTAAGCAGTTTTTAATTAAAACGTTGATTATAATTTGTCACGACAGTGAGAATTAATTAAAGTAAAATCAATATAGCGAGAGCGTGAGATTTCTACTAGATAGTAAAAACTGAACATTGATTCTGATTCGCAAGAACACCACTTGGAGTTAGAGTTAATTAAATTATATTGGTTTTCAAAAAGTACTTTATTAGCGGATGTGAGGACGAGAGTTAAGCATCACCTTTATAATCTACAATACTAGTCAAGATTTGCGAGAGCTGAGATTAGTGTTTTTAAATCAATATAGTTTTGAAAACTATTCCTTTTATCAAAGCGCGAATTAAATATTGAACCATTCGAAGCAACTAAGAGCTCATCCTAGTAATATGCATTCCAATTATTTTAAAAGTCTAAAAAAATATTTTATAATTGAAATTCTGGCACCTACTGGGGACAGATGTTAAGACAGAAGCTATAGCACTTGTCGTCTGTAACCAGTCGTGTAAAGCTAAGACAAATGCTCTAGCGTGTGTCCACAGTAGTATATAATGAACAATTAAAACAACAGACAGTAAACGTAAATAACACAAAGTATTGTTAACCCAGTTCAGCGTAAACAACGACCTACTCTGGGGGCTACCAAGCCAGGAAGGAATCCACTATAATAGATCTAGATCTAAGCCCTTAGCAAACATACAAGTTTACGACTTATCTCCTAGACTCTACCCGTGCTAACTCAACCTAGGAACTCCTAAGTTTTAGACCCCGTCTCACTTCCTTTCAATCACACTCCCTGTGATTATAACAGTGATACAAACAATGTGGTTTCACTCACCAAAAACCAACAGTCTCCGTACTTAAAAGCTTAGGAGAAGTTACACAAAGCAGTCCTAAGCTTGCATCAAGTAGACACAAGAAAGGCTCACAATTAATAAGACTCAAACTCTAAAACTATATTCTTCAAATACGGCTTCAGTAGTCTTTAGGTTTTTAGTCTTCGATCACATATATATATAACCTGAGTTAGCATGGGCTAGGTCTTCATCTTGGGCTTTAAACTTCAGTTGTCCATTTGCAAGTCCAGCACAATGAAATGGAAAGAATCAATTGTTTCCATAAATGACGTAGCATCTTCTGGAAATACTTCTTGGTGCAGCCACCTTATAAACCCTTGTTTAAAATGTGCGTCTTGATACACAAGAAAGGCGAAAATGTTGCTTCAGAGAATCTTCAAAGATATGGCGCGCAAATAGAACATTAATTACCTGCATGACAGATGTTGTACCCACATGCTACGGCATCTGGTCCAACATCTTGCTAGAACTTGTTTTTGCAAAATGAGGCCAACATACAAAACACCAACAATATCCCCCTTTGGCAAATTTTGGCTAAAACAAGCTGAGACAAGTTCTGGAGAGATGCATTACATACCTTCACATTATTTTCAAAAGAGGTCATCAAATGAGAAATAATGAACCAACAACATCAGAGGCATGCAACAGCGGAAATACACAACTTAGCGTCATAGAGTATGAGATAGGAGAGAAATAAACTCTCACAAACATAAGCGCCATACCAGGGAAAAATAAATTCCCACAAACAAGAATCATCATATGAAAAATAAATTCTTACACCTCTGAGAAAAAATAAATTGTTAGGTATCAAGTAAAAGTGGATTCCTTTTAAATAGACAAGATGTCTTAGCATTTGGAATGGCATCTGTCACACACAACAAAAGTACTGCTCCCCCTGAGTTCATGCATATGTCACATAGTAGAGAATGCTCCCCCTCAACATATAAAATACTTGCTCCCCCTCAAACTCAGCACACACATAGATAGACAAATAGATGGTATAGCATGTGTCACATCATTACCATGAATAGAACTACTACTACTACTACTCCCCCTTTTTAGCCATAATTTTGACAAACATAATACTTCATGCATAGATGGAAGAAAACAGAAGTAGCACCACATCAGAGTACCATTATTACAGACCAATAGCACATGTAAGTGCACAAAATATCCTGGGCATAGCCCTCAAAGTAAAGACAGAAAAAAAGAAAGAACAGGAGCAGTAAAACACAGGAGCAGAATCATCATCCAAAGAGGCTTTCATCAGAGCCCTCTATAATAGGTTCACCATCAGCATCATTATTTCCAGCACCAGCTTCCTCAAGCTCTAAGGCCTGGATAACAGCTTCCAGCTTCAACTTCTGGTCCTCCAACCCTTTGCAAGTAGCTTTCAGCTCTGCAATCATATCCTTCCTTGTCAACACTGCAGAAGACTTTTGGACAGATGTTGTAGCAATATCAAGAGCATGTGACCCTTCAAACAATTTGTTGTGCAAAATCAGAGGAGCTTTCCTCTTCATGGGAAAATCAGTACTCCTTAGAATACCAGGTTGTTGACTCAGAATAATGCCACATAGCAAGGTTGGAAAAGCAATAGGCTATCAATCATGCTTCAAAGTCTGATTAAAAATATAAGTGTCATAATCATACTTGACCTTAGATCCAATGGTGTATACCAGACGTGCCAAGTCAGAAGAAATATCAGAGGTATGCACAGTGGGCACCCAATTCACAATACCTATCTTGTTAAAACAAGCAAACTTCACAGTCAACTTGTTGGAGGACACCTTCTTGCCCTTAGATTAACTCTTCTTTGAACAACATATTTCCATTTGCCTACACAGCTAGCAAGATGGAATGAGATATTATCAATGGCAACTTCAGGGACATTAGATGGTACCATTTTGCCACCCACACTTTTTTTGCCAATAGAAGCTCCGCCAGATGCTTCACCTTTGGTCACAGACACCTCTTCCTCAAAATCAGAATCACTTTCTACAGCGTTTCTCTTCAACTGTTTCTTCTGGACAACAGGAGTATCAAAACGACTTTTAGGTCTAGAGGGACCATACATGGTTTTCTTGGCAGGTTTCTTCACGTGTTCAATAGCTGGAGCCTTGGGGACAGATGCTACAACTTTGCCAGATTGGCTTCTCAGCCTCTTTGCCACGCTAGCACCAAACGTTTTCACCAAAGGTGGAGACAGAGAACCCTGTTCATCAACATCAATCACATTATTCTCAGCAGACACAGCTTTCTTACCCTTATCAGTAACACCCACAGTGTTACCACTAGCAGACATTTCTTTATCATTAGAACCAACCACACCTTCAGATTCATCTGAGGATTCCTCACCCTCAACATCCTCGTCAGTTTTTGTCTTCTCACTTTCATCAGAATGAGATTTCTCAGATATTTCCTCAACCACCACATCATTATCAGCCTTTTCATCTTCAGTACCTGTCTTATCAGTATTGTCACTACTAAAACCAGATCCAGAACATAACTCAGCTGCAGTATCAGCATGATGATCTTGTTGGTCCAGAGATGCTTTAGCATCTGGCACAACATCAAATTGAGGAACAAAGTCCTTGGTGAGATTCAGAGTATGATCAACATCAATGTCAACAGTTTCAGTAGCCTTATCAACAGGATCAGCATCAACTTCCATGTCATCAGTATTAGGAACTATCTCAGGATCCTTCACAGTATTTACATCAGTTGTATCTAGGGTTTCAATCTGACCAGTTTTCCCTAAATTCTCCAACTCAACAGACTTTTCAACTACTTCAACAACATTCCTAGTCTTCTCAGTCTCAACATTAGGATTATTCTTAGTAACAATATCATCACCATCAGGAACTACATCAGTATTCTTCTCAGTCTCTAAATCAGATTTACCTAGGGTTTCAGTTTGCCTAATTTCACCTAGATCTTCCAATTCAATATATTTTTCCACAATTTTTATTTCATCAACAACAGAATCAGAGGGTATAGCATTGTTACCTTTTGTATCATGGCTAGAAGCGCCAACATCAGTCGCGACATCGCGCGATTTGGAAGGATTTTCAGAGTGGTACAGGTCTGACATAGAGAGACCTATCGTCGCGGTTGATTCACCACGTTTCTTCTTAGGCTTTGATTTCGAACTCTTCTTCGATACACCAGGAGATTTGGAAATCTTCTCCTTCTTGATAGTGCTTTTTGATCGAGTAGTTCGTCCTTCTAACTCCGATGCATGCACATCAGCAAGTGGTGATACAATCATCGCCGTTGATATTTCCTGAGATTTAGAACGAGCAGGTTTTGAAGGAGTAACAGTATTAGAATCCTTGAGAGGAGAGGTTTTGGTAGGAGTAGACATGGTGAGATTAAAGTTTTTGAAGAAGAAGTTAGAAGTTTTTTAAGTTGGTTGAGCGTAAAGGGTTATGGAGATGAAGTGTGATTTGGAATAGGAGAGGTTTTTGATGTTGGAGTGATTGCGAGTAATGATGCGTATAGGAGGGAGTTCATAATGTAGGTTGTTGTAGTTATGGAAAGTTTGAATTTTGGTTCCTAAATTTGCGTGCACCACTAAAGGGAGGGAAGAGAAAATAACTGACGCACGTCACTCCCTCACTAATTGCTATAATTCATAGACACATATTCCCAATTTACCCCTTAGCTTCTCAAATTGATTTGCGCCTAAGGCTTTAGTGAATATATCTGCAAGCTGTTCTTCAGTAGCAACATGCTTCAAAACCACCACATTCTCTTCTACTAAATCTATGATAAAATGATGACGAATATCTATGTGCTTTGTCCTACTGTGTTGTATAGGATTTTCGGAAATATTGATTGCACTCAGATTATCGCAATACAATGCCATAGCATCTTGCTCAACATTATACTCCCTTAGCATCTGTCTCATCCAGACCAGTTATGAACAACTACTCCCAGCTGCAATGTATTCAACTTCAGCAGTTGAAAGAGATACACAATTCTGCTTCTTGCTAAACCATGATATTAAATTTTCTCCCAAGAAGAAACAACCTCCAGAAGTGCTCTTCCTATCATCATCACTACCAGCCCAATCTGCATCACAATGACCAATAAGTTGAGAGTTGTCACTGTGTGAATACATCATGCCATAGTCACATGTGCCACTAATATACTTGACTATTCTTTTTACTTGAGTTAAGTGACTCATTTTAGGATCAGCTTGGTATCTTGCACACACAGCCACTGCAAATACTTGTGCATCAAATAATCACATAACTTGTAAACCTGGACCACCCAACGGTCCAGAAGTACTCAACAGAGAGAGTTAGTAAATCATAACCAACAAAATACAAGTGTAAGAAATATGCTTAACACTTCATCATATTATCATCCATAAACTAACTCTCACAAATATAATCATACATATTCTCTCAATCTTAAATCATACATAAGATTATTCACATAGCACCTTCAAACACAATAAGAAACAACTCACACAATGTCACAAATCAATTATCAAGTATATGCACACATTTTCTAATGCAATCTAATGCCAATTCTCATGCTATGTCACCCTAGACATATCTAATGCATGTGGTACCAATCGTCTTTATTTGAGTATCTCACCTCTAATATCCGTCTTTATCGAATAAAATCCGATATCCGTCTTTATTGGAATATCCAATATCCCTATTTAATACATGAATGCTTGAATGATTCATGTACAGCCACAAACACTTAATATAACATAATATTAAGTTTTACTTTATGATATGGAACACTATCCATATCCGTCTTTATTAAGATATCTCACAATCTCAATATACTTTATCAAATAAAATTTGATATCCGTCTTTATTAAGATAACACAATACCTTAATATACTTCTTTATTGGAATAAAACAATTCTAATACTCTTCATTCATATATATACATATCACACATTCATCAACAAAATCAACAAATCATTATTAATTAAAACATCCATAACATTCGTTATTAATTAATAAAACTCAACATCCTTTATCATTAATCAAAACATCATCAACAATTCTTAAGCATACAATTAATCCATGTTATAAACAAGTAATTGCACTTTAAACATTAGTAAACATTGTTTAAACATCATTAATCATTGTTTAAACATTACTCTGTCCTGGCATTTTCGCCCGGCGAGGAAAAACAGAATATTTTACCGAAATCGGCGAGAACTGGCGAACCATCTCGCCCGGCGAAGGAAAAACTCGCCTGGCGAACTCATACAGAACTGGGTGCTCTGCATCGCGAGTTCATACTCAAAATCACCCAAAAATCTCATTTTTCAGTTCTAGATCCCAAAATATGTTGTTTTCAAGTATATAACATATATATAAACATGAAAGTACACTTAGATTCACAGATCCATATCATTTCATACCAAAAATTAAGAGATTTATACTTTTATTCAATAACTCATAAACTTCACCAAATCTCTACAAACATCTACATATACCCATTTTTACCCATCAAAATTGTTCAAACTATTAGTTAAGAGTATATTAAACATGTTTTGAACATTAGATTTCACTTTGGTTATGAAAATTCATCCCAAAAAGCCCACGAAAATGAGTGGAGAAAGTTTGGGTTCGGAGAAATCGACATTCTCCTCTTTCTCGAGTCACTCGCGATTATGAAAACCAACTCTCTTACCTTATTTCGACGATTCTCAGATTTGGCTCTTGAATCTCCAAGAATTTCCTTGCCCTGGCTCTCCTCCTTCTCTCTTGTTCTTCCTTCTCTCTTCTTTCTCACCAAAGTCACAAAATGTGACAAAGTGAGTTTTCTCTCTCTAACTCTTGCTATTTATAGCTCTCCCCATTTCTCTACTACTTGGCCCATTAGTCTAAAGCCCAATTATCCCACTAATCGCGTAACTCTCATAAACTCGCTCAATTAATTAATACTTTCGCTAATTAATTAATCGCCACAAAATGAAATAATAATAATAAGCCACAACAATATATATATATATATATAACGAGTAAATGAAAATCGGATCGTTACAGGAGGTAGGGTTGGAAAGAAAACTTGATATCTTATTTAAACTATAAGATTATTGAAATTAGAAAAAGAAAAAACTTTAAATTATTGGATACAACCTAAATATAGAAATGACAACTCGTAGAATATTCTAGCATATATGACATTCGGGTACTCTTTTGGGTCTTTCATTAAATATTGAAGCATGTGGGAACATAATCTACTCCAACATTATCTTAACACATTTACATTTGTGATTGGTACACCTTGGTTCAAGGTCCCTGCGACAATCATAATTTTTACATTCAATGTCTCTGTTACATCTGCGATTGATATGCCCTGTTATGAAAAAAGAGAAGATAAGATAATAACTAAAATGTGACAATATATTTTGGAATAAGTAAAGAAGAAAATTTTCAAAAGATAAAAATCGGCTTACAAAAATCTATGTTCGTTGAAAGAAAAAATGTAGAAAGAATAACCATGACAACAAACTTGACAATTTCACACATGTTGTCTCCCTTTACATGTAACAAATAGCTTTATCAGTTTATGATGTATAAATATCATTATACTTCAAAAAAAAATATTATAAATATCATTATCTCCTTACATCAATTAAATAGTTTTTGTCTCTTATAGAGTTGTAAAAAAATCCTTATAAAATTAGAATTATTATTATATGACTTCAAGTACACATCTATGTATGGTGTTTACCCCTTTAGCACACTTAACAAAGAGATCATAATTAAACAAAATTTAACAATCTTAAGGATTCTTTTTTTTAACTAAATTTTTATTATTTTATAACCTTTCAAGACAGGAAAAGGAAAATTAGAAAACTTGAATAAAAGTAGGGATAGAAACATGTGATGACAGATCAAAAAGAAATTACAATGACACACGCCGCCGCTAGTACACAACCATCACGGCACCACTGATGATAGTAATTTATATGATTATTTTTAGGATAATTTTTATTACTTTTTAGTTAAGTTGAAGACCAAATTCAAGCAAAAAGCCTAAAGTTACGAAGTTACTCAGCCAAGAAGCAACAAATGTGAAAATTGGATAAAAAGGACAAAAATGGAAGAAATTAGCATAATCCATCGTACGACGATGACACCTATCCTACCACGATAGGTTTGTTATTTATTTGAAGAAAATTTGCGAAATTTAGAAAACAAATCTAGTTTCTCCATACCACGATGGCAATTCCTAAAGCCATCGTGGCACGATGCCCTACAATGGAAAAGCCCAAGCCTGCTAAAAAAGTATAAATATAAGCCTCCTCCACCACAATGATTCATTCAACAATTCTGGAGTGTAGAAGCCTCTAAGGAGCAAAGGAAGAGAAGCACAAGAGGGCTTTGAGCTCTCTAAGTTATTGAGGTTATGATTATGTATATTTTGAATCTTGTTTTAATATGCTTATGAATAGCTAAAATAGTTTTAGGTTAAGTTGAGTAAATGATCTCCTTGTGAATGGTTGAGACATGTAATTTGGTATTTTTCAAGTTTATATTAATTACTATTTATTTTATTATGCTTATGTTGTATCCTTGATGTAACACTTTATTTACAATACTGGCCAATATTAGTAAATGAACTCTTAGAACTAGACGATCTTGTAACAACGCTGCTAGTTCCGAACTAAGGATAGTATAACTAGTTAGGAGAATATGAGGCTCTTAGTATCCTATCTCGAGGCTTAACGTACAGAAGGATATACGCATGGATTAAATGAACACTTAATTAAATTCTGCTCGGTATCGATTGCCCGATTAAAAGGAGGTAGTTAACGTTAAGAGCTTGTATGGATGAGAATTGTAACAAGTACTCAAAGGAAATATGAGGATTCCCTTAGTCTTAGTCATGTCGCAGTGATTCGGTTGCAATAGGATAAGTTTTGTATGCGAGAGCACATCTTATTAAAATAAATTAAATTAATCCGCTAGAATATAAATAGGGTAGTGCAGGGTATAACACCAGTTACCAAGCATAAGTACGGAGAGATTCGAGTATCTCACCTCGTCTTTATTTGAGTATCTCACCTCTAATATCCGTCTTTATCGAATAAAATCCGATATCCGTCTTTATTGGAATATCCAATATCCCTATTTAATACATGAATGCTTGAATGATTCATGTACAGCCACAAACACTTAATATAACATAATATTAAGTTTTACTTTATGATATGGAACACTAATCCATATCCGTCTTTATTAAGATATCTCACAATCTCAATATACTTTATCAAATAAAATTTGATATCCGTCTTTATTAAGATAACACAATACCTTAATATACTTCTTTATTGGAATAAAACAATTCTAATACTCTTCATTCATATATATACATATCACACATTCATCAACAAAATCAACAAATCATTATTAATTAAAACATCCATAACATTCGTTATTAATTAATAAAACTCAACATCCTTTATCATTAATCAAAACATCATCAACAATTCTTAAGCATACAATTAATCCATGTTATAAACAAGTAATTGCACTTTAAACATTAGTAAACATTGTTTAAACATCATTAATCATTGTTTAAACATTACTCTGTCCTGGCATTTTCGCCCGGCGAGGAAAAACAGAATATTTTACCGAAATCGGCGAGAACTGGCGAACCATCTCGCCCGGCGAAGGAAAAACTCGCCTGGCGAACTCATACAGAACTGGGTGCTCTGCATCGCGAGTTCATACTCAAAATCACCCAAAAATCTCATTTTTCAGTTCTAGATCCCAAAATATGTTGTTTTCAAGTATATAACATATATATAAACATGAAAGTACACTTAGATTCACAGATCCATATCATTTCATACCAAAAATTAAGAGATTTATACTTTTATTCAATAACTCATAAACTTCACCAAATCTCTACAAACATCTACATATACCCATTTTTACCCATCAAAATTGTTCAAACTATTAGTTAAGAGTATATTAAACATGTTTTGAACATTAGATTTCACTTTGGTTATGAAAATTCATCCCAAAAAGCCCACGAAAATGAGTGGAGAAAGTTTGGGTTCGGAGAAATCGACATTCTCCTCTTTCTCGAGTCACTCGCGATTATGAAAACCAACTCTCTTACCTTATTTCGACGATTCTCAGATTTGGCTCTTGAATCTCCAAGAATTTCCTTGCCCTGGCTCTCCTCCTTCTCTCTTGTTCTTCCTTCTCTCTTCTTTCTCACCAAAGTCACAAAATGTGACAAAGTGAGTTTTCTCTCTCTAACTCTTGCTATTTATAGCTCTCCCCATTTCTCTACTACTTGGCCCATTAGTCTAAAGCCCAATTATCCCACTAATCGCGTAACTCTCATAAACTCGCTCAATTAATTAATACTTTCGCTAATTAATTAATCGCCACAAAATGAAATAATAATAATAAGCCACAACAATATATATATATATATATAACGAGTAAATGAAAATCGGATCGTTACAGGAGGTAGGGTTGGAAAGAAAACTTGATATCTTATTTAAACTATAAGATTATTGAAATTAGAAAAAGAAAAAACTTTAAATTATTGGATACAACCTAAATATAGAAATGACAACTCGTAGAATATTCTAGCATATATGACATTCGGGTACTCTTTTGGGTCTTTCATTAAATATTGAAGCATGTGGGAACATAATCTACTCCAACATTATCTTAACACATTTACATTTGTGATTGGTACACCTTGGTTCAAGGTCCCTGCGACAATCATAATTTTTACATTCAATGTCTCTGTTACATCTGCGATTGATATGCCCTGTTATGAAAAAAGAGAAGATAAGATAATAACTAAAATGTGACAATATATTTTGGAATAAGTAAAGAAGAAAATTTTCAAAAGATAAAAATCGGCTTACAAAAATCTATGTTCGTTGAAAGAAAAAATGTAGAAAGAATAACCATGACAACAAACTTGACAATTTCACACATGTTGTCTCCCTTTACATGTAACAAATAGCTTTATCAGTTTATGATGTATAAATATCATTATACTTCAAAAAAAAATATTATAAATATCATTATCTCCTTACATCAATTAAATAGTTTTTGTCTCTTATAGAGTTGTAAAAAAATCCTTATAAAATTAGAATTATTATTATATGACTTCAAGTACACATCTATGTATGGTGTTTACCCCTTTAGCACACTTAACAAAGAGATCATAATTAAACAAAATTTAACAATCTTAAGGATTCTTTTTTTTAACTAAATTTTTATTATTTTATAACCTTTCAAGACAGGAAAAGGAAAATTAGAAAACTTGAATAAAAGTAGGGATAGAAACATGTGATGACAGATCAAAAAGAAATTACAATGACACACGCCGCCGCTAGTACACAACCATCACGGCACCACTGATGATAGTAATTTATATGATTATTTTTAGGATAATTTTTATTACTTTTTAGTTAAGTTGAAGACCAAATTCAAGCAAAAAGCCTAAAGTTACGAAGTTACTCAGCCAAGAAGCAACAAATGTGAAAATTGGATAAAAAGGACAAAAATGGAAGAAATTAGCATAATCCATCGTACGACGATGACACCTATCCTACCACGATAGGTTTGTTATTTATTTGAAGAAAATTTGCGAAATTTAGAAAACAAATCTAGTTTCTCCATACCACGATGGCAATTCCTAAAGCCATCGTGGCACGATGCCCTACAATGGAAAAGCCCAAGCCTGCTAAAAAAGTATAAATATAAGCCTCCTCCACCACAATGATTCATTCAACAATTCTGGAGTGTAGAAGCCTCTAAGGAGCAAAGGAAGAGAAGCACAAGAGGGCTTTGAGCTCTCTAAGTTATTGAGGTTATGATTATGTATATTTTGAATCTTGTTTTAATATGCTTATGAATAGCTAAAATAGTTTTAGGTTAAGTTGAGTAAATGATCTCCTTGTGAATGGTTGAGACATGTAATTTGGTATTTTTCAAGTTTATATTAATTACTATTTATTTTATTATGCTTATGTTGTATCCTTGATGTAACACTTTATTTACAATACTGGCCAATATTAGTAAATGAACTCTTAGAACTAGACGATCTTGTAACAACGCTGCTAGTTCCGAACTAAGGATAGTATAACTAGTTAGGAGAATATGAGGCTCTTAGTATCCTATCTCGAGGCTTAACGTACAGAAGGATATACGCATGGATTAAATGAACACTTAATTAAATTCTGCTCGGTATCGATTGCCCGATTAAAAGGAGGTAGTTAACGTTAAGAGCTTGTATGGATGAGAATTGTAACAAGTACTCAAAGGAAATATGAGGATTCCCTTAGTCTTAGTCATGTCGCAGTGATTCGGTTGCAATAGGATAAGTTTTGTATGCGAGAGCACATCTTATTAAAATAAATTAAATTAATCCGCTAGAATATAAATAGGGTAGTGCAGGGTATAACACCAGTTACCAAGCATAAGTACGGAGAGATTCGAGTATCTCACCTCGTCTTTATTTGAGTATCTCACCTCTAATATCCGTCTTTATCGAATAAAATCCGATATCCGTCTTTATTGGAATATCCAATATCCCTATTTAATACATGAATGCTTGAATGATTCATGTACAGCCACAAACACTTAATATAACATAATATTAAGTTTTACTTTATGATATGGAACACTAATCCATATCCGTCTTTATTAAGATATCTCACAATCTCAATATACTTTATCAAATAAAATTTGATATCCGTCTTTATTAAGATAACACAATACCTTAATATACTTCTTTATTGGAATAAAACAATTCTAATACTCTTCATTCATATATATACATATCACACATTCATCAACAAAATCAACAAATCATTATTAATTAAAACATCCATAACATTCGTTATTAATTAATAAAACTCAACATCCTTTATCATTAATCAAAACATCATCAACAATTCTTAAGCATACAATTAATCCATGTTATAAACAAGTAATTGCACTTTAAACATTAGTAAACATTGTTTAAACATCATTAATCATTGTTTAAACATTACTCTGTCCTGGCATTTTCGCCCGGCGAGGAAAAACAGAATATTTTACCGAAATCGGCGAGAACTGGCGAACCATCTCGCCCGGCGAAGGAAAAACTCGCCTGGCGAACTCATACAGAACTGGGTGCTCTGCATCGCGAGTTCATACTCAAAATCACCCAAAAATCTCATTTTTCAGTTCTAGATCCCAAAATATGTTGTTTTCAAGTATATAACATATATATAAACATGAAAGTACACTTAGATTCACAGATCCATATCATTTCATACCAAAAATTAAGAGATTTATACTTTTATTCAATAACTCATAAACTTCACCAAATCTCTACAAACATCTACATATACCCATTTTTACCCATCAAAATTGTTCAAACTATTAGTTAAGAGTATATTAAACATGTTTTGAACATTAGATTTCACTTTGGTTATGAAAATTCATCCCAAAAAGCCCACGAAAATGAGTGGAGAAAGTTTGGGTTCGGAGAAATCGACATTCTCCTCTTTCTCGAGTCACTCGCGATTATGAAAACCAACTCTCTTACCTTATTTCGACGATTCTCAGATTTGGCTCTTGAATCTCCAAGAATTTCCTTGCCCTGGCTCTCCTCCTTCTCTCTTGTTCTTCCTTCTCTCTTCTTTCTCACCAAAGTCACAAAATGTGACAAAGTGAGTTTTCTCTCTCTAACTCTTGCTATTTATAGCTCTCCCCATTTCTCTACTACTTGGCCCATTAGTCTAAAGCCCAATTATCCCACTAATCGCGTAACTCTCATAAACTCGCTCAATTAATTAATACTTTCGCTAATTAATTAATCGCCACAAAATGAAATAATAATAATAAGCCACAACAATATATATATATATATATATATATATAACGAGTAAATGAAAATCGGATCGTTACAGGAGGTAGGGTTGGAAAGAAAACTTGATATCTTATTTAAACTATAAGATTATTGAAATTAGAAAAAGAAAAAACTTTAAATTATTGGATACAACCTAAATATAGAAATGACAACTCGTAGAATATTCTAGCATATATGACATTCGGGTACTCTTTTGGGTCTTTCATTAAATATTGAAGCATGTGGGAACATAATCTACTCCAACATTATCTTAACACATTTACATTTGTGATTGGTACACCTTGGTTCAAGGTCCCTGCGACAATCATAATTTTTACATTCAATGTCTCTGTTACATCTGCGATTGATATGCCCTGTTATGAAAAAAGAGAAGATAAGATAATAACTAAAATGTGACAATATATTTTGGAATAAGTAAAGAAGAAAATTTTCAAAAGATAAAAATCGGCTTACAAAAATCTATGTTCGTTGAAAGAAAAAATGTAGAAAGAATAACCATGACAACAAACTTGACAATTTCACACATGTTGTCTCCCTTTACATGTAACAAATAGCTTTATCAGTTTATGATGTATAAATATCATTATACTTCAAAAAAAAATATTATAAATATCATTATCTCCTTACATCAATTAAATAGTTTTTGTCTCTTATAGAGTTGTAAAAAAATCCTTATAAAATTAGAATTATTATTATATGACTTCAAGTACACATCTATGTATGGTGTTTACCCCTTTAGCACACTTAACAAAGAGATCATAATTAAACAAAATTTAACAATCTTAAGGATTCTTTTTTTTAACTAAATTTTTATTATTTTATAACCTTTCAAGACAGGAAAAGGAAAATTAGAAAACTTGAATAAAAGTAGGGATAGAAACATGTGATGACAGATCAAAAAGAAATTACAATGACACACGCCGCCGCTAGTACACAACCATCACGGCACCACTGATGATAGTAATTTATATGATTATTTTTAGGATAATTTTTATTACTTTTTAGTTAAGTTGAAGACCAAATTCAAGCAAAAAGCCTAAAGTTACGAAGTTACTCAGCCAAGAAGCAACAAATGTGAAAATTGGATAAAAAGGACAAAAATGGAAGAAATTAGCATAATCCATCGTACGACGATGACACCTATCCTACCACGATAGGTTTGTTATTTATTTGAAGAAAATTTGCGAAATTTAGAAAACAAATCTAGTTTCTCCATACCACGATGGCAATTCCTAAAGCCATCGTGGCACGATGCCCTACAATGGAAAAGCCCAAGCCTGCTAAAAAAGTATAAATATAAGCCTCCTCCACCACAATGATTCATTCAACAATTCTGGAGTGTAGAAGCCTCTAAGGAGCAAAGGAAGAGAAGCACAAGAGGGCTTTGAGCTCTCTAAGTTATTGAGGTTATGATTATGTATATTTTGAATCTTGTTTTAATATGCTTATGAATAGCTAAAATAGTTTTAGGTTAAGTTGAGTAAATGATCTCCTTGTGAATGGTTGAGACATGTAATTTGGTATTTTTCAAGTTTATATTAATTACTATTTATTTTATTATGCTTATGTTGTATCCTTGATGTAACACTTTATTTACAATACTGGCCAATATTAGTAAATGAACTCTTAGAACTAGACGATCTTGTAACAACGCTGCTAGTTCCGAACTAAGGATAGTATAACTAGTTAGGAGAATATGAGGCTCTTAGTATCCTATCTCGAGGCTTAACGTACAGAAGGATATACGCATGGATTAAATGAACACTTAATTAAATTCTGCTCGGTATCGATTGCCCGATTAAAAGGAGGTAGTTAACGTTAAGAGCTTGTATGGATGAGAATTGTAACAAGTACTCAAAGGAAATATGAGGATTCCCTTAGTCTTAGTCATGTCGCAGTGATTCGGTTGCAATAGGATAAGTTTTGTATGCGAGAGCACATCTTATTAAAATAAATTAAATTAATCCGCTAGAATATAAATAGGGTAGTGCAGGGTATAACACCAGTTACCAAGCATAAGTACGGAGAGATTCGAGTATCTCACCTCGTCTTTATTTGAGTATCTCACCTCTAATATCCGTCTTTATCGAATAAAATCCGATATCCGTCTTTATTGGAATATCCAATATCCCTATTTAATACATGAATGCTTGAATGATTCATGTACAGCCACAAACACTTAATATAACATAATATTAAGTTTTACTTTATGATATGGAACACTAATCCATATCCGTCTTTATTAAGATATCTCACAATCTCAATATACTTTATCAAATAAAATTTGATATCCGTCTTTATTAAGATAACACAATACCTTAATATACTTCTTTATTGGAATAAAACAATTCTAATACTCTTCATTCATATATATACATATCACACATTCATCAACAAAATCAACAAATCATTATTAATTAAAACATCCATAACATTCGTTATTAATTAATAAAACTCAACATCCTTTATCATTAATCAAAACATCATCAACAATTCTTAAGCATACAATTAATCCATGTTATAAACAAGTAATTGCACTTTAAACATTAGTAAACATTGTTTAAACATCATTAATCATTGTTTAAACATTACTCTGTCCTGGCATTTTCGCCCGGCGAGGAAAAACAGAATATTTTACCGAAATCGGCGAGAACTGGCGAACCATCTCGCCCGGCGAAGGAAAAACTCGCCTGGCGAACTCATACAGAACTGGGTGCTCTGCATCGCGAGTTCATACTCAAAATCACCCAAAAATCTCATTTTTCAGTTCTAGATCCCAAAATATGTTGTTTTCAAGTATATAACATATATATAAACATGAAAGTACACTTAGATTCACAGATCCATATCATTTCATACCAAAAATTAAGAGATTTATACTTTTATTCAATAACTCATAAACTTCACCAAATCTCTACAAACATCTACATATACCCATTTTTACCCATCAAAATTGTTCAAACTATTAGTTAAGAGTATATTAAACATGTTTTGAACATTAGATTTCACTTTGGTTATGAAAATTCATCCCAAAAAGCCCACGAAAATGAGTGGAGAAAGTTTGGGTTCGGAGAAATCGACATTCTCCTCTTTCTCGAGTCACTCGCGATTATGAAAACCAACTCTCTTACCTTATTTCGACGATTCTCAGATTTGGCTCTTGAATCTCCAAGAATTTCCTTGCCCTGGCTCTCCTCCTTCTCTCTTGTTCTTCCTTCTCTCTTCTTTCTCACCAAAGTCACAAAATGTGACAAAGTGAGTTTTCTCTCTCTAACTCTTGCTATTTATAGCTCTCCCCATTTCTCTACTACTTGGCCCATTAGTCTAAAGCCCAATTATCCCACTAATCGCGTAACTCTCATAAACTCGCTCAATTAATTAATACTTTCGCTAATTAATTAATCGCCACAAAATGAAATAATAATAATAAGCCACAACAATATATATATATATATATATAACGAGTAAATGAAAATCGGATCGTTACAGGAGGTAGGGTTGGAAAGAAAACTTGATATCTTATTTAAACTATAAGATTATTGAAATTAGAAAAAGAAAAAACTTTAAATTATTGGATACAACCTAAATATAGAAATGACAACTCGTAGAATATTCTAGCATATATGACATTCGGGTACTCTTTTGGGTCTTTCATTAAATATTGAAGCATGTGGGAACATAATCTACTCCAACATTATCTTAACACATTTACATTTGTGATTGGTACACCTTGGTTCAAGGTCCCTGCGACAATCATAATTTTTACATTCAATGTCTCTGTTACATCTGCGATTGATATGCCCTGTTATGAAAAAAGAGAAGATAAGATAATAACTAAAATGTGACAATATATTTTGGAATAAGTAAAGAAGAAAATTTTCAAAAGATAAAAATCGGCTTACAAAAATCTATGTTCGTTGAAAGAAAAAATGTAGAAAGAATAACCATGACAACAAACTTGACAATTTCACACATGTTGTCTCCCTTTACATGTAACAAATAGCTTTATCAGTTTATGATGTATAAATATCATTATACTTCAAAAAAAAATATTATAAATATCATTATCTCCTTACATCAATTAAATAGTTTTTGTCTCTTATAGAGTTGTAAAAAAATCCTTATAAAATTAGAATTATTATTATATGACTTCAAGTACACATCTATGTATGGTGTTTACCCCTTTAGCACACTTAACAAAGAGATCATAATTAAACAAAATTTAACAATCTTAAGGATTCTTTTTTTTAACTAAATTTTTATTATTTTATAACCTTTCAAGACAAGAAAAGGAAAATTAGAAAACTTGAATAAAAGTAGGGATAGAAACATGTGATGACAGATCAAAAAGAAATTACAATGACACACGCCGCCGCTAGTACACAACCATCACGGCACCACTGATGATAGTAATTTATATGATTATTTTTAGGATAATTTTTATTACTTTTTAGTTAAGTTGAAGACCAAATTCAAGCAAAAAGCCTAAAGTTACGAAGTTACTCAGCCAAGAAGCAACAAATGTGAAAATTGGATAAAAAGGACAAAAATGGAAGAAATTAGCATAATCCATCGTACGACGATGACACCTATCCTACCACGATAGGTTTGTTATTTATTTGAAGAAAATTTGCGAAATTTAGAAAACAAATCTAGTTTCTCCATACCACGATGGCAATTCCTAAAGCCATCGTGGCACGATGCCCTACAATGGAAAAGCCCAAGCCTGCTAAAAAAGTATAAATATAAGCCTCCTCCACCACAATGATTCATTCAACAATTCTGGAGTGTAGAAGCCTCTAAGGAGCAACGGAAGAGAAGCACAAGAGGGCTTTGAGCTCTCTAAGTTATTGAGGTTATGATTATGTATATTTTGAATCTTGTTTTAATATGCTTATGAATAGCTAAAATAGTTTTAGGTTAAGTTGAGTAAATGATCTCCTTGTGAATGGTTGAGACATGTAATTTGGTATTTTTCAAGTTTATATTAATTACTATTTATTTTATTATGCTTATGTTGTATCCTTGATGTAACACTTTATTTACAATACTGGCCAATATTAGTAAATGAACTCTTAGAACTAGACGATCTTGTAACAACGCTGCTAGTTCCGAACTAAGGATAGTATAACTAGTTAGGAGAATATGAGGCTCTTAGTATCCTATCTCGAGGCTTAACGTACAGAAGGATATACGCATGGATTAAATGAACACTTAATTAAATTCTGCTCGGTATCGATTGCCCGATTAAAAGGAGGTAGTTAACGTTAAGAGCTTGTATGGATGAGAATTGTAACAAGTACTCAAAGGAAATATGAGGATTCCCTTAGTCTTAGTCATGTCGCAGTGATTCGGTTGCAATAGGATAAGTTTTGTATGCGAGAGCACATCTTATTAAAATAAATTAAATTAATCCGCTAGAATATAAATAGGGTAGTGCAGGGTATAACACCAGTTACCAAGCATAAGTACGGAGAGATTCGAAAGCACTTAACTTATTCTTCATACTTTTATCTTTATATTTTAATCTTCTTATGTTGAATCAAAAACCTTTTCAAAAACAAAAGCGATAAGCTAAACTATCCAATTCCTAAAACAAACTAATAGTTTTGGCACAATCCCTGTGAATACGAACATATTCAAAATGTAAGAATTATTACTCGATGACTGACTGATTAATCACTTGCCAAATTGGCATAAATTATTCCATTGTGGATACTCTTACCTCTCTGTCGCAAAATAAACAGGAAGTACGACAGTAACACCCTGTAAAGCAAAGAGAATGTTACAAATTTTTATGTTAACCCAATAAAATTAAATTACAGCCTCAAATCTAAACTAACTCCATCACAAGATAAGAATTTATACTTCAGGAATATTGTGTAGAGCAATATAGCTAATGCAAGGTTAAGACCGACACGAAGACCCTATTCAAAGAAACATAACACAGTCATCAAGTTAATGTAACAATAACATAAACATTAGTTTCATGTAACAACCTTAATTATTTTAAAGAAGATGCATATACCATCATGGATCCAAGGTATACTGCCATTCCTTCTAGAAAATTATGTAAACTTATACTAGACAAAACCAAAATGAAAGTTTCAAATTTTGACCTTGAAGAAACTAATATTGAACCCAAAATGGAAAAGTTATTAAATAGAAGTAACTTTCTAATTTCCTTCAATCTTTTGCCAATCAAAATCCATAGTCAAAGTTCCATTATAACCATCAACCAAAAAAGATATAAATTTATGCTCTCTAATCAAAGGCAATCTGTGTTTACACATCTTTCAAACTACACAAATGCAAACTAACAAATAGCAAAAAAAGACAAGTGTCAAGCTCTAAGGGCATCCACATAGGATTTTAAGTTTCATTAAATGCCAAAAAATTAGCTTCTTTTAGGTAATTTTTGAAATTGACCAATGGGAAGCAATTGTTGTGTTTATTTGTTGTAGTGGATCAGTTTTCCTGGACTGAAATTGCAAGGCCCAATTGTTGAAAGCCCAAACGAATGGAAAAAAACAAAAAACGGAGGCAGAAGAAAGGTAGGTGTTGTCATTTTCATTCTCTGAAGCAAATTCCTCTTTTGGCTAACAAAGGAGATTAAATTATATCCAAAGCAATTGACAATCCTTTATCAATGCAACATCCTTCTGTTTGAAAGTATTCACGGGTTTGAAATTTGAATGCAAAATCTGGTCAGAAAGTATTCAAACTCTGCTCTCCTTCTCTCTCTCTCTCTATCTCAACACCAAAGCCACACACTTCACCAACTCCATTTTCCTTCCAATACCCATGGATATTGAAACTGAGCTCCTCCCTCCCTCAAGGTATGTTCATTTATTTCTTTGTTATTGAAATCCCTAATTTTCTAATCTTCTTTTTGTTTTGCTTTTCACATTCTCTCATTAGGAGGTAAAATTTTCATTCCTGAAATTCGAATATGTTCTCCCAAAAGTGTAGGTATAATATTCATTTTCTGGATCTCTTTCTTTAGTTTTCATTTTGTATTTAAACGATTCATGGATTTTCTTGCAGGTGATAAATTTAAGCTCGAGTTGTTGGAATTTGACAGTACTTTCTCTTTCTCTACTCTATTTCTTCTAGCTCAGTTTTATTTTAAATGATTCATGGCCACATTCATTTGGAGTTATGGGCTTTTTAATTTATGAACTAACACATTCATTTGGAGTTTTTTTGTTATTGGTTCATTGCATTATTTGTTAAGAGTTTTCATGAGTTAGGATAATTTTCATGAGTTTGTTTTGACTATGAGTAAGTTAAAAGGGTTATTGTTGTGGAAGAAAAGGTTATCATAATCCTTTAAACCAATCTTTTATATGCTTATGTTCTTTTTGTGTAATGAGTTATAGTTGTGTTTTTTAGATACAATAATTACATTAGGTAGTTAAAACTATCTTATATGTTTGATTCACAATTTTTTTTTTGTTGTGAAAGTATGCACTCACAAAGTGTTTGAGGAAATGTCTCAATATAAATTGATAGTGTTATGGTATTATTTTTGTGAGTTTATCTTATATTTGATATTTGTGCTTTTATATGAAATCATATTTGCAGTCTTATTTTTGACACAATTCCTTTTTAATTCATGAAAGGTGTTCATATAACAAAGAGTTGCTGCAAGAAAAGAGAAAGTGCAGAATGACAATTTGGATTCTATAAAAAGTAGAGAATGTAAAACTGTTTTTCTATTGTAATTATTATATTATTTTGCACGCTCATGATCTCTAATGTTGGTTCAGGTGATAATCTGGAAAACAGGTGAGAAAAGAAAGAAACTAAAGGAATAGAAAGGCATTTTCATCCTTAAATAGTTCACAAGATAGTCTTCATAAGATGTGAGCCTTCTAATATGAAAAATAAAAGAACAAAATCATCGGTGAATATTTGTGTTTGTAAATCTCTTATAAGATGAGCTGAATATATTTCTTAAGGCTTTTCTTTTTAATTTTCATCCTCTTATTTTTGAAGCTGATATGAAAGGTGAAATTTATTTGGTGTTTTTATTTTATTTCTCTTATTGTTATTGTTTCAAATGAATTTGATTTGATTTTTATATTTTGATTCTGTTTTTTGTGTTTGCAGGGTTAGTTTGTTATGTTCTTTGTTCAAATTGTTTGTATGGTTGTTTAAGATTCTTTCAATCAACCCTGTTGTTTCTATTTTCTATGGTTGCTATTTATTTATTTCAGTAACTTTAATTTGTATTTATGGTTGTTATTATTTTGATTTATGGGATTATAAGCTTTTTTTTTCTTTCTTTTTCTGCTTCTCAAATTCCAGATTGATGAGAAATGACCAGAGAGATTACACCGTTAATTACACCGTTAAGGAGGTAAGGACTTATTTGGCTATCGGTTGGATCAGTTTGTATTAAATACATTGTTAATGTGGTGAGAATTTATTTCATCTTTTCTCAAGATTGTTCTGTATTTTCTTTGGTCAATTGATATGTAGGTATCTTCGTAAAGGAATGTTTAATGGGTTTTTCAAAAAGCAAAGTATGTCTTTTGATTTTCTAAATTATTGTTTCTTAATCCCTTCCTTATTTCATGATTTGATTTCATATTCTAATTTTGTTTTTTTCCTTGCATTGTATTTTTCAGGTTCACCAATTAGGGTTTGATTGGGTAAGTATTTTGAATTTTCTACTTATAAGTTAGGTTTGATTTTAGTTTTTTGTTGTTAATATCTTTTTAATTTGATTTCAAATCAGCAACTAATATAAAATATCCTATCAATTGGTTGTTACATATTGTTGCTTAGTTGTCATATTTATTAGGATTTGTTTATATTTTTTAGCTAATAATCTCTACTTTTTAGGAGTTGTTAGTGGGATTTAGATGGTTTTTGCCACTCCTTCTTTTGGTAATTTTTTCACAGCCAAACAAAAAAAAAATGGCAAGTCATAACGCATAGTGTTGTGTCACTTTCAACTCTGCTTTTTCTTTTCTTTCTGCATCTTGATCATCCCATTTTGGTGAAAAACCAAAAGTTGTTACTTTGCAATCCTATACTACAAGCTTTGACAAATGTTTTGAAAATTCAAATTTCAGAAATCCCTCTCAAGTTTAAAAAACAATGCTTATCTTTGTGACCCCTCTTTTTCTTCCTTTGCATATACTACAAGGATTATCCATAAATCATATGAGCTCTTCATGCCAAACAAAAAAGCAATGATCAGTCCCTTTCATTCTTCCTTTCACGCGCAGGCTAGAATCCAAAAAAACAAAGAAGTGTCCCTTTCACTCAGCTGCATACATCTTTGGTTGGAATTGGAATCAATTCAAATTTCAAATTCCAAACTCTCCCTCTCTTCTCTTCAATATCATAACTCATTTTCTTTCTCATATCCTCTCTCTCATTTTAAGGACCAACCATGTGGTTTTCTCTTTTTAGTATTTTGCTTCTCATAATGTCAAGTGGGTTTTATCTTTGATAAAAAGTATACTTTCTTGGTGAGTTAGTTTTCCCAAAATTTTGAGTTAAATGATCTTTGAAAAGTATACTTTACTGTTAGATGCTATCATTAAGATTTCAAGAACTATTTCATACCACTTATCATAAAATCTAATTGGACTATTATTTCTTGAATCATACCACTTATCATAAAATCCTTACTGGACTATAATTTCTTGAAGGATTTATTGCCTAATTATATCATTTGTTAATTCCAAATTCAGTAACTTTTTTTTTTTGTTTTACATTTCATTTCAGAACTCAGTTATATCATGGGTTTGTTTTAAATTTCGTTTCAGAACTCAATTTTACCTTGGGTTTGTTTTAAATTTCATTTAAGAAATCAATTTTATCTGATGCTATGAAAATGAAAATAGCTTATGATAAGCATTTTTCTTTTCCTTAGCCAACATAACTATGGCTGGAAAGTTTCCAAAGTTTTGGAAATATGAATTTTGATGTTTTTCAATGGAATGTCAACTTACAGCAGAACCTGTTTCCTGATTCTTCTGCTGTGTCTTCACTATTTTCTTCTTAATGTTAATCAATTCAAAATATTCTATTTTTTTTTTACATACTAATGCATAACTGCAACAAATAAAAATGTATATAAAATGTGTTTTCAACCTATTTTTCCTTATTTGTGTGGGATGAGTCACAAGACCTTTACAAGAGGCAACAACTAAGAGAACATGCTATGCTTAATTCCAATTTTAGTGAAAAGAGCCTCAACAGTGGTAGTGTTTCACGACATTCACTTACAATGACATGAAAAAGCCCAAAACTGAGGATTAAACTCCAGTTATGTGTTGATAATTGTTACATTGATGTTGCTTCCTTTAACTAGATCCCCTCAACTGTAATGCAAGATTACAGTGTTTCTATAAATATGAATTTAGAACTTAACTGTTATGTAAGATTATATTCCTCAACTGATTATATTTTTTTAATAGGTTTTCATGGATTCAATTGTATTAAGGTTGATTGTCAAACTTGGCATTCAAAAAAACATGTGAGAAATACATGACATTCATAGAGCTGTACGAAAGCCAAAGATACAATACAATGACAACAAGCCTTAAAAAAATTGTGTCCAAGTAGCAGAGTATCAGAATTTAGAAATAAAAAATAAGGTATGCCACTAGCAACTTCTTACAAATAAGCTGAGGGTGTTCTTCTCATCTTATTTTTCCTATCATATTCCTTTTATTTTTGTCTAAATAAATGATATTCATTTATGCAAAATCACATTCAAAACCCTGTAATGTGGCTAGGCTAACTCTGACATGATTTATTATGGGTAGAGTTCTAGCTTGATATAAAAGAGGGGTAATTTTTTTGGAATTTTACTATGCATTTACAGAGTTTTGATTTTGCTATTGTGTGTCTTTCCTGTGCAATGCAAGATAGCATTGTTTTGTTGACCTTGCTTATTATTTCTTGCAAGAGGGGATTTTCATAAACATGTCGGTATGTCACTCAGGAAAATTACTTCATGTCTATCCAAAACTAGCTTAGGATGGAGGTTTGCTTTTTGAGGAGAAAAGCCATAATTCCTAGCATCTTCTCATGGGAGGAAATAACACATCAATCAAGGCTTCATATGTTTGTACATGTATAAAGGTTTACTAATGTAATTGATTTTCAATTCTCATGTATGATTTTAGTTGCTGTGTAAATTTGAAATTCTAAATATTTATCTTCATTATTTGCTCGAGATTATGACTTACAAACCATGTCTCAATCAATGGTAGTTCAGAAATAACACTTTATTCATTCTCTCTTAATAATGAGTTGATTGTGGTGTGTTATTTTAAATATTTGTTCAGACCACTATGGTTGGAATGAACTTGAGAGATTTGAAATTACTTAAGATACATTATTAGCGATTTTGATTATTGTCTTACATTGCCAAACATTTTGATGTAGGAACTACACTTTAATTTATTTTTGAGTTCATACCTATTACATCATCGCTTTTTGTAATTTGACATTTGTTTATGACTATTTTATTTTACTAATTTTAATCAATGTCCGTGTGGCTTTTGTTAATATTATAGAGGGACTCTGTTATGTAACTTTAATAAATAAGTTTCAAGTTTTATATTCAGAAAAAATATGGGGAGGCATCCCGGAAAGTTTATGTTTATGCATATATCAACTTTGCTAATATTATAGAGGGATGATGTTATGTAACTTTAGTATAAATAAGTTTAAAAAAAACACACGGGGAGATGTCCTGGAAGGGTTTGATGTTATGCAAAAAGTTTTTTATGTAACCTTTGTTTGAAAAATTCTTTGATATTTCATGTGTTGTTATTTGTCTAATTTTGTGTTTTGAAATTAGTTGTCTAATTTTGTTTTTTATGTAGCCTCTATTCTTATGTTTCTAATGTAAGAACAATTTTCGTATTATATTTTTCTTATAATATATATGGTTGTGTATATTATGTCAATTAACATTTGTCTAACTGTTTTATTAAAATACAGTACATTATATATAATTGAATCATATAAACAAATTGTTCCATGTGTTTGTCACTCTTTATCTCCTATAGTCTTTATTTAATATAGTTAGTTAAAAACGTACGGGTGTTGTATGATTTTATGTAGCCTTTATTATACACTCTATGTTTTGTTTATCCATTAAATTTAATATTAATTTTCAAATTTTATACTCCCTCTGTAACACTATATAAGCAAAACTCGCCTTTTTAGGTTCATTGCATAATTAATGTATTTGACATATAATATACACCAAATACATTAATTATACAATGAACCTAGAAAAGTGGTTTTTGCTTATATAGTGTTACGGAGGGAGTGTATCTAAAAAACGTGCGGGTGTTGTATTATTTTATGTAGCATTTATTATACACTCTGTTTTGTGTATCCATTTTGTTTATCCATTACATTTAATACTAATTTTTAAATTTTACATCTATAAAAAATGCACCGTATGATTTCAAAGTATTACTTATCGTACTATCTAAATGTTATATTAGACTAAATTATATGTTTATTCAATCATATAAACAAGTTTTCACCTGTGTGTTGCACATTTCAGTCCAATGCAATATTAAAACATCATCAAGGAAGTTGAATGAGAAGTATATCTCCGTTAAATGGATTGGACTGCATTTGTCAATGAGGCTAATTTTAACGTTGGATGCACTATTAAGTTAACTCTTTTAGATCCGCCAGTATTATTAAATATCAGCATCATTGATCTAAATGCATAAGTGTATTTTAAGAACCATGTGATATTTTATTTTGTTGTTATTATTATGATTTTCAATCAAGTTTAACTATGATTTAAATATTATTGTTAATGTATAATGGTTATCTCCCTAATTTAAATTATAATTTAGAATAAACAAAATATAAAATCGGATCATACAAACAAATATCTCATGGTTAAACTTTGGAACCATTTGATGTTTTATTATGTTGTTATTATTTTGATTTTCAAAGAAGTTGAACTATGACTTAAATATTATTGTTAATGTTTAATGACATGTCCCTACTATAAAGTATTATATTAGAGTACCTATCAATTTCGCCTATTGGTTGTATTAAAATGCTTACGACCTTACGAACGCCAATGCCAATTTATTTTAAGTCGTATTAAAATTAAAATATGTAATTTAGAATCGGATCATTGTAACAAATTGTTCCCCGTGCGTTGCACGGGTGTGATTCCTAGTATAGATACATATATCAATGTTCAAAAGGAAATCAAATAGAATTGGCAAAGAGGAATGAATGTCAAGTATATTTGGCTTCCAAACCATACCCATGATCAATTTCATCACATGACAGAGAGAATGATAGTTTAAATAGCTAGCACATGAGAGAGACTCAAAACATGTTTTCTCCTATGATTAACCAACCATACAATCATACAACGATATGCAAATTGACACTGCAAGCAAACAAAATCCCACATAGGCACACATGCATATGGATTTGTAGCACTTGTAAATAGAACCTATATGATGTGTAATTAAGATGATACTCATACAAAGAAAGTCCAACTAACAAAAATATTAATACTTGAAAAAATGCATGACAAATTTAGAGTTACATTATATAATAAATGCTTATATTGTTTTTCTTAATATGTGTGTGGTAAAACATTAATCAATAGTCAAAAATACTTCAAGATGTTAGCACTTGTCATCACAGGCCTAGTATATTGGGAAATAAACAAAGAGTAACATCTTGAGAAAATTAAAAAAAAAATTCAAAAGAATAAAAATTATGTAATTAAAGAAAAAATGTAGTTCCACTCGCATAAACAAGGTACAATATACTAAATACTTACTATATTTGTCTCCATGGAACAAGGATTAACTCCTTTAGTTTCATTCAACTCATCTGAAACGAGGGAGAATAATTTTAGGAGACACAAAAGTAAGTTTCGAAGGAAAAAAGAAAGAAAAAAACCGTTTCGGATTTCTTAAAATCTTATAATTTATCAAGCAGATTTAGCACTGCATGTGCGTCATTTTGAATGGCATACACTTACCAAGATAAAACTTTGAGATTCTCCACCAGTTCGATACTTCACACCTTATGTTCCCAAATACAACGGTATTTCTATTCCTCCACGGTGTCCTAAATGGGTGTTCAAAAAACCAGTTAACTAAACCAAATTGTAATTCGAACTGCACTGAACCATATTTTAAACTGAACCATTTAATTCAGTTTTGAACTGAACCACTTTTAAAAAACAGTTACAATTCAGTTTATAACTGGTTCAGAACCAGTTTAAATGCTTGAACCGGTTTTTATTAAAATAGAATATTTAATTATTTTTTATTGTATTATGAATAAAAAATTTCTAAGTTTTTATTTATTTTTTTCAGAAAAAAAATCTCGATTTTTCCGGGAAAATATTTTCGATTTTTTTTTTGGAAAAAAGTTTCGGATCTTTTTTCGGAATAATTTTTCGAAAAAAAGACTTTTTCGGAAAAAAAAGTTCTCGATTTTTCCGGAAAAAAGTTTCTGACTTTTTTTTAGGAAAAAAGTTTCCGATCTCTTTTCGAAAAAAATTCTCGATTTTTCCGGTAAAAAAGTTCCGGCTTTTTTTTTGGAAAAAATTTTCGATTTTTTTTGGAAAAAAGTTTCCGATCTTTTTTCAGGATAATTTTTTCGAAAAAAAGTTCTCGATTTTTTCGGAAAAAAGTTTACGACTTTTTTTCGGGCAAAAAGTTTCCGATTTTTTTTCGGAAAACTCTCGATTTTTCAGAAAAAAAGTTTTTGATCTTTTTTCGAGAAAAAAATTTCGATTTTTTCCTTTGGGAAATTGGTTGAAAACCAGTTTTTAAAAAATAAACCGGTTTTTATGAAAAACCAGTTTTAAACCAGTTATCTGAAACTAATCCAGTTAAAAGATGTGAACTGGTTCGAAACCGGTTATGAACCGAATTGTAACTGGTTTTAAAAAAAAACCAGATTTTATGAAAAGTGGTTCCAGTTACTGAACTGAACCATTTATATGGTTCAGTTCAGTGCAGTTCATGAACCATAAACACCCCTATCTCCAAACAAGTCCATTCATGGTTAGCTTCTTCTAAATGGGAGCTAACTTCTTAAAGAGTGGTAGAGACTAATCTCTTCCACTATATCCATCAATAATTGTATTTAAATTCCCTTTTAATTGTTTTCAACGTATATAGCAATTACGTCACACTTCGTGACAATTATTTCCCTTATTACCACAATTGGCATTACATGCCATGAATTATTTAGTCATTTAACGTTGTTGGTCAATGATTTTAAAGAGCAATTGTTACCTCTATTAATTATTTTAATCACCCTACCTTACACAGTTTTCACACTCAAAATCATTTTGGGCGGTTTAACTATTTTTATGCCTTAAATTCAATTGTCTTAGGGACCGTTTGGTTCGAGGTAAATGGAGGGGAGGGGAGGTGAGGTAATATTTTTAATTATACATGTTTGGTTCAATTTTTACGAGGAGAGGGGAGGGAAGAGGAGGGGGGCAAAATCCCTCTTAAACACACTTTTTGCTTTGGAAGGGAGGGGAGGTGAGGAGAGATGCACTATTACAATTTTAATTACATTGACATAATTTTAAAGATACCAGTTTGAATCTCATCCCCTACTTATTTCTCGTATGATTATTTCTTCCAAAAAGAACAATATAATATCATGATTTTTTCGAGTCAAACCTGCATAAAGTTTTGTATTGAGGTTGGCCATACTAAATTGTATTAAGCCTTGCAAACTCAGTCTCGTTTACACGCCTACCTCTTGCCTTGTGAGATTTTCGTGGATGGTAGAGTCTTGTGGTAGAATGAAAGAATTTCAGGTAAGGGCTTTTTCCCCATACATTCATACTCACGGGATTAGTGTTATGGAATATTCCAGATTACAAAGTGTGATAAAGGTGCTCTGAAGTATCTCAAAGATATCGAGTGGACCGGGATCAAATACCCGGAAGGATGCAATTTTGATTAATTACGAGCCTAAGGATGCAATTGGGTAAGCTGCTCTTTTTTACCTGATCCTATTGTGCTATTAATTAGTCTAGCTTGATTATGAATAAGGTTTGCTTGTTGCATTTTGGTTTAACAGGACCGAAAGTTTCTGGTTTCTGAAAAAATGCTTGACACTGAATGTTTTGAAGGACAAACCTTTTATCAAGTTGCATCAGGCACTCAGGTATTCTTTGGTCTTGATAATCTAAAATACGTGTAATAATTATTTTTAATAGTTTAGACCAATGAAATGGGCTTTTTCGCTTGTGAATGTTGATCAACTTGTTAGACAAAGTCTCCTTCCTGGTTTCAGCTCTATCAAGTTACTGTTCCTGGTTAGTGCAGTTGGACATTTGACCTGAGTACCCCTTTTAAGAGTAACAAGGAACCATTCCTGGTGTGGTGATATAGATTAGACAAATCTGATATATCTAGGCACATAAGATTTTGTATCTTTAATGTAAATGTAATTTTCAATGCTGCTGGGTGCAATGAAATGCCAATGTAATTCTTTATATGATAAATGGCATCATCCCTATTACTTCTTGTATACTTTATTCTTTTGATCTTCTACCTCTATATGCTGGGTACAATTTATTGGTTACTTACTATGTTAACTTGATCAACCATTCTTTTAGGTTTAATTCATCAAAATTAGAAATATCTTCCTAAAGATATCCTAAACTGGAAAAGCTATAAGCTAAAACAAAAAAAAGAGACCATCAATATTTTTTTTAAAATAGGGAGTTGCGACGGTTTAAAACCGCCGCAAAAGGGTGAATTAAATACCCCAACACTTTTCGTTTTGTGGCGGTTTAAAATGATGTTACGAAGGTTCTAAATGGACGCTAAACTAATTGCGACGGTTTGTACGGCAGTTCATAAAACCGTCCTATGAAGTACCGCCGACGCCAAGATCCATGACCTTTCATCAACCGTCACTATATAGTGTTGCGACGGTTCAAAACCGCCGCAAAACCCTTGCAGAACCGTCGCAAAATGCCAAATTTCTTGTAGTGAATTGTGGTATAAACTCTTGTCATTTAGAAAGATAAGAAGGTAAAATATAATTTAATGACGTAAAGTTGGAATTTTTCGAATGTTTTATGTGTGACTATGTAATGTGGACTAAAAATAAAAAGGCTATGAAAGTTTTAATTTGCTGGTGAATGGGAAGTTCGATAAATAGTGTGGACCTTAATAAGCTTGAAAAAGAAAGAAAATGATTCTTTATAAAAGTTGTGGTTTGTCATGTTACATGATTGTGGTGTAATTATTTGACCTCTTTGTGATGTCTTTGTGATTGGAATTTGTATGATATTGGCATATCATCATGACATGACATTTTTGTATGTGGTGTGCTCCAGCCTTGTGCGTAAGGGGGTACGTGATTATTTTAGTTTTGTGGTTCTCCAGCCTTGTGCATAAGGCGGTACGTGATTTTCCCCATTGGTATGGGTGACTATATCCGGATCATTTAGTTTTAGGAGCATGCATTTTTGCATAATTTGATTGTTCAATTGTTGTGCCTTAATATTTTATGAACTGTTTTATGGAAAAAGAATGGTCCAAAGGTGTATAGTTAAAAATAATATATATAATCTAATTACTTTTTATTCTTTTTGATTGAGAAGTTTTTATGCTATTTATTTTATGGCATTTTTCTCTGCGTCGGTATGAATCAATTTGGATAAGGAAATTGACCTTTACATGATTATTGTTGTAGGTACTAAAGATGATGTGTGAAGTTGACATATTGTTTGTACGCACGCCGGGATAAACTATTATTGGTTTTCTCGATATGTAATTTAAAAGAAACACTCTTCTCATTGTGGAGTTATTATTTATAAGCTTGTATAATTATTATTCTTACAAAGAAAAAAAAATAGTCACACTTTTAGAGAAATAAAGTATTTTTTTTAAGTAATTTAATTGTTTAAAATCCGGGAAGTTACAGGGGGATTGTTGGTGTAACATTCCCAATTTTCTTTTACTAGTATTATATACTATTAAGGGTATTTTTACTAAAACACCACATTCTTAAGGTTTAGCACTAGTAGTAGGGATCAATTAAGCTGTAGTATTTGAATACTACAAGTCTAGTAATGTGTTGTCTTTCCATGAGGGAGTCATAGCAATGCAAAGACATGTGTCCCACTAGATTGGCCAAACCATGACACACCTCAACACCTCACAACACCACTAGTGAGTACTCCAATTGTTTCTCTTTTGGCTGAAGAAAACTCAGCAAACTATTCCCTTGTTCTCTCTCTCGCCAAACAACAACAAAACACCAACAATCATTCTAATTCAATCCTTTCAAAAAATCATCTTAACCAAGCATGCATATGGAAATTCTTGTCTAGCAGGTTGTATTAAGTATTGTGGTAAGTTCAATTTCCTCAAAACTCTTCTCAATCCCTCTTAAATTCGTGCCCTAAAATCATCCTCTTTTGAACTAGATATGGACATAGTACTAGGCATGGATTGGCTATCTGCCAACACTGTGTACAGAGGCTGTGCTGAAAAGAATCTCTATGTTCCTATTGATCCTAATGCATAGAGTAGAGCCCTGACTGCTCTGCTACATAACACTTATAAGTTAATCCAGTATCTCGGTTCAGAGAACAAATGTTTCAGTATCATGTTCACCATAAGTTCAGAATCTAGTCTAAGGCCTAGTGATATTCCGATTGTCAGGGAATATCTAGATGTGTTTCCAGAAGAGATAAATATTTTACCACCAGAAAGAGAAATTGAGTTCTCAATTGATCTTGTCCTAGGATCCCAGCCTATTTCTGTTTACCGTATAGAATGTCCCCTCTTGAACTTCGAGAATTGAAGTCTTAACTTTAAGAGTTATTACAGAAGCATTTCATTCGTCCGAGTGTCTCACATTGGGGTGCTCCAGTTCTGTTAGTGAAGAAGAAGGATGCTACAATGCGGTTGTGTATTGACTATCGTCAGCTCAATAAAGTTACCATCAAGAACAAGTATCCACTACCTCGTATTGATGATCTGTTAGATCAACTTTGAGGAGCTACTATCTTTTCCAAAATTGATCTTAGATCCGGGTATCATCAGATTCGTATCAGGACCTCGGATGTATCCAAGACTGCTTTCAGGACCCGTTATGGCCATTATGAATTTTTGGTTATGCCGTTCGGTCTGACCAATACTCCAGCAGTATTCATGGATTACATGAACAGAATCTTTCAGCCTTATCTTGATAAGTTTGTGGTGATCTTCATTGATGATATTCTGATCTACTCTAAGGATCCTCAGGAGCATGCAAAGCATCTGAGGATTGTCCTTAACATTCTGAGAGAGAAGCAACTTTATGCCAAGTTCAGCAAGTGTGAATTTTGGCTTTCAGAAGTCAAGTTTTTGGGCCATGTGATCTCACAAGGAGGTGTATCTGTTGATCCATCCAAGGTAGAAGCGGTGCTTAATTGGGAAAGGCCTAGAACTGTTTCAGAAGTAAGAAGTTTTCTTGGTTTAGTAGGCTATTACCGGAGGTTCATTTTGGGATTTTCGGAGATAGCACTGCCTTTAATCCGGTTAACTAGGAAGGGAGCTGCGTTTGTTTGGGATGAATTATGTGAGAATAGTTTTAACCTATTAAAGGAGAAGTTGACAAGTGCTCCCGTGTTAGTAATTTCGGACCCCGATAAGAAGTATGTAGCGTATTGTGATGCTTCTAATAAAGGACTCGGATGCGTACTTATGCAAGAAGGCGCAGTAGTGGCGTACGCATCGCGACAGTTGAAACCACACGAAGAAAATTACCCTACCCATGATCTTGAACTTGCAACCATTATCATTGCCTTGAAAATCTGGAGACATCACTTGTATGGTGTGCAGTTTGCATTATACAGTGATCATAAGAGTTTGAGATACTTGTTTTATCAGAAGGAGTTGAACATGAGGCAAAGGATGTGGATGGAATTTTTGAAGGATTACGATTTTGAATTAAATTACCACCCAGGGAAAGCGAATGTGGTAGCTGATGCTTTGAGTAGAAAGGCGTTGTATGTGTCGAAGATTTTAATGAATCAGTGTGGGTTGTATGAAAAATTCAGAGATATGAATTTGAGTGTCACTTACCGGAAGGGTGGAGTCAAGTTAAATAGAATGGAATTGACTTGTGACTTGCGTTCCACAATAGGTAGTGCGCAAGCTAAGGATATGGATTTACAAAAGAGAATAGGAAAACCTGAGTTCACTGTAGCAGATGAGGGTGTAATTCAGTTTGGAAATAGAATTTGCGTGCCTAATGATGCAGAGTTGAAGAGGTTAATTCTTGAAGAAGCACATAAGAGTGGATTTTCAATTCACCCCGGTTCCACCAAGATGTACCATGATTTGAAGAAAAACAATTGGTGGCCGAACATGAAAGCAGAAATTGCAGAGTTTGTGTCGAGGTGTATTGTATGTCAGCAAGTTAAGATAGAACATCAGAAACCAGCTGGTCCATTACAACCTTTAGAAATACCCGAGTGGAAATGGGAGCATATTACCATGGACTTTGTAAGTGGGTTACCCCGTAATCAGAAAGGAGAAGATTCCATTTGGGTTATCGTTGATCGGTTAACCAAGTCGGCACATTTCATTGCAGTGAAGTCGACTTATAAGACTCCACGGTATGCTGAAATATTCCTGGAAGAGATTGTTAAGCTGCATGGAGTTCCGTTATGTATTGTATCAGATAGAGATCCAACCTTTACCTCTCCCTTTTGGCGTGCTTTCCAAAAGGCAATGGGAACTCGACTTAAGATGAGTACTTCAAATCATCCGCAGACGGATGGTCAATCCGAGCGAACCATTCAAACTCTTGAGGATATGCTCCGAGCTTGTGTTTTAGAAGATGGTGGTAATTGGAGTAAACACTTGCATCTCGTAGAATTTGCCTACAATAACAGTTACTATGCTAGTATCGGTATGGCACCATATGAAGCGTTGTACGAGAGAAAGTGTAGGACACCTTTATTTTGGACAGAGGTGGGTGATAAAGGAGTGTTAGGACCAGATACCATCCAAGAGACTACTCTGAAGATTAAGTCGGTTAGAGAACATATGAAAGTTGCACAGAGTAGACAAAAGAGTTATGCAGATCACGGAAGGAGACCAATAGAGTTTAATGAAGGTGACCATATATTCTTACGCGTAACGCCTAAGTTGGGGTTGTGCGGTGTGTTCAAAACTAAGAAGTTGGCTCCTAGGTACATTGGACCATATCAAATCATTAAACGAGTTGGTCCTGTGGCTTATCAGTTAGCTTTGCCCCCATCTATGTCCAGGATGCATGATATATTCCATGTGTCTCAGCTCAGAAAGTTCATTCCGCATCCGTTCGTGCCGGTGGAATTGGAAAACATCGATTTGCAACCAGATCTGACTTACCAACCTTATCCTATTCGGATTGTGGACCGTGATGTTAAGACTCTTCGGAACAAGGAAATTCCGATAGTTAAAGTGGAATGGTCTCAATCATCGGATGGCGAGTTCACTTGGGAGTTGGAATCCGAGATGATGACTAACTATCCTTATCTTTTCTCAGGTATGTTTTCAATTTCGCGGACGAAATTTCTTTAAGGGGGGTAGATTGTAACATTCCCAATTTTCTTTACTAGTATTATATACTATTAAGGGTATTTTTACTAAAACACCACATTCTTAAGGTTTAGCACTAGTAGTAGGGATCAATTAAGGTGTAGTATTTGAATACTACAAGTCTAGTAATGTGTTGTCTTTCCATGAGGGAGTCATAGAAATGCAAAGACATGTGTCCCACTAGATTGGCCAAACCATGACACACCTCAACACCTCACAACACCACTCCAATTGTTTCTCTTTTGGCTGAAGAAAACTCAGCAAACTATTCCCTTCTTCTCTCTCTCGCCAAACAACAACAAAACACCAACAATCATTCTAATTCAATCCTTTCAAAAACTCGTCTTAACCAAGCATGCATATGGAAATTCTTGTCTAGTAGGTTGTATTAAGTATTGTGGTAAGTTCAATTTACTCAAAATTCTTCTCAATCCCTCTCAAATTTGTGCCCTAAAATCATCCTCTTTTGAACTAAAATTGTGTTCTTCACATGCATGTGTTGGAAACATGCTAAATTGTGAATTTGTGATGCTATAGGAACTGGAAATCAAGACTTTAGCTCAAAGAGGAATTGAAGCTTGCCATTCAAACCTGCAATCAAGTGTTGGGCAGAGAATTCAAGCTCAATTGAGGTGGGTTCTTAGGATTTAGAATAGTTAGAATTTCTCCAATAATTGAACATTGCATGATAACATATGATTAGGAAAATTGAATTGTGTATGAGAGGAGTTTAACTCCCAAAACACTCTCCATTTTAATTGTTATTTTCTTGTGATGTTAATGGCTGGAATGGGTATTGAATAATATGATTTGAAATTTCTGGTTTTTCACTGATTCTGCAGAACAAAGCAGAAATCCCGTGCTGCTCGCTAAACGAGCTCTGGCGAACGTGCAACCATAAGTTGCAGGTTTTGGTCGCTGGCTGGCCAGAACCTTCTGACTTGGGTCGCTAATAGTCGCTAGCTCTCGCTAAGCGACCATGACAGGATTTTAGCCACCTGTTCTGTTTTCAAAACTCAAACATTATCGTTAAATTGCTATCCTTCCAGGTCTATTTTCCATTGATATTATGAGATAATAATAATCGAAATGTTAATTGCACGCTTAGGAATATTATGGACTTAACTTAGGTTATGTACTAGGTTAGTTCCCCGGGATTGGGATATATTGTTAGTATGATAATACCTTAGAATATTGTACAGTTTCAGTCAAGAGATGAGTGGTTGCTAGGCACCACCAAAGGGATTCGAGGGATCCATAGCGATAATATATTAATAATAATAACTGTGATGCCTAGAGACTCCGTACCATAGTGCATATGATCACGAAGATTGGTGCAGAGTAGAGTAAGGCTCTCTAAGACCGGCTCACCTCAGAGTGTCCTTGCATAGTGAAGACGAACTCAGATTTATTGTGTGTTACACCTTTACTTTATGTTTAAAATATTGTATAGCACGACGAAAGTTCAGGATTGATTACAGGTTTCCCCATGGTGTAGTCACCACTAGGTGGTTGTAGAATCCACAAGACTTAGTAGTCTTACACCCCCCCCCCCCCCCCCCCCCCCCCTCATATTTCAGGTACTTAGGGTGATCGTGGCAAGCAAGCTGCAGAGTAGGTAGCAAGTTTGAAGCGATTCAGATCGTGTTTTTAGGATGTTTAGTTTACTGAGTTTTGTCCTTTGTATCAGCTTATGTTGTACTAATTGTATTTTAGCACCTGCGTGTGCTTTAATCAACGCTCTATGTATTTGTAACTTACTGTACTCGGTACTTAATTATGTGCACTCTTAATATATTCTAGACAATGTATTATGGGGTATTATAGTTGGTGTATTGTATGTTGGCCTCATTTTTGCAAAAACAAGTTCTAGCAAGATGTTGGCCTCATTTTTGAAGAATATAGTTTTAGGGTTTGAGTCTTGTGTATTGTGAGCCTTTCTTGTATCTCTTTGATGCAAGTTTAGGACTGTTTTTGTGTTGTAATTTGTGAACTTCTCCTAAGCTTTTAAGTAGGAGACGGTTTGTTTTTGGTGAGCGAAACCACACTATTTGTATTGTTGTTATAGTCACAGGGTGATTGATTGTAAGGAAGTGAGACGGAGTCTCAAACTTAGGAGTTCCTAGGTTGAGTTAGCACGGGTAGAGTCTAGGAGATAAATCGTAAACTTGTATGTTTGCTGATGACTTAGATCTAGATCTATTATAGTGGATTCCTTCTTGGCTTGATAGCCCCCAGAGTAGGTCGTTGTTTACGCCGAACTGGGTTAACAATACTCTGTGCTATTTAAGCTTATTGTCTATTATTTTTAATTGTTCATTTATCGCTACTGTGGACATACGTTATAGCATCTGTCTTAGCATTACAACTAGTTATATACGACAAGTGTTATAGCTTCTGTCATAACATTTGTCCCCAGTAGGTGCCAAAATTTCAGAATTAGTAGAGGAGAATCAAAATAAAGAGAAAATAGAGATCAATGAGATGGAGAAAGAGAAAAGTGTGGAGAAGTCATGACATGCAACTACATTAGTGCCTTCTTCTAAGTTGGTTTGTGTGGTCAAATGTTGGGATTCTTTTAATATTATCTCATTCTCTAACGTTTCCTCTTTTTATGATGAATGGAACAAGTTGAAAGAAGAAGAAATTATTGAAAAAGAAATTGAGAGTGTTTTAGTAACCACCGAAAATGCCACAATTTCTATTGATAATGCTTCTTTTACTTCTTGTGCTCTTGAATGTTTGACTCTTTATCTCAAAGAGAAGTTATCAAAGAAACGAGAAATTCCACATTTGAGAGAAAGCAATGAGAAAAAAAAGCACACATATTTTTTCAATCAAAATGAAAAGTTTTCTAAAGTGGAAGTGATTACATATCATAGTTTCTTTAGATTTATTTTTGATCCAGAAGGTTATTGGTGCTAGAAATTCGAGGTCGAATTCTCTTCAAGAGGGAAAGAATGATGTGATCCAAATATGACCTATCTTTACAAGAAGAAATAATTTCATTCATGAAATAAAAAGAACTAAATTAACTTTGGTTGAAAGTTTTATTTTTGTAGTAAAATGATGACATGATAAAAAACTATTTGGACGCAATTCAAAGGTCCGGCCCGATTGAAGAAGGCTTGGCCGAAGTTGAAGAAAAAAGTACCAAAGTTTATTATTATCATCTAAGCATGTGATAGTGGTACAATAAATCATAAGAAAACTGGAAAACAAAGAGCTCATCCACTAAACATATGAAAGTGGTGCACCAAGCAATCAAAAAACACCACTATCACTTCTTTATTTTGCATTTCCCTTGTAATAATTCAGCTCCACTATCATGATAATTAGTGGCTGAAATCTTTTTGCTTTCATAGGAGTTAAGTTTATCTTATTATATCATCATAAGTTTTTCCTATATAAAGGAGGCATGTAACTCTTGCCAAAGGACAAGTTTTTTGAGTAAAAATATGAGATTTATTCTCTTTGGTTTTATGAACCTAAATTTTAGCTTATCGGTTCGCCGTTGCGCTAATCCTTAACTTATCAACCAGAGCCTCCATAGCCGGTTGTGGCGTCTTAACGACTTATCAATCGGTTTTGCACCCCGATTGTGGCTTTTTTCCACCATATCATATCCACCATCACAACTCTTCTTTATCAAATTACCCGTCTCATACTGCAGATTTCAAAGTTCTCATCAGGTTAGTATCGGTGGCCATTGTGCGTTTCAGGCGATTCGTTTCGTCGGGGCTTATGGCTTACAACGGTATTGTTAGATGCAGCAGTATTATGATTATGTTTTTAATCCGCTTTTAAATTCAGCTGCTATGATGTACTGCTGCAACTGGTGCTAGTTTGTATGGTATTTGGACAGTGGATTTTGTGTTGGGTCTGTGGTCCAATATTTTGGGTGATAATGGATGTAGTTGTATTTGGTTATAGTGCTTTTGCTTTTCAGTTAGCCACTGCATAATTCTGCAGTTTAGTAGCCATATTGGATTGGTGTTTTATAAGTGTTAGATATTGAAGATCCTTCCTTTGTACTCCGTAAGTGTTAGATATAGGGCTGTTTGTTTCCGCTTTAAAAAAATAGGTTTTTTTTTGTATTTTTGAAAATAAATTTTGTAAAATCGTTTTTCAAAATATTACAAGTTTTTTTTGTATCTATTAGCATATCTATTTATACAAAATTTTCTAACACTACAAAATCTATTTTCAAAAAAATCCAAAACAAACGGGCTTATAGTTGGAGTATTATTTGCACCTATTACTATTAGCATATCTTGTTTGCCTTTTGGAAAGAAAAAAAAATTATCATCAACAAACGTACTAAAAAACACAAGTTAGCATGACCTTTAAATTAAATTATATATGGCATGCGCCTATTCAAGTCTTGCCCTTCTTGAGCTGCCTTCAGTTTCCACAATAGAATTGCACTGTCAAACTTTTTCTCTCTTTTCAATGAGAATCCAACTTTCTTTTTTTTGACAAAAATGTGAATCCAACTAGGTTTGGCGTATTACTGAATAAGGGATAATGGGACCAATTGTTAAAGGCATGTGATGGAACCAAATCAAAGGATTTCTTGGACCAATGGATTTTTTGGACCAATTAATATGGAGCATCAATTAATATGGGACCAATTGTCTGCTTAAAAAAAATATGGTACCAATTGTTAGAACCGTATGAATCAAATTGCAAATAAAAGGAGAAAAAGCAAATAACTATTCCATGCACATACTTTTTTTTTTATAATTAATAAATGTTTATTTTATTTCTTTTAAATGTAAAGGAACAATATATTTGGTGAATTTTAAGGTGGCGACTCAATTAAATCTCTCACTGATGTACCATTTAACCTTACCATTAGATTAAATAAGTATACAAATTTTATCATACACCAAACCACATTTAATCTCTTTTTCTTCTTTGTATATTCTCTCCTTAGTTTGATTTCCACTTTCACCCACGTCCGCTAGCACACGACACCAACTACATGTCATTCTCTTTTTACAATCAAACTTCTAGCCATAATAGATTTGAGTATATTCAAAATCAAATACACATCCCGAAAGAGTTTATCAGAGAAAATTGTTAAGAAATCTTACATATTGGTTACGAAATGATCTGAATATGTGTTTATAAGTGAGGGCAATCCTCAATTTATAAATCGGTTTTGTAAGGTTGAGTTAGACCCAACCCAAATTCTAATATTGTATTAGAGTCTCCTCTATGATTCGATGAGCCGCAATGCTATCAAGTTTATGATCGAGGGGATCCGTTAAGAAGTCTCATATCGGTTACTAAATGGCTTAAATATGTGTTTATAAGTGGGGATAATCGTCAACTTACAAGTCAATTTTGTATGGTTGTGTTAGGCCCAACCGAAATTCTAAGAAAAATGATAATAACTAAACACCTAAAAATTTGTAAGTTATGAATTTTTTTTATCACACTTAATAATAATAATAATAATAATAATAATAATAATAATAATAATAATAATAATAATAATAATAAGGGTTTAATATGTTTTTAGTCCCTATAGTTTCGCAAAATTTTGTTTTTAGTCCTTGAAGATTTTTTTCACATTTTTTAGTCCCTAAAGTTTGATCAGTCAGTGTTTTTAGTCCTTACTTTTCATTCAACTCGTGCATGAAATTCTTTAGGGACTAAAAACGAAATTCTAGAAAACTATAGGGACCAAAAACATATTTAACCTAATAATAATAAGGGTAAATAGTGTTTTACCCCCCCGCAAAGTACGCGAGTTTTGGTTTACCCCCCTGCAAAATTATTTTTTTGGATTACCCCCCTGCAAAATGAAAATTCCTTCAATTACCCCCCTAAGTTGACAACTAGGACATGGAATATTCACTTTTGCTGACGTGGCATGTCTAGGTGGCATTTATTTTATTTTTTATTAATTTAAAAAATTAAAAATTGATATTGCCACATCATAATTGTATTTAAAAAAATTTAAATTGACATTTTATTTTAAAAATCAGAAAAAAAAATTAAAAACTAAAAAAAAAGATTTAATTTCTTTCTGGTTTCAATTTTCTGACTTTTTATAAAAAAATGTTAATTTTAATTTTAATTTTTTAAAAATGTTAATTTAAATTCAATTATTTAAAAAAAATCTGATTTTTTTAAAAAAAATGTTATATTAATTTATTTTTTTAAAATTCAATTAATTAAAAAAAATGTCATTTTTAAATTTTTTTTCTGATTTATTTTTAAAAAAAATGCCAATTTTAAATTATTTCCAGATTTTTTTTAAAAATGTCAATTTTCGGATTTTTTTTAATTCAATTTTGAAATTAAAAATATTAAATTTTTATTTTCGATTTTTCTTTCAAAAAATGTCAATTTAATTTTTTAAAATAATTAAGTTGACTACCCTTTTTTAAATAATTGAATTTAAAAAATTAAATTGACATATTTGTTAAAAATAATTGAATTTAAAAAAAAATAAATTGACATTTTTAAAAAAAATGAAAATTGAAATTTTTTAAGAAAAATCAGAAAAAGATTTTAAATGACAATCTTTTTTTTAAATAATTGAATTTAAATTTTAAATTGACATTAAAAAAAACAGAAAGTTGAAATTGGAAAAAAATGGAATTAAAAAACAAAATTAAATTGACATATTTGTTAAAAATAAAATAAATTGACATTTTTAAAAAAAAATTAAAATTGACTATTTTTTTAAAAAAAATAAGAAAAAGATTTTAAATGACAATCTTTTTTTTAAATTGGCATTTTTTTTTAAATAATTGAATTTTAAAAAATTTAAAAATTCACATTTTTTTAAATAAAATAAGAAAATTGAAACTAAAAAAAAAAATCTTTTTTTTCTGATTTTTAAAATAAAATGTCAATTTTTAATTTTTTTTTAAATACAATTATTATGTGGCAATATCAATTTTTAGTTTTTTTTTTAAATTAAAAAATAAAATAAACGCCACCTAGACATGCCACATCAGCAAAAGTGAATATTCATGTGCTAGTTGTCAACATAGGGGTGTAATTGAAGGAATCTTCATTTTGCAGGGGGGTAATCCAAAAAAATAATTTTACAGGGGGGTAAACCAAAACTCGCATACTTTGCGGGGGGGTAAAACACCATTTACCCTAATAATAATAATAATAATAGTAGTATGGGTAAGTTATGTATTCTTCTCCATTCTCAACTTCGATTTTATTCACAAGTGGTTAGATGGTGAAACATTTTTGAGACTCCTTTAGAGGTTAATATTTTGGTGGACCACTTGTGACCCCTTTTTAAGGTTAATGCTTAGGTGGACCAATTTCACAAGTGGTCCACCGTGGATTAATACTTAAAATTATCAGAAATTTTAACGACTGGAAATATTTGTTAAACAACACTTATCCCATTTTGAATTTCACAAGTAAACTATTTGTTGTTGTGGTTCAATTCAAAATACTTTTTGCAACAACACTTATCCCGACAGCATGCAACGAATTATTTTTTACTACAAAATGTAACTTTGTCAACAACTTTAAATTTTTAACATTGACAAAAGTCGCCGTAAAAAATATCTTTTATTTTGTAGTGTCCTTTCTTTCAGTGGCGATGCCAAGGCCTGTGCATGCCTGGGCATGTGCACAGGCTTGGCCCAGCCCATATATTTTATTTTTTTTAAAAAAAAAAAAAAAAACAACAACAACAACAACAGCTAACATAGTAATCTTGAACAATCTCACCGCTCTCACTCTCTCCCTCTCACCGCTCGCTCAATCTCTCCCTCGCCGGTCTCTCCCTCTCAAACCGCTCGATCACTCTCTCTCTCAGTCGGTCGAAATCTCTCTCTCAGCCACTCAATCTCTCTCTTAGCCGCTCAATCGCTCTCCTCGCTGCTCAATCTCTCTCCTCTCGCATCAGATTTGGTAAGAACTCAAAAACTCAATCACTCAATTTTGTTAAAGTTTCTGGTTGTTGTTGTTTAGAATTAGATTTCTGTTCATTTCATTCATAAGTTGAATATCATTCAATTTCAATTTTCATTCAATGACAATATCATTCAATTTCAATTTTTAGGTTCTGGTATGTAGTTTATGGTATGTAGTTTCTGGTTGTTGTTTAATTTGATGTAGTTGTAATTTAATTTTAATAAGTTTCTGGTTGTTCTGTTGTGTTTTGTTAAGTTGGAGAAATATTTTGTGAATTTTTAGGTTCTGGGTTTCTGTTCTGTTTCATATTCTGTTCTGTTTTTAGAGATGGAGAAATATTTTGCTCCTAGAGCAAGGATTAATGTGAATGTTGTGCAATCGGAAGCCGAATTAGAACAACCACAACCTAATGTGAATGTTGTGCAATTAGAGTTTAATTCAAATGAGATTGTGCGTGATCCGGGTCTTAGGAAACAAAATCATGAGTATGCTCCGGATATTCAAAACCATGTGAGGAGGGCATACATATTAAAGGGTCCAACGCAACCAATTTTGGAAAAATTTCCTCGTACTCAATTTGCAAGTGATAGAAGTACAAGAGCATTTTGTAAATCATGGTATGGAAAGTATACATGGATAGAATACAGTGAGTTCAATGATGCAGCTTATTGTTTCCATTGCTTTCTCTTTAAGCAACCCGGGAGGCCCGAAAACTTTGGTTATGAAGTCTTCACCAAAGATGGATATAAAGATTGGAAGCATTCATCTACGGGCTTTAAAGATCAGGTTGGTGGTCATGGTAGTATGCACAAGTCATGTATGAAGCACTATGATGATTATAATAATCAAAGACAAAGTATAGCAACTAAGTTTCTTAGAGCAACTAGAGAATCAGAAGAATTGTATAAGGTCCGTTTAACTTATTCCTTAGATTGTTCAAAATTTCTCATAGCACAAGGCATGGCTTTCCGTGGCCATAATGAATCCCTTACTTCTCTAAACAAGGGCAATTTTAGAGAGATGGTAGATTGGGTGAAATCTAATAATGATCAAGTGAGAGATGCTTTTGACCGTGGTTCACAAACTTGCATAATGATTTCCAGTGACATTCAAAAGGAGTTTGCAAGGTGTTGTGCACTTGAAGTTACCAAGGTGATTATGGAGGAGCTTGGTGATAAACAACTCTCCGTGCTTATTGATGAGTCACGTGATATATCCGTCAAAGAGCAAATGGCGGTGATGTTTAGGTTAGTAGTTGTATTTTCCAATTTACATTACCTATTATTCTCCATGCCTCCATATAATTATGTAACCTTGTTGAATTTGTTTTTTAGGTTTGTGAACGACAAAGGGGAAGTTGTGGAACGATTTCTTGATCTACAACATGTCGAAGATACTACATCTCAAGCGATAAAGGATGCTCTTTATAGTATTTTTTATCGTCACATGTTATCTATTTCAAGGTTAAGAGGGCAAGGATATGATGGGGCTTCAAATATGAGAGGTGAATTTAATGGTTTGCAAAGAAAGATTCTAGATGAAAACCCTTATGCTTTATATGTCCATTGTTATGCTCACCGTTTGCAATTGGTGGTTGTGTCCGTTGCTAGTAGTTGCTCATCAATTCATGATTTCTTTGAGTATATCTCCTTGATTGTAACCACAACAAGTGCATCTTGCAAGAGAATGGATGCTTTGAGGGCGGCACAACACAAAGATATTGTGGAAAAACTTGAAAGTGGTGAGATATCTAACGGAAGGGGACGCAACCAAGAATCTAGTCTCGCTAAAGCCGGAGATACTAGATGGGGTTCACATCATACTTCCTTGCTTCGTTTGGATCTAATGTGGTCCTCCGTGTTACATGTGCTTAGTACGGTTGATGAGTTTGGACGTCTACCATCTCAAGCGGCGGGTTTGATAGAAAAAATGGAGAGTTTTAAAATTGCTTTTATTTTGAAGTTAATGTTAAAGTTATTTGGTATTACAAATGAGCTTTCAAGAATGTTGCAAAGAAAAGATCTTAATATTGTGCTTGCCATGGATTTAATTGATGATGTCAAAGCTCGGTTGGCCACATTGAGAGAGAATGGTTGGAATAATTTCTTTGTTAATGTCCAAGAATTTTGTATTGCTAAAGGTATTCCGATGCCAAATATGGATGAAGAAATACCGATTCGGGGTCGTTCAAGGCTAGAAGGCAGAACTATCACTAATCTTCATCATTACCGTGCAGAGATTTTTTATGTTGCTATTGACAAAATATGTGTGGAGATGGATCACCGCTTTAGTGAAGGAAGTAACATTGTGCTTAATTGTTTCTCATGCCTTGACCCCAAGAATTCTTTCTCCAAGTTTGATGTTGAAAAGCTTGCTCGTCTTGCTGATATTTATCATGAAGACTTCACTGATTATGATCGTGGAACAATAAAGGAGCAACTTGAGACTTTTGTAGTACACGTGAAAAGACATGTTTCATTTTCTACTTGTGACGATGTTCAAAGTTTGGCTATGAAGATGGTTGAAACTGATAAACATTTCGTATTTCCATTGGTGTACAAACTTATTGAGTTGGCTTTGATATTACCGGTGTCGACAGCATCCGTTGAAAGAGCTTTTTCAGCAATGAAGATTATTAAGACTAAATTGCGCAACAAAATCAACGATAAGTGGTTCAATGACTTGATGATATGTTACACCGAGCGGGAGATATTCAAGTCACTTGATGATGTTGATATTATACGAACATTCACCTCAGCGAAGACTCGGAAAGGGAATTTGCCTCGTTGTTTTATTTAGCACGCTATTGGTATGTTATATTTCAACCCTCTTATTGCAAATTGTAGTTTTGTTGACAAAATGACAAGTTTATTTATATATTATGTCACATGTGAATTTTCCGCTTGCGGTTAAAATTTTGCCCAGACTCTCTAAAATTCCTGGTATCGCCGCTGCTTTCTTTTGTGAATCAATTGAAATGATAAACATATGTATGATTTTTTTATGATTTAAATGAAGTAGTAGGTAAAGTAAGTGAAATGCCTGATGTGGGAATTGCATCAATTATATATGTAATTATTTGCTTTAATGATGTGATAAACTAATATAAAATTTTATTTATTTACATGTCATATAAGTAGTTTCAAAATAACCATACATAAATGGGGTGATCTACCAAATTGGGAGGTTTTTATTGAATGTCTGTGTAAAATTGTTTTACACTAACCGTACATATCCATTAAATTAATATATAAATACATTCGCTCAATTATTTTGGGTGTAAAACGTGTTAAAAATCGGCTAAAGGGAAAACTCAGAGACACATGCATTAGTTATTTAAGGAGATTAAATTTCTAAATTATCGAATTATCAACCAAATTAAATGAAAAAGGGCAAAATAGTGCGAATCACATGTGGGCCAAAAAGGCTTATTTAAACTTTAAACGAGCAACCTCGCAAATTTTTCAGGTTGAAAAGTGAAGCATTCTCTATTCTTTCCTACTCAATATCTCACTCTATAAATTATCATTTTGCACTTGTATATTTTCCTTAACAAAAACATAGAAAGTAAGCTTTTGTATATCCTCCTATAAATAGCTTAAATTCTAAAATCGTAAGAGTGATAAAATCATACTAAGAAAGGAAAAAAAGAAAAAGAAAGAGAGAGAATGGTGTTATTTGGGATATTAACTTTGTTGGCAATATTAGCTCTCTTTTTATTTTTGAAACTAGTATTTTCTTGGTGGATTTCACCAATTCAAAGAAATCATAAGCTTCAAAGATGTGGATTTCAAGGGCCACCCCCAAATTTTCCATTTGGAAATATCCAAGAGATGAAAAAGAAGAATGGTGTTGATTCTTCATTTGGGTCCTCACTCACCCATGATATACATTCATTTGTTTTCCCCTATTTTTCTAGGTGGCAAAATTCTCATGGTAATTATATTAGGTCTCAAATATATTATGCTTCACATATACATTTATGTAATTGAATGTCATATATTTCAACTTTGTTAAAAATAAAAAACGATGAATCTGTGAATAAAGTCACAAACACTGTTAAATTAATTATTAGAATATAAATATTTATATTTTAATATTAATAATTCATTATTTTTTATAACAAAGTAAATATTTTTTTTTTTTTTGTAGGGAAAGTTTTCATCTATTGGCTAGGAACAGAACCTTTTCTATACATTGCAGACCCAGAATTTTTGAAGAAAATGTCAACACAAGTTATGGCAAAGAGATGGGGAAAACCAAATGTGTTTAGAAATGATAGAGAACCTATCTTTGGAATGGGTTTGGTGATGGCTGAAGGCAATGAATGGGTTCATCATAGGCATGTTATTGCCCCAACATTTTATCCTCTCAACTTAAAGGTCTCTAGCTAATTCTTTCCCTCTTAATTTCTTTCTAGAGAAAATTATAGTCTTGATTACTTTGCAAAAATATTTGTATTTTCATTTTATAAAATATGAATTTATATTAATGTGCTAATAAAAATTAAGATGATAAAATATTAGTTTGAGATGATACATATTGGGAAATAATGGAAACAATTCTATGGCATTTTTATTGTTTCCAAGAAATTAATATTATTCATTTCATGAAGTAAAATATATATACATTTGTTGAAAAAAAAATTTTTTGCAAAGTAAACATGACACTTTTTTTAATAAGCAAAATTGAATTATAAGGAGTATACGGAGTATTCAACTCTTAAAATTCATAACCACCTTTAGATGCTATGAAGACAAACTAAAAGGTTATTACACCAATCAACATAACACTAGGAAATGTTATTTACAATTATACCTAGTAACCGAAACCACAAAATATACATAATTTGATCAATAAGTACAAGTAAGTTTGACAAAACATCTTTAAAAATAACATTATTTGGAAGACGTCAAAGACATGTTGTAGCAAGCCAAAACAAATGTTTCATCTTGGGACCTTTCTTGCCTTTCACCATATTGCCAAAGAGGTTGAAATGATTCCAAGTATTTTCAAAAACAATATTGTCCACTTGCATCCAATTATAAATTTTCCTCCACACTTGTTGAGAGAATCGACAATCGAACAACACATATGGTGAATCTCTTCCACCTCTAAGACAAAAAGCACAAGATAGTTCAAATGGGTTAGTAATGACTCCCCTACATGCTAATGCTACACGCGTTGGCATTCTTGATAACAAAAACGTCCATAATATTTTATCATATCAAGGCTTTTTTTCCTAAATGCCACACTTTGAAACAAAAAATATCAAACTGTCACACATTGGAAAAAATATACAAAAATGCCACAGTTTTGACTATTTTCCATTGAAATCTATTTTTTATTAATTTTTTTCTCTCTTAGCCACATGAGGTGGCAGTAATATATAGAAAATTTGTTTCTTTTGTTTTAGCCACTTCAAGTGGCGGTATTGTGTTGTTTTCCCTTTTTTTTTATTTTTTCCAAAATCGTCGATTTCAGTTCTTATTGGAAGAAGTATCGTACAATTAATATTATTTATATAAAAAAATTATCGATACGTGCCGGATACCAATATATAAACATAACCAAAATCGGAGAAATATCCAGCACCGGTAAATTTTTTTAAATGATATTAATTGGACGATTTTCTAAAACAACCAAGAAATTGTGAGTTATTTAAACTACCCAGACATAATTGTAGTAATTGTCCAAATATTTAGGGTCCATCTCAATTAATAGTAATTTATATTTTTTTTTTACAATATTAATTATATAAGTTAAATGTTGAGTACTCTAGTAATTTGTAATTAATATCATTTTTATGGTTTATAAAATATAATTAAATAAATAATAATTTAACTTTTTTTCAATTTTTATCATTTCATAAAATATAATTTATAAATGCCGAAATTGTTATAGGCCGGACGTCGTGACCCGGGTTCGCGGGTTCGAACCCGGGATCTCACAATTATTTGTGAATTTAATTTCAGTGGATTACCACTTCTTCTAAGACCGAAAAAAAAAATATAATTTATAAATAATATATAAAAGGAAAAACAACACAATACCGCCACTTGAAGTGGCTAAAACAAAAGAAACAAATTTTCTGTAGATTAACCGTTAAATATAAAACGAAGAAGGAACAGGTCATGAACTTGTGAGAACAAATAAATATAAATCGAAGAAGGATTAAGAAAAAATTTCTATTTTGAATTTTTTTGCTACTCAAAATGAACAGATAAAGAAGAAAATCATCAATGACAAAACTTCTAGCAACTTTTTTTTCTATCTTTTTCTTTAAAAAAATAAAAAAAATAGTGGAACCGCCGAACCGCTCGAGCGGTCGGTTCACCGGTTTACCGGTTTCGCGCCGGTTCAAACGTTTTTTCATCGGTTCTTGTTATGGCCGTTTTTTAGACCTAACCGGACCACTTGTACTATCGGTTCCCGGTCCGACCGGCCGGTCCGGTCCCGTTCTAACAACATTGGTTTGTATATATATACGGAGATTGCTAATTTAAACCCACCTAAAAATATTAAACTGTGAATTAGCAATCAGCAGATTTTCTAATTGGACAAAAGTCAACCTAAAAGAACATGTCCAATTCAAATTTCAACTTTGATTTTTTTTTCTCTCTTTGATCAAAATAAAGCACCGCGAGAGAACAAAATTCTACCGAAGTTTAAAGTCACTATTTTTCTCCTTGTCGTCTTAAAAAAATGTTTAATTGTTGGTGGAAAAGCAAGAACATGAAATGGTAGCTGAAACAAGAAACCTAAAAAACTACAAAAAAAACAATAGAAAGGTAGTTGTAATACTTAAAAGATGTTTATAAAAGTGAGAGTAAATTAGGAAGTAGGTGCACAAAATTTAATGAAATTTACTAAAATTGTTAGAAGTCCCACATTGGCTAGAGATATGGCAAAGATAGCCTTTATAATATAGTGCAAATCTCAACTCTCAAGCTAGTTTTTGTGGTTCAGTATAAGTCTCTCAAATTCTAATATGGTATCAGAGTCTATCCTAGATCCATTTGTTGTTTGTTGTGGAGACCTCCCATATTTGGGTCACCCGTTGTTGTTGATTTCACGCACCAAGCCCAATAGTGCTGGGCGTGAGGGGGTGTGTTAGAAGTCCCACATTGGCTAGAGATATGGCAAAGATAGCCTTTATAATATAGTGCAAACTTCAACTCTCAAGCTAGCTTTTGTGGTTGAGTATAAGTCTCTCAAATTCTAATAAAAATCACCTTCAATCTACAAGTTTATAATTTTAAAGATTAATGGTTTTTTGGTTCAATATGAAAATGTGTGCATTATTAATTTACACCTTCATGCATGCTTTTAAGTGGGTGTAAATTATCAGATGTATTTAGGATCAATTATGGTTTTCCAAAAGCATAACTATATAGTTAGATTACACTACACTCCTATAACTTGAGAAAAATAGGAAAAATATTAGTTAGACTCACGTGTTTTTTTTTTTTTGTTGCCTTTTTTCTTTTATAGGAAATGTCAAGCATGATGGTAGATTCTACAAAGAAAATGATAGATAAGTGGATTACTCGAATCAACTCCGGAAACCTCGAAATTGATATTGAAAGAGAGATCTTTGCAACTTCAGGAGAGATCATAGCAAGAACAACCATGGATATAAATGATGAACATGCAAGAAAAATTTGTGAAAAATTACGTACCCTACAAATGGCACTTTTCAAGACAACAAGATATGTAGGTGTTCCATATATCAAGTTTATTGACATAAAAAGAACAATAGAGGCAAAGAAACTTGGGAAGGAGATAGATAAGCTTTTGATTTGTGTCATAGAAACTCGAAAGAAATCAAAAGTGATAAGAAAAGGTAGAGAAGATTTGTTGGATTTGTTGTTGCATGAAAATCAAGTTGATGAAAAGTATGGGAAAAGATTGAGCACAAAACAATTGGTGGATGAATGCAAGACATTGTTATTTGCTGGCATTGAGACATCAGCATTGGCTATTTCTTGGAGTTTAATGCTTTTAGCTCTGCATGAAGATTGGCAAAATCAATTGAGAGATGAGATAAGAGAAGTGGTGGGAGATAAAGAAGTTGATATCAATGTGATTGCTGGTTTGAAAAAGGTAATGTTATATAATTCATGCATGTTAATTTGTTATATGTTGAAACTTAAATCACTATGTAGTAGACCTTTAAGCAGTCGGTCAGGGGATCGATTTATAACTAATGCCTATATAAAAAATGTGTTAGGAGGGAAGAATCTACCTTATGTGTCCAACAGATCTCCGATATATATTAGTTATCACTAATAGTAATGAATTATGGTAACCCAAAAAGTATGACCGTATAGTCATTGAATTTAGTACCTCATTTTAATCTTAGTCCTTATTAGAGATCATATTTTAATATTTATACCAAGAGACTAAAATCTCCAATATTTATAATTTAAAGTAAATTTTTAGTAGACAATTTACATTGTTGGATATTGATATATAATGGAATGTCCAACCAATTCCAACACTATAATGTATAAATTCAATAGTATATTTGAATTGTTTTGGTAATTAATGATTTGTTGTTTTCTTACATTAACTATAGATTTCTTCAATGTGTTTGTTGTCCAAATATTCAGATGAAGTGTGTAATGAATGAAGTTCAAAGGCTCTATCCATCAGCACCAAATGTTCAAAGACAAGCTAGAGAAGACATTAAATTTGAGAATTTAACAATTCCTAATGGGACTAATATGTGGATCGACGTTGTCGCAATGCACCACGACCCATCATTGTGGGGCGAAAATGTGAATGAGTTTCGACCAGAAAGGTTCATGGACGATGTAAATGGCGGATGCAACCAAAAATTGGGATATTTACCTTTTGGGTTTGGAGGAAGAATGTGTGTTGGTAAAAACTTGAGCTTCATGGAGCATAAAATAGTGTTGACCCTACTTCTCTCTAGATTTAGATTTAAAATCTCCCCAACGTATATCCATTCACCTTCTATTATGCTCTCACTAAAGCCAGCTTATGGACTTCCTCTAATAGTCCAGTCTATTTAGTTTATATTGGGCAATTAAGTGCTAATAAGTTATAGTATATATAAACACTTATTATATAAGTGTTTTTAAAACAAAATATAAAATAAAGTCAAATTGTTCGTGAAAGCTTATTAAAATAAGTTGAAAACAACTTATGCACATGTTATAAGTTGTTTTAATCATAATCTCCCACAAACAATATCCCATAAATATTTATTGTTGTAAGTTTAAATAAGTCAATCCATAAATATATATATATATAGGGGATGTTTCGAGTGAGAGGACTGTTATTGTGAGAGGGTGAGAGGATTAAATAATAACCATTTGATCACAATTAATGGTTTAGATCTTATTTTCATTAAGCTGCACATTCACCCATTTGTACTTTTCATTAAGGGTAGTTTCTTAGCACCTATTCATCTTCTCTCCCACACATGACCACCGATTCTTCTTCTTCTTGTGCCCGTGTTTCGAATAACACAGATCTAGATTTTTAATTGCCCTTCTTCTTCTTGTGCCCTTGTTTCAAATAACACAGATCTAAATTTTTAATTGCCCTATGAAATTTGATTTTTGAATAGAAAGGATAAGCATGAAAATTTGGTTAGGAAAGAGTACTTGTGAGTGAGATTTGAAGAAGCACTGAAGTCAAATATGCTTAAGAAAATTATCAGGCGTGAAGTAAGTAATGGAGATGAAGAGTTAAAAGATTAGCTACAACTATTAAAATTAAGTAGCACCATAAAGATTGATCTAAGGGTTGAGATTTAATCCTCTCATCCTCTCATTTTAAAACTCCTCTCACTTGAAAGTTCCCCTATATATATATATATATATATATATATATATATAATTGCTTAGTACATTTTACCCATAATATAATTTTAATGTACAATTGTTTTTTATTGAGCTTGCTGACCCTTCTTGTTTGCTAGATAGTTTATGCTTGATTAGATATTGATGTATAATCAACAAGCATTTTTTCCTTTTCATTTTTCTCTAATCATATTAATGTTATATTTTTTTAAGGGTTAAATATGTTTTTGGTCCGTATAGTTTCGTTTAATTTTGATTTTAGTCCCTGAAGATTTTTTTCACACTTTTTAGTCCCTGAAATTTTTTCCGTCAGTGTTTTTATTCCCTACTTTTCATTCAACTCGTGTTAAACCGTGCATATCATTCAAAATTTTAATCATCGGTCGTGTTTAGTATATTATACGAATCTCTCTTACAAAATTTTAATTTTTTTTAATAAGAGATGAATTAAATATGAATTTTTTAATTTTTTGCATATAAAAATTCATAAATAATTCATCTTATGTTAAAAAATTCTAAATTTTTATCGGAGATGTTCTTATAATATTATAAACATGAATACAAAAAATTATTCAAAAATGTAAAAGTATACAAGAGTTTGATTAAAAGTAGAGACTAAAAACACTGATAGAAAAAACTTTAGGGACTAAAAAGTGTGAAAAAAAATCTTCAGGGACTAAAAACGAAATTCTGCGAAACTATGAGGACCAAAAATATATTTAAACCTTTTTTTTAAAAAAAGAGACTACTGACATTCAAATGTCTCATTATAGAGAGCTAACATCGGGTCCCAACTATATTGACACCTCAACTACTAACAATTATTTGGAGTACAACATAAATGTCTCAAGCTAAGACCAACTTTCACTTTGAAAAAAGATATTTCAATATCTTTTGAAAAAATTAAATAAATTTCATAAATATTAATTTAGAATGACATAATTAGTAATTTAGATAATAAGCTAAGAGAATAGAGGGCATTAAAAGATCTTTAGACATCGTAATTAAGTTGACACTTTCAAAAATCCTAAATATCTACTACCATAATATATATATATATATATATATATATATATATATATATATAAGGAGGGATCAATTGACTCCAGGAGTAAGTTTAAAAAATTACTCCAAATCTTAACCATTAGTTAAAATAATAATCAATGGCTATAATTAATTACTAATAATCCTCATAGTAAGATTTGTCTACTCCTTCTCTTTAAACAACCCATACCCATAGGCTGCACTTGTGCGATGCAACCACAACCTATTTTGAAAACCTAATAATTACACTTTCCTTCAATTAATAAATCAATGATGACATATACCATTCCTTCAATTTACAATTCTGCTCAATTGGTAAACTTATGATTCCATCAATGACTATGTTCATTTTTATTTTGATAAAATAATGGATACTTGATTTCAATTTATATGTTTTCGTACCATCGATAACACTCATACCTTCAATTTATATGATTTATTTATCCTAATTCTTTGAGATGGAAAGCATAGACAAGAGTGATATGAAGGTTTCTGTTTGCTTTTAAAGTATTTTGCCGTCGGATGGTAGTGAGAAGACTAACATACAATATATCTACCCTAGAATTATTAGTAATTAATCATGACCATTGACTACGATTAAAATTAAGGGTTAAGATTTGGAGTAAGTATAAAAACTTACTCTTGGAGTCAACGGATCCCTCCTCAATATATATATATATATATATTACATGGGGGACGGAGGCAATACCCATGAAAAACCAAGAAGAATAAAAAAAGCTAAGAGAATACTTGAAGTTCCTGTTCCAAAAAGAAGGAGCTTCATTGGGAATTAGATGTAGGAACATTGTTGTATGACTATTAGCATTTTTGGACAATTTATGCTCTGTTTCGTAAAAATAAGCTATAAGCTAGTTGATAGCTGAAAAACTAGTTGATAGCTGATAAACTAGCTTTTAACTGATAGCTGAAAAGCTTGAAGAATAAAATTAAAGTGTTTGGTAAATTTAGCTGCTGTAAGTATAAAATGAATTAAAAGTACATAGTTATTTTATGTGAGTGGGGTAGTTATAAGCTATAAGCTCAAACGCTACTTGAAATAGCATATGAAAAAAAGTTATAAGCTCGTCGAAAAAGCTTGTTACCAAACACCTCTAATTTTATGAAACATGCTTACTAGTAGGAAAAAGACATTTGATTATAAGAATGCATTTTCCATTAGTGTCGTTCCCTTGAACCTACTCTTGTTTAGAGGCTAGCTTAACACCTACCTCATCAATGTGCACTTGGTCCTCAATGTATTTTGATAACTATTCTCAAGTATTGGATCTTCAACTTCTTGAGCAACTACCAATCGTTCTTTAGAGATGGCTTGAGATTGTTGCACATTATCATTGACCTTTTCCTCAATAATCTTTGAGGCATTGGTGAGGATGTTACTCTTAGTTCATGAGGCCCAACAGTTTTTGTCCCATTTTCAGGATTAACAAGAAGTGTTGGATTTTTCACCATATGGTCTATGTGACATCCCAATATTTTACCTATGTTACTTCAATATCAAGTCTTCACCAGTGAACCATTAACTTTGACCATTAGATTAAATAAGTGTATATGATTTAGATACTCACTACCACACTCAATTTTAGTCTCTCCTCTATGGTTATCTCTCTCCACCAAAATTCACCTCTGCATATTCATATTTACCCTTTTTTTTTTGCACAAGGCATCCTCAATATAAAAAGAAGTAATCGTTGAAACACTTCCTTCTCCTCTTTTGTTAGTTTTTATAAATTCAATTCTACAAATTGCATGGTTAAATAAAAACAATATATTACAAAGGATTTGTGGTACATAGGTTTTGATTAAATTCTAAACAAACAAAATGGGATAATTGCATAAATCCATTATGAGTTGAAAAGAAATAACACAATTGTATGCACCAATGATTGTAAATGAGAGTAACTCAGACTATACTTTTTTTAGTGAAATTGTTAACATCCTTTTTTGCCAGGATGTCATGGTGTGTTCATTCATATATTTCCCCACTATAAACAAACAGCATGTAGCCATGGTTCCACAACTCTAAAATTGGAAGAATACCATAGTAGAAACTGGTGGCGTGATGGTAGAGGGTGGTAGACAGTTGTTTAGGGGCGTAATTAGGCACTAGTTATTCCAATTTCGCATTGTGAGAGCGCAATTGAATTAGTGGGCTTATAGTGGCTAACGAGTAGGATTAACTAAGATGAGGTTATTTAATTATGTATGTGTATGTCTACTCTTTTATTATGTGCTTGATAATTTCATTATATTTAGTCATCGGATATGAATACATTTCTAACCCTCTGTTTAAGTGTTAAGTGCTGGACTCTTTGGAGTCCAGGTTTTCTAGATTTCCTCGACTTTTAAAATACGGACTATTCTTACAAACTATAATATTACGAGGTGGTCTAATTGGCCAAATACTGGTGGTGAAAAAAAAAACTATTAAAATTTAATAGATACTAAACTCGAAAGAACATGATTTTACTTAAAAGGGAATCATTATACATAAAATTTTGCACCCCTAATTCTGGGTCCCAGATACGTCTCTGATTGCATTAGTAAAAAAAAATGTTGGTCGTAATAATCAATACTCTTGAACCACAAAATATAAAAGTCCCCCCAAAAAAAAAAACACTCAACAAATAAAAAAGTCAATACTCTCTATAGATAAATTAGATAAAAATTACAAATTAATGCACATGATGCACGGAATGCAACTAAACTATGATTGATCAGATATCATCCGAGTTGACCTTAATATATTTAGAGAACTGCTACATCTTACGAAGGCATCTCTAACAAAACTCACAAAGGTGTGTCTAAATAAGTGGCTGAAATGTCGGTTTCATATGAATTAAGCACATGGGTTTAAAAAACGGTGAACATTTTAGTATACATCTTATTTGGAAGCATATCAGTACACCGTAAAGTGAATTATTCTGATAAGTCTAAAATTTAATAAATAGTATTATTTATCAAGCTATTAGAATTATCCAATTGAGTGATGTATGGGTTAAAACTTAAATAAGATGTGTTGTTTGGTTTCAAAATGTTTAAATGAATGCAACTGTAGCTATGTATCCTTTGTCAAAGGAGATCTCTGTAAGATAGAGTTGGACACCGATTCCAATCCTTTTATTCGATAATTGATCGATAATAACCCGAGTTAACTCGTGAATAGTTCAAAGCTCAATGCGATAATTGACTCGTGAACTTGGTTCATCAACCAAATGAGTTGAACTTGAATTAAAAATTAAGTTTGTTGAACATAAATTATATAGTTTGACTCATGAACTACTCCATATATATATATATATATATATAGTTAAAGATTAATTTGTAGATTGTGACAAATTGGACCTATTGGAGTTCAGTTGATGCAATTTTATCTTGAAGGGGCGACCTATTGGAGTTCAAAATTAGACCGAACATATAGTTCCCTCTCGCCATGTATTGTTAAACCAAACATGTCAATTCATGTTTTTGAGAGAACGAATATGCTTGATCAAAGTAGGAGTATTTCCATTAACATTGCAGTTTCCTGTTACCATGTCGACCAACATCTTCGAATCACTTTCTACTTGAAGATGGGTAATTCCTTGTCTATGAGCTAAACTCATTCTGATGTATGCCCCACATCTCAGCGTGGAACGCATCGTAGGAGCCAATTTTACACGCAAAACTACTCAAACAATTATCATTGCTGTCTCGAAGGAGACCTCCACATCTTGACAAATTAATAGAGCTTTTATGAGCACCATCACAATTGAGTTTAATCCATCCTTCTTGAGGTTGCTTCCACCCAATAAAATAGTATCTTTTTGCCGAGGCCTTCCATTCAAATGAGTTTGCTTGCATCTATCGATCTCAGAAACCATCTTGAGAATCACATGAGTTGGGTTATTGGGGCGACGAAATCCCTCCTCAAAGATACTCTTGTTTCTCCACATCCACAAGTACCAGCATGTTACCATAAAAATAGTTTACCAATCCTTATTGTGTGCTCCTTATGTTGTTGAAGATCCAGTCCCTACAAGACAAAGAAAAGAAGTCAGTAATATGATTAGAAGCCACTAGCCATATCCAAATTTGGGTTGCATGGGTGCAATCCCTAAAAACATGGATAATCGTCTCATCATGATTCCCACGAGAAGGACATGTGGGCAAAATCCCATTCCCCCATCTGCTCCTCCGGTAGTTCGTTAAGAGGCGTTCATAAGCAGCAATCCACAAGAAGGTTTGGATTCTATGGGGTCCATTCCAACTCCACAAACTTTTTCAATTTCCCTCAATGGAGAGATTGTTTCCCCGTTGAAGGTTATATGCACTTTGTACAGTAAAATGACGAGTGTTTGTGCCATCCTTCAGAGCCGGTATAGCCTTCACCTGGTTCACAATGGTGTGAGGAAGATGAGTGGTGAGAAAGTTGATATCCCACTCTTCCACATCGGTTAGAATATCATTCACTGAAAACGTCATATCAATGATTTGCTGAGTCGAAAGATTCATAAGAGCGTGTCCATTAGGCATCCATTTATCAAGCCAAAAATTTATTTGTTGTCCATTTCCTACTTGCCAAACTGTGTGGCTTCGAAATTGATCCCTAATACCTGTCAAGGCTTTCCATAAAGGAGAATCGTAGGGTTGTGTGTTCATAGACACTCGAAGATTGGTGTTTCTACCATACTTGCTGCAAAGAACTATGCACCATAGGTTATCCGGATTGTTGATCATATTCCAAAATAGGAAGTTCCAGACTTTCCGGCGAGACCTGGCGAGCTCCCTCGCCCGGCGACCTCTGGCGAATCAAAAACAGCAAGTTTCAGTTTTCTCGGCGAGTCTTGGCGAGCCTCAGCGAGCTCTCTCGCCGACTCTCGCTAGCTCTCGCCCGGCGAATGTACACAGAACTGCGTACTCTGTTTTCGGGTTCATACGGAAATCCCCCAAAATCCATCAAAACGAGTTCCAGTTACAAAAAGGTGATTCATTTAAGTTATAAACATACTAATACACATAAAAGTACAATTTATAACACATAAAAACACTTCAATCATCAAGAATCAAAGATTTATCATATTTTTTCATAAAAACTCATAAAACACATAAAGCTACACAAACATCTACAATTTCTCAATTTCAAAATCATCAACTTGTACTTTTAGCTTCTCAATACTCATATGAAATAAAATCAACACAAAAGATTCAATTTTGATTCATAAAAATGTTCCCTTTCCAAAGAAAAATGAGTGAGAGGGTTTGGGTAAAGAGAAGTGTTACTTCTCCCCCCTCTTGTTCACTCATGAGCTATATAAATCTACACTCTTACCTCTTGTTCTTCAAGAAATCCAAATCCAATCTTCTTTCTTTTGCTCTTGCTCTCAATCTCTTCTATTTTCTCTTCGTCTAGCTTTCTCTTCTTTCTTCTCTTCTATTCTCTCTCTTCCTCCACCAAAATATGCATAAATGAATTCTCTCTCTCTAACTTAACTTTTTATATCTAGGTTTTACCTCTTCCTAAGCCCAATATCTCATAAAGCTCAACTTCTATTTACTAACCAATCTTCATAAAGAAAACATTACTCCACTAAACTTACTCCCACCTCTAATGCCACATAAGTTAATTAAATAAAACAAATATCACAATATGGATGTAGAAGATATTGAGTCAAAATAGTTCAACACAAAAATGATATTAGTAGGAGTTTGTTTAATATATCTCAATTAGTTCTGTTTTAATTTTAATAGAGTAGGTTTTTTTCATTGTTGCTCATATCAAAGTCTGGTATCTCTATGTTCAGTCTTGATAATTTAATTAAGCCCTTAAGTCTTGGGGTTAAATTCAGATATTAGGAAACCAATCTTGAGAGTGGGCACAAATTCCATGAATCATTAAGCTCATAAGCAGATTCAGCGAGTGTGATTAATTATCCTACTAAGGTGAAACAAGTTTCATGTAAACCAAGGTCTCTTTTCAAAGTCGCCACTGAAGTTGATCATAATTTGGTAGTGAAGTCAATGTGTTACTAATAAAGCAAGTTTTCATTGTCAATTTTATACTACTATAGTATAGCTAGCCTAAGATATGTTGATGATACGAGGGTATTTATTTCTACAATGTTAACGAGGTTATGCCTGGCCTTTATCAACATATGCCTGACCTCAAAATTTCAATGTTAACGAGGTATTTATTTCTACAGTGTTTTTTCTCTTTGGATGGTAATTTATTCAATTTATGTTTTTGCCCCTTAATTGATCTACATTTTGAAATATTGCCACTTAGTTTTAGTTAGCCTTTGATTAATGTGTGATTTTGAATGAAGTGTTGTGAAATTGATTTGGAGGTAGAGATGGTGGATGGGTAGATTGACTTCTACTAGGGGTGTTTATGGTTTATGAACTGCACTGAACTGATCTATTTATATGATTCGGTTCAGTAACTGGAACCACTTTTTATAAAAATCAGTTTATTTCTAAACCCTGATTCAATTCAGTGTATAACCAGTTTAGAACCGGTTTTATTTTAAACCATTTTTGTTTCAGATAACTAGTTTTAAACTGGTTTTTTATTAATTGGTTATTAAATTAAATTTACTTATTATTTTAAAAACCATAATTTTTTTTATAGCTTCATGGGCAATTAAAAGAGATTTATTCACTAAGCCCAAACATTTTTTAAGAATAATTAAAACATATGAATTTTAAAAATAAATAAGATATATTTATTTAATTGATTATAAAAATAAATTTATTTCTTTTAAACACACAAAAAAAATGATTTACTAACTATTACAAAAACATTATTTTTATTTTATTTTATGGTTTAATTGTTTATAATAAACCCAAAACAATTTTTTTAACTAGTAGGCCAAAACAAAAAAAATTAGTTTGTTTCTAAGTCCAAAATAGTTTGTTTCTACATCACCCTTAATTTTGGCAAAAAAAAATATATTTAATAAATAAATAATAAAAGAGAACGGGTGGCCAATAAAGTCAACAGCCACCATCAATGCTGGTCCACGGCGGTGGATGGCAGTGATACGGCGGCAGAACGGTGGTTGACGGCGGTTTGGTCACTGATACAGCGGTGGACGGTGGATGTCCGGCATTGACCGGTGACTCCGGCGTTGATCACCACTATTTTTATTTTAATATATTGTATTAATATATTTTAAATTAATTCAAAAAATAGATTTTCTTGACAAAAAAAACTGGATTTTTTTAAAAAAAATGTTCCTTTTTTTTTTTTAAACTGAATTCTTGTACGCTACTTTTTTTTTTCTTTTTTCTTCTTCCGGTTTTTATTATTCTATATTATTAATTTAAAAATCAGTTTTTTGTAGTATTATAGTGGTTTTGTATTATTAGTAATATATTAAAAATTGTCATGGTTGAGACTTAAACCCATTACCTCTCCATTAAAGTTAGATTATTTAGCCACTTAATCAAGTGAACTTTTTTGATATTTTTTTATGTTTTTGTGCATAAAACTATAAATGTTATATATATTATTTTTTTTGGTAAATTTATAGAACAAATGATTTTGGTTAATAATTGTAGAAACTTTTTTTTTCGTTAAAGGGTATATAAAGTAGATCATAGTTTTAAACTGAACTATAATTGGTTTTTAAAAGTGGTTCAGTTTGAAACTGTATCAAGTGGTTCAGGTTAAAATATGGTTCAATGCAGTTTGAACCACAGTGCGGTTCAGTTAACTGTATTTTTGAACACCCCTAACTTCTACCCTCTGTTTACTGTATGAATGTAATGAGGAGTGGAACAAGGAACCACTGGTGTGTTTGACATGATGCCGGGGGGTTTCATTTCTGTTCTTAGATGTGCAGGCCTTAGTTTTTTAGTTTTCTAATTCTTTCTATAGCATGCTTATCTGTTTTGAGGATGCTTAGGCAAGGTGTTTTGGGCTTTTTTCTTCTTTTTTTCTTTGCTTTTTGGTGCGAAATTGTCCAGGTTGTAGTAAACCAATTTTGTTGCCTTGTGTTGGTTGTTGATCATAGGATCTTTGTGTTAGAATATTAACATAATTAAGTTTGTTTTGGTCGGGAGAGTTATGTACTCAGCTTTTTGAGATCACAAGACCTTTGTATTAGCATAAATTATGTACTCAACTTTTGGTTGAATGTTGAATTGTAATGACATTAAATTGTAATGACATTTGATTATATGTTGTAATGGTACTTTGGTTGAATGTTGAATAGTAGTTGTAATTTTAGATTTTTTTTAATTAAAAAATGGATTTTAAATAATAATAATAAAAAAAAACGCAGGATTTAAAAAAAATTAAATAAAGTAAATATTTCACATCTGGTGGACTTAGTTAGATGTAAAATGTCCAATTTAATTAAAAAAAATTGAAACGTGTATACTTACTACATCTTGAGGCACGAGAACAGAGGTAAAAAGTGATGATTTTACATCTGACGTGAGTCAGATGTAACACCTGTATACTTATTACATCTTGTGCGTCTACATCTGACAACATTCAGATGTAAAAACCGTTTTTGGGCAGATGTAAAAAGTGTTTTTTCTACTGGTGAATATCATGTTTAGCTTAGTGTTATTGCTAATGTGTCTTCCTTAGTGGATCAGATTATTTTTATTTCATGATTCTGGTTTGTAGGGCGTATAGGAAACACTTCTTGTATTTTCTCTGATTGGTGTAATGATCATTTAGCTTGTCTGCATAGTATATAGTGGAGTTTCATCGAATTGTAAGGGCTGAGTATATCTTTAACTCCTTATAATGGAGTCTCCATAGTAAAAATAATTTTGACGTCGTCAACATTGTAGACTCGGAGACATGGGTATTTAGAGCATTTCAATTTCGTCATATATGTAGGTTTGTCACATTTATAAGCATTTTGCCATTGTTTATATTAACGTGAATATTGTGAGTTTAATTTGTTCGCAGATCCATTCATTTTTATTTTTTAGCGATTTTGAATTTGTATTATTCAATGCATTATATCAATTTGAATGAATGTTACTCCCTCCGATCTTATATATAAGAAACAAAAAAAAAAGGCACACCCTTTAAGAAAGTGGAGTAAATGATTAGGAAAAACATGTCATTTCCACGTTTAACCTTACTTTTTGTTTAAATTAAATTATTATTTATTATGGGGAAAAGTAAAACAAAAGGTAAAATTGGAATATTCAAAATAAATGTAATGATTATAGTAACTTTTTCTTATATTTAAGACTTTTTTAAAAAAAATTTGTTTCTTATATATAAGACCGGATGGAGTATTTTTTTTAAAAAAAAAGTGTATTGAAAGAAAAAATTGAAGCAAAATAAAGATCCAAATAGTATTGTCACTTCTTTCACGTGTTTCGTTGAAACCTATTGTTGTACTATTGAGCATTTTTCATATATATTTAATTTATCCATATGACACTATCCGTTTGGATTAGTTTATTTTATTTTATACAAAATAATTTATGTAAATAAATAAGATATTATGTATTATGAGTCAGGGTCCGTTGACATTAGGTGTTAAAGTTTAGTTTGACATCAAATATCGACCGTCTATTTTTTTTTAATCAAAGGTCAATAATAATACAGTATGTATTTACGGTGTATCCTCCCCCTCAATTGGCGTATCCTATTATTTGTTCAATCTTCCAACACATGATCGCATCATTATTCTCCTTATATCGATTCAGCACATAAAGACAATTTATGTCAAATTTATGAAAATGGTCGCATTTGGAGAAGGTAATGAATTTAGGGTTGGATGGGTTTGGTGTGAGGATTGAGATAGCACTATCTGGTATTTAACCATGGCCATATAATTGAAATTATGAAATACTCCCAGGGTATTATTGTTTAATGATATGGAAATAGCTATGGTCTGTAAATCTATAATCTATAAAAATATTTAAACATATGGTTTTGGTATCGTGACAACTCTTTCAATCTATAAATATGAAAAAGTCCGACCTATTTATCTTTCTCTCTCTTCAAATTTGCTTGCCTCTCAGCTAGGGGTGCTTGCGGTGCGGTTCGGTTCGGTTTTGAACCAAAAAGTCATCCTAACCGCAAGATAAAAATAGATGCAGTTTGGTTCGGTTGGTTTTTAAAAAGTCATTCAATCCAAACCAAACCAACGCGGTTAGGATCGGTTCGGTTGGTGCGGTTTATCGCGATATAAAAAATATAACGATATTACCAACTTGTTACCAAATAAACATAGAAAATTTTAATTTATTTATTGTTTACATGATATAATACGCATATACAAAAATGTATATACATAAGAACTTATTTTTAATACCAATAAATATAGTTTTGGATCGCGTTAAATGATATCTTTTTCACAACCTACTGTTTTATGGACTCAATTTGGGTTGAACTTACTAAGTTGGAGTAGGTAATACGTTGATTGCTATTAATTGATAGAGTTAAGTTAAGTATTGCGGTTTGGTTCGGTTTTCTAAAATGAAAACCGCAAACCAAACCAAACCGTGCGGTTTAAATGAAAAACTATCCGTGCGGTTTAAACTAAATGCGGTTTTTTGCGGTTTCGGTTTGGATTGGTTCGATTTGCGGTTTTACTTTTGGATTGTTTCGGATATGATCACCCCTACTCTCAGCCACTCTATTCTCTAAATGCATTTGACATTAAATACTATTATTACAATAATTAATAATTAAATTAATATATTCTATGAACAATTCACATTTGAATAGTGAAAAAATAATTTGTACCACATTAAATGAATTTATTTCTAAATCATAAACAAAATCAATATATTGCCAAAATTTTAGTACTGCACCGATTTTTTCAAATATTCATATCCTTAAAACTAGCATCAGTTACTAATCAATTTTAATCTCATTCATGAACAAAATTAATGCCATAGTTTATTTTTTTGACAACAGATCACATAGTTGTAAATTGTAATGCACAAAATATTATTTAATTTAATATTTAATATTGTGATGCATCTCTAAAACCCTATTTCATGTATCTATATAAAGGCATGTCAATCAACCCATTTTCTACATCAGCCACCATTTTTATCATTCTATCGTTGTTATACTTTTTATTGTACTTTTTTGTATATAATTCAATTATTGTTTTACTCTTATATTTAATTAATAATGTTATTCTAACACTTTTCATTCCTAATATATCTACAGGGGAATCATGTTATTGGCAAATGTGATTATCTTTCAAGGTAACAAAGTTAGACAAAGGTTATAAAACGATTCGTTGTTCAAAATCATATGGTTATATTGTTATATTCTATCTATTTTTATGTAAGATGATTTATGTATGTAGCAATTATTCACTAAATATCATGTTTTGATTTGTGGTCGGTGGAGCTATATTTCCTTCTGGACATGTCTTTGATGAATCAAATGTTATAGATGATGAATCGACTTTGCTCTCATTTCTTCCGATTATTTATTTGTACTGTTTTTTTAATATAAGGTAGAATATACTTTGCAATTGATTGATTTTGAGTTAGTTTTTAATGTTATTTTGATATTGATTCATGAGAACGGTCAAAACAATCCATTCTTTACATTAACTTCTAAGGAGATTAAAATGGATGAAAGACTTGAGATCTCCAAGTAAACAATAAGCCATTAACTTAATCATGTTATATCGTTAGAGAAAAATATAGATAAATTAATGCAGATAAAAAAATTTGTTAAAAAATAAAAATTGGTTTTTATTCTCGGTGTTGATCAATAAAATTTGGTTATATGATTTTTAATTTAATTAAGTATTTTCACCCAATGTAATATTTGTCGTAGTTTCTATAGATTTTCTTCAACTTTTCAAGATAGGAAGTCAACGTTGTTGTGGTTCTTTTTTTATTGATGAATATGATGTTGTTCTTCTAGGTGGCCTTTTCAATATGTCTCCCAAAAAATATCGTAATTTTTTTTCTTCATTACTCTTTCCACCAAAAAAGAAGAAATACTCTAAGATACAACGTTTAATTGAATTTTAATAATGAACTTAAATGCATAGTATACCATAGATTTTGCCTCTTTTTTTAATGCCTCATTTATTGTTTTTCTTTCTATGACATGTATTTTGAACCTAAGATGTTAAATTTGGAAACAAGCAAAATAATTTTATTGTAGTGATTCAATCAACTATAGAATACCTTAAACAACATATTATAAAAAAAAAAACCCTTAAATAACACACTTATTCGATCTACTAAACAAATACAAAGTTGACTTCTAAATCATATATACTGGGTAAAAACAAAATTTTAATAACAAAATAATATTTTCTCAAAGTTGACTTCTCAATTGCTTTACTTTTTACATGGGATTTATTTATTCATTCCCACCTTAAGAGATTATCATCTTCTGTTCAAATGATTTTATTTGGATATTTTAATTGAAGTTTTTATAAAAATAATTAAGATGTGATATCTAATGTTCAATTGCGATGTACGGGGCTAATGTTATGGTCATAATTGTATTATTTTTTACATATATTTTATTTTTGAACAAGGCAAAATGAGATATATATACCCCTCAGCACAAGGTGTACTAAGGAAGAATCAAAGAAGAAACATTAGAGTGACAATACAAAAACCAAAAAGTCATACAAGGGCCAAGCAAAACATAGGACTAGACCAACTATGGCATTTTAAAGCTATAGAACTACTATTCACTCGCAACCACCTATAGGAAAAGGTCTTGATCTTGTCCAACATATGAGATAAAGAACACAACCCACACACTGACGAGCCATATGAGTTGCATGAAGGAACGACGAGAACGGGATCCGCCTGCCGATGTAGTAAACTGGACGAAATGATCTGGAAGAGTCTGCGCTGTCACCAAAGAAGAAGCTATCCACGAACTAACCAGGGGTCAGAGGGAACCGAAAGTGCCACAAGAGATAAACAAGTGATGTGCCGATTCAACCTCTTCGCACCCAGAAACACAAAGGTGTGCCGCCGCTGGTAGAATGCCACGGGTGATTAGGTTTGTTTTAGTGGGTAACCTATCACGCAAGAGCCGCCACGCCAAAATAAACACCTTCAATGGGACCTGAGGGTGCCAGACAAGCCCTACCGCAACATCTAAAGGGACCGCAGCTTGAGCCGTCAATAACTGATAAGCACCCCGAACAGTGTAGCCACTATCCAACGCATGCTGCCACTGCCAACTATCTGAAAAATGATCCTGCAAAGAAACGGTAAGTAGTAATGTCTGACACTCCCTCAACATCTCCTCCTCCCACGCCCTCAACGGTCTACGCCACACCCACGCCTCCCCTCCTGACCCCCACCCTAACGAAGACATTTCAGCCACCAACACCGTTTTGTTTTCTGCCAAGTCAAAAAGCCTCCTAAAACACTCACACAAAGGGATCCCATCCAGCCAGGGATCGGTCCAAAAAAAAGTGTCAGACCCATCCCCCGCCTTCCTCCTAATGTGTTCCCCGAACCACCCTCCCCAAACTCACTGCCACAATCCCGGATACGCACTAGCTCCGTCCACCACATCGATCCTCTCGTACCATCCGCACACAGTCTACCTCTCTCTAACCCGTACCTAGCCGCCAACACTCGAAACCACAAATTGTCCCTCTCCACTAGCATCCTCCAGCACCACTTGCCTAACATAAATATACTTAATTTCGTTCTTCCGTAAAAAATGGCCTCTTTTATTCGATAGAATTCTTCTTAAAATTTTAGTTTACCATTTTGATTTTATTTTTTCTATATTTATTATGTTTCAGGTCTAAAAAACAAGAAGTTGAAATCTATCTATACTATTATTATATTATTATGTTTCGGATGATTTTCTAATAAATTTGTATACGTGACATTAGTTAATTGATAAAATAGAAATTATTACCAAGGAAAAGAGAAAACTACAATGCAATTAGACACGAAATTAGATTTCTAGCATATCTGCATTCAACAAATGGCTAATATGACTTGGACACTCCTAAAAAAATTGAATCTCATCATTTAACAAACACCCAGACGCAACCGTACATTGATTGCTCTCCCTATAAACATGGTGCACGATCACTTCCCAATGAATTCCATGAGATCACAAATTCTCCAAACCAAGGCTACTCCCTCAGTGCGCGGGAAAAGATATTTGTATTGAAATTCATGATATAATTATATTATTATATTTGCATGGCGTCATATTATTGAGCTTGAATAATTGACAAACTCTTTGATATTTCTTTGTCCACAAAGGCTATAAATTTTTATATATTTATACTTTTGATTATTAAATTAAATTAAATTTTTATATATTTCTTCATTAGTTTTTATCACAGAGTGTCATTTTAATTATTAAATTATATAAGATTGTAAATATTCATGTTGTTGTCATTATTTATCTTCTATTAGCAATTAAAATTTTAATTTTTCAATTTAAAATACAATATATGAAAATATATTATTTATAAGTAAGTAAATTTACAAACGCATTTATTCCCGTGCATGGCACGGGCTCACACACTAGTTAAATTGAATTGTTGGCCATTCAGTGTATAGAAAAAATTCAAGAGTTATTATCTATGTTGTGTATGAACCAGCAATTACTATGTCAACGATCCTAACTCATGTATTGCTCATAAGCTTATCAAGGTAATTTATTAAAAAGTAATTTATAAAAATAGAATTTTCAGTAATGAAACGAATGAATTAACAAAAAATCATAGTTATTTGCATATCTATTTTTTATAAATTCAAAAATAAACTAACGGGTCCATAGTAAGAAATCTCCCCATTTGACCTTAAGACAACTGCTGTATGTCATGCAATGTATGCAATGTACATTTTCTTTTAAAATGCTCACGATTTTCATCAAATCGATTAAAATTCAAACTTTTTTTTCAAAACCACCGTCACAATATCATTTTGTCATGACGTACCAACAAAGAAATCAAATTACTTTCACTCCTTTCTTTTTGGTATTGTTTCCTTTGTAAAATGTTATTACCAAAATGCAAGAGGCAAGTTGAAAATTGAAATGGTACTCTTGTAGTCTTGTGGCAAATAAAAAGATGGGACCAGTATGTAGGTTTTGGAGGCAAGTTGAAAATTGAAATGATAGCACATTGCATTTTATATATATATATATATATATATATATAGAAGGCTGAGTTCGAACTTCGGTCATCTCACTTATCCACTTTAATGGTACGTTTGATATGCTAAAAAGTATGAAACTGAATGGTCAACTTATATTGTATCCTATTTAATTTAGAAATTGGTTATGAGACTGAACAAAATAGGCAGCAAGGGACAGAATAAAAATAAAAATTGTTGTCCCTCACTGAACCACAGGACAACTTGTTGTCCATAGTACAACTATAAAAATACGAAAATACCCATTTTATTTTCAAATATAAAAAATATTATCGATATTCTCTCATTGGTAGAGTTTTGTTTTTGTCATTTACTATTTTGTTCTGTCATATATTATTTTGTCTAGTACTTATTGTTTTACGAATCAAATAGATTTTAAGAGTAAAATTTCTAACCATCAGACTACTTAAAAAAATGGGACCATGTATTTATTTAGAACAATTGGGAGCCACAAAAATTGAGAACGTTTCCCATAAAAAAAATATTGAGAACGTTAATGTGATTGCTTGCTTGAATATACACGTGCATTTTTTAAGATCCAAGATCAATATGTTCACAAATACTAGGTGTGTGTACAGCAATTTGCAGTGGCGGAGCCACGTTATGCCCAGAAAATTCAACTGAACCCCCTCAGGCGACAGTCTTTCAAATTTGTACCAATATTTTTATTTTATGTTTTTCTACTCTTGAACAGTTAAAACCCTCTATAATTTATGCCTTGAACCCCCTCTCTCTTGTTAAAGCTGCGCAGCTTTGTCACCTATCCAAGCAGAAAGTTGACATATGCAAAATGGTTGGCCTGCCATTCAAAAATAAAAAATAAAAAATGGTTGGCCTACTAGGGCTTTGGCTAAACCGAAAGAGTTGAACAAGTAGTGCACGGTGCATCACTTGTCAATAACACTATATATAACGAATACGAATTTTATAAAATTCAACGTTGGATTGAAAATTTATATCATATAAATCATCTTTATACACTACTTCATTCACTCTTTTATGTTAGAACTATGTAAATGATTTGAGACAACATATTATATTGTTGTGGCAAACAACATATTATATTCTTGTGACAAGTGTGAGTGAGTAAGTCTCACATTGTTTAGAAAAGTGGAGGTTGAACACTTTAATTTATAAGTGAGAGGGTCCGTAAATTTAAATGTTTTGGATTGGGATGTGGCTTGATGGGAGTGCGGGAGGAGATCCTCGTATTGGATCAACTATAGGATGTGGGAACTCACACTTAGGAGGAGAATGTTAAGTCTCACATCGACTACGTATGGGAAGAATGTTGGATTTATAAGATATGAGACACATTAACTTAATGCCTAGGTATTGGATGGGGATGTGGAGTCTCCCTCTTTTGTGGTCCTGAAGCATTGGCCCCATTCTTCCTCCCGAGTTTCCTTGGACTCCCTAACATATATGTTAACATTCGTTATAATGTTATTCGAGACTTTTGCCCCATGCACCACTTCATTCACTCTTTCATGATAGAATTGACCACATTATTAGGCTAATAAACTTTGCCAACAAGTCAAAAATCAATTTATTTATTTATTTTACCTTATTACTCTTTTTCAACGGATACATTATTTCCTCCGCTCAAAATAAATGTCACAGTTTAACTATGTGAACTATTGTATAATCTACTTCAATCAATTTTTTTTACTAATATACAAAAAATGCTAACATATAATATGTTGTTTGGTTTTACAATAAGTCAACAAATAATTTTTTTATTCATAAAAAAACATCATTAATTTATTAATTTAATGATTTCATGTACCCGTATATTCGAATTTTTGAATCTACCGAGCTCGATCCCTAAATATTTTAATTTATTGGTTTTAATAAATAGTCATGTTTTGATTGGTTGCGTGTAAGAGAAACATGTTAGGTGAGACATTACCTAAGAATTTCTAAAAAAATCACAAGGTTGAATGTGAATTCATTGAATCATTCGCTTTTAAGATTGAAATTCTTATAATAAGGATGAATTTATATTAATATTGTCGGTCAATAATATATTTTTTTTAAGTAGATGATGAGCCATTTGCAACACCTCAAATAGAATGAAGCAAGAGCAAAAAGAGAAGGGGGACATTAACCAAAACTTTCTCAAGCATGAAAAGAGAAATAAAGTGAAAATAGCGAGAAAATAAAAAGTATAAAAAAACTAAGAGGATTACGAACCTGAAAACCCTTCTGCAATTTTTTTTTCTTGGCTTTAGACACCACTTCGGTGAAAGGCTCTCCCCTAGCAGCTTCACGGTTCTTTAAAAACTTGATTGTTGCCGCTCTTTCTTCCTCATCAGTATAAACCTTATGCCCAATGTCACTGCCATCAATTTCTTTCCAATATTGCTGTAAAATTTCCAAATCGTGAGCAACATTAGAATTTAAAACCTCTTCAGTAACAATGACTTGAGAAGAGCTCATACCACACCCAGATGGAGGTGGGATCTCAAATAGATCAGTGGTATATGAACTTCTTCAACTTGTACCACATGCTCAGGATCTGCTCCAACAGAAATGTCAAGAGATAGTGATGGGAAATTCGCAAGTGTACAAATTGATCACAAGTTATAGTAAAAAGTATCGACCCACGAGGATTGTTCAATCAACAAGTTTTATAGTACTAGTGTTCAAGTGTAAATTTGTAAACATATTTGGGGGGGAAAGTTTTGGTAATCAAGTTCAATGACAAAAACATCAAAGTAAAAGAATAATAGTGATTTGTTGTTTACTTGTGGAAAAGTTGGATTGGAACTTCAATCGGTTCCCTCAAACACACAATGATCCGAAGATATTACGCATATTAAGTAGCTTAACCATTGCCTTTTAGATAGAATTACAAAATTATCGCGTTTAATCTCTTAAAGCGCAATGTCTCTCAATTAACCATAAATCCTCTAATCTCTTAGATTGATTTATAACTAATTGAGGTTTTTAAGCACGCAATCTTTTTAATCGCACTTAATAATCTTAAATCTCTAAAGTGATTATTAAGTGCTCAATTTATCTCATGTCAACTATTAATTTCTACTCTCATAGCAAATCAAGAATTATAATCATCACACAATTGATCAGTTAATGTGAAGCATTAAGCAAAGAGATAATTGATAAAGTAATGATTACACTAATTACACACATGCCAAATCCTCAATTCATTGTATCTTTGATTTCACCGTTGAGTCCCAATCCATGGATGGATTTACCTCCTCATAGTTGGAGCAAGAATCATACAAAGAGAAAGGTTGAAATACATCATAGAAAAATCCTAAAAACGAGTTAAGTCTTCAAGTAGCAGAAATTGGTCCGAGTGTGTAACCTTTTGCACAGAAAATGAACTCCATATATATATAAGAATCAGGCCTGCGCGACGCGCCAAGCCTCCTGCGCGACGCGCAGGCAGTTATCTTCATTTGTGCGGTGCATGTGATGAAGGTGTGCGACGCACAACATAAACTGATGCTACTGCGCGTGATCCACCATGATGTTGCGCGACGCGCAGTTGTCCGACCCAATTTCTTCTCAAAAGTTGCTTCTCCTGCGCTACGCGTGAACTCCTCTGCGCGGCGCGCAGGTATCCAAGATAATCCTATCTTCTTTTGCTTGTCATGCGCGACGCGTGACCTCCTCCGCGCGGCGCGCAGGTCTCAGAACCTGACTTAACTCGATTTCCTTCTTTCTTGCATCACAAACAATCACCTTGACCCATGTACCTTTCTCTTTCTTATTCTTCTAAAATTGCAGTAAAACTCCATAAACTACCTTGAATTATGCTGCTTTTTGATGTGCAATAACGAAGTTATCACAACCCCAAACTTATATAATTCCTTGTCCTCAAGGAATCTCTCGGTCTCGATGAAATCAACACACTATTTCAACAAATTTAGCCAAAGACCTCAAGCACAATCAAGTTAAACATAATCACGCAACACTTCAAAGATCAATTCTATCATGGTTCCTATGCACATAATTTCAAATTAAGAAAACAAAGAGCTTCTCATAAATGTTGACCAAGCCTAATCACACACTCACATATTCTCCTGTTTAAGGGTAAATCACACTCATATCAACACATCATAACCAATCAATCATAAGCTTGCAAATATTCTCAAAAATCGATCACCATGCCAAGAGTACACACATTTAGAGGACTTTATAGGTTATAACGTGGCTTGGGTTAAGGGTAGGTGTTTTTAGGATAATAGGTAGAAAAACTTGGAGCTAGATACACCTAGTTCAAGAAAATTGAATCCCAAATCCCTTTTTGCAAAATTAATACTAGAGAACTATCTTTCAAACACATTTTTTTCTTGGACTCTTTTGTCCCACCTTTCAAACATTCATTTCTTTTCTTTTTCTTTATTGAAAAGGGTCACCCTCTTTCTATCCTTTTGGATTTGGTTGTAATCTTTTTTTTCTCTTTTTTTTTTTTTTTTCATTTCATGGCGCCCTTTTCTTTCCTTTTTCAAAATTCGTCACATCATTGTGGTTCTTTTCTCAATCAAAATTTTCAAAAGTTCTATAGTATCTCACCCCAAACTTAATAAGTTGCTTATTCCCAAAGCAACCCCAAACTTAGTGATTTGCATAGTGCAACAATCACTTAGTTAGGTGTCTAAGCTTCCAAGAAAATCATCTTTTTTTTTTCAATTTTCAAAACAATTTGGGTACGTTTCACAAAAAAAACATATTTTCTTTCGGCTCAAAAGGGGTTAACAAAGGAAATATCATGTATAGGGTGGCTTGAAATAGGCCCAAGGTACCAAAAACGTGCCTCGTGTGTACATCAAAGCAATTAACCAATTAAAGAGAACACAAGCAAGTTCTAGAGATATGGCTAAGTGTGGACCTCTCATAAACAAGGAAACATAAGTGTTTGGCTCAAAAACTCACGGCTAGGCCGGATCAATGAGTGGTCAATATTTAAGAGACTCCCTAAACCCTCTTAACAAGTTATCATATGACAAAAGACCAATTAAAGAATATCGCTAATCCACATCATGCAATTTGCTAACAAAATTGAAACCTAAGGGCAATTGCCAAATTGGTTAACATAGTGCAAAGTTTTCATTAAGGCCAAAACATTCAAATCAAACAACAAACAAGCAAGTTTTTTTCAAATATCATTACACACCATCAAACAACACATTCAGTTATTCCAACAAGTGCAGCAGCAAACTACTAACAAACTACAAGAGTAGAGAAGGAGGAAGAAGTGACAAACCGCCTCAACGCGGTGTCCATGACGGTGGGTCGGATGCATCCGGGCTCATCATATTCCGCAAATTGCACACGCTATCATACCGAAGCCCGAAATCCGCCACATCACAAGATAGGTTGGGGTATTCCTCCCCAACACCATAACCATGTGCCGCCCCAAAATCTGCGTGAGGAGCATAACTTGGTGGTGGCATCTGCTCATGAGAGCTAATAGGGGGTCGACGAGCCATAAAATTTCTCTCCCATGCCCTTTTGTACCTAGTTATACATCCATCATAGCGTTCGCGGTCATTTTGAAGAAAGTCCTCCCACTGGCCTCGGGTCGGATACATCTCAATGTCCGAAGGTGGAGGGTTCTCCTCATGATACCTCATCGCCTCCGAGTACAACGACCCCTGCTGATTGTAGTAGACATGAGAGGACCCGCTTGACTTGTACAAATCCAGTTCATGCAACAACCGTGCCAACTCATCCTCATGGTGGGTATAATGAATCCCACCTTGAGGTTCCTCAAGGTGCTGTGGCGGTATCTTACTCCCCATGAAGCCATCAATCTCCGACATAAGCTCATCATCCTCTTCACCAACATGCTCATTCTCATTCTCAATCTCATTCACCTCAGGTTCTTGCTCTTCTCTTTGCACCCCTTCCTCCACAAACCTCGCCCATTCTCGCTCTGGTACCGGATCCGGTGAAAAGGTGCGAAAATACTCAACCGTCAACGGGGTGACCGGGAAAAGATTGTCATCCTCAACCAATTCAGGAACATGTAAGGCCCAGCACAAAGCAGTGATAAGGTTGCAATGCGCAAGCCTAAAACTGGCCTTCACATTCGTTGCAATCCTTTGAATGTCATCATTCAACAGCTCACCCAAGTTGATATCGGATTGGTCCATTATCATCTTTACCAACAAAGCATTTGGCAATTGAATCTCCCCTGTATTGCCAATCGGTGCAACATTGTGCAGCACCCATTCGGCCCAAGCACGACCAACCGGACAAAAGTGATGAATGTAAATCTTTGTTGGGGCTTGCCTACCATAAAATTTATACCACGGTGCCCCCGATCTTCCAACATAATCCCGAACTTCCACTTTCTCCTCATAACTCATTTGCGTCCATCTCAACAAAAGTGGCCTATATGCACAAGCCCTAGGCCTTTGAATCTGCAAATACCGGTTGATCGTGTAACACCCCACTTAATCTACCCGACAATTCGCAACTAAACAACAAATAAATTCAAGTAAATCAAGCAGAGCATTACATGGATAAATTTAAAACCAACAAATGCATTACATACAATGCAAAACATGCTTAAAACGATCATCGCAGCGGAACAACATAAACATGTCATCATTCATTTATCATCATGATTATAGTTCAAATCATAAACATAGTCATTAACCGAATAATTCACCAACATAAGGTCATCAAGGTAAAATAAGTAATTGGCATAACGCCTTACATCAACAATTAAGCAAAGTCAAATACGACACTAGGCATAACCCAAAATAAACGATCCCGATATGGTGTTACAACCATCAGAGCAACATACAAAGGTAAAGATAACATGGAGTAGATAAGCTGACTCCTCAGCCAAAAGCACTAGCACGAGTACTACGCAAGCCTCCTAACACGAGCGCTAATCCTCAACCTGAGAATCTGAATCACCCAACGATCCACAAACACACAAAACAGAGAGTTAGATATATATAACCGACAATAATAAATGAAAGCAATTTGCTATCATTTATCTCAACAACATTACACATCAACATATAATATGTATATATATCTATCCTACTCAATTACTCCACATACCATAACGAATAACATCAATGATAAGATATCGTCATTTCTCAATTATATACACATATATCAATTCACAAGCATCATCAAAGAGATAAAGACATTCTTCCATTAAATGCACATATATCCAATTACCAAACATCAATCACATAATTAATGTTCACCTTCCTAATGCAACTAATGTCATTTTCCATGTTATGTCCCTAGACACAACTACATGCATGCGGTACCATCCATCATCAATTTCAAATACAAGAATCCGGTTCATCATCTATTTTCATCATCCATTAGACACGACATATATATATATATATATATATATATATATATATATATATATATATATATATATATATATATATATATATATATATATATATATATAAATCATCATCAATATTGCATGTAATATTACATGACTTCATCATCTCATCATCCATTGTTTGCACATACACAAATACTCATCACATCTATTCAATTCAATTCATCATCAATATCATCGTACATATCCAACATGTATATGAAAATACTATCATCAATCATACATATTCATAAGGAACTAACAACTTATGTATTAACCCATCATCGTCATTAGAATCATCAAAGAATAAAACAATATTTGACTGTTCTCGCTAACCCTTACCTAGTGAGCACCTCGCTACTCCTCGCCTAGTGACCTACTAGTCAGTGGAAGTCAGAAGCTTCAGACTTCCTGGCGAGCAATGGCGAGCCTCGGCGAGTCACCTCGCCCGGCAAACCAAGAACTCGCCCGGCGAGCTTACCCAGAACTGGGTGCTCTGTTCTCGGGTTCTCACAAATTCGAGTTCCAGTTCCAAAAAGGTGTTTTATTTAAGTTATATACATACTTATATACATGAAAGTACAACTTATAACACATAAGAACATCCAAATCATCAACAATCAAAGATTTATCATACTTTTTATCAAAAACTCAAAGAACATATAAATTCATCAAAACATCCATAGATTCTCAATTTCAAAATCATCAACTTGTACTTTTAGCATCATAAGACATGTATAACACTGAATCAACACAAAAGATAGCATTTTGATTCATACAAGTTCATAAAAATATCATTTTTTCAACACATAATGAGTGAGAGGGTTTGGGCAAAGAGAAATGTAATTTCTCCCCCCTCTTGATCACTCATTGATCATATATATCTACACTCTTACATCTAGTCTTCTAGAAATCCTAGCCTCATTCTTCTTCTCTAACCTTTGTTCTTCTATAAGCTCATTAAAGTTCATAAGCTCATTAAAGTTCATCCATCCCCTACGCTCCAATTTATCATGAATTTCCGGTATCTCTTCTAACCCATCACTAAACCCTTTTTCTACATTTAATCTAAGGGTTTTGAGTTTAATGTACCTTCTTTGATTTTCAGGTGGGAAGAATCGATCGCTATAGGGTGAAGGTGCGTGGAGAAAACACAAGAAGGGGGGTTGAATTGTGTTTTGGATATTTAAAAACTTTTCAAGATATTTAAATCTATCAGAGTCTTTAAGCACAGCGGAATAGTTCACACAATCAACTTAAGGCTAAGTAAATGATGAAGGAGTAAATGAGAGAGTGAGAGAGAGAAAGTGACACAACAATTTATACTGGTTCCCCTCACAAATTGAGAGTACTCCAGTCCCCTTGTACTTACAAGAGATTTCACTATAATCACTAAGATTACATTCAGATGCTCAAGCACACAAGCATGAGACTTCCTTGCTCTAGGTCACACAAGACATAGAGACTTCCTTGCTCTAGGTCACACAAGACAGAGAGACTTCCTTGCTCAGAGACTTCCTTGCTCTAATCACACAAGATCAGAGACTTCCTTGCTTAAGCACACAAGCTTAAGACTTCCTTGCTCAAGTCACACAAGACAAGAGACTTCCTTGCTCAAGTCACACAAGACAAGAGACTTCCTTGCTTCTACACTAAGCAGAAGACTTATCAATTACTCACGCAGGAGTAATACTAACTTCTAAGCTTAAACTTATTACAACATAATAACTTCAGAGGCTTGAGCTAGTTTCTATTCTCACTTCATTTGAGAGATGTTTTCTATTACAATTCATTTTCTCACTTTATTCTGAGAGATGTTTTCTAATGAAGTTTGTTAGTCATCAATTCTTTCTTTTGCATATTTATATGAGTTGAGAAAGACATTGAGACGTTGGAGAAATTCCCGTTGTAAGTTGGACAGCTGTAGTCTTTGAATATCCGTTGAGTAAAGCCACGTCTTCTTTTGCAGTTAAGTTTCACCTTTACTGTTTGTCCAAAGTACAGTAATAAGGTACAATTAGCTCCTAGAGAGAGTAGGATCACATCCTTTGTGACCGTTGTAATTAGTTGTCCTTAGAATAAATCATCAGGCTTGATAAGAGTAGTTGATGTAGCCCTTCTGATGATTTGGGGAATTCCTTTGCTTCTGATGAACCTTTGATAACTTGGAGTCTGATTGGTCTTGAATAAATGGCCTCTGATAGTCCTTCGTATTTCAGCTTCTGAACGTCTTCATCTTTTGAATAACTCATGACTAGCAGATAGCTTCTGAACTCTTGTAGGCATCTGAACATCTTTGAGCTTCTGAACTTCTCTGAGCTTTTGAACTCTTGCAGACATTCTGATCCTCTTTGAGCTTCTGAACTTTGTTTAGCTTCTGACCACGTTGTAGCTTCTTAACTCTTTCAGAGTGTAAAGATTCAGACTTCCATAGGTTTCATCAGAGTCTAAATCAAGTGTGCTCTTGATATAACGTTGGATTCTCCTGCACACTTAATTTAAACATTAGTAACATCAATTGTCCATTTAATACTTTGTTATCATCAAAACTCAAGGGTGTGTTCTAAGACACATTTTGTTCCAACATAGGGAGCCGAGTAACTCATATTAGTGTGCACGAATTTCTCTGACCACGTCATCTCCCTGTCCTCCTCTTGAATGGGAGGTTGTGGATTTTTCCTGCTACTAGAACCTCCTCCAGCCTTTGAACATGCCCTTGTGCTTCTTTTCTTTTTTAAGGGCTCCTCTTGAGAAGTAGTAGCTTTCTTTTTCCCTTTTCCAATCATTTTTTTTAACATGTTGAATGTGGAAGAGGTTTGATTTGTGGTTATTGTTGATGAATTTCGTAGGTGATGTGGGTTAGGGTTTGAATTAGGATTTTTGTGGTTTAATGGTTATTGGTGATTTTGAGTGTATGGATGATGATGATTTGATGTGGGTTGAAGATTTTGAGTAGAAATTTGTAAGTTTGGAAGGTTTTTGGTGAATAATGGAGGTTTGAAGGTTTAGGGCTCGTGAGATAGGAGTGAGGAAGATGAAGAAGTGAGTGAGAGAATTTGGGAAAAAGAGAGGAATTTCGGTTTCCAATGTGATTTCACGCTTTTCAGTGTTGTGGCGCGACGCGCAGTCCAACCGTTACTTTCCACATTCAAACCAGTCTTTGAACTTTTTCTCCTCCTCATTGCCTCCTATTACTTGCTTACCTGTACAACACAAAAAAAAAACTTCATCAAAACAAGTTTATTTAACAAAATATATCTTGGGTTGCCTCCCAAGAAGCGCTCGTTTTACGTCAATAGCTTGACGGTCCATGGGCCTAAGGTCACGCGCTTGTTTAACATCCCAATGCTTGGCGTCCCATGACCTCAAGGGTCACGGAAGCTAAGAGCCACACAGTGGCGATGAATCTCTCCTCCCTTATAGACTTTCAATCTTTGACCATTAACTCTAAAACTTTGTTCCTCCTCTCCTGGTCTAAAAATTTTCACAGCCCCATGTGGAAACACCTCCTTTATAACAAAAGGCCCGGACCAACATAACTTGAATTTACCCGGAAAAAGTTTGAATCTAGAGTTGAACAACAAGATTTGTTGTCCCTTGTAAAAAGCTTTAGGCACAATCTTTTTATCATGATACTGGTTTGTCCTAGCTTTGTAGATGACCGCATTTTCATAAGCTTGCAACCTCAACTCTTCAAGCTCATTCAACTTGAGACACCTTTTCTCTCTAGCTAGATTTGCATCAAAATTGAGAAACTTTGTTGCCCAACAAGCTTTGTGTTCAAGCTCAACCGGAAGGTGGCATGCCTTGCCATATACAAGCTGATACGGAGAGAACCCCGAGTGGGTCTTATAAGTCATTCGATATGCCCAATCTTTTCTAGAGCTAGCAATTGTTTTCTCCAAGATTTGTTTAATTTGCCTATTGGACACCTCAACTAGTCCACTAGTTTGAGGGTGATATGGAGTAGCCACCTTATGTTTAACATTGTACTTGACAAGCAAATTTCCAAGGTACTTGTTGATAAAGTGTTTGCCTCCATCACTAATTAGCACTCTCGGCACCCCAAACCTTGCAAAAATATGTTTCTTCAAAAACTTGACCACGGTGTGCGCATCATTCTTTGGGCTTGCTATCGCCTCCACCCACTTTGTGACATAGTCTACATACACTAGGATGTATAAATTGGATTTCGAAGAGGGGAATGGCCCCATGAAGTGAATCCCCCAACAATCAAAGGGTTCAACCTCTAGTATGTTTGCAATGGCATTTCATCCCCCCCGGCACTTGTCACAAGTCTTGACATATTCCACGCAATCTTTGAACAAAGTGGGCCAAAAGAACCCTGATTGCAAAACTTTCGCGGCGGTCCTTGGGCCACTATGATGCCCTCCACATGGGGAATTATGACAATGCCACATTATCTCCCGGCTCGACTTGGTGTCCACACACCTTCTAATTATTCCATCTTGACCCTCTTTAAAGAGAAAAGGGTCATTCCAAAAGTAGAACTTAGAATCATGGAGAAACTTCTTCCTTTGTTGACTTGTTAGATCTTCCAGAAGTTTCCCACTTACCTTGAAATTTGCCAAGTCGGCAAACCAAGGTCTTTCGGATATGGTGAATAGTTTCTCATCCGGAAATTCCTCTCTCACTTGTAATTCCTTCTTAGTGACTTGAGGATTATTCAAACGAGTCAAGTGATCCGCGACCACATTCTCCACTCCTTTCTTCAAGATCAAATTCTTGCAACAAGAGCACCCACCTAAGGAGTCTAGGCTTTGAGTCGCCCTTGGAAAGTAAGTGCTTCAAAGCATAATGATCTGAAAAAACAACCACTTTTAAGCCAATTAAGTACGAGCGAAACTTTTCCAATGCAAATACTATAGCTAGCAACTCCTTTTCAGTGGTAGTGTTCACTTGATTCTCATTAAGGACTTTGCTAGCATAGTATATCGCATGGAAAAATTTCGCTTTTCTTTGGCCTAGCACCGCACCCACGGCATAGTCGCTCGCATCACACATTAATTCAAAGGGAAGATCCCATTGTAAAGCGACTATGACGGGAGTGGAGACCAATTTTTCTTTCAATATTTCAAAAGCATTCAAACAAGCATCATCAAATTTAAACTCATTATCTTTGACAAGTAGAGCACATAAAGGTTTTGAGATTTTTGAAAAATCCTTGATGAACCTCCGGTAGAAACCGGCATGGCCCAAAAAGCTTCTTACTCCCTTCACATTGATGGGAGGAGGTAAGTCCTTTATGACCTCTATCTTGGCTTGGTCAACTTCAATGCCCTTGGAGGAGACCTTGTGTCCAAGCACAATCCCGTCCTTCACCATGAAATGACACTTTCCCCAATTCAAAATTAGGTTAGTGTTTATGCATCTTTGTAAAACGACATGTAAGTTGTCCAAGTAAGCATCAAATGATTTACCAAAAACTGAAAAGTCATCCATAAATACCTCTTGGGTGTCTTCCATCATGTCAGAGAAGATTGCTTGCATGCACCTTTGAAAAGTGGTCGGTGCATTGCATAAGCCGAATGGCATCCTCCGGTAAGCGAACACACCAAAGGGGCTTGTGAAGGCGGTCTTCTCTTGATCTTGTGGATCCACCGTGATTTCGTTGTATCCGGAGTATCCATCTAGAAAGCAATAGTATTCTTGACCCGCAAGCCTTTCCAACATTTGATCCATAAACGGAAGAGGGAAGTGATCTTTTCTTGTGGTCATATTTAGCCGCCGGTAGTCAATACACATCCGCCACCCCGTGACGGTCCTTGTAGGAATCAACTCATTCTTCTCATTTTTCACTATCGTCATGCCTCCCTTCTTAGGAACTACATGCACCAGGGCTCACCCACTCACTATCGGAAATATGATAGATCATCCCGGCTTCCAAGAGTTTAAGGACTTCCTTATTCACTACCTCCTTCATAGTAGGATTCAACATCCTTTGTGGTTGCACAACCGGCTTGTAAGTTTAACTTTGTGCATAAAAAGGGTCGGACTAATCCCCTTGAGATTCGAGATCTTCCAACTCATGGCTTCCTTATTAGCTCTCAACACTCTCAATAACTTAGATTCTTCCAAGCGAGCGAGCTAGAGATAATCGCTGGGTTAGAGTCATCCTCTCCCAAGAACACATACTTTAGGTGAGAGGGGAGTTCCTTCCACTATATAGCTTTGGTCTTTTCCTCTTGAGCTACCTCTTCTTTGTTTTCATTAAAGACCTCTTCAACTTTGGGATTGGTTTCCACAAGGGTTGCCTCAAGTTGTCTAAGACACAACTCTATTTCTTCTTCAAACTCATCCTCCACATTCTCAATAGAATTTGCAATAACTCTTTCCAAAGGAGGTGAATGTTGTTCTTCCACATGGACATCTTCAACCACTTCTTCAATAACATTCACTCCATAACAATCGGATTCTTCATCATGCATCTTCATTGCCTCAAAGACATTAAACATAATCTTTTCCTCATCCTACGAAGCATGAGCTCTCCCATCTCCACATCAATGAGAGCTCTCCCAGTTCCCAAGAATGGTCTTCCAAGTAAGAGGGATTCTATTTCTCTATCTTCCGCCATGTCCAAAATGATAAAATCAGCCGGAAAAATAAATTCACCTACACGTACTAGCACGTCATGGAGAATCAAATGAGGATACACAATTGAGCGGTCCGCCAAAGATAGTTGCATTCTTGTTGGCTTGGCGACCGCTCCCGGTATCTTCTTCATCATTGACAGGGACATAAGGTTGATACTCGGACCTATATCACATAAAGCCCTTCCTATGCAAAAGTTTCCAATGGAACAAGGGATAATGAAGCTACCCGGATCTTTTTTCTTTTGGGGTCACTTCCGTTGGATCATGGCGCTACACTCTTCCGTCATGTCGATGGTGTCGTCATCCAACGGCTTCCACTTCTTCGTAAGGAGCTCCTTGAGAAATTTTGGTGGCGCTACAAAGACATTTGCTCTAAAGCTTCAACCATGGGCACATTGAGTTGCAAGGTGTGAAGTAGTTTCATGAACTTTTTAAATTGAGCTTGATCTTTAGCCGTGGCTTTCTTCTTCCTTGGATAAGGGAGTTTCACACTAGATGGCCCTTCCATACTTCTCATTTTTTTCTTGCCTAAGCTTTGGCTCTTTCACAACTTCTTCATCCTCACTTACTATTTTTTTCTCCCTCGGTTTTTCAACTTCGCCTTCTTTCTCACTTTCATCCAACTCTTCTATTTCACTCTCTTTTGAATTTTCAACTACACCCTCATCTTCCTCGTCAAACTCATCTTTCTTTTCAACTACTCCCTCTTAACTCATTTTTTTCTTCTCTCTCTTTTTAGAACTTTCACTCACTTCCGGAGAAGGGACTTCTTGGCTCCTCAAAGTGATAGCCTTGCAAGATTCATTTCGAGGGTTATCTTTTGTTGAGAAAGAAGTTCGGAAAATTGTCGTGAGAGTTGCCCCATTTGGGTCTCTAGATTCTTTATTGAAGAATCATTGTTCTTTTGCAAAGTTTGTTGGGAGGCCCTTAGATCTCCTATATTCTCTTGAGTGACTTGTATGAACTTGGTGAGTGTCTTGGAGAGTTAGAATTCGACCCTTGGCCTTGGTTGTTACCCCAACCATAGCTTTGGTTGTTGGGCTAAGTCTTCCTAAAGTTGGCCAAATAATTGGCTTGTTCAGATCACTCCGGAAAACATCTTCCATTTTCATGAGGCCCTTTGCAAAAATCACATTGAACCTCCTCAAACCTATTGACATGAGCTTGTGAGGGTTTAGAATTTTCCTTTTTCAATTCTTCCATGTCCTTAGACATCAACTTCATTTGTGCCAAGATTGCACTTTGAGTATCTAGTTCAAGAATACCCGCTTTTTTCTTGGCTCCTCTATCGTTTTGTGCCCGGTACTCATTTTGAGCCATAGTCTCTACCAATTCCTTGGCTTCATTCTCATCTTTGTTCTTTAAAGATCCACCGGCCGATGCATCTAGAAACATACGTGTTTGAGGGCTCAAACCTTGTGTGAAGTATTGCATTTGTTGTAGCTCATCAATCCCATGATTGGGACATTTTTCAAACACAATTTGAACCTCTCCCATGCATCATACAAAGTCTCGGCATCACCTTGCTCAAAATTCATGGTCTCGGATCTCCTTTCTAAAAACTTGTGAATATGGAAATACCGATCCTTGAACTTCCTTTCTAGTTCTTGCCAAGTGGTGATGGTGCCCGGTGGAATGGTGTCGAGCCAATCTTTTGATCGCCCCGTTAAAGAGAATTTGAACAACCTCAACCTCTTGTCGGACTCGGAAATTCCCGGAGGATCCGTGTAATCACATGCATCGTAGAAGTGACTCAAATGAAGGTTTGGGCATTGAGATTCCGAACATGAATATTGATCTTCCTTCAATGCATTGATCACCGTGTTCTTGATATCAAATGTCACCGGATTCACCGGTTGGAACCCCAAATTGGCTATTCCTCCTTTGTTCCGTTGACCATGATCTCCAAGAGTTCTCCTAACCGGAGGTGGAACCGGAAGATTCACTTGTTCCTCCGCCATAACAAAATGTTCTTCCTCGGTATTTTGTTCAATCTCTTCGAAACCTTCAACTAAACTAGAAAGCCTCTTCGCTTCTCTAGCTTGTCGCACTGCTCTTCTATTTGCTCTAGCGGTCTTTTCTATCTCCAGATCGAATAGTAATCCGGAGGTGGATTCATCTTGCATACACAACAACCAGCAAACAGATTAAAAGCACCTATTCAACACAAAATAATAAAAAATTTAGAATGTATATTTTTTTGGCTTTTTGAATATTTGATGAACAAAAGTAAAAACAAAATGAAACACTAGCCTATTGCCTTGTTGATTACTCAACAATCCCCGGCAACGGCGCCAAAAGCTTGATGGGAAATTCGCAAGTGTACAAATTGATCACAAGTTATAGTAAAAAGTATCGATCCACGAGGATTGTTCAATCAACAAGTTCTATAGTACTTGTGTTCAAGTGTAAATTTGTAAACATATTTGGGGGGGAAATTTTTGGTAATAAAATTCAATGACAAAAACATCAAAGTAAAAGAATAATAGTGATTTGTTGTTTACTTGTGGAAAAGTCAGATTGGAACTTCAACCGGATCCCTCAAACACACAATGAACGGAAGATATTACGCATATTAAGTAGCTTAACCATTGCCTTTTAGATTGAATTACAAAATTATCGCGTTTAATCTCTTAAAGCGCAATGTCTCTCAATTAATCATAAATCCTCTAATCTCTTAGATCGATTTATAACTAATTGAGGTTTTTAAGCACGCAATCTTTTTAATCGCACTTAATAAAATCTCTAAAGTGATTATTAAGTGCTCAATTTATCTCATGTCAACTATTAATTTCTACTCTTATAGCAAATCAAGAATTATAATCATCACACAATTGATCAGTTAATGTGAATCATTAAGCAAAGAAATAATTGATTAAGTAATGATTAAACTAATTACATACATGCCAAATCCTCAATTCTTTGTATCTTTGATTTCACCGTTGAGTCCCAATCCATGGATGAATTTAGCTCCTCATGGTTGAGGCAAGAATCATACAAAGAGAAAAGCTGAAATACATCATAGAAAAATCCTAAAAATGAGCTAAGACTTCAAGTAGCAGAAATTGGTCCAAGTGTGTAACCTTTTGCACAGAAAATGAACTCCATATATATATCTTCATCTGCGCGGCGCGTGTGGTGGAGGTGCGTGACGCAGCATGAACTGATGCCACTGCGCATGATCCAACATGCTGCTGCGCGACGCAGAGTTTTCCGACCCAATTTCTTCGTAAAATTGAGTTTTTTTCTTTTAGGTAAGTGATTCTTTTGGCTTAATATACATGAGAGAAAATTGTGATGTTCAGAGAGTAGGAAAAAAATGGTACTTGTAGATAAAAAAAAACTCAATTTTTTCATATTGGAGGGATACATTAAATTTGCCTAAACTTATCCACACTGTTGAGGACTACATTCTATTTGTTTAATCAATTTTTCTACTTACTTTTTGTCTAACATACTGCAATCTCACCAAAGAACGATATGGTGCTAATGTCATGAATGATAATTTTTATGATAAAGGCTGCCTTATTTGAACCATTTACATGCTTGTTTTATATGATGTGCAAAAGACACCATAAACATGATTGTTTATGTGCAATTTGTGTGCTAAAGCACCGTAGGAAGGAACGGATTGAGAATGATCGAATTGCAAAAGGAAATTTTGGGTCTGGTGGTTTAAGCATGCTAGAGAGTTCAAGCAAGAGGTATTTTAATGGTTTATGCTCATGTTTTAACCTTTCAAAACATTGGAGGCAATTTTAAGACATATATCATGTTTTTATGATGTGAAATTCTTGACTGAAATGATGGGTTAACTGCAACAAATTCACTTATGGAAAAATAGGTATAGTTTGGTATAATATTTGTGTTTTTTGTTACATTTGGTTTTTTCTCCTTTCATGTTTTTTCTCCGATCAATTCTGATTTTTTTTTTAATTTGTATTACTTTGTATGTGAATATTTGGGTTGGTTGATTTTTTTTTAAGGTAAACTGATAATACCATATAGTATGTTCTCTAGAATTGAAGAGTTGAATACCTTTGATTCAAGTTTTCTTTGTCAGGGAAGCATGCATGCATCCATATCATAAGCTTGTTTTAAAGTTTGCTTCCAATTTATAAGATTAGTCTTCCTTTGTTTATTGAAGTTATGGTTTAAGGTTATTAGGATTTGAAGTTAGGGGTTTAGGTTTTAAGATTTAAGAGTTGGGGTTCGGAGTTTGTGGTATGGGGGCATTTGAAGTTAGGGTTTAAAGGTTTAAAATTTGGTGTTTAGTGTTTGGTGTTTAGGGTTTAAACGTTAGGGTTTGACATTTATAGTTAAGCTTTACATTTTGAGTTTGAAGGTTAGGGTTTATCGTTTGGCATTTGAAGATTAGGGTTTAGGGTTTAGAATTTAGGGTTTAGGGTTAGGGTTTAGAATTTATGGTTTGAATGTTTAAGATTTGGTGTTTGGTGTTTAGGGTTTAAAAGTTAGGGTTTGACATTTACAGTTTGCGGTTTACAATTTGTGGTTTGAAGATTAATGTTAACGATTTGGGATTTGGGGTTTGGAGTTAAGGGTTTGCGTTTGAAGATTAGGGTTTAGTATTTTGAAGGTTTAAGATTTGGTGTTTGTTGTTTAGGGTTTGAAGATTAGAGTTTGACATTTGGAGTTTATATTGTACACAAACCCTTAACTCGAAACTCAAATCCAATTCCACAAATTTCAAGCCCTAAATTTCAAACCCCAAATCCACAACCACAACCACAACAAATGCAACCCTAAAATTTGAACCCCAAATACTATTCCACAAATTCCAAACCCATAATTTCAAACCCCAAATAATGCAACCCTAAACTCCAAATCCCAAATCTGGTTCCATAAATTCCATACCCCAAATCCGATTCCACAAATTCCAACCCTATAATTTCAAACCCTAAATCCACATCTACAAAAAATGAAACCCTAAACTCCAAACCCTAAATCCAATTCCACAAATTCCAAACCCAAATCCAAAACCAAAAAAAAATCCAACCCTAAACTCCAAACCCCGAACCTTATTCCAAAAATTCCAAAACCATAATTCAAACCCCAAATCTACAACTACAAAAAATGCAACCCTACGAAGGGGTGGAAGGAAAACACAAGAAGGGGGGTTGAATTGTGTTTTCAGAGTTTAAAAAACTTTTCAAGATTTAGAATCTATCAGAGTCTTTTAGCAGCGGAATAACTAACACAATTAAATAATGGCAAGACAGAAAAATCAAATGCAAGAGAGAGAGAGAGAGAGACACAAAGATTTTATACTGGTTCCCCTCACAAATCGAGAGTACTCCAGTCCCCTTGCACTTCCAAGGGATTTCACTATAATCACTAAAGATTACAATCCTAGTGCTCAAGCCCACAAGCAAGAGACTTCTCTATTGCTCAAGTCACACAAGACAAGAGACTTCACAAATGCTCCAGAACACACAGCAGGAGACTTTTACAATTGTTCAAGTTACAACTAACAAGAGACTTTTCCAAATTACTCACACAAGAGTAAATCCTAAACTTCTAAGCTTAAAAACTATTACACAAAATAACTTTCAGAGGCTCAGACAGTTTATACTTCTCACTTAGTTTGAGAGATGATTTAGTGTATATCATATGTGTCTCAATTCTTGTGTTGTGTCATAATTAAAATTCTTCTAACTCCACATATATATATATATATATATATATATGAGAGAAGAGAGAATTTGAGACGTTGTAGAATTCCGTTGAGATGGACAGCTGTTAATTTCCAATTGCTTGAAACGTGGATTTTGAAAATCTTTCTAGAAGAAGTAATTCTGCGCCACAACTTCGTCCATGTTTTTCTGCTTGTCTAAATGCAGAAATAAAGGTACAACACGCTCCTTGATGATAAGATCAAATTCCAATTGAACGTTGCAGTAGTGTTGTCCTTTATACAGTCATCAGACTTAGATAGCTTCGAAACATAATGACATAGCCTTCTAATGAATGTTGGAATTCTTTGGCTTCTGATAAACTTTGACTTCTTGGCTTCTGATGGTCTTTGAATCTTTGGCTTCTGATAGTCCTTTGTAATTCAGCTTCTGAACGTCTTCGTCTTCTGAATGACACTTGACTTCTTAGCTTCTGAGATTCAATACCAAGCAACTTCTGATCCATGTAGCTTCTGAGCGTTGTAGGCTTCTGAACGTCTTTTGACTTCTGAACGCCTTTTAATCTTCTGAACGCCTTCAGAGTGTAATGCTTCAGACTCTATCAAAGTTTCTTCAGACCTTAAATTGAATGTGCTCTTTCATAAATATAAGTTTGTCCTGCACACTCAATTTAAAACATTAGTAATACCAATTGTCCATTTAATACTTTTTATCATCAAAACATAGGGTGTTTTATAAATAAAACTCATTTTGTTCCAACAATCTCCCCATTTTTTATGATGACAAACATAAGTATTAAATAGAATTGTTGTTGACAAAATTCAGCTATATTGACATTAGGCTTCTGAGTTTTGCAAGCTCCCCGTAAGTCTGATATTCCATAGGGTTAGGTTTGTAAGCTCCCCCTATTTTATATCTATAGTTGATTTTAATCAGTTTCAGAATTACTTTATTATTATGACTTAAATTATTCATATTTTACTATGCAAAGAACAAGGTTTGTAAGCTTCTTCTCTTCATAGTGAAATAATTTTTGAATAAGGTTGCACCCTTACTTAAAAACTATCTATGAATAATAAACTTCAATTAATAAATGTATTCTCCTTGCACAATATAATCTTAAGAAAAATAAATAAAGTCCAGATAATAAATTTTTAAAATAAATGAATGAAGATAACATAAGATGCGTTATTGGCAGTAAGATAAGATACGTATACATTAGGTTCTCATAGGATGTCATGTGAACGATTTCAGAGTTTAAAATATAACATATATTAAATCAAATTAGATTGCCAAAAGTATGACCAATACTCTTTACTCTTTCTCCCCGAAATTGTACAAAGCTGAAAAAGCTGTAGAAACACTTTTATCAACAATTGAATTACCAATACTCTTTCTCCCCCTTTTGTCATTATCAAAAAGGTTGTCTAACACAGTTAAAGCAATTGTAACAACCAATGTAGTCAAGTCAGAAATATGGTTACAACTATGTCCATCATAAATGAACGTGTTGAACGCATTTAAGACATTGGCGTTGAAATGAGCTTATAAAAGGAGATAGACTATTCATTTTATTCTCACAGAATAATCTTAGGCAATAGTAGTTCAATTGAAAAAAAAATGAAACGCTCAGGGAAGAAAAGTGTAGTTCCAAAGAGAGTTAGTCAAGATGAGAGAAAAACTAAGCAAGAGAAATCAAGAAAAGCAAGGCCAAAACCTGAGGTTGAACTCAGTTCAGAGTCTGATGAAACAGATTCAGAATGGGATTCTGATTGGTTTAAGTACCTGAAGACATATCATCCTTAAGAGGATCAATCTGGTGCCCAAGCCCCAGAGGGGTTAGAGTCTTCTCCTGAAGAAGAACAATCTGATTCAAAAGAGTCAGATGCTTCAAAGAAGGTGCCATCCAAGCTGGATCACCCAACTCCGCCCTCTAAAGATTCCAAATGATTTTCTTTAGAATTCTATGTAAACAGTCACTCATGTTTTTCAATGAAATACCATTTTATGTTTGGCTGCTTATCTAATTTCTATTGTTTAGCATTCTTTCTTCAATTTAAAACAAGTTTGAAATAATCAAAATCTGAAAACTTAAGAACCAATTGAGTAATAAAATCCAAAAACAGGATAATCAAACATTACTTGAAAGATATACCAATTACAGATAAAGCAAATAAAATACTAAATAGCAAAGCATTCATTGGCATATAACAAGTACTTATCAATACAAAACAGAATAATCCTATCAATGTGCTTAATCAAACATTCAAGAATTACAAATATACAACTAAAGAAATCCTAAGGGTCATTGTATAGGAGATTAAGAATGGTTTCCATGGTTTTGGAGATACGAGCTTGACTTGCAGAGACCTCTTTCAATATTCCATTGTGCTCATTCACCTTAGCTTCTATACTTTCCATTTTTGCTTCCTAATCAGAATTCTTCAATTGTTCTTTGTTGATCAGAATGGGTTCAGTTTCATAATCAATATTGAAATGTTCCTTCAGATGATTCTTCAAAAATCCTAAGTTCTCCTTCAGACTTGAATTTGCATTAGCTTTAGCAGGACTAGGTTCAGCACATGAACTTCCTATTTCATTCAGAGTCTGAGCTTGTATTTCAGGAACACTTTCAAGTATTGTTGTAGCTTTGCCCTTCTCATTCTTGTGATGTTCTTCAATATCAGCTTTCTTGATCACATTTAACTCATCTATAACCTCCTCAGACAATTTATCCCACTGTTCAGCATAGCTTGAAGAAGATATATTGGAATGCCTTAGCTCATGAATGTTTTGTATCTTCTTAAGTATACCGTCACATACATTTCCTCAAGAATTCAGAGTTTGGTGAGGTTGAGGGATGTGGTTCAGATGTTGAGGGAGTTATATATTGAGTTGAGATTTGTGGTTGATTGAAAGTTTGTTCTTCAACATAGTCTGTTACTGATGATGTCCCAACCTCTTGGGTTTTCTCAGCAGCAGAACCATGTTGGATTGGTATTTATTGTTCTGGTTGTTGTTGTGTTTCATTGGTTTGATTTAATGAACTCAGTTGAAAATCAGAAATGTGAAGTTCATTAATCATTGTATCAACTTGTGATCTATCTGGTGAGTTGGGGGATTCAACTAACTGTAATACTTCAGTGTGTACTGAGTCATTTGAATGATCTCCAGTTACAAGCACTTCGGTATGTGTGCTAATTTTTGGTTCAGGTTGAATTTGTTGTTCTGGTATTGTGTGTTTTGGTGAGATGATGGTTTCAGGTTGTGTAACAGATTTTGATATAATTTGTTCAGCAGGTGAGTTTGGTTCAGAATGTGTTTGGTTTAGATTTGTGTTTGGGTTCTGATCTTGTTCAGAGTCTGGTATAATTTCAGAGTTCTGAACATTATTAGATGGCTTTGATGTTGGTTCAGGTTGTGGAGGTAGTTCACCTTGCAGATGTTGTTCTAGATAGTTTAGAGGTGATTCTAAGAGGTTGGTTGTGATTGGGGGGTTTTGAACATCTTGAGTTAATGTAACACTATCTTTATAGATAGATACATTACCTGTTTCAGTAGTGATGGAGCTTTCAGCAGTCTTCTTCTTCAGCTCCTTGGATATTCTCTTTCTCTTCAAACTCAAGGGTTCATTATCATCCTCTTCAGCTTCATCCACAATAACCACACCTTTTGAGTTTCCAGCCTTAGTCCTGACCTTTCCCTTACACTCAACCTTTGCAGTAGTACTCTTTTCAACAGCTTTTACCAATCTCTTCATTTTCTTCTTCTTCACTTCTTCACTCTCTATCTCAAATGCTTCTCCTTGATTTTCCAGCAACAAAATGTACTGGTTAACTATACCTCCAGTGACAAAAGGTAAGTTAATCATTAACCTTGCTACCAATGAACGTCCAGAGTGTGGTAGTTGTTCCAATGGTTCAGATAAAATCAATACTTGCCCAGGTAGAAAATGCATGTTGGATAGAGTGTTTACTGAGATAGCAGTGGCTCTGACTTCTCTTATCAGATTCTCTTGACCAGCAGCTTTGATTACATCTATTATCCCACATTGATAGAACAGTTCACTTAAAATCCTTGGGTATACCACATGAATGTTAGGCTTGGTTTGCTTCTGAGTAGCACACACAGCCTTGCATAAATGATTGAAGATGTATTTTGGCCAGTTGAGCTGCATTCTTCTACTTAGAAAATAGACAAAATGTCTATGATCCCAAGAGATTTGATCAGCACTTCCACTTCTAGGAAAAATTGAGCCTAGCATGATATTGGCCAACAACTTCTGAGTAGGCTTCAAATCACCAATCTTGTTGCTCTCACAGCTTTTCCCTTGTTCATAGCATTTCTTTGTCATATCTGTGAGAAATTCTGAATCTTTTACAGAAGATTGACTGAAGGCATAGTAAGAACCTTCATTGGGAATTTGTAGAACATTCGCCAAATTAGACTGAGTTAAAACCACTTCAAATCCACAAACAATAGACCTAATTTCATCCTCCTTGACCTCTCTTAAACCTAATTCAGCTGGAGTCTTGTCCTTATTTTCTGGTTTTGAGTTCCTCAAAGCATTGAGTTCTTTGTCGTACTCTTCAACAGTTACTACTTTGCTTCTAATCCAGAACATACAGATGTACAACACTAAAACGATTGCAATTCTAATATGATCAGAGGCATTTTCATTCAGAAACTAAAGACTTCTCAGAGTCTGAAGCACTTCAGAGGCCGAAAACCTAATAATGCTTCAGATTCCAAAAATTAAAAATTTCTTTGTAAGACAGAAAATAGGTTCATATTCAAGATTTTTTTATTCTTAACATGTTTTTGAATAGTATATGTCTCTTAAAGAAAATTAAATCTTTTAGCTGAATGAAAATCCTTTGTTCCAGACAGTGCTCTTTATTGAATATGTACATTGAGCCTTCTCTGGTCCTTGATTAATCACTGTAGAGGTTACATTATGGAATGTCTTCCCACCATGATGTATCACCATCATCTTCATCATAGTCATCTTCAAAACATGCTTCAAATTCTTCATCTTCTGGATCATATTTCCTTCTATTCCTTATGAAGTCCAATTCAGATTCATCATCTGATTCATCATAAAAGTGCCTTCTGTGCACAATTGTTCTTCTTCCATTTGTAGTTACATGCAACCATGTGATTGGAAGGTCTTGTGTTCTCATTTGACCTGATTCAGAGCTTCATAACTTACACGTTCAGATTCTGAGTCCACTTCAGATTCTACTTTTGCTTCAGGATTAGTTTGCACTTCAAGTTCTGAGATGCTTGATAGCTAGACTTCCTTCTCTCCTTCAGAGTTACCTTCAGAGAAGTTGTCTAGCTCTTCCCAGATTGTCATCCCTTTAGTTATCTCTTCTCCATTCTTCTTCAATTCAGACCATCTCTGAAATTTCATGGAGAACTTCTCAAAATATTCTTCATCAGATTCTTCTTCTTGATTCATGACTTGCTTCCCTCTTTTAGCTGCTTCTTTATCTTTTATCTTTTCAGCGTTTGAGGTTTGATCAGTTCCAGATGAGATAGAGTTTTGGTTATTGCTCAGATCCTCATTTAGATTTAGTCCATCTTCCATATCTTTGATGAGATCAGCAATACGTGTGTAGATTCTCTGTTTCCACTCATTGTTCAGTAGCTTAGCCATAGTGTTTTCCTTTAGATCTTTTACTGTTTCACTGTGAAGTGATTAGCAACAGAACCGGAGCTCTAGATACCAATTGAATGGGTGGAAGGAAAACACAAGAAGGGGGTTGAATTGTGTTTTCAGAGTTTAAAAAACTTTTCAAGATTTAGAATCTATCAGAGTCTTTTAGCAGTGGAATAACTAACACAATTAAATAATGGCAAGACAGAAAAATCAAATGCAAGAGAGAGAGAGACACACACAAGAATTTTATACTGGTTCCCCTCACAAATCGAGAGTACTCCAGTCCCCTTTCACTTCCAAGGGATTTCACTATAATCACTAAAGATTACAATCCTAGTGCTCAAGCCCACAAGCAAGAGACTTCTCTATTGCTCAAGTCACACAAGACAAGAGACTTCACAAATGCTCCATAACACACAGCAAGAGACTTTTACAATTGCTCAAGTTACAACTAACAAGAGACTTTTCCAAATTACTCACGCAAGAGTAACTCCTAAACTTCTAAGCTTAAAAACTATTACACAAAATAACTTTCAGAGGCTCAAACAGTTTATACTTCTCACTTAGTTTGAGAGATGATTTCGTGTATATCATATGTGTCTCAATTCTTGTGTTGTGTCACAGTTAAAATTCTTCTAAATCCACATATATATATATGAGAGAAGAGAGAATTTGAGACGTTGTAGAATTCCATTGAGATGGACAGCTGTTAATTTCCAATTGCTTGAAACGTGGGTTTTGAATATCTTCCTAGAAGAAGTAATTCTGTTCCACAACTTCGTCCATGCTTTTCTGCTTGTCTAAATGCATAAATAAAGGTACAGCACGCTCCTTGATGATAAGATCAAATTCCAATTGAACGTTGCAGTAGTGTTGTCCTTTATACAGTCATCAGACTTAGAATGTTTCGAAACATAGTGACATAGTCTTCTGATGAATGTTGGAATTCTTTGGCTTCTGATAAACTTTGACTTTTTGGCTTCTGATGGTCTTTGAATCTTTGGCTTCTGATAGTCCTTTGTAATTCAGCTTCTGAACGTCTTCGTCTTCTGAATGACACTTGACTTCTTAGCTTCTGAGATTCAAAATCAAGGAACTTCTGATCCATGTAGCTTCTGAGAGTTGTAGGCTTCTGAACGTCTTTTGACTTCTGAACGCCTTTTAATCTTCTGAACGCCTTCAGAGTGTAATGCTTCAGACTCTATCAAAGTTTCTTCAAAGCTTAAATTGAATGTGCTCTTTCATAAATATAAGTTTGTCCTGCACACTCAATTTAAAACATTAGTAATACCAATTGTCCATTTAATACTTTCTTATCATCAAAACATAGGGTGTTTTATAAATAAAACTCATACACCAAATCCAATTCCACAATTTCTAAACCCTAAATTTCATACGCCAAATCCACAACCACAAAAAATGCAACCATAAACTTCAAACCCCATATCCAATTCCACAATTTTCAAACACTGAATTTCAAACCCCAAATCCACAACCACAAAAAATGCAACTCTAAACTCCAAACCCCAAATCCAATTACACAAATTCCAAACCCTAAATTTCAAACCCCCAAATCCACAACTACAAAAAATGCAACCCTAAACTCCAAATTCTAAATCATATTTTACAAATTCCAAACCCTAAATTTAAAACTCCAAATCCAAAACAACAAAAAATGCAACCATAAACTCCAAACCCCAAATTTAATTGTGTATTATAGTCTTGTATTTTAATGGTCTTGTGTTGGCTTTGCTGACCTCTGTTGAAGTAATAATTTCAATGGGGCAAAGGCTCTTATGCATCAATTTTACAAGAGAACACCATTTGAATAGGATAGGCGTATTTTATTGTGTTGGGCCATAGTTTTAATGATCATTTCTATGTTTCAATGCATAAGTAAAAATATCCATATTTGAACCTCTGCACATGTTATTTATTTACTTAATTAATCTTACTTTTGGTTTCAAATATTTGATCAAAAGTCTCAAAGGCATGTCGAAGAACTAATTGGCGGAGAGTTTGTTGTCAATGAGAGGTATTTATCATTCAAAATTAGTTCTTGGTCTAATAGACATAGGTATGTGAGTTGTTTATTTCTTTCTTTTAATATTTATTTCTTTTGCATGTTCATTCAGCACCCTGGCGGAGATCTTGTGTTTGGTTTGTATGGCTTTTGCTAGTTGTTGTTAGTTCTTTGTATAAGGTAAACTTTAGTTTTAAGCTTCTTGTTATTTGAGGTTTAAGGTGAAAGGTTCTCTTACTGTTTTTTTAGTCTTTGTTTGCTTTGGCTAGGCCTTGTTTCTTCTTTGGTTCCTGACTTCCTGTTAGTATAAGTCTCTCATTGAATAAATTGAAATGCTTGTATTTTGAGGTGTTTTTGTGATGCTTCCAGGGATGATATAGTAAAAATGGGCTAGAAAAAGAACTGGTACACCTGTTATTTAGGAAGAACATAAAGCAGCAGAGGTCCTATATATGATGAATTCGTGAGTGCTGCAAAGTCCATATGTGTGTTCAATCATTTTTTTCTCTATGTTTTTCTGTGTTGTTAAGTGCTTGATTTTAGTAGATAGGGTGTTGTAATTGTGTATGTGATTGGTGGTGGTATGCTACTTAACTTGTGTCATCATACAAGTGTTTGTAATATATGCATATAAGATATTTATATGGTTCATTGTTTGAATATATATATAGTGTGTTTGATTTTCTGAAATAAAATTTGTGTAGCTTTTTTTAATGAAATTTGTGTAGGTTTTTTTTAAGCATAATTCATATGTATTTATTTTATGATGTATGGTTTTTTTGTTTTATGGATAAAATTTAGCCTATTAAAAAAAGCAAAAAATGAGATTTGTTTTTAAAAATAAAGACTTTTCACGTTGGTTTTAATAAAAAACAGACGTGGAATCCCCCTTTTTTTTAATAAAATAAATATAAAACCCCACTTTTTACATCGGGGTATACAAAAACTAGACGTGGAAACCCCACTTTTCACTTCGGATGGGTGCCCAACGTGAAAACCCTTACAACGACACTTATAAGCATGTCGGTTTCCCAACCGACGTGAAAAGTGCTTTTGCCCCGTAGTGGAAACCCCTTTCTGCACTAGTGCCTAATCTAAGGTGCATAAAGTTAGGCTAACAAAACATTGTGTAGGAGGCAACCCACTACTAGTTTACATGCATGATGTATGGTATTCAGTAATCCAGTGGTTAGAAATTTCATCTATAAGGTTGAAAAAATGGAATTATCGGTGTTCAAACCTCAACTTCTATATATATAATATAATGTAATGTAATGTGTCTGTCAATTAAGATAAGTTCACGGAACATGTCACAACCTTATAATATTCAAGTTAAAATTTATATTCAAGTTAAAAACCTAGTGAGACATCTCTTATATCCTAAATTAATTCAAATAAAATGGTAAAAAATACCTCACCAAAAATTGAACTCATACACTTTAAGATCTATTTTGTGCATTTTGCCACTATACTAGATCAATCAATTTGATATGATTTTGTAATCAGCATTTAATAAATATGGAATTCTATATATCTCTCTCACCATGTTAATTATTTATTGTTATTATTAGCTTCCTATTATTATTATTATTATTATTATTATTATTATTATTATTATCTCTTTTATATTCTAAACTTGCTCCGAAATGCTAACTCTAAACCTTTTTTTCCCCTCTCTTTTTCATGTGGTCCATTATATTAAAATAAAATACACAAATTTGTCTAGCATGGAAATCGAACTCGCATACCTTTAATTTTTTTTCTTTTGCGATGAACTGATGACTATATAATAAGAGTCACAGACAATCTTTTAAGCATGTTGGGATATATCTTCTGTCGACAGTGTTTTTACATGGTCAGTTGCATGTTGCAACTTCAAGAGTTATTTCTAGAGAATGATTAAAAATATTGATTATCGACGAAGACGGAAAAATACGAATAAAACTTCCAATGTAGTATATAAATAAGTACTCCCTCATGCCTTATTTATAAGCAAATATTACTTTTTAGATTCATTTAACAATTCATGTATCTAGCTTAGATATAGTCTAGATACATGAGTTGTTCAATGAATCTAAAAAATAATTTTTGCTTATAAATAAGAACGGAGGGAGTATTTCGTAATATACCATAATTTCTATTGTATGAACATTTACCCAAATTTATTGTTGAACTAATATTAAATAATACTCGACTTTTTTATATACGTTTTGATATTAAAAAAATTATATTTTATTTTTCATATTATGACTAATTAGACCCGTGCACGGAAGTTCTAGTATATATATAATCTGATTCACTCAATTATTATTTTATTTTTTTTTGGTGAATTATTCACTCAATTATTTTGATCCAAATGTCAAAGGTGTTAAAAATCGGCTACGGACATACTTGGAAACACATTAATATGATTTAAGAAAATTCAAATTTCTCAAATATCAGATTATCAATGTTCCGACCAAATTAATTGCCAAAAAGGCAAAATGGTGAGAAACACAAGTGTGGGCTAAAATGCAACATAGTGAGAAACACAAGTGTGGGCCAAAAAGGCTTAAACTAGAAACCTTGTGAATTTTCAAACATATTATTGATGTCTTTTTCATGGTCAAAAAAGTCAAGCATGATTTCTATTCTCTTTTCCTACTCAATATCTCACTCTATAAATAATCATTTTGCACTTGTATTTTCCATCACAAAAACATAGAAAGTTTGCTTAAATTTTCTAAAATCTTAAGAGTGATAATATCATACTAAGAAAGAAAAAAAAGAGAGAATGGTGTTATTTGGGATATTAACTTTGTTGGCAATATTAGCTCTCTTTTCATTTTCCAAACTAATATTTTCTTGGTGGATTTCACCAATTCAAAGAAATCATAAGCTTCATAGATGTGGATTTCAAGGGCCACACCCAAATTTTCCATTTGGAAATGTCCAAGAGATGAAAAAGAGGGATGGTGTTGATTCTTCATTTGGGTCCTCAAACCTCACCAATGATATACATTCAACTGTTTTCCCCTATTTTTCTAGGTGGCAAAATTCTCATGGTAATTATATTAGGTCTCAAAAATACTTAGTATAAATATTTAACTATTTAAGTAATTGAATGTCATCCTTGGACATTGCTAAAAATGAAAAATTATAAATATGTGAACAAATTCACAACATTGTTAAATTATTAATTGAATTTTTTTAATAAATTATTACTATATTTAGTATAATTACACATGAACGAAATATAGTCATGCAACAAATTACGCCGTTAAACTTTTCTGTATAGCAAAATTCAACCTTCGAAAAACTACATATATAGACTTAGACGACAGCCCATAAAAAAAAAATAAACCTAGAAAACACAACATTGTTATGCATGACGTCCTTTTAAACTCTTTTCAGAAGGTCTACAGCCTCTGGCGTATGGAAGCCAAAAGTATTTTTTGAATTTTTTAATTAATAACAAAGTAAATGTACTCTCTTTTTTTTTTTTTTGTAGGGAAAGTTTTCATCTATTGGCTAGGGACAGAGCCTTTTCTATACATTGCAGATCCAGAATTCTTGAAGAAAATGTCCACAGAAGTTATAGCAAAGAGATGGGGAAAACCAAATGTGTTTAAAAATGATAGAGAACCTATGTTTGGAAAGGGTTTGGTGATGGTTGAAGGCAATGAATGGGTTCATCATAGGCATGTTATTGCCCCAACATTTTCTCCTCTTAACTTAAAGGTCTCTAGCTAATTCTTTCCCTCTTTCTCTCTAGAGAAAATTATGGTCTTAATTACTTTGCAAAAATATTTGTCTATTTTCGTTTTATAAAATGAGTTTTTTTTTTTTATATACATTAATATGAGTTTATTTTAATATGCTAACGCGGAACTCTTGAAATGAACTATTAAGATAGAAAGATGTAGAAATGTTTTTTTAAACAGTAAAAAATATTGTATTTTTTCTCCTTCATCAAGGTTAATTTAATCTTTGGTCATTTAACTCCTTAATTTCTTTAACAATTAACTCAAATCAGTTGAGAAGATGATAAAATGTTGGTTTGAGATGATAGATTTTAGAAAATAATAGAAATAATTCTTTGACACTTTTATTGTTGCCAAGAATTGAATTTTGTTCAAGTGAAAGGTATATTATCTCCACCATTCAATAAAGTCTTTTTTCTTGTGGTAGTAGCTTTATGCTACTCCGTTTTAAAAAAAAAAAAGTCTTTTATTTTCTTATCAACGTGTAAAATTAACATAGATTTTGAAAAATAAAATGTTTTTACAAAGTAAACGAGACATAATATTTTATCATACGAGTATCGCAATGTCAACTTGAAATCATACGCCTCTTATTAGGGCTTGTTTGATGGTCAGGATAAGAGACAGGATATGATAACAATGTCATATCTTGTCTCAATTCAGTATTTTGCAATACATTAGGATATGATAAGAAATTAATTTTTTGATTTACCCTATAAAAATATTTTTTAAAATACAAAAATGAAATTAATAAAATATAAATAATAAAATAATTCAATATTAAATTAAAAATATAAAATTTTAAAATCTAAAAGATTAAAAAACCTACTAAGATTAGAAACGAAAAAAAAAAAGAATATTAATTTAAATTTTATAAAAAAATTAAACTAATATTCTTGTAATGGTAGCTTTTTTATACACATATAATATATATCATACATTCATATAATTTATTTAACATCTATTTAATAAAATTATTTATTTGCTCATAATTTTATGAAACAAATTTAAATTGTTTATGTAGTAGTGTCAATGAGTTTTTTAAGTATATTAAATTATTTAAGTTTTTAAATATTTATAATTATAAATTAATCCAAAATAATTTATGAAAAAATGTAATTATTTTATGAGGTTAATTTTCATTTTTTAGGATTTTCGTGTTACTATAAGGTATGTTCAAAAACCATGATAACAAAATATTGTTATCATGTTTGCTATTCTATATACATGCACCAAACACAGGATAAATATTATTCTACTTATATCTTATACTATTACTATTTTGCTTTGTATCATGTGGATTAAACGGAACTTAGTGGATTTTAAGACATCTCACTTTCAAGGACTCAAATCATTATATATCTTTTAGATAATGTTTATCTATATTGTCTTCCTCTTCTTTTTTTTTCTTTTTTTTTCATTTTTTTGACTAAATTTGTCGTCATCTTTTAAATTACAAAATTAATATAAGAACAATATATTATTTCATATCAAATGTTTATCTATATTGCTTTGTATCATGTGGAGTATATACACATCATATAGATGTTCATAGAAATATTATGTATTTAATTTATTACTAATATATACAAATTATGTGTGTAATGATATAATAGGCAATGTCAAGCATGATGGTAGAATCTACAAAGAAAATGATGGATAGATGGACTACTCGAATCAACTCCGGAAACCTCGAAATTGATATCGAAAGAGAGATCGTTGCAACCGCAGGAGAGATCATAGCAAGAACAAGCTTTGGTATAAATGATGAAAATGCAAGAAAAATATGTGAAAAATTACGTACCCTACAAATAGCACTTTTCAAGACAACAAGATATGTAGGTGTTCCATATATTAAGTTCATTGACATCAAAAAAACTATAGAGAACATGAAACTTGGGAAGGAGATAGATAAACTTTTGCTTTGTTTCATAGAAAGTAGAAAGGAATCAAAAGTGGAAAGAAAAGGTAGAGAAGATTTATTGGATTTGTTGTTGCATGAAAATCAAGTTGATGGAAAGTATGGGAAAAAATTGAGCACAAAAGAATTGGTAGATGAATGCAAGACATTCTTCTTTGCTGGCCATGAGACAACAGCATTGGCCATTTCTTGGACTTTGATGCTTTTAGCTATTCATGAAGATTGGCAAAATCAATTGAGAGATGAGATAAGAGAAGTGGTTGGTGATCAAGAAGTTGATATCAATGTGCTTGGTGGTTTGAAAAAGGTAATTTTATATAAATTATTCATGTTTGTTTTATGGTGAAACTTAAATCACTATATAGTCATTCAATTTACTACCTCTCATTCTAGTTTTAAGGGGGAAAATATTTTTATCATAGATCAAAATAACTTAATATTTGTATTTTAAAGGACTAAAATAATCATTACTTATAACTTAAACGAAAAGAATTTAAGGAACCAGTGTCGTGAGCTTAACTCAGTTGGTAGGATGTTGCATTATATATGCAGGGGGTCAGGATTCAAACCACGGTCGTCACACTGATCCACGTCCTTAGAGTGGAATTTCTATCCACTTGACAAAAAAAAATTAAGGAACCAAATTGCATGATGTTTATAAGTTAAAGGACTTAAATAAAACAAACAAAAATTAGGGACCAAAGGAAAAATCTAATATTAAACTAATGGACCAAAAATATAATTTAGTTTTTTTTATTATAAGAGAATTTTTTGTTATATTTATAATTAAAATTAATAGCTTATAAAAAAAAAGTTATAGCTTTATTATAAAAAAAAAAAAATTATAGCTTTTAAATGTATTTATTGTTTAAATAAATTTATATTTTCATTTAAAATGTTGGAGAATTCTTTGGTATCCGTTCCATAAAAAAAGTTGGGTATCATAACCTCAAGGAAAAAAGAAAAAAAAAAGTGTAGTATTATGGTATCCATAATTTGATGGCCCACAAAACAAATAAATTAATAATTTACTTTAGAGCTCGTGTGATGCTATGCTACAATATCTGAGTTAAGTTGTTTGTCATGTTGTGTGAGAGACAAAACCAAATTTGCATTTTGTCAAAAAAAAAAAACCAAATTTGCATTAACAGCTTACGTATAGATGAATTCCCACTATGAAACTAATTGGTCAATACATTGACTTTGAAACTACTTCATTCTTTTTTTATTAAATTTTTTTCCTGTATAGTTTATTGGCATAACATTCACACATTAAATAAAAAACACTCACGTATTAAAAACAGAGAAAATTGTACTACTCCATTCAAAAATATTAAGGAATATTGGTTAAGAAAATATTTTTTTCGTGTATGTTTGTCATGTTGTGTGTCAAATGTTTTTGCAGTCTTTTACTAATAGAATTAGATTTCATATTTATTTATATTAGAATTTGAGAGTCTTATACTCAACCACAAAAGTTAACTTGAGAGTTGAGATTTGCATTATCTTATAAAGGCTATATTTCTCTAACCAATGTGGGACTTCTAACACACCCCCTCACGTCCAGCACTATTGGGTTTGGTGCGTGGGATCAACAATAACTGGTGGCCCAAATATGGGAGGTCTCCACAACAAACAACAAATGGATCTATGATAGACTCTGATACCATATTAGAATTTGAGAGGCTTATACTCAACCACAAAAGCTAGCTTTGAGAGTTGAGGTTAGCACTACACTTATAAAGGCTATCTTTACCATATCTCTAGTCAATGTGGGACTTCTAACAGTTTATGTATAAATCGAATAGTAAATTGTGCCCAAAAAAAAATCCAACGTATATTTGATTTGTTTTGGTAGTTAATGATATGTTGTTTTCTTGCATTCACTAAGATATGTTTTTTTCAATGTGTTTGTTGTCCAAATATTCAGATGAAGTGGGTGATGAATGAAGTTCTAAGGCTCTATCCAACAGCACCAAATGTTCAAAGGCAAGCTAGAGAAGACATTAAATTTGATAATTTAACTATTCCTAATGGGACCAACATTTGGATCGATGTTGTCGCGATGCACCACGATCCATTGTTGTGGGGAGAAAATGTGAATGAGTTTCGACCAGAAAGGTTCATGGATGATGTAAATGGTGGATGCAACAAAACATTGGGGTACTTACCTTTTGGGTTTGGAGGAAGAATGTGTATTGGTAGAAACTTGAGCTTCATGGAGTATAAGATAGTGTTAACCCTTCTTCTCTCTAGATTTACCTTTAAAATTTCCCCAACTTATATCCATTCACCGTCTTTTATGCTCTCACTAAGGCCAGCTTATGGACTCCCTCTAATAGTCCAGCCCCTTTAGGGTCCAGCTTAGATAGCATAATTAAGTACTTATCGTATAAACACTTATTATATAAGTTTTTTTATAAGTTGACTTTATAATAAGAGATTAAATAAAGTCAGATTATGCTTGAAAGCTTATTAAAATAAGTTTAAAACAACTTATGCACATGCCATAAGTTGTTTTCATAAGTTGTGTCCAGCGTAATTTATGTTGGAACTGGTAGAGTTTGTTAGGTGTTGTGTTGGGTCTTGATGGTCTGGGAATTTGAGGTCCTCTTATTGTTTTGTCTTACCTATATGGTTGATCTTTGGCTCTCTCTTTTTGAGGAGTATACTTTTGTTGGCCTTAGAGATTGTTGGATTCTGGTGGGGTATATTTCTCGTACCTTTGTTTTTCTGAACATTCTCTTGTACTTTTTTCATTTTTATATTAATATAATATATTTTCATTTTCATAGAGAAATGACATCTCAACTATATTGTAATCTCAACCGTTAAATAATTATATGGCAGCACACCATATTATTTAAAAGAAATACGAAGATAGGACATAAACGTGACGACAACATATAAAAATATGAAATTCAATATTTTAGTAGAAATTAAACAAAATTAAAAATGTTGGTTTCGTCTCTTCGTTTCATGTATTAATATGTACATAATCTATAATAATATCCTTGTGACTACTAATTGCACAAAATTAAGCTCTCTAAACACTAAATAGGACTGTATGCTTAAGGTTAATCTCACATTTTATTGTTGTAATTCACTCCAACTTTATTTAATTTTATTATTCCAAATTTTCTTTACTTTCTTTTCTTTAGTTTACTGTTTTTATTTTATTTGCGGTTGTTCACCATGTTCATATGTGAGTAATCTTCTTTCATCTTAAAATTACAAAAAATAACTAAGTTATTAAGCTGAGCTCAAGTGGTTAATGAAATTCATCAAAAGACGGATCATTCGTAAGTTTCTGAATAGAACAATATTTTTATTAGACTTTACTTACCACAATGCCTCTTCCCCTAAAAATCGGAGGGTTAACACTAAAATAAATAAAATAAAATAAAATAGGAAAGTATTCCAATAATATACTTTCTATAATATCATATTATATGTATTCCTACTTCTTTTTTTTTATAAAATCTTAGAACATCAAATCAAAGGACCGAGAGGTGAAGACATTCATTTTCCAAACCATATAATATGGACAAATATCATGTGCTTGAGTTGACATAATAGGTATCTTATATTTAAGCAAGTTTTTTTTTTCACTGTAATAAAATATATTCATCATTCATTCAAATGGATAGAGTACATCAGCTTCATGTATAAATTAAAGGAAAATGTTAAACAATGCCCCCGGGACACTAGTTAAGAATGTTAAAATAGAAATTATGTCTCGAAATGTGTGCATTCAATACCTTAAAAGTATAAAAAAATTGTCTTTTCAATGTTAGTTTTATTTTTTATTTCCTTTTTTTGTGTGCTTAACAAGTGCCCCAGGACACTGTTTAGCTTGACCCTAAATTAAATACCGCTAAAAAAATAATAAATTTTCGAAAAACTCACAACATTAAATTAATAGCATAAAACTACATATTCATTATTCATTAGATATCTCATTTATAAGTGATTTTTCATAACTAAAGAAAAGAATTAGATGAAGAAATATGTTTTCTTAATGAAATTTATAATTCTAGGATGGATTTGATGAAATTTCTTTTCTTCACACACTTCCATGCCCGTTTATCCGCTTCTATTATTGCACTGAAAGTGTGTAATTATTTCACTATATCTTTTTTATGTGTAATTTTGGGTTGATTTTTTAAGTTATCCATCCACTTTACAAGTATTTCTCCTGATTTACAGAAAAGTAAAAGACTTTTTTTTTTATATAATAGAAAAGTAAAAGACTAGAGATAACAACTCTTGTTGTATGACATTTGGAGGGGTAATTTATAAGAAATGCTAACGAGTGCCAGGCTCGCCTTTGTAAAACAATTATTGAAATATATGAAGTCGTCACATTGAAAATTAAAATGTTTCATTTTTTAATAATTAATTTCTTTAAGTGGAATGATTAAAAAATATTTCCTCATCAGCAAGACCCTTAAAAAATATCAGTATACAAGACATTGTAATGTATTCTTTGCCAATAGAATATAAAATGACCGGGCATTTGCCCTCTTCATGTACCAAAAAAATATATATATAAAATGTACCTTTATGTTTCGGAGAATTTATTTACCATATAATTTATTTTGATGTATGAAATTTATCTCTTAAGTAAAACTGTTGCCAAACTGTTTCATATCCTGTTTTAACATCAATTTTGATACATGAAAGTTGCCATTTGCCACAAACCAGGACCCATCACAAGGTCAAGATGTGCAGAAAAAGGAACTGATAGGTCATACATATAAAAGTTCTAATAATAATGCTACATGCTTGTTCTCACAAAGATTATTCAAGAGGACATGGCTCCTTATTTTGCAACATTGCTATCAAACTTAGTTCCAATAGGCAGGTCCTAGAAAAGGGGCAAGGTTGGAGGGAAACGCACAAGCATCCACTGTCTCTCATATGTGGCTAAATGTTTCCATCCAATCTCATCAAGCAATGAGAGCTTTAGTTCATAGAATTTCTTCTTGGCAGACTCGGCATCATTTTGAATTATGTCGCACAGTACCTGAATCCAAGGAACAGAAATTCATATAAGATCAGTAATTACTTATCACTTATCATTGTCAACCAAAATAGAAATACACTTGCATGGAAAACACCCAAGAGTTGATTCATGATTTTTAGCTTTGCCTGAATATAAAGATACATTAACCACACAAGTTATGATATGTAAGATGAAACTGGAACGATTGGGTTTCATACAACCCATAATACTTCGTGTTCAAAGAACCACAAGAACCGATTTGGTGGGTCGGTCAAAAAAGGCAATGATGTTTTTCTTAAAAGGCTAGAAGACATTATTTTAAATATTATATTTATCTGAACCTATTTTAAATGGAAATTTGCTAGGAAGCCCCGATGATACTCCAAAAATGCGGAAGTATTTGTGTCTGACACGTGTCCGACACCAATGTGTCTAATATGGCCCAATACATAAAGATATCAGGGAAGTATCCAACAATTAACTTTTATTTAAAAAAATAAAAATTGGCCGATAATTTGCGATACAGTTTTGTAGCAAGGATACATAAGGGATACTTTAAACTCCAAAAGGTTAGATTTTTTTTCACGTTTTCTTTCATATTTTTCACCATTTCTTTCCTATTTCTCAGCATGTTCTGTTACATCTCTCTACATGCTCTGTTTTTTCTCTTGTCTCTACTGTCTACATTCTCTGTTTCTTTTCTTCTTTCTACACACTCTGTTTTTTCTCGTCTTTCCCTAAACACTATGTATCATCTCTTCTCTTATTCTGTTTCATCTCTTGGGACAGAAAAAATTTCTCTAGGAGAAGAAAGCATTTCAAATGTGGATATGTTCATTATTTGTGTATTTATATACTTAATTTTTTATAAAATTTTCTTGGTCGTATCGTATTTTGAATTTTAAAATCTTCCTGTATCTCCATATCCATATTGTATTGAGTATCTGGGCTTCATTGGCAATTCATAACATTAAGAAATTAAGAATGATATGACTACTGAACTTTAGATGTATCATCATGTCACTTTATAATAAAACTACATTAGGTTCAGTATATTGGTTTATAAATTGTTATACAAAAAAGAAAAAAGTATTTAATAACAATGGCAAGCCTAGAATTAACTACAAAAACACATACAAAATATATTGTTAAGGAGCAAACATCGTACGAGTCTATGTTACTCAGATGGACACCAGAATCATAAATGAGTTAGTAATTAAAAAATTGGTGAGTTATCATCCATACAGCAACAAATGAAACAATTTTTTAAAAGAAAATACCTTCAATGCTGTCCCAAGCCTTTTAGAACGCCTCTCACGTGTTACCGTGAGGATTCCATATTTAGATGACTTTACATCAACCCATTTCTTCAGTTCTAGAAAATTCTCTTCAAACAAGTCTGGATGACTGCTACCATCTGTAGATTGCTCACTGTCCACATCTTTTGCCCGTTCTGTTGCATCCAAATCCTTTGACAATATACACCAAGTCAAGTCTGCCAACTTTTAGTTGATAAAAAAATAATTACTCCCTCCGTTTTAAATTATAAGTCGCTTTGAGAAAAAAAGATGTTCCAAATTATAAGTCGTTTTATAATACCAATGAAATATATAATGCTATTTTTTCTATTATACCCTTTATCTATTTATTACTCTATCTTATTTTAATGAAAGACAATTTGGTAAACTAACTCATAATTTCTCTTTTCCATATACAACAATAATTACATTTCTTAATTTGTGTAATATGATCAAAACGACTTATAATTTGGAACAGAGGGAGTAAATGTTATCATTATCATAACAGATGTGACTCATTTAAGGAGGGTAACTGACTCGGTTCAAACTAACCACATGAGACTATGTGAAAAGCGTTTAGCTTTTATACCTATGTAGTACATGCGGGCAACAATGTTGACAAATATCATCATAAATGTGTGTAAGAAAAATTAACAATTTTCTAGGCCAGTGACTAGTTTAGTTACCAAGTAGATGTTACCCTCAAGGCTATATATCTATATCCATTGTGAGCTTTATAAACACTCGTCTAATCTAGCAATGTTAATACGCTCACAATGTTATTTCTAAATACGCAATGAACATGGAATATATAAAAATAACATGGTGAGCATTAATTGTGTATTTTATATACACCCGTCTAAGCTAAGTTTCTATCTTGTTGCCTACATGTAACCATAATATAAGTAATGAAAAAACACTAAAATTGCTATAATCATGATCGGAAATAGAATAAAAGCTCTAACCTTTAAGGATTCGATCTCTGCCAGCGCAAGCCCCTTTTGGTATAGTGCCTCTGCTAACTGGTCTCGGGTAGACTCAAACTTTTTCCTGATATTCTGCAGTCAGATTAAAAGATTATTATATGCCAACATATTTCAAATAGCTAAAGTTGGTAGTGATAAAAGTGTTTGTTATATAGCTTTGGAAATAAAACAAATTTATGAAGCATAGGGAACCTCAGGGTCTTAGAAACATAGACCAATTCAATTTTATTCTTGTAAATACAAGATTATTAATTTCTTTTAATATATGTAAATATTTGAAAAAAATGAATGAATGTATTATTATTTTAGGGAGAAAGAACACCTCTGCGTCCTCATCTTCTGGATCATTTTTTAGTGCAAAAAATCTTGCTAACTCGTCCCTGTCAATACTATCAATCACATTGTTTGCTGCATCAATCACCTGCCCAAAATAACCCCGTTATCCATAATTATTCACACACCAATACAAAATTCTACAAGATAAACAAATTTCAAAAAAACCTTTTACTCATATGACTACTAATGATAAGACATTAGTAGTCATATGTTGCAGGTCGAGCAATGGGAAGTGATGTGTGAAATATGCCAAAGGAAGTGACGAAAAAGATGGAGGGGAGATAAAAAAAATCTAGAGTTATTGAATAAGGCCTTGAGGCGGTGAATATATATACCTAGTTCCTATTAAAACCATTTTTCAATAAAAAGTTCACACCTAGTAAATTATGCTCCAACAATGATTATAGATTAGCCACACAATTATAGTATTCCATAAGATGAGATTATAATTAAAATACATGAAACTATTGAGTGCATGATTTTCAACTTCATGGTAATAAAAAAGTAGAATCCAATAGTGGAACCCAAGAACTCTAGAGACCAACCTTATGAGAAATGAAGGAAAATCACAGGGAGATGGGGGAAGAAAGGTAGTGGTGGAACAATTCATGTTAATCGTTTGCTATAGAAAATGGGTACCTCTTCATCATGATGGATTTTATCTTTGACATTACTCCTAGAAACTAAACCTTCCAAAATCTTTGCTAGCAATGGAGTGTATTTTGGATATTCCAACTGCAAGGAAACATATCATATCATGTATATATTAGTAAATATGTAATGCAGAGAATAGACAACTGAATACATATATCAGAAATTTGATAAACATCAAATAGAAAAGAAAAGCAATAATCTTGTAAAAGAAAAGATATTAAATAGTGTAGAAGATATTACAGATTTAACGAAAGAAATAAGCACTCATTTACTTTCCTATTATTAGGATATTTGGATTTTTTAATCTCCGTCTGAGAACCTGAGCCACACAAGGTGGGTTCTATCCCAACCAACGAAATTTTTTCCATACGCGTGAGATAGGGATCGAACCCCTGACCACCTGCTTACGGGGCTCAAGTCCATTACCACATGGACAAATTAACTGTTGGTGATATGCGCAATTATTATTAAGATCAATAGTTAGTGTTTATTTCCCTCTTTTTTTATCCTATCATTCCTTAGTCCAAGGCATAGATAATTAGATATTATGTACAATTTTCCAATTTAAGGAGCGATTCTCTCCTAAAATAATACAATAGCTTTTGCAATACTAATTCAAACACATAATTTAAGAGAGAAACAAAAGATGTCAAAGGCAATTGTATACAACTACAAATGAATTTTCTTTACTGACTTTAAGTGAGGCAGCTAGTTCTTTCCACTCCAAGCGCTCTTCATCAGTTTCCTGCTTTAGGGTTCCCAGAACTTTCAATTTTGCATCTCTTACCTGATTTAAAAGCCAAGGTAAAATTAGAGAGCAATGACATCTGAAGTTAACCATTTAGAAATGTGAATTATAGAATAAAATCTAAATTAAGATAACAAAGTCAAGTCATAATTAAAATATACGATATATTTACAATCATTTCAATCATAAATCTAATACTATGCATACATTTTCAGCTTAACTACACATGCATTGTTTTTCCTTTATCGATAAAGTAATGTCTGAACTTTTATGTCTTTAACAGTTTAGTTTTTTCTTTATAATCATAAAAAAAAGGCATAACTTTTAAGGATATCATGATTCACACATGATTTGACAAATAAAGTAAAAAAAAAATTAAAATCATCCACTTAAAACTACCAAAATTTGTTCATTAATTGAATTATTGAACAAATTGATGTTTTTGAGCAAATAACATATACATAAATTAATATAAGACAATGGAAGATACAAGATGCAGGTTTTCAATTCCAGAACCAACATATAGAAAATGGTATATATCTTTGCCATTGAGTTGAATTCAGAAAGGCACTTCAATGAAAAAGAAAACAAATTTGGTACAAGTATTCCTGGCAAATTTTATCTATATATAAAACATATAATCAATATTCATGATATACAGTTGGAAAGAAAATTAAATAAATGAATAAAGGGCATATATTTAACCACGAGTGAAGGAGATACTAGGATACAAAAACAACATGGAGCTCTTTTACTGAAGTATGATTACTACTATACCTCTTCTTTTATACGTTCAGAAACAGTCTTTTTGGTAGATAAGGAAGAACCTTTTCCCTTGTCCTCGTCAACCTTTCAACAGAAGAGAAATCTAATTAGACATTAATCAAGGTCAACATGAAAGTAGATTCAACCCTACACAAGCACGGGATCTGCAATTATAATTATTATAAGGGAGGTAACTTTATAAGATAGAGGGTGACCTTATTTGGAGGAACTATATAAGAAATCCGACATGAAGCAGGGTGCTTTTCCGGATCTTTTTTCTCCTGATCAGCAAATGGTAGTTTCCCATACGAAATTGCCCCAACTAATACAGAACCTTGTTGAGAATTCTACAAAAATATACAAATACCATTATGCACTATCAGTTGTAATATCTAGAGAATTAACAACGGTGAATAATATACCTTGGGAAGCTTTTCTTTTTGTGGTGGACCAAGATACAATCCTTCTTTTATACTATAAATATATAAGAAAAACATCAACACAGCGTTACAAGAAAACATTTAATACTTTAAAAAAATTGGGACTATAAAACCTACTCACATACCCTGGAATCAATAATGAGGACTTAAAGGAACCATTTCCCATAAGCGGGCCATCAGGTTGAGAGAAAAAATTTAAATGAATAACATCCTGGAAATAAAATTTAAAACATAATAAGTAACAAAAGTTTAAAATTTAAATTAATATAAGAATGTATATAATCAAAATTTTACTAACATGTAGATACAACCTTTACGCTCTACTAAAGCACACTATTGGATGGAGCCATGTCTAACTCAACATTACAAATTATTGTCAAACAAGAAAATAAATTGATGGGAGAATTAAAATACTTCAAGAACTCCTGGAAAAAGGATCATGAATCTAACCAAACAGCATCATTGGATATTTGTAGCATCATTGGATATTTGTAACCCAAAAGGACAGAGTTGGAATCCCTGTTGGGAAATGTATGGTCTAGTGTCTCCTCTCCCCCCTAATAATAAATATAAATATTATCCCTCTACTATTTCTTAAAAAATAATATTGAGAGAAATGTCTTGTATGTATATATGTATGTACACTCTCCGGTCATCCCTTGATATATTTTATTACGCACCAGGTGATCCCAACCAATGAAGCACAGACACATCTAGTATGAGGCATGTTGCGTTGCTCGACACTTGTATGACACTCGTACAACACACGGCTGACAACTGGGACAATTGTCCCAAAAAAAAATTATTTGCTTCAACACACCTTGGACACATCTACAACGGTTAAACATGTGTCACAAAGTAATGTTACTCAATGAAGGGTTATAGACATTAAATTTGATCATAAGTCAATATTTTTAGCTATTTCAATAATAGATGGATAAATAAACGTCAAATACCATCGTAGCTTGTTTTAGAAATTTTTTAATGAAATAAATTGCTCAATTTAGATGCACATGTATATGTTTTGATTTTCAAATTTGATCTTTTATAAATAAATATTAATATTTTTTAAAATTATAATAATAAAATTAACATATGATTTTTATATTAGCAGTGTCAACGTGTTTGTGTCGTCTCAGGTGTATGTGTCAGGGTTTGTGCTTCATAGATCCCAACTTTATCATGAGTCATATAAATTGTATAATCTCATCTCAAAAACCTTGAACCACAGTAGACTTCAGCAACAGTTGACTATTTGAGAAAAACTTAATATTGAAGCAATAAACTACCTTCTCCTCCAAATTTCTCTCAAGGAATAACACCAAATGCCTCATCTTTTCCAAAATTTGCACATTGTCATGCCTGAAACAAATACATTATAGTTAATGTAGATGAATAAGTTGAATGAACACATTTATGTGAAAATTATTAATGAACTTACAAGTAATCCACTTGGAATACATATGCCAACTTCTTACAACAAGTATTTAATATATAAACCAAACTTCAAAGTCGACTAAACAATACTAGGAATTTAGTAGTGTTAAATCACTACCCATGAATTCAAAATTTCAAATAAACAAGTTTGGAGTTAATAACTTCATCAGGTCTATAGAAAGCTCCAGTGGGAACTAACAAGTATACGCACTCATATATGCCTAGAAAAGTTCATATACCTCAAATACAGCTGCAAATTATATTCTCCCTTGGGAAGATTTGAAGAGCTTGGATAGGCATCTCCACGTGAATATACGCGCTATTATCAGAACAGTGAAAAAACGAAAGGGATTAATGTATGAAACAAACGAAGCAACAAAATACAAAAATTGTTGGAATCACAGAAAGAAAACCATTATGTCAAACTGAGTCTCACGGCAGCCATTGATATGGTCTAAATATCAATATAAGTGGGTTGAGTTAGTCAAAAAGCTAAACACTAAGATGGTTTTACAGTCCATTCTAGATCTGTTATTGGGCCACCCATGTTACCCACACACCAAGCCCAATAAACATCGGCAGGAGGAGATAAATTGAAAAATAATCTTGGTCTCACAAACGAATCTACAAAAATTGAAAACATGATGGAAGAAAGAAAGCCAGCATGTAAAGAAAAATATTATTGATTGCCACACACACTATGACCCAATATCATCAGCGCATCTCTTTATCAACTAGAGATATGGCAATAGTAAGCAATATAAAAGTCAGCATGCCTAAGTGCAAGCATAACTTGCAGGCAATTTATTACTCGTATGATTGGATATTTTTTTAAAATGGAAACGACCCCACTCATTTTCAAAACAAAAAGGAAATTACATATTACCATACCTTATTTGAGTCGGAAATCATATAAAATTGAGACTCGAATTTAGTGTCATATATACGGTCATTTAGCAATGGTATGTGAGGTTTTACTTGAGCTCCATCTTCCAATTTGACCTTGTAGCTGCAATATCAGAATATTGATAAAAGGCTGTCTAAATGATCCACAGAAAAACAACACAATAAATTCAAAACTCACGTCAAAATCAGAGCCAGTATCTGTTTTCCAGATGGAAGTTTATCCCGGTCTGCTGCGAGTGCACAAATCTTAGAATCTATTGGTCGATATGGAACCCTAATCTGCATGTTTCGTATAGAAGTATACATAAATGGAACAGGTTACACTCAATGGTATCCCACGTCAAAAGCATAAAATGGAAAAGCACAAAATGAAAAGGTATTCAAATTTTGAAATATAACCTTGTTTAGAATAGCCACTGGAGCAAGTTCCTCAGATATCAGTAGTGTTTCAGCATCAATTCTGACTGGTGCTTCACTTCCGTCAAATATAAGTTCTTCTTGATTCACTTTTATCCCATGAAAAACAACCTGAAATTCCATGTTAACACCAAGGTATCTTCAATGAGGAATGAAATAACACATCACATCCCTGCTTTTAAGCAGAAATAACACATGCAAAAAAACAGAGAGAATCCCTAGAGATAACACATGCAAAATAAAAGAGTGAATCCCTCCACAGAAGACTATCCCATGATGCTTTTTTCAGAGGCTACAACCATATATAAGGACAAATACAGAAGTACTAGACTACGAGGAAGGACAAAATCGTGTTTATAACCTGTCCATTCATTTCGCCATGTTATTCACAATCCGTGATGTGTTCTATTGTTTAAATCAGTGTTTTAAAAACCGGACCAGCCATCGAACCGGCAAGGTCATGGGTTTGCTGGTCGAACCACTGGGTTACTGGTTGAACCGCATGACTAAACCGGATTTCCATATGACTCGGTTGTATGACTTGGTTTGTATGGAAAACAATTATATGTATTAAATTGGATTGAACTTTTTTTGACTAGACATCTATTTATTTTTTAAAATCATAGCATGTGTATTTTAATTGTAATACAGTTATTTACAATGCATTTTAATTGTAAGCATAATAAATTAGAATTGTTTTATAAAATTAAAAAAAAAATAGAATCATTAGTTTTGTGGTTTTTTTTTAGCAAAGAAGCATTAGTTATTATTGTAAGTTAAAATGAGAGTTGAAGAATTAAATCAACAACCTGCGAACAATAAACAAAATCTAAAGTCTATCGAAAAAAAATAAAGAAAATTAAAACTGATTGTTCTTTTGAAAAAGATCAAAATTTGTGAGGGGGTCTGTTTTCACACAAAAATAATACAAGAATATATGTAATATAGAATACAAAGTAAAAAGCATACATGTAAACGCTTTAGCACAGCTGAAACTCTCATATTTTCAAATATTTTCATGTGTTTCCATAAAAAAATTAAAATAAAAAATATTAATTCAAGCGTGCGTATTGAACCGCCCGGATTTAAGAAACCACCGGTTCGTTAACATCGCCGATCCGATAGCCAGACCAGACCGGTTACCCCCTCCCCAGTTCCCGGTTCGGTTTTTAGTCACTAGTTTACTGATGACAAATTATGAACCATTATCATATCATATGATCAAACCAAAGTAATCTAACGAATCAAGATAATCATCAAGATCACTACTGAAAGTAATAGAAACATTCATCATATGCCTATCATTTCAAAAATTAGGAGCATCTTTCAGTTATTTATAAGAAACAACAAAGTCTGTCCAAATATCAGGTGGGAAAAACAAGTTTATCTTAATAATTCTGTTACCTCAAAATCCACACTGGCAGTCTCATGACTCCCTATGCCGCTTGACCAAAACTGAGAAATGACTAGTTCCAATGTCTGACCACTTATTACCTTAAAGGAAAAGCCTTTGGCACCCGAAGAAGCAAAAGTTACCACCTTTTCCCATTTCAGAGGTCTTTCCAATGGGCACAACTGGACATAGAAATCGTGTGAAAATGGAACCCACAATCAAACAAACGTTTCAAGCTGCAAATTTTACCTGAACAGCATCCAAATAAAATTTCCGAGGTGTGTCAAACCCTGATGCTTTAATTGATACATCAACCCAAGATGCACCATGTGGCACTTCTATATATCTCCTTTCTATATGACCTATTGAAATAGAAAAAATATGAAGAAATAAAGTGTTAGACTCTGTATTATGCACTTGCCTGTTTGTATTTGGACAAAGATAAGTATGACTGGGCGTATGTATAGGACACTAGTGAATACTTGCATTCACTCTAACATGAATAGTATCTTTATAATAGACAAACTAGCTAATAAGTTGGAAGCATCCCCGTAGCAACTCTCTCACTCATACACGAATAAAGCACAGTCATAATTATTTATACGGAAATATGAAAGCTAATCTAAAGAGATAATCTAAAATAGTTTAATATAATTTATAATGTAATAATTATGTGAACGAATATTTTATTCATATATTCTAACAGGACCGGATACCAGACATACTACAGCTAAGCTGTGAATGCAATGTGATAAATAATTTAAGAAATTGCAATTTCAACAAAAGATGTATGTGAGAAACGAAAAGGCCCCTGGGAAGCAACTAAAATGTTTTGGTTGGAATGCATTACATGTAGCCCAGTTTAAATCTTAGTAGTAGGACGCCAGCAGAACGTAGGAGATTAACTTAATGGACTAATGCAAACCTGGCTGGAATAACATATTTGAAAATAAAACTTGTTGAGGCTGGTTAGTTACATCCTTGGCCTTTGTTATGGTAATAGGAATTCTGAATATAGGACCACGCCATGGTGCTTTGCAGTCAATGCCATAGACTTCATAGTAGTGAAGACCATCAGATAGATTGGAAGGATCCACAACTACACTGAGAGAGGGTGAAAACAATTTGTAAGTCATTAAAAATAAAACTACAAATTAGAATCATTTAAAAGAAACTCAATAGCAATAGACACTTATTTTGTCTTAGTTCTGCCTAGTGAACGCACCCTCATGGATGATGTCATAATGAAGATATTGTATTTTTAGTTTAGAATCGTGGTAATTACTTTCACTTTAGAGTTTTCGTTATGATTTCGTTTGGATTTCTGATGGGTTAAAGTTAGAACTGGTAATGGGGGACTAACAGTTAATTTGGCCCGTTTTACTTAAAAGAATTAATTACTGACATTATATTTCATTTGTGTTGAACATGTGTTAAGAGTATCCATAGCTTCTATCCTAGCAATACTCAGCTATGTGCATAGCTACTGCAGGAGTCTGTAAAAAGCTGTTGACAGCTGTAAACATCTCATAACTAATCTCTTGTGTAACTACCCAGTACTATGAATACCTAATTTCTATTTCTCGGTCTCATACTGCCAATACACAGAACATAACTGTTATTTCAGATTCAATTTTATCTCTAATTTCAATCTACAAACCCTAGACCAGATACTTTCACGGTATCTAGAGCTTCTGAAGCTTAATAACTGCTTCCAATCTTACTACTCCTTATTCTCCATTACCATATGAGTTGCACAATTTTCAGCCACCATAATCGTCGAATCCACCTGTTCACATGAATGCTATGCAATCGCTATCACCACAACTGCAAAACTCAGGCAGTACAGCACCGGTTCCACCGTCAATAATACCTCTTTCGCCTGCAAATCCAGTTTCAACTAGTGCTGCTATGTCGTAGTTCTTCTATAGTACCACGGAGAAAATAAATGAAGAGAAAATTTCTCATTTGGAAACAGAACGGTTGATCCTGTGCTGATCATGCTGGTGGTATTGAGAATCCAGTATATGAAGCCCAGGAACTTCAACTTGCTCAACACTAACTGATTGTGGGATACAAATAATCAACTGACGCACGACAGTTACGGATTGCTCATATTTTCTACATTCCGCAGTACAAAATTTTGCAATCTAGAAATTAGGAATCTATGGGGGGTGTGATTGGCATTCTAGAATATTTTTTTCCTTGTTTATGATTTGTGAAGTGAACAGATGTTTGACCTATTCCCTTATAGGAAAAAATATATTTTTTCATATTCACTAATATAATAATTATCTACATTTTTACTTGAATTATATTTTAGGGTTAAATATGTTTTTCATCCCTATAAATATACCAATTTTCGTCTTAAGTTGCTACAAAAATTTCCATTAAACTTTTGTCCCACACATACATTTTGTAACAATTTTAGTCCTCACTTTAAACTTTAGTACACCTGTCTAATGGAGGTCTATGTCACATGTGTCGTGACTTTTTATGATGAGGCATTGTTGAGACCTTAAAATATCATTAGCTTGACAACTTAACCATTTAATCTTCAATTATATTTAATGTTTATTAATTTATAGATAACTCCAAATTAAAGATTAAATGGTTAAATTGTTAAGTTAATGATATTTTAAGGTCTTGGCAATGTCCCGTCATCCAAAACAACCACGTGGCACTTGCCATGTGGACTTCTGTTAGACATGTGTATGTTTTTAAAAGCGAGAACTAAAATTGTAGCAGAAAATAGGTGGACAAAGTTTAAATGATACTCGGGGACTAAAAACACAATTTGTATCTTTATAGGTACGAAAAACATTTAATCCTATATTTTACTTATATTATGTGATACAGGTCCTTGAATCCCTTTCCCGGTCCTATGTAAAATATTGATTTTGACTATCTTGCTTATGAAAATATATAAGCATGAAAAAAGAATGGTAAAGAAACGTAAACTAACTTGAAGGTGCGACCATTATGAGTGAGCAATAGATAGTCAGGGGTCTTCACAACAGATTTTTCAGTAGTATATAACTCAATGCATTCCTCAAAAGGAATCTTGTCCTCAAAGTTACTAGCATCTTCATGAAACTTTGGATTAACTTGCACTGTCCACTGTGAATAAGTACAACCACAACTTAAAGAGATACCAATTGAAAAAAGAGGGCTCATTTAAATTTGCTGGTGTGATAAAATGATTAGGATGTGAGATAAAACAGAAGCAACCAGAAAAGGCACTTAAAGTGAATCAATATCTGGGTCAGAAATTCAAAATGTATTTTAGGATACGCAACCAAATTAATTGGCCACCTGATTATAATTAAATACAGTGTAAAACAATCCATTATTTTCCATTCTTTTGTCTAAATTAGATGCAGGTGCTCACCAGATTTAGGCTCTATTTGGCAAAAATAGCGGATGGCTGATAAGCTAGCTGATAGCTTATAGCTTATGGCTGATAGCTGATGACTGGTAGCTTATAGCTGATAAGCTAATTGAAGTGTTTGGTAAAATTAGTGGTTCAACTAACTCATAAATGTAAAAAGACATAAAAGGACATTCTTAATTAAGATAGTAATTTAAATTTATTAATGGAATACATTTTATATATTTTATTATTAAACTAATTTGTGTATGCTAAAATTTTATTTTATTTTATATTTATTTTTATAGCAAGACCTTTTAAGTTCTAACCTCAATTTATTTTAAATTTTATTTTATTTGTGTATACTTCTAAAAGTGTTAATTGTTAATTGTTAATTAATAAAAGAAAATTGATTATTTGTGAAGTAATACATTTCTATATAAATATATTTATAGTAATATGTAGCAATGACACTTGAGCTTGTATTCTAATAAAGTGCATATTTTCTTCTCTTCTTTTTTCTTTAAACAATATTCATATGTACCTACTAATAAAGAAATATAATTAATTATTCACAAACTATATATATGATTTTTTTTTTTTGACACACTATATATATGATGTTAACATTTAAAAAATTGAAACTAATTTTATTCAAAATATTAAATGGTAATAAGAGCCTTGTAAACTAAAGAGTCACAAAAAAATCAATTGGATTTGTGTATCGTCACGAGTTCCTTCTTCCAGAAATAAATTAAAGATGAAAATTAATGGTATAAACTAAAATAATTGTTATTAAAATTCACTATGCATCAAATTGTGCTATTTGTAATACAAAAGGAATATCATATAATATTTATGAGTGAGGAATATATGTATGCAGGAAATCAAAAGTTTGTAAATGATTTTTTTTCTTTACGTGAAAAAAAAAATCATTTTGAATGGTAAATAATGATAAGTTGAAACGGTAATATATATATATATTTTGATTGACAACGGTAATGTATATGTACGTATATACATATGAAACATTTGTATTCCAAAGGGTAAATGTGGCTTAATATTAAAATAATAAGGGTAAAATTGGAAGAGAAAATGATAAGCTATAAGCTCATAAGCTAATTGAAATAGCGTTTGAGAAATAAGCTATAAGTCAGTAAAATAAGCTATAAGCTCTTTTTGAAAAGACTGTTACCAAACAGGTCTTTTAGCTTATAAGCTATAAGACATAAGCTATAAGCTAGATTTTTTGGCTTGCCAAACAGAGCCTCAATGTGTCTCATACTACAACCCTTCACATTTTATCTGGCTATTTCCTTCTTTCTATACCACTTCAAAGCTCTGAGCTCTAAATATAATAGAATTTTCCTAACTATCTCACTAATAGGAGTTATCAAATTTCATCATATAACCCCATCAATTTTTAACAACAGAATTTTCGATTAGAGTTCCTTCATCAATATCTTAGCAAGGATTGCAAACTTGTTTAGGATTATTTAGTCCATAATTTGTCATTATTTGATTTAATCTATGTACTGGTTAACCAAGATTGGATTCAAGACATCAGTAATTGGTTTTCCGACTTAATCATTTACAAGTTTTGAAATCCTGACTTAATAATCGTCATCCTCAATGAAATGGTGCACACCAAATTTATGAATGATCTTACCTCAGTAGTCTGCCGACAAGCACTAGGCTCCCTCAGGTAGATGCCTCGTGATGAAGGACCTGCATTCAGCAATCATATAAAGGTAAGTTTTTATTAAGTTATTTTGTTTTTGTTTTATTACTACTATTATTTTATTTTAAAAATCTTATGTTATATATTTTCTGCAGTGAGCTTTAAGGACCCAAATGTTGCTTTATCTCCCTAAATCTAGCTTAAGGACACAACAAACGTACAGCCTCTGTTCCGCACTGCACCGGTGCAATTGCGGCGCTATTCTGTGCTGTTGAAAACCTAGACATAATCTACTGAGTTTTACAACATCGGTACCAATATAACTTCATTACTAATTTTAGACTGAAGGAAGTTCAAACTCTACTCAAGGCAGGACAAAGTTCATTTCATTCTCTTTTTTTGGTAGATAGTCGAAATGGCAATAGCCATTGGAAACTCACAAACACAAGTGAAGCCGGGGTTCGAACCCCGGTTACGGCGTCCGACCTAACAATTTCGGCATTTTTTCCGGTTGAGCTGGATTTGTGGACTAAAAAAATTTGTCATAGATCCAACCTCAAAGAGATGGATAGCCTTAACCAGGTGTGTAACAGGAAAGCCTGAAGGCTGTTCCCATCCCTGTCAGAGGAGATGCGAACCATCGCTCCTTTTCACAAACACGACAAAGTTCATTTCTATTAGCTACATACAAACTCACATTCTTATTGGACAAAAATTTCATTGTTTATAATTCAATGTTTGCAATCTAATTTAATGGGTTGTAATTTGTCATGAACCAACTCTCTATTAAGTGAGTAATACACCTTTCATGAAAGATCCTTTTGGGCTTGAAACACGGGCAATGCACAAAGGACCAACTACCTTGTGCTGAAATTTAACTTTTTTATTGAAAGATGCAAACTAAACTCAAGATTGCATGATTATAGAGGCCCTGATAACATGTATCCCAAAAAAAATTATGTTAATAAGTGAAGGAGTGTGAATGGTTCGAAATCTCAGTATCAAAATCTATTGCTAACATACTGTACTTTCTACAATTACAAAAATAAGGAAAAGCCAACAGAGCTTTCTACAATTACAAATATAAGGAAAAGCCAACAGAGAAACATAATACATCCTTCCTTTGCTTACATAGAACAGAAAGGTTAAATATCCGTGGAAGAATGTAAACTCACTTGTTTTTCCAGATTGCTGGATATTTATCTGATACTGAACACATGGAAAATTTTGACACTTCTGTATATATTCAAAAGCCCTGTCGTAGAATATATGATTTAAGTCAATATGAATCTTATAAAATTATTATTTTTACTAAGTTCCTCTGAATGTAAAGAATGGGTAAATTATCTAACTTGTCAACTTGCATAAGCCCCTGTCCAGTGGATAATTTATCTTCAGGTAAATCACCTATGGGAACTGAGGTATTCTCAAGGGCCTTCCTCACACTATATGGACTCACAGGAATTCCCTCAGCCTGCGCGGGGAACATACACATCAGGAAATCATACATATCTAAGCAAAGTAGTACCAATCAAATAAAACATGCTGCAAATGAAATGCAACCAAAAACCTTCATTGCACTTATGAGCAATGCAGTTCCTCCACAGGCTGATGGTGATGCCATGGATGTCCCGTTCATGAGCATGCGCCGTTGAAGAGTCCACTTAGGGACAGGAGCAACAGCGCCACCAGGAGCACTTATACAGACACCAAGATCTCCATCAGCTGTTGGCCCTCGGCTAGACCTGCAAGTTTATCTAATCAATCATACAATGAAAATAACACAAATTACAATTAAAAAATTAAGGATAAAAGGTATAAAAAAATATACCAAGTGTATTCAAGCCCCTCTGATGGAGGTTCAACAACACAATGAGCACCAGCAGCCATTGCAGGAGAAACATATGCACCAACACCGATGATACTCGAAGATGTACCACCCGGTGCACCAACAGTGGTCAATGCTGGACCACTATTACCAGCGCTGCTCACAAATATCAGACGATGCTTGTTCACCACCTAGATGTAGAACAACCAAAACCTCTATAATTAGAAAATAGAAAAAAGAATATATAAGTGTCCAGTTGAAATCAAAATCCCAACAAAATACCTCATTCACGAGGTCAACAAAGCGTCCATAGTCAGGCAGTAAAGTTGCTTCACCATAACTCATATTAATAAGATCGCATTTATGCTGAAAAAGAAACGTGCAATAGGCAAATCAAAGTTCGGCAAACACACAAATATAAAAGGCAAATGGCAAATCAAATATCACTTATTTGAATATCAAGTATAATCAGCAGAAGACTACAAAAAAGCAAAACATTTTATGCACCTCCACAGCAGCTATCAGTGCCCGAATCAAACCAGTTCCGGTTTCCATTGAACCTAAGCGGGAATCCCCAATTTTACAAGATATTAATTGTGCTCCAGGTGCAACTCCATTCAACAAAGGCTCCTAAAAACAATATCATGTATGAATACGTATACTATCCCTCATAAGAGTTTCAAAGCACAGATCAAATTATATATCAGTACCTTCGGGTGGAAAGCTGCAGCTATACCAGCAACATGGGTGGCATGGGGAGAACAGTCTGTTACAACACTTAAAACATTCCCATTATTATAGACATTAGCAACAAATGTACAAGCATCTAATTTGCTGAAGACGCCAAATTTCCTCTCAATCCTGAAATAAAAGGATGTCATAGTTTAGCATTGAAATGGAATAAAATTATACCAAAGAAATAAAATGGTAATCAATGCAATAGCTAGACCATATAAAATTTCTTCAACGGTGAATTATATTATTTCAGGAATGTCTCAATGATGAAAAAGATAGGCTAATAACTGAGCTCTGCGTGCGTAATTGTTAGCTGCTCTTTTCCAAGGAAATAATAACATCATCTATATGATTTTATTTAGTTATAAACAAAACAGTATAGAAATCTAAGTATAGAAATCTATAACAGCAGAGTAGGGAGACCAAATATATTGAGAAGTGCACTTTGTGGAGTGTCATGTAAACTGTTCAATATGATTGTACAAGTACAACCATAAAATAAATAAACAAATCTGTTCAATATAAATAATATCAACATATTATAAAATGGTTAGTGTTGAATTGTTTCAAAAGAAATAAATATTTCAAGAAACACAAGAAAAACTCACTAAGGCGCCAATTCCATGCAACTGATTAACATTGGCATACATTTTCATATATACAACCTTTACAGTAGCATTTTATTGCAGAAGAAATCAATCAAGAAAACACGGTATGAATCAATAGGACTATATCGTTTTCAAATCAGGGGCTGTATGTACTATGTACTGACAGGTGAAGTAAAATTTTGTTAGGCTTGAAAATATGTTGCCAAAACTAAGTAATACTATGTAAGTATCTCTGGATTTCACTAGACATCTCTGCACAAAAGCTATAAACAAAATAGATATTCATAAAAACAAAATTAAAACAAGTGTTAGAAGTCCCACATTGGCTAGAGATATGACAAAGATAACCTTTATAAAGTAGTGCAAACCTCAACTCTCAAGCTAGCTTTTGTGGTTGAGTATAGGCCTCTCAAATTCTAATATGGTATCAGAGTCTATCCTAGATTCATTTGTTGTTTGTTGTGGAGACCTCTCATATTTGGGCCACCCGTTGTTGTTGATTCCACGCACCAAGCCCAATAGTGTTGGGCGTGAGGAGGTGTGTTAGAAGTCTCACATTGGCTAGAGATATGGCAAAGATAGCATTTATAATATAGAGCAAATCTCAACTCTCAAGCTAGCTTTTGTGGTTGAGTATAGGCCTCTCAAATTCTAATATGGTATCAGAGTCTATCCTAGATCCATTTGTTGTTTGTTGTGGAGACCTCCCATATTTGGGCCACCCGTTGTTGTTGATTCCACGCACCAAGCCCAATAGTGTTGGGCGTGAGGGAGTGTGTTAGAAGTCCCACATTGGCTAGAGATATGGCAAAGATAGCCTTTATAATATAGTGCAAACCTCAACTCTTAAGCTAGCTTTTGTGGTTGAGTATAGGCCTCCCAAATCCTAATATGGTATCAGAGTATATCCTAGATTCATTTGTTGTTTGTTGTGGAGACCTCCCATATTTGGGTCACCCATTGTTGTTGATTCCACGCACCAAGCCCAATAGTGCTGGGCGTGAGGGGGTGTGTTAGAAGTCCCACATTGGCTAGAGATATGACAAAGATAACCTTTATAAAGTAGTGCAAACCTCAACTCTCAAGCTAGCTTTTGTGGTTGAGTATAGGCCTCTCAAATTCTAATATGTTAGAAATAATAAACCATGATGTAGCTCTATCCTAACAGCTTAAGCTTTTGGGATAATCGGTTATTTGACATGGTATCAGAGCCTCTATGACTAAGTGGTCTAGAGTTCGATCCCCGCTCCCCTCACTTTCTAATTAAAAGTGGAATTTAAGCATATGGTAGGTGGGCCTATGCATTATCCACGCTTCAAGCCCAAGTGGGCTCTTGCGTGAGGGGGCGTGTTAGAAATAATAAACCATGATGTAGCTCTATCCTAACAGCTTAAGCTTTTGGGATAATCGGTTATTTGACAACAAGAAACAAAGTGTACCTATAATTAGTTAAAGGCACAAAATTAGCAAGCAATCCACAATCAGGATCATCTTCAAGACTTTGTGTGTCAAGAGCAGCCCTCCAGACCTCCCCGTCGCGCCAGACAACAGCATCTACAACGGGTCCTTTATCATCGTAGCTCTGAAACAAACAGCATTCACTTTTCAAAGTAAGGAATTTCAATTGACAAAATTTGGGAATAGTGCACAAACACAAGCATACAAGTTGTAGTTTGAGTGTTCAGCATAAGAGTCGGACAGACAAAATCACATGAATTTCATTGTTTCTGAGAGGACATGAAATAGTTTTCCAACATTATTTCCTAGCATGGACCATTCTCTCAATATCATGATTTCACTCCTAGAGTTGAGTTCTATAAGGAATAATAAATTGGAATAAACTACTCACTTCCAATTTCAAGGACTGGAAAGACAGCAATAACCAAAGAGCAACAAAGTAATGTGAAATGATCAACACCCACCTCAGATTGCTTCCTCAGAAGATCAAGCCTATGTTGCAGATCTTCACGAACCCTCTTAAGTTTTCCATCCTCAATTTTAATGTGTTGCTACAAAATGCATGATGGTTTGAGTTACATGGAATAAGCAGAAGCAAATATAATAAAATGCAAACAAAACAACTATGTCAAATCTAGAAGACATGGTAGTATTTACAAAATTAGGAATATTAAATGCAATGTGACCTGCTAATTAGATTTAAAAAAGTGAAGTACAAAAACCCATGCATTTAAGACTTTTTCTATGTATATTCTCTGTAATTCAGCATGTCTCTCATATCTTTCCCTTCTCAGCAACATTCATATTCTTAGGCTCCATTCAATCTTTTTATTCTTTCCTTCTCTTCTGTTCATGAGAGCGTATAACATACTACTTCTGATGAGTACTTCCGAAAAGAAAGTACAAAAAATACAACAAATACAACAGGCAGGAATATAAAAGGAGAAATTTCATGTTCTTTCTTGAAAACAGAATTAATTAATGCATGTAAATAAACAGGACACAAATTAACATACTACGATAAGAAAATGCAATAATAAGAAGAGAACATGTGAACAGCTTGCCCTGTAATATGCATACTACATAAAATATTAAAAAGAGTAATGAGTACATAATTGACAATAAATGATTTTGGAAAATTTTACAAAGAACCTTGTCAAAATCATCAAGTTGTTTCACTGCCCTCGCAATTTCCTCCTGGTTTTTCTCATCCCATTTTTTCTTTCTTTCTTTCTGCCAATCAAAAATTCAGGAGAAGAAAATGGAAATTAGATTTACTAGCCATAGGTAAGAGTCCTAAAGAGAACTAAAACATTTCATAGAACTGTAATGCTACCTTCAAACGAGAGGTCAAATCATCTGTAAAGAGCTCATAAACCAATTTATAACCCACGTGCCATTCACCAGAAGGATTTTTCCATGAAGTATTGATAACCAGAGATGCCCCTGTAAATAATTTTTCATGAAGAACAAGGGAAAACAAGGAAGATACAAACACAAAAGCAGGGAGACATGTGCAAGCTAAGATACAAAAATATACACGGGAAAATAAATAAATACTTCATCATTCTAGTACTGGTTGAAAGAAGAAAACTCTAGAGCTTGTTTGTTTGGTTGTTGTTCCGAAAACAATTTTTGTTTTAAAAAATAAATAAACTGTCTGGAAGAGTGTTTTCTGAAATTATTTTCCTCCAAAATATAATAAATATTTTTTATTTTTTATTTTGTAAAGTAAAATAAAAAATTGAGCTTCCCTTGAAATTATATTCTGATAGTATAGCAGCCATTAGCACTGCTCACAAACCAGTTCAGCATGACAGAACCAAGCATATTGAGTTTGACCGCCATTTCATAGAGGTAAAATTAGATGCCAGAATCATATGTCTACCATTTGTGACCTCTAGTCAACAAACTGTGGATATCTTACCAAAAGCTTGGCAAGACCCGTCTTTGAGCATTTCATAAAAGCTGGGCATGATAGATACCTATGCACCAACTTGAGGGGGGTGTTGGAGAATCCATGTGAGTCTCTCTCCTTTTAAATTATTGTTTCTAGTTCATTCTATTTTTCTAAAATTTCTACTTGATACAAGGATGAATATTAACTGTATTCTCTCTATTTAAACCAGCCAAAGGCTGAGGAATAAACATAATAGCATTCCTCTATTTCTTTCTAAAGTACAATATACTATTTGTTAAGAGTCCCAAAATGGATCATGTGATAGACTGACAGGCCTGAAAAAGTATTTATAAGTGGGAGGTATTTCACACCTTACAAACCGGCTTTGGGGAGTTGATTAGGCTCAACCACAATTTTAAGAATATTGAAGAATGTCTTACTACAATGATCTGCATTTATCCTACTTGATATTATTTTCTAGAACTAACCTGATGCCCCAGAAATACGACCATCTGCATCAGCCTTCACGACCTTTGAGGTGTCAATATCACCACTCCCAGTACTGAAGAAAGAAAAGGCATAGTATCATTATCAGAAAATCAAGTACAACTAAAAAGGATTATCAGCTAAAAATTCAACATTAAGTAGCTTTCTGTTTACCAATCAATGACATCAAGAATTTTTGGTTTCCCATCTGAGGTAACCTGTAATCCATCAACAGCCGGGTCTACGCCAGAATCTGTAAACATGCAAATACCAGATACAATGATTGAACAAATATGTAATATGAACCACTAAACAAAAACAATTACAGCATAACACATTACAATACAAGCAGCATTTCAAGACTGCAAGTAAACTAATTTTACATAATTATGCATATCCAAAAATTTCCAATTCAATAATTGAAACAAACTAAGGGCCCATTTGTTTTAGATTTTGTAAAAATCATTTTTCATGTTCTAGTTATGTTTATTTGTAGACTACTCTCCTTAAAAATCAAATAGCTATTGATTAGCTTTTGAAGAAAACCATTTTTAATAGAATGGAGAGAAAATCATAATTTATGGTGTCTATGCTTTTTAACCATATTAATGAAAAATTATTTTAACATGCATCACTGTTTTCAACTGGAATACTTTTCCATCCAAGGTTTATACCTTTTTAAAAGTCTCTGAAGAATAATCTCCAAATTATCTATATCAAAAATAATTTTTAGAGAATCTAAAACCTATGTTGTCAATTTTGCGCTATAGCATCATGGCGAGGCCCTCCACTGCCACGCCAGAAGGCCGCAAAGTGCTAGTGAGAGATGCGGTCATAACAGCCGGGAATAGCGGCTGAGTAGCGGCGCCATCGCAGCACAATCCCGGAGTCATAGCGGTTCCACGCCCGCTATTGTCATTTTGGGGGAAGATTCACAGAAAAGCCTAGTTTTTTTATTGTTTTAATTAGTTGAAAGTATTTCAGTATTTTCGTACCCCTTTGAGTGGATCTAATATCTTAAACCACAAATTTAAGAGGCAATTGTGTACCGCCTTTAAAATTGTTAATGTAAAGTAGTTAGATTGATCCATTCTTCAATTTCACAGACCAAATTATGTATTTACTCACATAACATCATAACATGTGATAATTACAAAGCACATACACTCCTCGGATTAGAGGTGTGTCCCGAGTCAGACATGCAACACGACACCGACACTTACATACATTAAACGATGTCATTTTCCCAAATTATTATGACTGTTGATGTGTCAATGTCCTTGTAGTGTCTGTGCATGTCCAGACAGACACTTATGATTACATGAACTATGATTACATGAACTATATCACTGTCAGTGCTTCATGGTGTGATAATGGTTTTTCTTTCTTGACAATCACAGTGTGATAATGTTAAACATGCAATAACCGTCAAAAAATGTTAAAACATGCAATAAATAAATAAATTTGTTAATCAAAACAAACAGTAAATGTTTAGTTAATCGAGATTAATAACAATTTGAACAAGCGATAAATAAAAGAGTGAAAGTCAACTGAGTAGTAAAAACAGTACCGAAAATAGCGATTAAAGCACCACGACCATCGTAATTAGGGTTAGCATCAAGGAATCGATTGACTCCGATTTCTTTCTTCGGCATGAGTGAAGCTAAAAAGGTAGATTCGTTCAGTTTGAAATCGAGAAGAGAAGAAGCATCGTTGTTTTTCGTCGTTTTCTTCTCGTTGTTGTTATTGTTGTTGTTGGTGGTGGTGGTGTTATCGGTGCCAGTAGTAGAAGTGAGGGAAGAGCAAGGCATTGCCTTGTGAAGAATCCAGTAGTTTGGATTTTGATGGTGATGATTTTGGAAGTGAGAGAAGATCTTGCTCTGTGTGTGATTTTGTTTTGTTTATTGTTAGAGAGAAGAGGGTAATATGGGGAATTTGCTCTGTGTAGTACACCGTGACACGGGTCTCTCCCATCCATCGGATCTACCTAAATTGCACGTATGTTCACGATTTTGATAAAGGATATTAATTAAATAGGACGAAACTTATGTACAGTTTCAATATTTAGTTCTTATTAAATATATGGAGATAGTTATTTTAATTTAAAAGTAATTTTATTTTATTTTTTAAATTAAAATAAAAAGAAAAATTACTTTTTTGTGAGAGAACAGCAAAAACTGCATCTAAAGAAATATATATAAGTTTTTTGCGAACAAATTCAAAGTATTCAGGTTAATAGCATAAAAGAATAAAAGAGTATCCATATTTATTTTTTAAAAATATTTTGATATGTGTGTTTAGTTATGCGGTGCAAACAATTGATTTTGTGAAAATTAAGGGTGCTTTTGTTTAAATTTTAAAAAAAAGAAAATTTGTGTCAAAAAATTATTTATTTTATTAATTTGAAAAAATTTAGAGATTTTTTTGGTGATTCTTAAAAAAAATTAAAGCTACTTTTTATTTGTTTATTATCATAAAAATTATTCTTTTTATAATTTGAAGCTCCTATAATTAGGTTTAGGATTAACTTTTTATTGTGTGTTAAAATTATTTTTTTAACAAGATGATTTTCTAAAAAATCAATAACAAACACCATTAAAATAATAAAATAAATTTTTTCATAAAAAATTTTAAAACAAACACGCCCTAATTCTCATAAGAATTGAGTTGAAGATAAAGTTATTTATATTTGAACACATTAATTAATATAGAAGTGAGTTTTCCAATAAATTTTAGTGTGTGAATTAGCTCCATTATAAAAAAAAAAAAAGTGTGTGATTTAGCTCCCATCACAGTATCATCTAGTAAAATGTGAGCCCTTAGATTAAAAAAAATTTAAAATGAAGAGATAGAGGACCCATTTGTTTTGGATTTTTTTTAAAGATTTTTCTATCATGTGCAAACTTACACATGTTAAGAAGTTTAAAATAAGGGGAATGTTAACATGTGCCCTTAAGGGCACATGTTAAGAATACAAATGTGGTAAAAATTTATTGCATCTCATGTAAATATCAACTACATGAACATTAAATGTCTTGTATAATTAAATACAAAATTTCTACTTTTCGGTAACTTATCATGTGCCCTAAGGGCACATGTTAACATGACCCTTAAAATAATAATCTTGTATTGGAACTTGTGCATTTTGTATTAAATATATAACTTTTAATAAATAATTATTGTTTTTCAATAAAAAATTACCACTTTTGGCTACTTTAACATGTGCAATGTTGCACATGTTAGACAAACCCTTTTTTTAAAATAGATTTTGTAGTGTTAGAAAATTTTATAGAAAAAATTTTACAAAGAAATTTTTTTTAAAAGCACAAATGAAAATTTTGTTTGAATAGTTATTCTTAAAATGTTATTTTAGGTATATCATCATTTTATTGGAAAAAAAAATTGGATGTCAAAATTTCAAAAAAATCACTTAATTTTGAAGTTATTTCAAATAGATTTTCACAAAAATTATTTTTGAAATACAACTTTTTGAAAAAATTCCGATTTTGACTCTGTTTTGAACTTCAATAATGTACATTTATGTTATATGATGTCAAATTTAGTGTTTCAATTTAGAAAAAATGAATACAAAAAAATTGTAAAATTTTGAAAAATGGTTTTACAAAATCTATTTTAAAAAATACAAAGAAAAAATCTATTTTTTAAAGCTGAAACAAACGGGCCCAGAGTTTCAATGGTAGATGTGTCCACTACTTTTCTCCAAGGTAATCAGAATGGGACCGGTGATCGAACCGGCATGCTTACCAATTCAAGGTTCACACTATTATAAACATAAATGTCATAAGTAAACATACAAAATCAAATATTTGCACAAAAAAGTTAAAATACATGATATAAACAATAAAACATCTCGGTTGATAGTAGTAATATAATATGAATTTAATTTATATGCACTATCAGTATAAAGTTATTTGACACATACGTCCAATAATATACCAACACATTATGTATTGTGTTTAAAAACACATGATGTATCACATTCATTAAATGATGTGGCAACACATCATTGGATGCATGTGTAAAAAAACTTTACATTGACAGTGCACAACAATTAAACTCATATAAAAATGTTGTGAATATGGTTAGTTTTATATTTTTTTATATATAGAAGATTAATATAGTAAATAACTGAAGTTGTATATTGATTTGTTCTATATGCTTAGTGTTAATATATATATATATATATATATATATATATATATATATATATATATATATATATATGTGTGGCAAATGCTAAATAGTGCATTTGGGCACTCTTTAAGATCTTAAATAGTACTAGTTTTTTATAGAATTTTTATGGGAATGCGTAAAGTCAACGCATTGGAAGTTGCAGTGTTTAACTTTTTGACTAAAAAGTTTATTTAAATATAATGTTTAAAGAGTGTCTTGGGGGCACTAGTTAGCAAGACCCTTAAGATTATTATGATTTTGGGCCTAAGAGTCTTACGGTCCACTATTGGGCCACTAGCCTTTATTTTTAAAAAAATATTTTCATGCTTTCCATCTAATATTTAAGTTAATCATAATAAAAAACTAGAACTTCGACCTAATTAACCGTAATATGAAAAAATAAAATATAAAATTTTTAACACTAAAATATATATAAAAAAGTCGAGTATCATTAAATATTAGTTCAACAATAAATTTGGATAAATGTTCATACAACAGAAATTATGGTATATTACGAAATACTTCTTTATAGACTACATTAGAAGTTTTATTCGTATTTTTACCGTCTTCGACGATAATCAATATTTTTAATCATTATCTTCAAATAACTCTTGAAATTGCAATATACAACTGACCATGTAGAAACACCGTCGACAAAAGATATATCCCAACATACTTAAGAGATTGTCCCTGACTCTTATTAATATAGTCACCGCAAAAGAAAAATTAAAGGGATAAGGGTTCGATACCCAACAAATTTGTATTTTTTTTAATATAATGACCACATGAAAAAGAGAGGAAAAAAATAGGTTTGGGGCTAGCATTTGGGAGCAAGTTTAGAATATAAGAGATATAATAATAATAATAGTAAATTTCTTAAAAAAAATACTAATAATAATAAATGTTTAACATGGTGAGTTAAATGTTGTGAGTTCGATATATTTTTTAACATTTTATTTGAATTAATAATAATAATAAATATTTAACATGGTGAGTTAAATGTTGTGTGTTTCATTCTTGGTGAGGTATTTTTTAACATTTTATTTGAATTAATGTTAGGATAAAATGAAAGGGAAAAAAATTAGGGTTAAGAAACTTATAATATAAGAGATAATATAGTTGATATAGTTGGAGTTAACTACTATTTGTGTATGCTTAAAAAAAATAACTACTATTTGTATAAATATCATATAAATAAACATTGTAATATAAAAAATAAAAAACGCTATTGATAAAAAAACAAATAATATAAATCTCATCAAAATAAAAACAAAATAGTAATATGATAAACCATAATATTAGTCTTTGAAAATTAAACCAACGAAAATTACAGCTTGATGTGACATTAACTTATTGGAATAATAATTTAGTAAAAAAAGACAGAAAACAAATAAACTTAAGATCCTGCAATTGTCAATTTCCATCAGGTTTCTCGATCTTTACACGAACCATTTTAGGGGGTTTGGTGATAAAATTTTCTCCAATCTCGTCAACAACAACAACATCAGTAGAGTTCACACTATTAGATGATCTCATCAAGCTTGACTTGATTATTGGTGTTTGCTGCGCATAGTGTTGTTGCATGAATCAACATATTCCAATGTTTCCTACACACGACAAATAAATAATTATTTCTATTTGATAATCAAACCTTAAATAAATACCTTGTTGATGATAGTAAATATTTTATTAATAATTAATTGCAATTGATAGACGTACCAATACCTTAATTAATTGTACTTCATTCTCATCATTAGCCACCTGCTTAATATTCAAATATTTAAATTTAAATCAATAAATGAAGATTTTCTATAGAATACCAACATCACAAAAAGTAATAATAAGATAAATACGTGGACCTTAAGATTATGTTTGGATATAAATTGTTGAATTGTATCAACATCATCTGAAGTCCTCCTCACCGTATAATTCTGTCATTTATTATGAATATTGAGTTTTGAAACTTCCACTTTAAAAAACATTTGCTTGTCAAGAAACATGTCTAAGTCTTTTGGATATTCGTCAATATTGTCTGACTGTATATTAGTAGAAAAAAAGCGGGGTTGTTAATGAAAAATTAGATGACGATCTTAACAAAATAAATAAATTAACGATACTACGTTACCAAAAAAATTACCACATTATTGCCATCTAGATAATCTTGAACATTTCTACCGACAAATTTATTATATTAAGACGGTGTTTATCAGGTGGTTATGTTGTGTATATAATATAATAATATGGGATATATTTCAAAAGTTTTGTTTTCCTAAACATATTATCCGTATTTTTTGTAAACATTGTTATTTAATTATTTTGTTTTGATTATTTTTAGTAACTTTCTTTTTAATAATCACACCTAACTTGCACTTGATAATAGGGTCACTTTGTTTGCATCCATCCTTATATAATATATAATAATAGTAGTAGTAGGAATCTAATAATAATAAAATAGTAAGAATATAATAATAATAATAATATTAATAAATATTTAACATGATGAGAGATATATAGAATTCCATATTTATTAGATGTTGATTGCAAAATAATATCAAATTGATTGATGTAGTGTAGTGGCAAAAAGCACAAAATATATCTTAAAGGTTGCCGGTTCGATTCTTAGTGAGGCCTTTTTTATTTTATTATTTTAGTGTAAAATGAGAGGGAAAATGAGCGGGAAAATAATTAGGTCTAGGGTTAGCTTTTCGGAACAAGCTTATAATATAAGAGATATATAAATAACAAACTACAAGTATCAGTTCATTCCAATGCGTTGACTTTACGCATTGGAATGATAATGTACAGATGCCACGTCAAATTGGAAGACACGCTTTTGATGCTTGGAATGATTGGTACTCAGTACATAAGTTACAGAGTAATAATGTGAGCGGGACTACAGAAGCGGATTTAGTAAGGTGGGAGAAACCAGCTCTAGACTGGGTAAAATGTAATGTTGATGTTGCCTTTGTGGCTGGATCTGGAAGGACCTCAATGGGATTGTGTTTTCGCGATAATAGTGGTCACTTCATGGCTAGTATGACACAATGGCAGCAAACTGTGATTTCATCTGTAGAAGGAGAAGCATGAGCTTTACTTTTAGCAATGGAAGAAGCAAGACATAGAGGACTGAATCGTGTTCAATTTGAAAGTGATTCGAAAGTTTTGATAGAGGCCATTCATATGAAGCGTAGAGGCAACTCTGAGTTTTTGTCAATTGTTCATGATATCCTTAGTCTTATGTCATCTTTTATAAACTTTGAGGTTAAGTTTGTTAGGAGGCAAGCGAATTTAGTTGCTCATACTCTTTCTAGGGCGGCCAATTCTTGGGCTAGCTTCCATAGGTTTGAGAATATTCCCTTTTGTATTGAACGTTTAGTTTTTAATGAAATGCAGTAAGTTTGTTTGATTAAAAAAAAAGAGTGCTCCGGGGACACTATTTAGCATTTGGCTAACCCTAAAGTTAAAAGTTTGTTGACAACATCATCAAATCTCTTCTTTCTCCTCTTCTACATGCGCCGCAACTCCCTAAGTGTCACTTGTGTCTGCTTCATTTTGCCTCTCATATTTCATATTTGTAATTTCACCTTCTTTTCGGCAAATGAATTGAGAAAAATAAGGAAATTGCAGAGGTTTCTATTTTGATTATTTGCTACTGCATGCCGATCAACAGAGATGGAATAATAAGAAATCAAAATGGGATCTGATCTTTCCTTTTTCTCTATAAAATAGAAAAATGCGGTCCAACCTTTAAAACCAACCAAACCATCGGTTTACCCGATTTTTCCGATTTTCAGACCGGACATAGGTTCGGTTTCCATTTCAACCAGTTGAACCGGCCAATCCGGTCCGATTTTAATAACCTTGCTTTTCTCTAATAAAATCTACACCGGAGGAATCTTTTCCACTAATAATTACATTCATACTTAAAAACTACGAATTCTAGTTTCATGTTATAATTAAGGCAAAATTACAACTTGTCATTTTTCTTATTTATTTTTAACATTTTGATCTTTTATATTCTTCTTTTTTTTTTCCATTAATGTCCTTATCTCTTAAAATGTACACAAATTTATCCGTGTTTCCATTTTTGTTTAAAAAGAATGAATATTTTGTCCACAAATTATTTAAAAAGGATGTACGAATGTTTTTCAAAAAAAAAAAAAAAAATACAATGTTCATTTTTTTTCTTCTTCATCTTCAACCCAAAGAAATCATACTCAACCTTAAAATCTCAGAAATCAAAATTGTAAAAATTAGTAGAAGGAAAATGAAAGGGAAACCAACTCGTAACTAAGTAGAAGAAGAACCATTTATTTTTTTAATTGCTCTTTCTAATTACACACACTTGTGGAATAGAATTTTTAAATGGTTGAGTGTGGACTTCATCTCTTATTAGTGCCGATCCAATTTCTATTAGAGATCAACTTTTTCCACCTCCTGAATTTCCTCCGTTACCCCTTGAAATGATCAAACTAACCCTCTCGCTTTCTAGGATGCGAGCATGTTTTTCGCACTCTAAGTAGCGAGTGTCAATATTTTTACTCCAACCCAACGTCTCCGCTCTCTATAATGAAAAAAATCATGAAAAAGTGAGTTTGGATTCTAGAAAGCGGACTCTTTTTTCATTCCAGAGGGCGCAGACGTTTTTATAAGGTTCGCATCCTAGAAAGCGAACTCAGATTACAGTTTGCTATCTAGAAAACAAACTCTTTTACCCCCAATTTTTTGCTATTTACATACTCGCTTTCTAAATAGCGAGAGGAGTTAAATGAGGTTTTCAGGGGTGCCGATGTCTTTCAAGGGGTGCGAGAAGAACAACTATTTCAATTATGGGGCTTTGTAAAACAAACAAAAAATATATACATGTGAGATTATGAAAAATAAATAAAAAAATACTACTAAGGTCAAGAGTTGAACTTATGTGTATGAAGATTTGAAGCCTACTTTACCAATTCAACAAAAAAAAGCTTGAAATTTAACTGTAGTATTATATATTTATAACCAAATTAATTTTTTTTAGGCTTTCTCTAGCCCAAAATTTTGGGGCCCAAGTCCATGCTTGAGTTGTTTGACCCTTGGGTGGACCCTTGCTAGCATTTTGTTACTTTTGGTGAAGAATAAGAAATATGTAAAAACGCAGGATGTAATTTAGTTGGTAACCACTTGGAGTTTGCGGAGTGGTAACAACATACATTTTAACACATTCTTTTCAACACACTTTATCTAATTGATTGAAATTCAAATGGATCACACTAAATCATGTAGGCCCCACATAAATTTAGTGGGGCCCATTTGAAATTCAACCAACTAAAAAAAGTGTGTTGAAAAGAATGTGTTAAATATCCACTACTACAATTTTAGGCTACTATAGCACTTTTTTTTGGCTTTAATAGCACTTTAAAGTGCTAAAGTGCTATTGAAGCTGGCGCTATTATAAGTCTATGCTTATTATAGCACTTTCTAAAGTGCTAACGTATGACTCATCTTTAATAGCGCTTATACAATAAAGTGCTATAGTATTGTTAATTTATTTTTTCTGAACTTTTTATAGCATTTTATCAAAAAAGCGCTATTGTAGGTCTTGTGATTTTTAATAAAAAACCTGAAGCTTTTTTTTTTAATATGTATCCTGAAGCTTTTCTTTTTTTTAACGCAACCTGAAGCTTGATTTGAAACTTAAAAAACTAGTAAATAATATCAAGTACTTTATAGAGAATAAATAGTACTTTTTCAATATAACATGAATAATATTACAAGATGTAGCTAAAATAATATTCTAGTTGAGTACATCTCTAACCACCAAAACAAACTTATGTTAATACAAAGGTCCTGTAACACCCAACCCAATATTTAAATATTTGTACCTTTATTAAAATCTTTTCAAAATACGCAACGGAAAATTACGATTTAATTATAAAGTGTTTGATTAAAGGTATTACAATCGACAACATGCCTAACTATTTGATTAATTAGCTTAAACATTAACTATAAAAAAAATCATTCTTTATAAAATATACATTTTCCGAAATAAATACATTAAGTCATAAAGGACCCTATATCCCAAGTACAACCCTTTCCCCGTGTCACACTCAGAGCGGAGCTTCGCCAAACACTTGGGCATCAACAAATACATAACCTGTAAACCTGGACCACCCAACGGTCCAGAAGTACACAAAACAGAGAGTTAGTAAATCATAACCAATAAAAATACAAGTGTAAGCAATATCCTTAACACTTCATCATATTATCATGCATAATCTAACTCACATTCTCAAATCTTAAATCAAACATAAGATTATTCACATATACATTGAAACACAATTTGGGAACAATACTTATCGCCAATATTCAATCAAGCAACTCACACAACTTACACAAACCACACAATGTCACATATCAAATCATCAAATCATATGCACATCTTCCTAATGCAATCTAATGCCACAACTCATGCTATGTCACCCTAGACATATCTAATGCATGTGGTACCAATCGTCTTTATTAGAGTATCTCACCTCTAATATCCGTCTTTATCGAATAAATATAATTCGATATCCGTCTTTATTAGAATCATAGATTCTAATATCCCTAACTCAATACATGAATGCATGAATGATTCATGTACAACCACAAACACTTAATATAACACAATATTAAGTTCTACTCTATGATATGAAACACTATCCATATCCGTCTTTATTAAGATATAACACAAATCTTAATATCCGTCTTTATCGAACAAAATCCGATATCCTTCTTTATTAAGATAACACAATACCTTAATATACTTCTTTATTAGATTAACACAATTCTAATATTCTTCATTCATATACATACATATCATACATCCATCACTAACATCAACAAATCGTTATTAATTAAAACATCCTCAACAGTTTTAAAAGTATAGGAAGTATACAAAAATATAAGAAAACTTCATAAATTAAGCCTCATCTCATAAAACTAACTCCGGAATTGGAATCTACGCGAAAAATCGAGTGAAATAGGTTTCGGGTGCATAAACCGTCAAAAAGTCAAAAGTCAACACTTGGTCAACCCTAACATGCAGAAAAGACAAAAGCTGCGCGTAGGCGCGAAACTATTGCGCCCAGGCGCAGGCAAAACAGAATGCAACCAGATGGACTTGCGCCTTGGCGTGAACAATTGCGCCTAGGCGCAGGCATTGTGCAGAAAGTGCGTTTTTGTGCGAAAAATCACTTATTTGACCCAAAATCACTTATTTTCAGTTCCAAAAATTATACCAAGCATGTGTTATGTTCATACATGTTCAAAACACATTAAAAGTAACTTATTAACACAAATAATCACTTATTGTTCATGGATCTTGACTTATTTGTAAAAACTCATAAACATTCATAAATCTTAACAAACATCTACAAATACCCATTTTTACCCATCAAAATTATTCATACATCATGTTAAGAGTATATTAAACATACTATTAACATGAGTTTTCACTTTCATTAAGAAAAATCATCCCAAAAAGCCCACGAAAATGAGTGGAGAAAGTTTGGGTTCGGAGAAATTGACATTCTCCCCTTTCTCTAGCCACTCACAATTATGAAAACTATCTCTCTTACCTTAGCTCGACGATTCTCGGATCTTGGCTCTTGAATCTCCAAGAAATTCCTTGCCCTAGCTCTCCTCCTTCTCTCTTGCTCTTCCTTCTCTCTTCTTTCCCACAAAGACACAAAAATGTGACTTTCTCTCACTAACTTGGGTATTTATAGCCCTCCCCATTTTACCACTAAAGCCCATTAGTCCAAAAGCCCACTAATTGCTAATGTCTCATAAACTCGTATAATTAATTAATACTCTCGCTTATTAATTAATCGCCACAAAAGAAAATAATAATAATAATAATAAGCCACATCAATATATAAATATACACATATATACAAATAACGAATAAATGAAAATCGGGTCGTTACAGGTCCCATGATCTCAAGAAGCCATGGACATAACTCTCACCACCAAAACAAACTTAACTATGCTAACATGCTAATACAAAGATCCTATGATCCTCAACCTTAATTAGATAACAATCAACACAAGACAATAAAATTGGTTTACTACAACTTGAACAATAAGACTTGTTTCATTTTCTAAACCAAGCCAGCACCTCTCACATGATTTCAAGAAATCCCTGAAAAATAAAGAATATACTCAATACAGTCAATCTCTTGTGCTCATGAGAGATTGATCCAAATTTTGTTTCAAATTAATTAATAATATTAAAGACAAAACTATTAACATCATATGCAAATCTAGATGCAAGAAAAAGTTAACCAAGGCCATGACACCTACTCACACTTCTAAGCACAAAATCAAAACACCAACATAAAAGAAAGTAATGCTATAAAATACCCTCCTATGAAAGTATTATTTTCTCCAACAACATTTCTATTATATATTATATTGTAAAGAATATAGAGCAGAAGTTTAAATAAGGAACACTATACATAATCTAGCCTCTCATTTTAAGCTTTTAACAAGTTTGAGAAATTAATGTTCAAGACAAATGTTTAATTTGGCTAATCATCCTAGTTGTTTTCATATATGGTAGCTATAACATCTGATCATCTAAGAAGACTGAGACAAGAACTTCCCTAACAAATGTATGCATAAAAAACAAAAGGTATACTCAGGAAACCTTACCTTGACAGCCAGCTTTTCATCTGAGTATTTACAAGCTTCTCGCCTATGATCCAAAATAATCAACACAGAAATTAAAAAAAATTAAAACTGCGTCATGACAAAATGTTCAATCATTACAAGTACTTGCTGCAATAGCAACAAAACCAGTCACATTTTCAATCTAACATTTCGGTACTTAAGATAGATAAGCATATAAATTACTCGAGATAGAGATAAGTCATATGCATACATGCATCATTGCCTTTGTTGATTTAATTTAATCCTCGTGTATGAATATATATATATATATATATATATATATATATTGACCTCCTATAGTGCCTACTGAATTTGGCATATCGAAACTGACTGATATATAATCTTTAAGTGTTTTATTTTATCATTATATAAATAAATATAAGTGTTTTGGTCTAAGTCTAGTCTTTGTTTCTTAGGCATGCGGATTATTTATATGTGATAGGCTCAATTTCATTTAATATGAACAATGTGATGCTTTGTCTTGTTATTACGAGGACAATCAAATTCACAAGCAACTTCCTTATAATATATCTCTAACAGCACATCAAAATCTATGGTACACTATCACCGTTAGAACATAAACTTATGCTACAGAAAACTATTCAGCAATAATGTTTCAGTACCTTCCTCATAACTCCACAATAATGAACATAACGAGCTTTTATCTTTTTTAATGAACAAACAATAATATAGTCACTCTTAGATCCAGTTGATTATTATTAAGGTTAAATATGTTTTTGGTCCCTATAGTTTTGCAGAATTTTGTTTTTAGTCCCTGAAGATTTTTTTCACACTTTTTAGTCCCTGAAGTTTTGTCAATCAGTGTTTTTAGTCCCTACTTTTCAATCAACTCGTGCATATCATTCGAAACTTTAAATTTTTTTCTGCAGTCATGTTTAGTACACTATACGAATCTCTCTTACAAAAGTTTAAATTTTTTTAATAAGAGATGAATTAAATATGAATTTTTTAGTTTTTTGCACATAAAAATTGATAAATAATTCATCTTATGTTAAAAAATTCTAAAGTTTTATCAGATATGTTCTTATAATATTATAAACATGAATACAAAGAACAGTTAAAAAATGTGAAAGTATACAAGAGTTTGATTAAAAGTAGGGACTAAAAACACTAACTGACAAAACTTCAGAGACTAAAAACGATAATTCTGCGAAACTATAGGGACCAAAAACATATTTAACCTTTATTATTATTACTACAATTATTTTGGTGATTGCTTGATTGCTTTTGATTTTTTGCCTTTGTTCCGGCCGGGTAAAAAAATAATGAAATGAAGAGCTAATAAAATTATAAGAGGCATTTGATAAATTTGTTTTCAAAAAGGTGAATACCCAAGAAAATTTGGATATTCTTATGAATTTTGAGGAATCGCTTTTATGAATTTTCGAGTAATTTTTTGTTGATATTTTGTAAAACTATTGGTATGTATTAATGTGTATTAGGTTAAATGAAATGATTTTTTTCGTATATTTAACCTAATGCCCATAAATTGTCAGGAACGATGACAATTGTAAAACAAATTTGAATTTTTTTCTTATAAATATAATGGGGTACATTAGATAGTTTTGATTATAAATAAGGTCAGAGAAAGTACATTTTTTTTTTATTGATAGACGAAATGACAAAGTCGTTGAAAATGCACACACGCGAAGTGGAAGGACTGTATTCGAATCCCGATCATGACGTCCGACACTAACAATTTGTGGACCAGAGAAAGTACATATTATTACTCCTTTATTTGGTTTATGTCTCATTTTTAAAATTTTGTCACTTTAAAATTTTAAGACAATATTTATCAAGTTTTTTCTATAATGTCCTCATTTAATTAAATAATGCACCTGATTATTTGTTACTACTCTTTCTAAATTTCTAAATTTTTTTGGTGTCTGGTCTCGAACCGAGTTTCTCTAGGTTCAAGGATTCACTCCTCAACCAAGTGACCTCTCAGGAAACAGACACTCTTTCTGATCTTATTCAAGTAAAAAAGTAAAATATCTTTTATCCAAATTTAAGTCAAATATAACATCCAAATTTGAATCATAGGAAGTGATACTTTTTTTTTAATCGGGTATACTTTTGATCACTCTAATACGAAGAATTTACGCTAAGGTAATCAAAATCGAATTAGGCCAATCAAATAACATAAATTTATAAACATATTTTTGATGTGATTTTATATTTATTAGCTAATTCAATTATTACTTTTATTAAATACAATAAATTCACTCAACTAATTTATAAACATATTTTGTTAACTTTTCTTTATCTAGTGATGAGAAGTTTGTGTAGCATGTCATGGTTTGATCCTCAGCTTCTTTATAAACCAAAAAAAAAAAATCACTCAACTAATTAACTTATTCGCTATCAGCTAGCTGATTCACTTGCTATAAATTATTTCATCAACTATCAATTATTTTTCACTAAATTGACGCAATATTAATATACTTGAACATTAGATCGGAGATAAGTATATAAAGGAGGGAAGTTCTAACCCTAGCCGTCACTTTTTTTTTCTTCTTCTTCTTAGTTTATCAAAGAGGGGTGATTTTAGGTCAAATCAGGTCAAATCTTGACCTAAAATCACCCCTCCAAATTGTTTTTTCTTTCTCGTTATTAAATAAGTGTGATTTTTCACATATTTGTTTGGTTTTGTGTTATTTGTTATCCCGTCCTTGTGCGGTGTATTCTGTTGTGCCGTCTCTGTGCGGTGTATTTTGTTTTCCCGTCTTTGTGCGGTGTATTTTGTTTTCCCGTCTTTGTGCGGTGTTCATTTGTTTCAGGTTGAAGGATTAGATCCGATCAAGTACAAATCTATCAAATGTCGACTTTTGTGTCATCAACGCTACAGATCTGGGGGCATGAACATTCCAGACACTTCAATATAGTCATATATGTAGGCTTATGTAATTTGCCGTTTTATGTTATTAACATGGATGTTGTGAGTTTGTTTGCAGATTCATCCTTTTTGTTTTTAGCGAATTTGAATTTGTATTGCATCGATGTACTCTATCAATTTGAATGAATGAATATCCTTTATTTTTAGTCAAAAAAAAAAAAAAAAAGTATATAAAGGAGGATTAAACTCTTACTTTAGGCTCACCAGCATATGCTTGTACATTATCCACGATGGTGTTTATATCTGTGGTTTACTTTACAGTCAGTCATTGAAGAAGATTCTTCTCCAATTTTCTCAACATAGCTTAGATTTGATTCACCAAATTTTCTTATCTTTAGACCAATTAACAAGGTCAAGTCCATTCCTTAAAGAATGAGATTCCCAGAGAAACTTTGTTATTATTTAATTTTTTAATTTAGAATTACAATTGACATTCTTTTATCTATACTATATTTATACTATATATAAAAAGAATATACAAATTTTTGTTGTAGACTTTTTATAATCTCTATTTTACCCTTTTTGTAACTACCTAAAATTACCGCTCTTACAACTCCATATTTGCCCTTTAAAAAACTTCTATTCAACTATAACAACTGCATTTTGGTGCAAATTTTTTTATTAACAAACTCACAATAATAAAAACATGTCTTTTTTTTTTTACATAAGTTAGACACTGGCCCGTTAGTTCGTAGATAAGTGTCTTGTTATCTATACTATATATAAAAAGGATAAAAAAAATAAATTGGTATGGACTTTTCATAATATCAATAATACCCTTGAATTTTTTTTAGTAACAAAAATCTTTTATTAACAAACTTACCATAAATGCATGTCTTTATTATTTTTGGACATAAGTTAAATACAGGCAGGCGCGGAACGCGCCTATCTAACCCGCTTGTATGCATAAAAGATTTATGTCTATCAATTTAGATTTTACGTCTTCACCTTTTTGTAGAAGTTATTATTATTTAATATGCATAAAAGATTTATGCTTGTCGATTTTGATTTTACGTGTTCACCTCTTTTGTAGAAGTTAATTTTTACATTTGATTGTTATAAGTAAAAAATTAATTTTTAAATTTATTCAATAACTAACGTATTTATAATCTATAATATAGATTAAACATATTAAATATTCAATAAATTTTAAGTAAAAAATTTATTTTATTTCAAATCACTAGGTTTAATCTAGTGGTTAGAAGTTTTATAGAATGTTAGAGTTACTAGATTTGATCGTCAACTTTATTGTAAAAAAAAATTATTCATTTCTTTTTTTTTAGTCAAGTAGCCTAGTGGTCAGACTCACACATTTAATTGTAGAGAAATGTAAAATCTGGGGTTCAAACCCCGGCCATTCCAATAATATCCCAGGTAGCTACCATTTGAGCTACACTTATGGACAAATTAATTTCACCCTTAAAGTGGATAAGTGAGATGACCATAGTTCGAACCCCGGACCCATATATGATGCAATGTCCAACCAATTGAGTCAAGTTCATGAGACAATTTTTGTCTTATTATGCTTACAAAAATTATAGTTTAACGTTATACATTTTTTAGTTTGTATTATTAATTTTTGCTTTTGGTTTTTTTTTTTTTTTTCAAGTAGCCTAGCGGCTAGAAATTCCACCCTTAAGGTGGATAAGTAGGATGACTGGGATTCGAACCTTGATTTTTTTTTATTATTATTATATTTATTATTATTATTATAATCCTTTGATATTTTTTTTAAGGGTCATGCTAGCTAGTGCTCAGGGACACAAGTTAAGGAATTAAAAAGGGTAAACTATGCATTGAAAACAACATTGTTCATATTTTATATATGTTGACTATACAGTTTCAAGATTATTATATTATATTTAGTATCATTAACTAGTATCTCAGAGATACTATTTAGTGTATCGATCTTTTTTAATTAACTTTTTTTAGGGAAGTTGGATTCCAAAGACTCTCTTAAAATCAAGTAAAAATCCCAATGTTCAAAAAATAGCTACAAAGATATTTTATATTATCCACTAACAAAATTTTCACATAAGCAATAGATTCAAACCGACATCTTTTTAGAATATGAGCTAACCCTATCAATTAGACTAATCATTGGTTGACTTAGTCATTTGATATTTGATCTATATGGAATTAGTCTCTTTAATATGAAATTCATGTCATTTTTACCGGCTAAAATCAATATGATCTATTTATTAAAAGTGGTAATTCTATATGCATATAATATTGCATTATATAAAACAACCAATTGACCAAATCATGATCATATTAGATAGGCAAAATGAATCTATTTATTATTAGCATTACCGTGAATGAATGATTTACATTTGAATATAGTTGATTTTGAATTAGATTCTAAGTGAGTCGTTGACTCATTCCACGGCAACAATACAAGATGACTCTAAGTTTGGTAGTAATATTAATAGTTGTCAGTATCTTCTTAATACTTTTTACAGGAACTGTCATTTAGAGTTCGTTAGGAGAAAAATCAATAAAGTCGTTCAAGCTCGTACAAGCGGAGTCACATAGTTAGCTAGTTTTCATATTCTTAGTGTTATTCTTAAATGTATGTATTGAATCAAATGTATGTATTGAATCAATTTACGAGTGAAATGCTATAGGCACAAAAAGTCACTAAAATTAATATAATGGTAAGTGATTTAAGTAGTATGTTAGTCTTGAGTTTGATTCATTTGCAAAAAAACATGCTATAAGCACCTTTAAGTATAAAATATAAAAAACTAAGATTTATTCTAATAGCAAAAAGATGTGTCATGGATTCGAGAGGTCATGTGAATTTCTTTCCTACAAATACCATTAAAATTAATATATATATATATATATATATATATATATATATACTTCCTCCGGTCACTATTATAATTAGTAAATTTGACTTTTTTGGTACATTGAAAAAGTGATGTATTTGGTTCATAATATGGACCACATACATTACTTTTCGAATGTACCAAAAAAGCAAATTTTACTTATAATAGTGACCGGAGGAAGTATATATACATATATGTTAGTCGTCTCGTCTTAATCTTAATATTAATCCGTCATTTTCATTTTCGTACACCATTGTTTTCTGGGTGTTAGTGTGGTTGAAAACGTTGTAAATAATATAAAAATTATAAAACAATAATCCAAAGAAAGAGACAACCACCTGGTGCCAATCTTTGTTGGCATTTGATCGGACGGGTCCGCAAGCCCGATATTTTGGGGCTTGGGTTTTAAAAGTTCTAGCTTGAATTGTTTCCGAACTTTTTAGTCCGGCATGTTAAAGTCCAGTTAAAATATGGATTAGCCCAAATGGGCCACGGGTAGTCCAAGCCCGAATAAATTTTAATAAAAAAAATATATTAAAAATAAATATAAGTAACTTGTTTTGGATGGTTTGAACTTATTTTATATTGTAAGAAATTCTTTTGCTGCCCTATGAGTTTCTCAAACATCATCTGCTACTTAAGTATATCAGATGATGTTTTTTCCTCAAATTTCTCATTTTTACTACGTAACGTAAGTAGCTAGCGGATAAGTCAAAATTGGGCGCACGATATATTCATAGGTAGCGGATGAGTAAAAATAAGGCGCGCGAGAAATTCAGATATATTCATATATATAATATAAATCTATGTTTTATTGCCAAAATTTTTGCTAAATAGCAAAAAATAAATAAAAAATAAATAAAAAACTATTACAAAAATGCGGGCTAGCCCGAAAAAGCAACACAATTATATATAGTAGTATTTTTTCATAGAGATTTACTTTTACAACCTTACGAGTTAATCGCACGTCCTACGCATTTTCCATTTTACTCTTCCTCTACTTAAGTAGCGGACTTTATAAAAATGAGAATTTTTTGAAAAATGTCATCCGCTACTTAAATTGCATACGTTATAATGGTATGGTGTTTTGGCGGGTGTCCGCTATCTAAGTAGCGGAGGAGATAATTTAGTAATTTCATAGGATGCGCGAGAAATAGAGGAGGGTGAGGAAAGTAAATCTCCACGGGACTTGCATTCTATTGATTTTCAAATGATATATATACAATGTTTGTTTCTATTTATTTGCTATACAATCATGATGACTAATAATAACTATATTATTCTAATAACGACAAATAATATTCTAATACATCCCCGTAGTCGAAATGGGAGGCTGACGAATGTTGAGACTATCACGAAATCAACAAAGAGGGGCGACGGAAGTCCTTTGGCGAAGATGTCAGCGATTTGATAATGTGAAGGAACATGCAAGACTCGTACATGGCCACAAGCAACTTTTTCACGTACAAAATGTATATCCATCTCGATGTGTTTGGTCCGTTGATGTTGAACTGGATTACCGGAAAGATATACAGCACTCACCTTGTCACAATAGACCAAAGTGGCGGTTGTGACTGGGCAATGTAGTTCTAATAGTAAGTTTCTAATCTAACACGATTCAGATACGACATTAGTGACTCCGCGGTACTCGGCTTTTGCACTGGACCGGGAGAGGATGTGCTGCGTTTTGCAGACCATGATATTAAATTGTTACCAAGATATACACAATAACCAGAGGTGGAACGCCTGGTGTCTGGAAACCAGCCCAATCTGCATCAATGTAAGAAACCAATTTGATGACAGAGGAGGGATACAAGTGAAGGCCGAAATCAATAGTGTCGTGAATATACCGAATTATACGCTTCAGTGCTGACATATGTTGTATTTTGGGGTCATGCATGAATAGGCATACATGTTGTACTGCATAGAAATATCAGGTCTTGCGAAAGTTAAATATTGCAATGCTTCTGCAAGACTCTGATATTCAGTTGGGTCATAATGTGTGTGGATTCCCTAAAGAGCCACTAAGTTTTGCCTTGGTGTCGACTAGGGTGGGTGATGACTTGCAAGAGGACATGTCTGGCCGTTTGATAATTTCCTCTGAGACAAGAAAATATCACATGTATGTTTAGTGACAGATATTCCCAGAAAATAACTCAGATGATCCAAATCCTTCATATCAAATTCAGAGCTAAGTTTAGACATAATAGAGTCACGAAGAGCATCATAGGAAGTAGTGAGAATTATGTCATCCACATATAGAAGGATATAAGCAGTATCAATACCATGATGATAAATCAATAAAGAATGATCGGAGATGCTGTGAGAGAAACCTAAAGTGGCAACATAGTCAGTGAATCTTTGGTACCAAGCACGAGGTGCTTGTTTGAGACCATAAAGAGACTTTTTTAGGAGACATACATGCTCAGGATACCGGGGATCACGAAATCCAAGAGGCTTGTGCATATAGACGGTTTCGTCAAGATTTCCATGCAAAAAGGCATTCTTGACATCTAGTTGATGGAGACACCATGACTTGGATAATCTAATACTAAGTACCATGCGAATAGTGGCTGGTTTGACAACAGGGCTGAAAGTTTCACCACAATCGACACCTGATTGTTGATTAGCACCATTACCTACAAGTCGAGCTTTGTATCGCTCAAAAGAACCATCAAATTTCTTTTAGTGCCTAAAAATCCATAAACTTCGAATAACATTCATGAGTCGAGTCTAATGGATGGTGATTGAATTTATATTCAAATGGATGGTGGACGAAATCTTGTATCCGAAATGGATGGTGAATGGTACCGCATGCATGTAGTTATGTCTATGGGACATAACTTGAAGGTGACATTAGATGCTTTAGGAGTTGGTGCATTAATTGCGTTATGTGCTAAAATCTTGGGAATTGATTGGTGAATAATTGTTTGGATGTGAATTTGATTGATACATGTTTTGTACATTATCCTTGTGTGATACTATGTTGAACTGGGTTACCGGATAGATATACATCACTCACCTTGTCACAATAAACCAAAGTGGCGGTTGTGACCGGGCAATGTAGTTCTAATAGTAAGTTTCTAATCTAACACGATTCAGATACGACATTAGTGACTCCGCGGTACTCGACTTTTGCACTGGACCGGGAGAGGGTGTGCTGGCGTTTTGTAGACCATGATATTAAATTGTCACCAAGATAGACACAATAACCAGAGGTGGAACGCATGGTGTCTGGAAACCAGCCCAATCTGCATCAATGTAAGAAACCAATTTGATGACAGAGGAGGGATACAAGTGAAGGCCGAAATCAATAGTGTCGTGAATATACCAAATTATACGCTTTAGTGCTGACATATGTTGTATTTTGGGGTCATGCATGAATAGACATACATGTTGTACTGCATAGAAATATCAAGTCTTATGAAAGTTATTAATATTGCAATGCTTCTGCAAGACTCTTATATTCAGTTGGGTCATGATGTTGATTCCCTAAAGAGCCACTGAGTTTTGCCTTGGTGTCGACTGGGGTGGGTGATGGCTTGTGTCATACCCCATTTTTTGACCTAAGATTCCACTTCATATTTTCTTCTGTGCATTTTATGCATCAATGACAAAAATACAAAAAATATGTCAGTTTATTTAATTTTGTTTTTTGTTAGTATCTTTGTTAAAAATCCAAAAAAATATGTTAAGAATCTATTTTATTTTTCAAGATATCTTTGTTTTATATTTTGATAAAAAATTTATAAAAAAGTGATAAATTAGGAGTCAAATCTTTTTATTACTATTATTATTTTCTTTCCTTTATTATTATTATTGTCATACCCGATTATTTTGACCATATTATTTTTGCATTTTTATCGAGTCATATTTTTTTGTCCTAAATAATCGATACACTTTTCGAGAAATTTCGATATATGAATTTTTGAAAAATTGATTCGTTTGTTAGGAGATTCGAGAAAAATTTCGGCAGAGAGGTATTTTAAAATACCTCATTTTTGTTCATTTAGATTTATTTATTTTATTATGTTTATTATTTTTATTTTAGTTTTTATTATTATTTTTATTTTTATTTTTATTTTAATTTTTATTTTCTGTTTTTTTTAAGTTTATTTTCGTTTTTATTTATCTTTTTTCGTTTTCTTATTTATTATTTTATTTTCTGTTTTTTTACCTTTTTGTTTTTATTTTAATTTTATTAAAAAAATCAAAAAGAAGCCAAAGTCAGAAAAAAAATTTCACGTATTAACAGTTTCGTTTCTGCATATCATTACATTTGCTTTTTCTTTTTGTCCTTCAATTCAAATTTTGTCCAGACAATTGCATAATCCCGTGAATAATCAAACCCAATTTTGGGTATATGAACAGATGAATGGAATCAGTAAGGAACACACAAAAAATTGCTCAGCCGCACAAAAAACCACATCCAACCCTAATCCCTATTTTTGACATAATCACAAATCCAACAAACACCAAGAACCAGAACATCAAACAAAAATCCACAACTTTTTTTTCTCAATCACAGAATACCAAACACAAAAAAAACACTCCCTTTACTTTCAATCATAATCAAAAACACACAAAAAAAACACTTCTTTTTTTTCTTTCATAAAAAACAAAACCGAAAAAAGGCAAACAAAAAATACAAACCTTTCCTTTTTTTAGATAAAAAAAAAGAAATACAGAGAAGGAGAAGAAGAAATCACAATCAGAATCAAAAAAACATACAAGGTTGAATCTTTTTATTTTTTTTATTTTTTTTCCCGATCTAGGGATTTTGGGGGTTTTGATCTTACAATCGAGTTTAGGAGATGATTTTGTGTAGGTTTAGTGTTGAAGGTTTTTGAAAAAAATGAAGTTTTGAGTGAGAGAGAGAAGGGTGAGGCCGACGACCATGGGAGAGAAGAGAGAGGAGAGAGCGGCGCTGGAAAGAGAAGAAGAAACAGAAAAATGAATTTTTTTTTAGGGCTTGGGGTATATATACCCTGACCCAATCTTGTGTGCGTTGGTGCATGGCCTTACAGTGCACCAGCGCACCTGAATCTTCCAGATCTTAATCAGACGTCTCCGATCTCATCTGGTTATGATCAAATCGTGGCTGTTTGATTTAATCAGACGTCCCTGATTAAATCTGACCTTCTCACCCACCTCAGTTGGGCCTGGATCAAAATACTGCTATTCACACCCCCTTTTTATTTCGTTTTAATGTTCACACCCCCCTGTTTTTTTTTTTTTTTTTTTTTTTAGCTTATGAAATAAGTGCTTTTGGCATAAGTTATTTTGAGCTATTTTAGCCAATCAAGCATGATATTGAGGCTTATTTCATTTTCCTATTTATTTTGATAATTAGATATTGTTAATATTATTTAATGTTTTTTTATTTATTTTGTTAATTAATTTTATTTTTAAGCTTATGAGATAAGTGCTTTTGGCATAAGCTATTTTACCTTTTATTTTAGCCAATCAAGCATGATGTTGAGGCTTATTTTTATTTTCCTATTTATTTGATAGTTAAAAGTTGTTAATATTACTTTATGTCTTTATTTATTTTTAGCTAGTTTTATTTTTTAAGCTTATGAGATAAGTGCTTTTGGCATAAGCTATTTTAGCTTTTTTTTTAGCCTCGTAAAGCATGATGTCGAGGTTTATTGTCTTAGTGTCGTATTTATTTATTTATGCTACTTATCCATTGCATATCATATTTATTTCATTACATCGATTTATTCATCACTTTTTTTTTACCTTTATTTTATTATCGTAAGATTGAGTATTTATCGCTTATTAATTGCCGTTTATTTTTGCTCTTGAATTTAGGATGTAGTTAGGCCAAATGTAAACTCTAAATAAAAGTGCATAGCATACCCCCTCTCTTGCATCATTTCATATTTATTTTTTCTTGCAAAAAGTTTAGAGTGTGATTAGGCCAATGTACTCATAAATGAAAAATTGCATCTCATGCATATGTATTTTTTATCGCATTCCGTCCATATGCGTAATTTTAAATTCCGAGGGAAAAGACACCGTTTTGATCAAAATATCATTACGGATCGTCTTCGCGCTTAATTTGCTTATTTCGACGTTATTATTCTTTTAACGCGTTACCTTTTATTTTAGAACCCAACATTCCAATTTTAAATAATTAGTCACTTTATTCTCAAAAATGAGGTCAACACCTCTTCAAAAATGGTTAGTCATTTTATTCTAAAAAATGAGGTCAACACCTATTCAAAAAAATAGTTAGTCACTTTATTCTACAAAATGAGGTCAAAACCTCTTTCAAAAAATATCAACATAATTTCTTTTCAACATCATCAAGCATCAAAAATATTTTGTCATCATACATTTTTCAAACTTTGGACTTTAAACCAAACGTTTCTTTTTATCGCGAAAACCTTGGATCTTAACCCAAGAGTCTTTTTATCGCAAAACTTGGATTTTAAACCAAGTGTCTTGGACTTTAAATCAACGGCGTCTTTTTATCGTGAAAACCTTGGATTTTAACCCCAAGAGTCTTTTTTATCACCAAACTTGGATTTTAAACCAAGTGCCTTGGACTTTAAATCAACGGCTTCTTTTATCGCTAAAACCTTGGATTTTAAACCAAGTGTTCATTTCTCTCGCCAAAAACCATGGATTTTAAACCAAGTGCATTTTCTTCATTCATACATCTTTAATCATGCAAAAACCTTGGATTTTAAACCAAGCGTCTTTTATCACTCAAAACATTTTCTCAACAAACCTTGGATTTTAAACCAAGCGTCCGCGTCTTATTTCATAATAAAATTTCAATCAATTTAACCATATAGACTTTCTTCACAAACTAACATCAATCAAAACTTACATTTTTGTCACTTTTGGCTTTTGGTCTTTAAAACCATTTTCAAAACCTTAAAATCAAACAAACAAACTTACTCGTAACTTTTACCCCGAACTACGGTGGTTTGATCCCTCGGGTACGTAGGCATGAGACTTGTCTCTCCAATCAATAAAATCAACAAAAACATTTTTCTTCTTTTTTTCATCACTTTAAACTTTTTTTCAATCATCACTGTAATTCCTACATTTTTACAAGCAAATAAAATTAAGCGCAAAGTTAGAATAAAAACAAGAGGTTCCTATAGAGTACTATAGATACTTAGGGTGCTAGTACCTTCCCTTCGTATAACCAACCCCCGAACCTTGTTCTTTAAAAATAGGGTTTTTTTCGAACTTTTTCCCTTTCCCTCGGATAAATTAAAGATCGGTGGTGGAATATTAAATTGCGATTCGAAGTTAATTAATAACTCGACATCCAAAAATCACCGCGACAGCTTGCAAGAGGACATGTCTGGCCGTTTGATAATTTCCTCTGAGATAAGAAAATATCACATGTATGTTTAGTGACAGATATTCCGAAAATAACTCAGATGACCCAAATCCTTCATGTCAAATTCATAGCTAAGTTTAGACATAATAGAGTCACGAAGAGCATCACAGGAAGTAGTGAGAATTATGTCATCCACATATAGAAGGATATAAGCAGTATCAATACCATGATGATAAATCGATAAAGAATGATCGGAGGTGCTGTGAGAGAAACCTGTAAGAAATTCTCCACCGTAAGAGTTGTTATTATTAATCACAACTGTCGAATAATAATAAAATCAAAGGCTAATATTTGGAGTAAGTATAAAAACTTACCCCTGGAGTCAACGGATCCCTCCTCATATATATATATATATATATACTCCCTCCAGTCAATATTATAAGTAAATTTGACTTTTTTGGTACATTGAAAAAGTGATGTATTTGGTTCATAATATGAACCATATACATTACTTTTCGAATGTACCAAAAAAGTCAATTTTGCTGATAATAGTGACCGGAGGGAGTATATATATGTGTGTGTGTGTGTGTGTGTGTGTGTGTGTGTGTGTTAGTCGTCTCGTCTTAATCTTAATATTAATCCGTCATTTTCATTTTCGTACACCATTGTTTTTTGGGTGTTAGTGTGGTTGAAAACGTTGTAAATAATATAAAAATTATAAAACAATAATCCAAAGAAAGAGACAACCACCTGGTGCCAATCTTTGTTGGCATTTGGTCGGACGGGCCCGCAAGCCCGATATTGTTGGGGCTTGGGTTTTAAAAGTTCTAGCTTGAATTGTGTTCTGGTGAACACTCAAAAGTGTGTGAAAAGTAAGTAATTTGGACCGTCGAATAAACAAAAATAATCAAGTTGGTTATCTCGAATTCTGATCCGTCCTGTTTTTCATCAATGTTACAAGTATTTATAGGGTATACAGGAAGAGAGTTCTTCCCGCTCTTTCTCTTTCGTTGGCCAATCTCACGTTCCTCCTATACATTTGATCACATGCCTATTTACAAGGTGATCATGGGGAACGTGGTTTGAATACAATGGTTCTTCCTAAAATCTGCTCCTAGTCATGTGAAAGATGAAGATAAGTGGATAAAATCGTGGAGAAAAATGGCAGTTACAATGAAGAATGGGGGAATCGTGGGTATCTCGCCCATTTGACCATGTCCCGCCCAGTGGCGGAGCCGGGACCCTGGACCAGGGGGTGCAGACCGTTCAATTTTGATAAATAATAATTATTTTATTTTCAAATTAATTATTAATATATATTAAAAAATATTATATGTAATCAAACACCATAAGTGTCGAGAAATTGAAATTTTCGAATTCAAATCCAGACTCTTGCATATAAGCATAGTTGTTGCTACCAAGTAAGTTATATTTGTAGAGTCCCCGTGAGCTTAGGACATCACATTTTATATGTAAGGGTCGAGATTCAAATCCGAACACTCCACTTATTCATCTTAAGAGTGAAATTTTTAGTCACTAAGCTACCTAACAAAAAAATAAGTTGTACTCTCCAATTCATGAAATCAAATTTAATCCAATATAGGGCCCGTTTGTTTCAACTTTAAAAAAATAGATTTTTTCTTTGTATTTTTTAAAATGGATTTTATAAAACCGTTTTTCAAAATATTACAAGTTTTTTATATTTGTTTTTTTTTAAATTCAAACACTAATTTTGAAATCATATAACATAGACGTACATTAATGAAAAACAAAAAATAGTCAAAATCTCAATTTTTATAAAAAGTTGTATTTCAAAAATGATTTTTATGAAAATCTATTTGAAATAGCTTCAAAAAAATTGATTTTTTTGAAATTTTGATATCCAAAATTTTTTTTCAATAAAATGATGAAATACCTAAAATAACATTTTAAGAATAACTATTCAAACAAAATTTTCATTTGAAGCTTTTATAAAAAATTTCTTTGTAAATTTTTTTTATACAAAATCTATTTTCAAATAAATCCAAAACAAACAGGCCCATAGTGAAAGAAAGGACTGGGTCAAAAATTGATTTCGTCAGATGCCAACCAACAACAACGGTAAACAACGATGACGAACGACAAAGTTCCTACTTTTTAATTTCGGTTTCCTTCCATTACATTGACTTTAACGGCCAAAGAGAAGGACGACGACAGTGAAACGGCGATGACCATGTGACAGGGCGCCGGAGAACTGCACAAACGATGAACAAACGACAGTGAAGGAAGTCTCAGCGGCGAACAACCAACGACGGCGGTTTAAGAGGGCGGAGGGACAAATTGATACAGGAAGATGAAACACGCAGAATTGTAGAAGAAGGAAGAGAGAGAAAGTGAGGGTTTGTGAACACGCAGAACTGTAGAAGAAGGAAGAGAGAGAAAGTGAGGGTTTGTGATAGACTAGAGTTTTAATCTCGACCCTTCATTTTAATCTAATGGCCAATTTTCATTCTCATCATTCTCATACATCTTTGTCATTCTCATATGATACATCCTATATATATATATATCATAGTAACATAAAATAATTACACATTAACAAAAGATAGACGAACAACAAGCTGCGCTGCTAATCATTTTTGGCTAGTAAAACCCAATCTTTGAAAAACTACATCCCTAGACCTAGGCGTCACGACATTACAATGCATAACCTTTTAAACTCTTTTCAAAAGGTTTACAACCTCTGGTGTTAGAAATCCAAAAGTGTCAAAAGAAAACGGTATAAAAACGTATTGATTGTCAGAACATGCTTTCTCATGTTTATCCATTTTACATATGTTTAGAATTTAATTTATATGCACTGTCAGTGTAAAGTTATTTTACACATGCGTTCAATCATATACCAACACATCATATATTGTTTTTAAAAACACATGACTTGTCATATTCATTAAATAATATGACAAACACATGATTGACTATGCTTACAAATTAAACTCATATGTTTATGCATACACATAATAAGATAAATATGACAATTACACAACATCTTTCCCTGAATAACTAACTAATAAAATATGTTTAAAACATCTCTTTTAAAGAATCATTATTCTCTTATCTTTTATGGTTCTATCTTATGAAGCTCCGATACTCAAAAAATAACGAAGTATCGTGTTCGATAGTGTCCAATATCGATACTCGTCTGATACCCTCCGATACTCGTATTGAAGAGTATTTGGACAATTAATATTATTTAAAAAAAAAGAATTATCGATAAATGTCGGATACTTCTCCGATACGTGTATTAGAAAAGTATCGAACAATTAATTTTCTATGATGATAGAATTGGAGGACATCAAACTGATACAATCTGTGATTCAGCTTAAATAGTGAATGTTAGTGGATAATGTTCTTTGTGTGGTACTTATGATGTTTTTTTATAGTACTAGTTATATCATTTTTGTGTAGTACTTACTTAACTTAAGATATTATGATTTTTTATAGTACTAGTTATGTCCTTTTTGGGTAGTACATACTTAACTTATGTAATTGTCATTTGTTTGCTCAGTATGAGTAATTTGAACGTTAATTTATTACTCCCATCAGTCCCTTTTATAAGGAACAATTTGGAAAAAACACACAGATCAATGAAACTTATCTTTGTTATTAAAAATTCTAAAATTTTACAATCTATTCCAAAACTAACCTTCGTGTATTAATTTATCCTTGTCTATTGTAATATAGGAAATATGACTTTAATTAATGCATATATTTGGAATAGATTAATTTGATACAATTTAATAAGGGTAGAAATGAAATTGTAAGAATAAAGTTAATGATTGTTTCTTATAAAAATGACCAAGTTTTTTCTAAATTGTTCCTTATAAAAAGGACCAGAGGGAGTATTATTATTTATTTTTGTTATGTCTATATGTTGTGCATTTATTTATATATTTAATTTTAAATTTAATTTTTAAATAACGTATCGCGACAATATTGTATCGGAGATTTTGAAAAATTTCTCGTATCGCTGTATCGGTATCATGTCACGTATACGGGCTTTATTGGTTCTATCAGATCAACGTTTATTTTCTTTAAAATTACAAAATGCCAAAAAAATTGAATCTTTAACTAAGATTTCATTCGCTTTCATATGCACAAATAATTTTGGTGTTCTAATTTTTATTTTTAAAAAAAAGTCACACAAACTATTAGAGTTATGTGCCACGTCAATGAAATAAGGATAAATTGGATTTTAACTACAGCAAAATAGGCGAGTTTTGGTTTATCTTCAGTAAAAAAAATTGGATTATCCCACTGTAATATGAAGATTTTTTTGTTTACCCCCTCATAGAAAACATTGACCTAAGATTTCGTCATTTTGCCACATGTAATGCTAATGAGTTTTGGTTTACCCCCGACTAACCATGGCAGGTCATCATTTTTGTGGAATCTTATGTCAAAAAATTTCATAGGGTTAAAGCAAAGAATCTTCAAATTACATGGTAATCCAAAAAAAAAACAAAACTTGCCTATTTTGTAAAGGAGTAAAATTTATTTACTCATAAAATAATATTACTTCCTCTAATATTTTAGATGAAGTTGAGAGTACCATTCCGTGAGAACCAAAAGGTTAATATCTAAAAGTTGAGGCCTAAATTGCAATTAAGAAATAGTTTACCTTTTGTTGGATATTCTCAACCTTGATGAATTTTACATATCCATCATCTTCATTTGATATTAGTTTCATATTTCTCATCATCATAAAATTTCAAATTTCAATATTTATCACTCTGTTGCTACAAATTTTCCAGGAAAGAAAATCACCCTTTAGAAAATGCAAGAGTCAGAAGAAGAAAATCATGACCTTTCTAAAAAGTCAAAGCCACTAGAGGAAAATGGATTTTCCATGGATTTTGAAATTGACTTTGAAAATTTATGGCCTTTGGATCATATTTCTAACACTATGTATCCTTTTCTTTTATCAACAACCTCTGAACAACACTTTTCTCCTATTTGGACTTTTTCTGATGTTGAAGATGATAGCATTGCAGCTTCAGGTTTTGTTATTTTTGTGTTTTTGGTTTGTTTCAGTTTGGTTTAAGAATTTTATTTTTTTTCTTTATTTTGTTATTTTTGTGTTTTTGGTTTGTTTCAGTTTGGTTTTAGAAATTGTTTTTCTCTTTCTTGTTTTGATGTTTTCTTCCATTTCTTGGACTTGTTTGATGTCTTGGTTGAATTTAACTTGAATAACTGTCACTCAACTTGCTTTAATTGATTGAGAGATTCAAGAGGGTTAAGATTTTAATTTTTCAATATTTTTTATGTTGAATATATTGAATTTATATTTAGTTTTCAACATGATAAATTGCCATTATTTTGTTGTTTTTGTGTTTTTGGTTTGTATTGAATTTGGTTTACAAGTTTTGTTCAACTTCAACACGAAATAACTGTGACACCGTGATTTTGTTGAAGTTTCAAAGTCTAGTTTTTGCCAAAATCATAGTGTTAATTAATGATTCTGCCGAACTCACCATTAATCCAAATATAAACATAACTACCCTGTCACTCATCTTGCTTAATTGATTGGGAAATTCAAGAGGGTCTAAAATTAGAGTTTTGAATTTTGATGAAATTTTAACTCTTAATTTTTTTTTCTATAATTCCTGTTTTCTTGGAAGTTTCACTATTAAATGTGTATCTAAGATTTATGTTATTTTGAGTATTTATAAATGCGTCGGTAATTTGGTCTATGAAATTGTAGGACATAATCAATATGTAGCACCGACACGTTAGATTGAAGTTGTGTCCTATTTTCTTAAATTATTACCAGTGCCAGCATATGAATGTCGTGTCCGCCTGTCTACTCTGTGTCAATGCTTCATAGCTAACTAAACACAAAAAGTGTAGAATTATAAGAATCAATAAAAGTTCTAAATATGATGTTATGTTAAATCCAAAGATGTTATTAATATAAATGTAAAAGTTATTCTTAGTCCACTCAAGTGACATTTGATTCAAAACATGAGCTTTGTAGTTTATGCTGGACCTGCAGTTCTGATTGAAGCTACTACTTTCAGGTAACAACACAAAGACAGAAACCGAAAACCGAGTCGAAAATGACGACAAGAAAAAACATGTGACGCCCCACCATGTAGAAGTAGTTCCAAATTTACAAACTCTACATGGTTATTGTCTTATCAAGGAAAGAATGACACAAGCTCTTAGGCAATTCAAAGAGTTAACCGAACAGAATGTTCTAGCTCAAGTTTGGGCGCCGGTAAGGAACGGAAATCGGTATAAACTCACAACTTCAGGCCAACCATTTGTTCTTGATCCACATAGTAATGGACTTCATCAGTATAGAACAGTTTCTTTGATGTATATGTTTTCTGTTGATGGAGAAAACGATGAAATTTTAGGGCTACCTGGAAGAGTTTTTCAGCAGAAGTTACCGGAATGGACTCCTAATGTTCAATATTATTCTAGTAAAGAATATTCAAGGCTAAATCATGCTTTACATTACAATGTTCGCGGAACTTTGGCGTTGCCGGTGTTTGAACCTCCAGGGCAATCATGTGTTGCTGTGTTGGAATTGATTATGACTTCTCAGAAGATTAACTATGCTCCTGAGGTTGATAAAGTCTGCAAAGCACTTGAGGTTAGGTTTCTTTTCAACTATGCTATTGATTTCTTTGTTTATGTTCGGTGAGTGTCATGTAGCGGTTATAAGCTTTTTCGGATTCGGATTCTCTGCAATCACCGAGCCTTGTAGTTACTGCAGTTAGTAGATATCAGTCGCTGGATGGAAGTTAGACTAAGACGACTAGTAACTTGAAATATGACTCGCCTGATCTTCATCCAACGATTGAGATTCATGACTGCTGAAACTTGTTATAGCAGCTTAAAAATTTATAGAAGAATATTATGTCAAAACTTGTTATAGCAGCTTAAAAGTTTACTGCACACAAAGCTATTATTATCATTAAGAAATTATGATTTTTGAAAAAAATTATGATAAAGTTGTAAATGATAGTCAGAACTTTATGCATGTAACTAGTAAATATTGTAAATGGTCTTTAAAATGATATTATTTGACTCTAGATTAAAAAATAATCTACTTATTTGCTGATATGCTTGTAAGATTTAAGAGCTTGCTTCTCAAGTTCTATAACAACATAGATATGTTCTTATAGATTGATTGTAACAAAGATAAATCTTTCATTTTTACTAACATGTTGTAAAATGTAACATAATTACAAACATTCTTTTTGATTCCTGTTTCACCTTTTGCCAGTTTCCTTGCAGGCAGTAAATTTGAGGAGTTCCGAGATTTTGGAGTATCCATACAGTCAGGTACTCTTTACTACTACGCATGATGCGTTAAGCGTTGTCACTATAGTTTAGAAATTTGAGTGAGTATATTACAATGAACAAAAACGAGAAAACCAACATTTTGGTCCTTGAATGTGTTAAGCGTTGTTGTGACTGTAGTTCATGATTGTGTTAAAATTACAAAAACATCCATGAATGTGTTTTCCTTGAATGTGTCATTAGTTAGTTTGTTCTCGAATTTGTCTTTTGTTAGTCAGTTTAGTCCATAAAGTTACTAACAAAAAACACACTCAAAGGTGTTTTTGTAATTTCAATACTTTCAGAGACTATAATGACACTACCTCACACATTTAGGCACCAAAGTGACGATTTACTCGACCAAATACATATTTAAGTCTTTCATTAAAGATAAAATATTTATGTTATCTATTGTTATCACTCAAATAACATGGCAATTCTTATAAACCAGATTTGTAACAAAGACCGACAGAATGCATTATCCGAGATTTTGGAGATATTGACAGTGGTGTGTGAAACTCATAATTTACCTTTGGCACAAACTTGGGTTCCCTGTAGGCATAGAAGTGTTTTGGCTCATGGTGGTGGTCTTAAGAAAAGTTGCTCGAGTTTTGATGGTTATTGTATGGGACAAGTTTGCATGTCTATAACCGAGGTAGCGTTTTATGTAATAGACTCTCATACATGGGGTTTCCATGATGCATGTGTTGAGCATCACTTACAACAAGGTCAAGGAGTTTCCGGTAGAGCTTTTTTGACTCAGAACATGTGTTTCTGCGAAAACATTACTCAATTCTGCAAAACCGATTACCCTTTAGTACATTATGCTCTCATGTTTGATTTAACAAGCTGTTTTTCAATCTGTTTACAAAGTTCTCATACCGGAAATGATGAATATGTACTAGAGTTTTTTCTGCCTCCTAGTATAATTGAATTTTGTGAACATAAGGCTTTGTTGGGATCGATCTTGGCAATAATGAAACAAAATTTCCAAAGTCTTAAGGTTGCTTCTGGTTTTGAACTTGAGGAGGATGGATCAATTGAAATTGTTGAAATATTAAATGGAAGAGTTCATTCGAGGGTTGAGTCTGTTCCGATTATTCAATCTGAAAAATTATCTACTAGACATGATGATGCCTCGCCGAATATGGAGGAGGGAGTGCTTCCATTAGATCCATTACAACAGAAAGTAATCACAAGTTTTGATGACATAAATGATAGACGGATTCTTGATGTTAATACAGGTGGAAACATTGATCGGATCTCTTCCTTGGAGACAAAAACCAAAAAGAAAACCTCCCAAAGAAAACGCGGAAAAGCTGAGAAATCAATTAGTCTTGATGTGTTGCAAAATTATTTCAGTGGGAGTCTAAAGGATGCTGCAAAGAGCCTCGGAGGTATGATTTAGCTTTTTTAGGCAATATATTTGTTTTCTTCTCTCTATTAAAGTGCAATTATCTCCAAGGTTTTAAATTGCAGTTGCAGTCATGTTTTGATTCTTGATTCATCGTATAGAAAAATATGGACAAATGTGGCTGCAATTGCAACTGCGATGCTGTTCTCTATATTATTTTTTTTAGAAAAAAGTGAGAAAAGTATAAACTAAAACATAATTGTTCTTGGATTTATTCTGGCCATACAGTTTGTCCTACTACGATGAAGCGAATCTGCAGGCAGCATGGAATATCCCGTTGGCCATCACGAAAGATAAAAAAGGTTAACCGTTCCTTGTCGAAGCTCAAGTGCGTTATTGAATCTGTCCATGGTGTTGAAGGAGCATTTGGTTTGAATTCTCCAACTACAAGTCCACTCCATATTGCTTCCAGTTCCTTTAATCAACCTTCTACTTCAAACAAGTTTGAACACCAAACCGCATTAAACATAATTCCATCAGAACCTAAGATGAACGAAAATTATTTGAATGCTTCAAAATCACAACCTCAAGAACCATTTATAGGAATGCTAATTGAAGGTGCAGATAGTTGTTCTAAAGACTTGAAAAATATGTGTCCTTTAGCAGATACTGTTTTGGAGGATCAAATCCTTGAAGCTTCGAGGACTAATCCTCCATGTTTCGATTTTGCACCTTTAGCTGAGAAAGAGATGAAGATTGTGACTATTAAGGCAACATATAGAGATGATATCATAAGATTTAGGGTGTCTTTGAACTGTGGCATTGTGGAATTGAGAGAAGAAATTTCCAAAAGATTGAAACTAGAGGTAGGGACATTTGATATCAAGTATATGGATGATGATCAAGAATGGATTTTGGTGGCATGTGATGCTGACCTGCAGGAGTGCATGGATATTTTAACATCATCAGGCAGCAATATTATCAGGCTTGTTGTGCATGATATTGTGTCCATTCTTGGAAGCTCGGTCGAGATCTCAGAGTAGTGAAGAGAGGAACCTAGATTCTCTGTGCACTTGACTCGAGGTAAGTACGCAGTCAAGGGATCTTGGCTATTGGATAAAGATCAGACTGTTTGTATTCCAACTTACATAGATTGACGTTAAATAGTCCCCTGAACATAACTCGGCTGGTAGGAACGTCGCATTTCCCCACTTATTCACCACAAGGGGTGAACTTTTTAGTCACTAGGCTACTTGACAAAAAAAATGTCGACTTTAAATACAATTCATGATGAGTCATACAATCTTTATTCAAGGATTGAGATCAACAACTGCACGACAGTGGGAAGGCGGAGAATCTAGTTCCTTGAGGGAGGTTAGATATAGAAGTCCTTATTATTTAGAGCATTTTTTGTTTTCAAAAATAATTACATAAGTATCACTTTGTTATCAAATACATATACAAGAAACGGTGGAATAAAAAACATTTCCACTGTTTCTTGTAGAAATATTTAATACAAAAAACAATTATGTAATTATTAGTGAAAATGAGAATGAAAATATTTTCTGGAAAAGATAAGCTCCAATATTCTAGTGTAAATTCATGGGTGTGAGAAAAGATTGTGTATATAGATTAGTTTGTAACTAGTGTTTGGGATTCTCATAATTATAGGATGGATTGTTGATGTTTTTGGCCTCTGGACAAAAAATTCCTTTCGTTTTACCCTGTAATATCATATTTCTATTGTTTTAATCTTTTAGACACCGCTTGCATCTACTAATTGGTCTTGCCATGTGTACAAGGTGTAAATAAGGGATATTGACTTGCCATTTTTCCGACTCATCAAGGAAAAACTAATGAAGACAAAATTGTCAAGCGATCACAATTATTAAAAAAAACGACGACTAAATTTGCAATAAAAAATAGATTTTCTTCATCCCTTCAACACTGTTCATCTTATTCACCCCTTCAATACCATTGTTACAAAGTAACTTCCTATTTAGACATCAATTTTTTTTTGCCATTTGAGAGTTGCTTCGGTAGCTTGCTATCATACTAATCTGCATTGACATGTCTTACAATTTCTACAATGGTAGACCATTACTTAAAATTCGTATAAAACTCTCCAATTACTGATGGCAGCCGCGTAAATGTAAAAACGCAGTCTTCTTTGTTGCAACATGAGATTGGAATGATCGATATATAAAACAAAAGCAAAATTTGTTCCTCAAAATTCAAATGATTTTTCCTTGTTTTTGTCAAACTAACATTACTAAATCACTCTCTCAATCGCAAAGACAAAGAGGACCACAAGCTTCTTCCACTAGTCGTCCATATGACTAGTGCCACTAGAGGACGACTTTTCGTTGGTGTTATGGACAATATTTAGGTACTTGTCAAGTAGAACTTGCATTTTTTATCAAGAAAATGAAGTTGTGTAAGCTATGTTTTCATTCAAGTCATAAGTATTTAATGTTGTATGAAAACTAAGAAAACCAAAAATAATGGAATATCAAGAATGTTCAGCTCAATGATATCAAGCAAATTCCAAAGGATTAATCCTTAAACAACCCCAATAAATATTTAATTAATTCAATGTTAGTGTGTAAAAACTGCATGTAGAGATGATAATAAAATACAGACAAATACACTTTAAAATTCTGATAGTGAAACTGCTACACAGAAACAAGAGGAATAAATTAAATTCCTTTTCTACAAATAGAGCAGTTTTTACACTTGAAAAGTTCATGTCTCCCACAGATGCTATGATTGTTGATGTAAATTTGAGGTAGAAAATGATAATACTTTACAGATAACAGCCCCTGTGAATCTTGTTAGAATGTCGGCCGAACTAACATTGTTTGCAAGCATCTATATAGAACTTTGTATTCTGTCTTCTTCGGAAAATAGGATAGGGAAGGTAAGAAGTTTGTGATTAGCCTATGCACTTGTACAACCAAATCTAAAGCAGATAAAACTGTGAATAGAGATAATCACGAATTTTATAGTAATCTTCACACAGAGGACCTTCAATAATAATTTGCTGAGTACCAGAACCAGCACCCTATTTATAAAAAAAACAGTTAATGGATCAGAATATAGTTGCAACTGTAATCGAGTAGTATTTTTCTTAAGAAAAATGTAAAATTCACAAATGTTCAAAAGAAGCACTTGCCTTCTGTGTTGCATCCCCAACCTTTCGAACAGTTACATATTCACCACAACGCAAAGCCCCACCAGCAAATTCCACCTACAAAGGTTATCATGTCATGATACATAATATTCATTGTTGCACTATTATATTAAGTCAAGTTTCATGTTTCTGAACACGTGGTAACCAGCATTTCCCCAATGAGGACTACAACCATGGTTATCAGTATCTTACGATACATATGAATTGTATCTTGATTTTATACAAAATTGAACACAATTGATATGAATCCCCAGTGCGCATATATTTGGCACATGAATCTCATCTTGAATCTCGGTTCTTATGATCGATCCGGATTCACTATGAAGAATCCTGATTCATTCTAATGAATCATTGTAGCCAACTCTATATTGTCAACATCATATATAATAGGGTTAAATAAATTTTTTCTCCCTTAAAATAGAAACAGGATGCTTTCGTCCTCTAAAAATTTTCCGTTTCGTTTTTGGTCCCTAAGTAATGACCAATTTTTATGTTCATGTTGATGTCAAATTTATGACATTTTATATTAAAGATGTGTCTATGTTATGTCCATCTATTATGTCAAATCACTGTATGTCCATATTATGTTCAAAATATGTCAAGAACATGCCAAAATCATGTCCATTAAGGACCGAAAACGAAATGGAAAATTTTGGGAAGACGAAAACATCCTGTTTTTATTTTTAGGGACTAAAATCAAAATTTGACATTTTTTTGAACAAAAAACTTATTTAACCGTATAATATATATCAGCTTTTAGAATTTTGCTATGTCCCTTGTTTTTACTTAAAATTTCATTCTTACTAGTGATGTATCTTACGATTCATAATAAGATTCGATTCACAAATAAAAAAATACTTCTTCCGATTCACGTTATGAATCTTGATTTGATAACTGTTAGAAATAATATAAAATCATTGATGTAGCCTTTCCTAACAGCTTAAGCTTTTGGGACAAACGGTTATTTGACATGGTATCAGAGCCTCTATGACTAAGTGGTCTAGAGTTCGATCCCCGCTCCCCTCACTTTCTAATTAAAAAGTGGAATTTAAGCATATGGTAGGTGGACCTATGCATTATCCACGCTTCAAGCTCAAGTGGGCTCTTGCGTGAGGGGGCGTGTTAGAAATAATATAAAACCATTGATGTAGCCTTTCCTAACAGCTTAAGCTTTTGGGACAAACGGTTATTTGACAATAACCATGACTAGGATTACCAGCATGTCAATGCTAGGGAAATGAAATGGAAATCACTTCAATTACCAACAAAAAGTCGGTGTAAGAAGGAATCCGCAATTTAGTACTAAGTCTATAACTGAGGAATTACCGGAACGCCTTTGGTGGAGAGGAACTGCTTGAAATCTGCCAATTTCAAATCACCAACAAGAACAGATTTATGCGGATGAGGTGCTCCAGAAACGGGGAGAAGCGAAAGCATGTCATTTTCTGTCTTCCCTACCTCAGCATCAACCCAAGCTATTTCGTATTCTCCCAGCTGCAATTTAATTTAGAAACATTATTCAACACGATAAATTGCCTATCTAGAGAGATAAAGCTTGGTGGTCGTGGTGTGTTATATAAGACCATAAATGGCAGACATTTATATAAAATGAAACAGTTCAGACATATACTGTATACCTTTTTGAAGAGTACATTACTCATTAACTTCTCAGATAGTTGAACCTATAATCAGAAAAGCATAACATGATTAATTTTGATATCTTGGACAATTTTTCAGAAAATGTACAAAATGATGTCAATGTACCTTATAAGCACATAAATCAGAGGTAACATCAATAGTCTCTTCAATTTGTGGAGCATAAACATGAGGACAAACATTCTTCAGGCAGTGCTGCTTCAGATGGTCTGTAGCTTCAGCCGATCCATGCACCAAAACCTTCAGGAAAAAGTGAGATTCATAATTATGAATGGTACATATAAATCAGTTTAACAAGGCAATAAACACACGGGCGCGCACGCACACAGAGAGACTGCTCAGATTGAAGCTGCCAATACCGAAAACGCTATAGCAAGATGGATGATATAAACATTTGTAATATACATTTATATGACAAAAAATATATATTACTCAAAATTAAAGACTAGTACACAACTAATAGGAATCTGAACAATGAATTAATAAGTTGATAGAATTTACAGATAAGAATAGAAAATATTCAATAATGACCAACTCTACATTATGTTCACCTATTTATACAATTACCTCTATAACAACCCTTAACTACTTTAACTACTCTAATTAACTATCATTCTATAACCTAACAGTTACAGAGTGAATTTGAATATAATATAACTTTGTAGTTTAAGAAGGATCTTACAATCTTACATACTGTCAAATTCCAGTGCCTTTATATATTATAACCCTAGTTAGCTAAAATAGTACTTCCCTCGTCTCATTATAAGTGTTTCTTTTGAAGTATTTCTATGTCTCAAATTATTTGTCCCTTTAGAATATCAATGCAGCATTTATTAATTGTTTTCGACTAATATACCCACCCTTATTTATTGTTTTTCAACTCACCTAACTACGCAACTAACTACTATTAATAAGGGGATTTTAGTAAATAAAACTCATTGTATCATATCGAACTCAACACAACTAATTATTATCTTAAGAAGTGTTCGTTCAAATAGGATGCCTAACATGAGACAGAGGATGCAGTTCCGTGCCCCTACTGAAAATTGTAGCCAGAGGGTCAACGTGTTCTTGATTAAATTATTGTAACAGTGTTTTCTGAATAACGGCAATAGGGTAGTGAATTTTAACAAATTACTACTTTTCAGCGATACACGATTTAGTGTGAAGTGTTGTAAAATAGCGCAGTATAAATAGAACTGTAGCGTAGAGGAGGGATTTGAACAAACCACTATTTTCTGCTCTCCACAATTGACAACACTTTTTGCAAATCAATTAAAAATTAAAATAAGTTATTTTCGATGTCATATAGTTTTTAATGGTGGAAAGATATGGCAAACTATTATGAGCTCTGCTCTATTCCTCAAATACAAGTACGTTAATTGAGTTGAAAAGGACTAAAACGATTCATACCAGCTTCAGGGGAGCCACATGGGAGAGAATGTTCTTAATTGATCTCCCATCTGAACGACCTTCAAAATCCATGTAAACCAAGGAACACCTGACTTGGACCTGCACAACAACAAAATCAACTCCATCAGAAATAGATACATTATAAGAGATTCATAACTAATGAACTCTTAGAATTTGATTTCTACCGAACTCGACCTTAATACACACCACAAAGCTCAGAATTCTAATAAATCACGAATGTGGCTCTGACTCTAATTTATTGCATCTATTTTCGGCCTAATATATAGAACTTAGGGATAATAAGATAAAAATGTGTGTAGGATAATTAGTTTGGGAAAAAAAGTTAGTTACAGGACAAATACGAATGTAGAAAAACAAACATAACAGCATCTTTTGTAAATTATCAAAGAGGGGCGAGATTTCCAATATTTGCAAAAGTAATAAATTTTGGTGACAAAGCCAAAAATTGAAAATTATTCAACTTCAATCATCCAATCAATTTCTGAATACAACAGTAGTAAATTCAAACACAATTAAGTAAAATTACTAATCATAAGAACCGGAGGAAACATAAAAATTTAAGAAAAAGATACTGAAGCTTACAGTCCTTTCATCAGATATAACTTTTGATGGCTTTGTATCAAATATCAAACTTGCAGCACCTTCATCTAGTTTTCCATTTATATCACCACCTACCTAATAGAAAAATTAGGAAAATGATAAACAAGTATGATTATTCATAACATAAGGTTTGAGTGCAAATACCGACAAAACTTTCCATGCACAGTAGTATTTTTCATGGTTAGAAGACGAATGTCTCATATTCCATATAAAAGTCATATAAAAAACCAGTTAAAGACTAGCTTTTCCATGAGCCGAGTTTATCATATCTTATCCTTTATAAGGTTCCTACTCCTTTTTTATCTAATGATGTCATTAACCTGTATAAATGTAAATGACTAAATGTAATTAACCTTTATAAGATTTTCCTTTATAAGGTTGTCTACAGTAGACTAATAAGTCTTATTGGAGCCTATCAGCCTACCATTCCTTGGACCCTGCAAGGTGGGAGTTTTATAGCACTAGGTTGTCTTTTATTTTTATGTTAGTAACCATTGTGTTTGAAACGTCTTCATGTGAAAAATAAATTCATCATATTCCACCAAATGAAATGTATCACTCAGAACGGAAACATGATATAAACAATAATGTCATATTTCACTGTGAAATAGATATTTATGTTGAAACTGGGAAGTCATGAGGTTGATAATTTTAAAAAGGAAATTTACATTGTTTGCTGTCTGATCCATGTCTTCCTCCTTAATTACATAATCATCTGGATTTATGACTTCACCAAAATCATCCCATTCTGATGTATTCTCATAACAGGGAAACATTGGGGCAACACTGGTAGAAGGGGGAACAAATCCATCAATAAATACATCTCGGTATCCTCCATTTTTCTGAACAGCCACTGCAAGTGCAAATTAAACTACTTATGGGGGGTTTAAAGAAACATTGCAAAATAAAATACAAAAGTCCAAAATACACACACACACACTCACCTGATATGGTTAAGGTAAATATAACATGATTACATTATACAAATTGCATTCTAATGTAACATTAGCCGGTTCATAAAATAATGATAAATGTTTCAGAAAGGGGGAATCTAACAAGTAAATGCAGTTTGTTTAATAGATTTAATTGGCTGTTTTGTTTTCACACAGAAGGGAATAGATGAGAGATATTTATTATTTTGTTTTAGCACTCAGAATGTGTAGAACTTCTCAAGACTCAAAACCAGTTGAAGACAAAATAGATACAGCTAACAGTAGAAAATTTTCAAATATGCATGACCCAAAATGACAGTTAAAACAAAAAAGAAAATTATTATGATGAGGAAACACGAGTGGATAATTCTGAATACCTAAGTGAATGCATTTAACATTAAAACAAAATCAAAACTTTTGTCATATCTTGTACTTAAAGGATAACAAGAAAAGGAAAACACTTCTAAAGATTAGCTCCAAAATAATTTATACAATTCATACCTTCAGGTGATGGTTGATTATTGCCAGTATCAATGATCATTGGATCAATAGTATTATTATCAGCCCCTTGAGATGCTTTCAATTCTTCCTCTTTCATAAGACTGGCTTTTAAAGCTTCTTCTTTCTTTATTCGGTTTTGCTCTTCCTCATAGGCAATTAGCTCTTCGCCAACCAAAGGAACTCGCTTGGACACCGTGACTTTGACAGCTTTTGGAGGTGGATCAGCCTGAAGCATACGCGCTAGCGTGCCAAACTATGCATTGAAATCACATGAGGATCAGTTGAAACATAAGATAACTGTTGAAACGTGTCATTGGATGGTAGCAAAGTAATTTCAGTTTGAATAAGTCAAAGCAGAAAACTACAATAACAAACAAATATTTATAGTATTTAAAGAAATTATTTAATTGATATGCAGTGACAGTGTCAAGATTTTTACACAATCAATTATAATTGTTGGATCACTAACAATATTTGACTAAAATCATATATACCTTAACAATTATACAAAGAATAATTTGTGTATACTAGATAGTCTATCAAAATTAATCTTTTAAAGAGAAAAATACATCAGAAATAAAAAATAAAATAAAAAAGATCGAACAAATACATCAAAAATAAAATTGCCTATGATCCTTTTATCATTCTCGCTGACCGAAAAACGTAAGACAAACTCTCAAGCAATATTAGCACAAATATAAAGAATTATTGTTATAAAAAATAATTTGAAATATTAATAAGGGTTAATGGGATAAAAAGATACAATCTGCTAAAATTCAAAACACACAGATAATAAAAAGGAAAAATATGGGAAATAAGAAGGATTTGAGCATGTGCGTGGTTGAAAAGATTGTACATTAGATTCAGATAAGAGCATTGTTGGGAGCTGTTATTATGTTATGTTGGAAGCCATAATTTGAACTGTAGACCTGCTTCTCAAAAACACACTGACTTTTAAGCTTGTTACATCAAAACATTTTCTCACAAAAAAAGATTGAAACTAAATTTGACAAATGTTGGGTTTATTGAGGCAACAGTAGATCCAGCCAGACATGACCATCTAGGCGAAAGAAATGATTGCTGGAAAATCACCAAAAAAGTTGAACACCACCTCTGAATGTGGCAGAGGGAGTCCTGCAGCAACGGTCATTGAAAATGGTGGCTGGAGAGAAGCTCACGTGCAGATTTTGGAGCTGCATGTGGAACAGGAAAGGCAGCAGCATGCAGAATCGCTTGGGGAGGCCGTTGGCGACGGGAAAAGCATTGTCGATCTCGCCGAACTATTTCGCAGTGGTTAGTGACGGGAAAAGCACCGTCGGACTCACCAAACTATTCAGCGGTGGTTGGCGACGGGAAAAGCACCGTCGGACTATTCTGCGGCAGTTGGTGGTGGTGTGTGGCTAGCAAATTGACAACACTATTTGAAGAGGGGAGGGCAAAGGAAGGTTGCTAGAAAGAGGGTGATGCCGGTGGCAAGTTGCCACCGGCAACGATAGTGAAGCACAGAGTCAGGTCAGAGTATCGGAACCTGCTCTGATACCATATAAGATTATGTAAAACTGTGTATTTTGCAGTTGCATCCATATTGCCCAATTTTTTGAGATTCCACTTATGAACCATCTCAAAAATTTACTCTTAAAATGGCGAATAACGTTTCATTTTCTTGAGCATGATTCCATAGTTGATTGACCAAGTAAATGTCGCGAACATTACCCATCGTTGTTTGACAAGCCAGCTGATACTGATAACTCGGATTTGAAAATGGAAATTTCTTTAAACGTTCGATATACATACAGCCTACGCTGCACCAACATGATGTAATGTTTCGCGATATCTCCACAGATGACTTCACAATCCAGGTTCAACGACTTCGATACTTCAACTGCAACATGAAATATTGAAGTCGCTGAATCCGGATTGTGAAGTCATTTGTGGAGATATCGTGAAACATGACATTATGTTGGTGCAGCGCAAGTTGTATGTATATGGAGCGTTTAAAGAAATTTTCATTTTCAAATCCGAGTTATCAGCTGGTTTGTCAAACAACAATGGATAATGTTCGCGACATTTACGTGTTAAATCAACTATGGAATCATGCGTAAAAAACGTGAACATTATTTGCCATTGTAGGAGTGAATCATGTTTTTGAGATGGTTCATATGTGGAATCTCAAGATATTGGGCAATATAGCTGCAAGTGCAAAACAGAGTTTTACATAATCTTATATGGTATCAGAGAACGTTCTGATACTCTGACCTAACTTTGTGCTTCACTATCGTTGTCGGTGGTGACTTGCCACCGGTATCACCCTCTTTCTAGCAACCTTCCTTTGTCCTCCCCCTCATCAAATAGTGTTGTCAATCTGCTAGCCACACACCACCACCAACTGCCGCAGAATAGTCTGGCGAGTCCGACGGTGCTTTTCAAATAGTAAGCTTCGATACCATGTAAATTTTTTGTGTATAGAGGAAAATCACACACCTTCTATTTATAATGATCCTGCAAGGCCCGTTTGGTGCACAGGATAGAGAGGCTGGATATGATAAAATTATCCTATCATATTCAGATCCCTTGTTTGGTGCACCAAATGGAAAGGATAAAATAAACCTATTATCTATCCTATTGAGCTTTTGTTATATTTATCCTTATTTTAAGCTAGGTTAGCAATAGGATATGATATGCTAATCATATAATCTCACGCTAGTCTCTCTCTCCGACTCCTCTTGAATGCATTTTAAAGATTTATTTATTCTATTTACTCACCATATTTTGCCAAAGTCTGACATTTTCTATTTTACTATATATTACAGTATATATTACCATATGTATTACTATTGCTGGATTGCTCATGTATTACTGTATGATTTTTTTTAATACTGAACGTGTTGCTTGATTGCTCATCACATATAAAAAAAATTTGTATAAAATAATTTTGTCATTACTCATTTTATTTTTCTTAATGTTAATTAAAATTATAAAATTATTTGTTTTTATAAAAAAAATGTATTTGCTTCATAAGAATAATTTTGTCATTTAAATATAACATGTATCTTATCATGTCAATATCAAGTGTGCACCAAACACATGATAGGATATGTGTTTATCCTGTCACTATCCTATCATATCTCTATCTAGCTTCTTATCCTATCCTATCTCTACCATATCCTGCGCACCAAACGGCCCTAAATGTCTAGGAAGTTGTGATGACTAAGAATACTAACAAATAGCCTAGGATGATGTAAAGTCAAGGAATAGTAAAAACACACTGACTTTTAATACTATCCCTTGGGTTCCTTGACCAAGAGTAGGAGTTTTTCCAATGAAGTTCAATAACAAGAATACTAAAACACATAAATACATGAGACGTGTCTTTTTTCTTCTAAAGAGTATACCTGGCCTTTTTCAGTAAAAAGCACAAGATTCTTGACATCATTCCCCCACTCAACAAATATATCATGTGAAAAACCTGCTTCCAAACTTGCCATGGATGCTAGAACAACCTATACAAAATACATGTATCCAAATCAGTAAGGAAGCAGGTCAGATAAAAAATAAGCATACAAATTATTCAACCTTTGGACCATCAGGAGCATTGTCGAGGTCAGCCTTGTTAACCAGAAGTGTGATATTCCTGCAGGTAAGCATTACAGTTTATTTTAAACACAAAATAAATATAGCACCTAAAATATGAGGATATTAATTATCTGTTTGATAAATATACATGAAAGACCCTCAAAGTGTGACAATGTGTAGGTTATTAAAGCTCACTTTTCACCCATGATTGAACAAAGAAAAGAAACTAATAGTGTATAAGGTTGGAAATGCCAAGCAATAAGGAGGTATGGTAGCATTCCCTAAAATTGACATCAATATCTTGCTCTCAATATAATTAAAAGTTAACGAAGATGTCACTTACTTCAAAAGAAATATATTTTCACGAGTTTGTTCAAAAGACTTCGCTATGGAATCGCTCATCCACTCCAGGAAACTCTTCACATAATCAATAGTGCTAGATGAAACATATGTAAGAAAATATATAGGATAGTTCAAGTTTTCATCCGCCCAATACTGCAAAATCAAAATCTGATGTCAACTCGTGCAGGAAAAAACTGAGAGAAAGAGTAAAATCATTTTTTTATTGTACTGACCGATTCTAACATCAGGATAAGTTCCAAAATTCGTCCGGCAGTGTCAACAGGTAGTAATACATTGCCACCAGCCCTTAGAGTCTTCTTTAAAATATCTATATAACCAACAAGATATATGATCAGAAAAAACAAAGCACGTAGTCTACACAGTTTTCTAATTTCATGATCAATATTTTTTAGTGCATTTATGCCTTATTTTAGAAAAACTAAAAATTAAAACGTACATCTTAGTTCTGTCATAGTGCTGCAATTATAAGATTTAAAAGTTGGTTACCTCCAAATTCTTTGTCCTTTTGACGTCTATAAGGCTGATTGTTCAAAGCATTATAAGCATCGGTTATTAGAACAGCTGGCCGAACAAAAGAACCTAGAACAGTTCCATTCAAATGCCTAATGAAAATTAGATTGATAAGTAGCTTCCTTTCTGCTCGCCAAGAACATATAAAATCAATTTGGCCAAAGGTTTACCTTTCTTTCCTGTGATTGAAATCAACAGCATATATGACATCCTCACCATCCTTTGTAATTTTCCATATCGTACCTCCCAAAAGATGTCCAGCAACATGTGGTGCAATCACAATTCCCTCTCCCTTGCCTAGTAGTGGTTAAAATGCCATTGAAGGTAACAAACATATAAGTTGAGGGGGGTGGATATTTAGAAGTTGTTAAACATGGTGGAAGCATGTCAGAATCAGAAAAGACCAAAACAACAGTGGTCCCTTTTACATAAAAATTCGACAATATTTTATGATGCATATTTTTATGCATTGGTAATGCATAATTTAATTTCACAGCATCAATCATATTATGCATTTATATCGTTCTAACTTTTACGGCATTGATAAATATTTCATATTGAGGAAACTGTTTAGATAACACAAACAATATGCAAAAATGTAATAATTATCTTCTGGATTTAAAATTTTAAACATCAGAAACTAACCTATATTTGTACGGATTTGGATTCTCTACATTCAAAAATCCTATATTCACCTACATTTAGTTTATTTTTTAGGTCAAGTTGTCATTACCACCTACCATACTTTCTGTCTCCATTTTCTCTCCTAACATATTTGCACTAAATGTCAGTGAATGTAGAATTTTTAAATGTAGAGAATCTAAATCCTATTTGTACACATCGGGGGGGGGGGGGGGGGGGGGTAAGAAGATATTAGAGGCAAAAGAGTGAAACAAAATGCATACCACTGCTTAAATATATCACATTTAAATTTAAATGCTTACCTGACAAATGATGATTCTGAGAGTATGTTAGCCTTGTTACACTTTGGAAAGCAGAATCAATGTCATCTAGAGTGAACAGATCAAACTCTGATACTTGCTGCAAAAGAATGAGATATCTGAAGTCAACCAAACCATTTTGCTAAATAACATGTGCATTTCGAAATTCTAGTTAGTTATAAAATATGCAAGCTTACAGACAAGTACACAGCTTACAAACTAAAATCGAGTAAAATATACATTTTCGAAATCCAACACAGCTTACAAACCAAAATTGAGTAAAACATCTCCCTCTAGATAGTAAAAAAAAAAAAAACAGAATGGAATTTCACCTTTCTTGAGAGAAATTGGTCGTACATAGTGAGAAGTCCCAATCTATATACAGGCTCAGTTGAATAAACAGGAGCAGACAGTCCAAGCTGCTTTATGGCATAAGGTAAGGCACCAAGGTGAAGTGTATCAGGGTGTGAAAGTAAAACAGCATCTATAGTTGATGCTACCCTACATATCAGCCACACAACCTCAATAAGGAATCAAAAGCAAAAAAAAACACAAACATACATACTAAACATTAATTGTAAGTTAAAAAACCCTATTTCCGATAAAATTAAGGTTTGACTAATACTACTGACTATAACTAAGGAATTCAAATATCACCTAAGCTATGTCAAATATCACCTAACTAGACTAATAACAGTCAATTATTGATAATTAGACATTCCTATCCCACCTATTTCGAATAACCGTTAATTAAGAAACCCTAATTCCTACAAATTAGGGTTTGACTAATACGACTGACTTTGACAACAGAATTCAAATTTTCTCTCCTAATCCCTTTCTCATTATAATCATAGCATCACCCATCCCACCGTAAAAAAACAAAAAATCAAATCTCCTTCCATCTACTTCTGCTTGTGTCCATAGTTCTAAATTGCATTATGCAACCGCAATATAATGGTTTTGAAGGTACATGTATCTGCAATTCTTAGGGCACCATAAGAATTGTCATTCCCAGTACAACCTAAGCATGTCACTAATCAACACTCACTTTGGAGCTGAAAATCAAACCAAGTTAAAGAAACAAGGATACCCACATGAAAAATTCAACTTGTTTCTAGCTATCCTAGAGTGAAGAGCAAAAACATGAAAAAAGTTTTTTTTTTTGGGGTAATGGAAGATACCCATTTGAGGGAAAAGAAGAAAGAGAGTAACCTGGAAAGGGGTTGAAGAAGAGAAGGGTCAAAGTGGTCATTCCAGCCACAATCAATGAGTAAATTGAAGCCATCAATGGAAACCAAGTAAGAAAGAGGGTTTTCATTGTACACTCCACAAAGTGGTGTTACTTGCACTGATGTTCCCATGTTGATTTCTTGCCTTAGCTATGTCAAATTAGTAGAAGGCAATGGCAATGGCAAAAACACATGCTGTGAGAAACGAAGCAAAAAGAAAAACCTGAGTTAGAGTCATTCAGACATTTGAACAAACACCTTATATACATGAAAGTAAATAACAGAAACAATGGTTTATTACAAGATGGTAAAATGTTGAAACCGCGAATCTCCGACTGCTACTACGGCTGAGAGAACGGTGGTTCAGTGCGGCTAGGGTCCAACAGTAAACACGCAAAACTGCAAGGGAGTGAGAAGTTTAACGAGTGAGAAAGAATGTAGGCGCATTTGAGAAAAAAAATAATAATAATTCTTGAGTTAAAGTAGTCCGTGGTATAAATGGAATTTCCTATATATGAATTTAAAAAATAAACTTTTCTTGTAAAAAGCATGTAGTAGTTGATTGAGATATTAAAATACTATTTTGACAAAAAAACAATTGAAGATTTTAAATGATTTTATATGATGTATTGATTTTGTGATATTTTAAAAGACTTTTTATAATTACAATTTTTAACACATGATTTTAATGGATTTCTAACATAGATTTTCAAGATTTCAGAGTATTTTACGGATTTTTAAGATTTCAAAAGATTCGATATATATACTTTTTAAAAAAATAATATATTTTAAACAAAAAAATGAAAAAAGATTATATAATAAAATTAGTGTAAAAAAATGATAAATATATTAAAATGTTTGAAATATTATATATATAGAAGATAAAAGAATTTAATTGTTGTGCACTGTCGGCATAATACTTTTTCACACATACATCCAATAATATACCAACACATCATGTATTGTGTTTAAAAAAAAAAATTATGTGTAACGTTCATTAAATGATGTGGCAACACATCATTGGATGCATGTGTAAAAAAAAATTACACTGACGGTGCACAACAATTAAACTCAAAATAAAAAGGGATAAATATGTGTCTGATTCCTGTAAATATTAAAAGTTTCGTTTTTAGTCTCCAAAAAAATATATTCTAATATTAGTCCCCGAAAAATTTCTGTTTCCAAAACTAGTCCCTGCTATAAGTTGGGTTAACGGTAGCTGACGTGGCACTAGGGACCAATTCAGGAAATGGAAAAATTTTGTGGACTAAAAACAAAACTTTGAATATTTACAGGGACCAGAAACGTATTTATACCAAATATTTATGATTAATTTTAATTTTAATTTCAAGAATTTTGCAAAAACATAAGAAGTATTTAAATAAAATATTTATGATTAATAAATGAAAACAAAATATTTATGATTAATTTATGTAAATTCTATAAAACCTCCACCCATAAAAAATTCGAGTTTTTCTATATTAGGAGAATTTTATATTATTAAACAAATAAATCTTTATATAAGTTGGAATACTATTTATCATTTTTATTATTATTATTTGCTCATTCTTTTTCCAAAAAATTTATTTTAAACTGCCAAACATAATTACCTAAAAGAAATAGAGAATTACTCCATTTTACAAATGTGAAGTACTCCATTTCATATATTCAAAGTTTTAAGAATTTTTTGGAAGTAACGAGGTTGATTAGATAACGAGATGAAAGAGTAAACAAGTGAATCAATAAGATACAATTTTGGGTTTCATTCTTAGTTTTTACTTTCAACAAAAAAACAACTTTGGAAGCTCCGCTAACTTTCGAGCGACAACAATTTTCGTCATTCGTGTTGTTTTCCTTTTCGGGTTAACCCTTTGTATTGTCTAGAGATGAGACATGGTTGATGTTTTACTTTTCTAATTAGCTTTTGTATTTTGCTTGTAAACTTGGTTGCTTGTTGCAGATACCTAATGATTAACTTGCTTTTCATTATTTATATATTATTTTGGCTTCTTGAACAAAACAAAAAATCAGGACGGATGAATAGTTGAATACAAATATGATAGTCTAACAAAATAAAATTTTCTATAAAATTAGTAAATTTTTATTTTCATTCCTATACATATATGAAAAAATTACATGTTTTCATCCTCAAAAAATTTCTATTTCATTTTTAGTCCATAATTGACAAAACAAAATTGACATGTTTTTTACGTCGTTTGAACATAATATGCACTTATATAGATTTAACACTTATAAGCTAAAAAGCCTAAAAGCTTTGTTTGGTAACCGTTTTTAAAAAAGAGCTTATAACTGATTTTACTAGCTTATAGCTTATTTTTCAAACGCTATTTCAATTTTCAAGTAGCTTATGAGCTTATATCTTATCATATTTTCTTCCAATTTTATCTCTATCATCTTCCTTGAAAAAAATTAATATTAATTAAAATGTCTTTTTTATGTCATTTCACACTTATAAGCTAGTTCAACCGCTAATTTTACCAAACACTATAAATTCAATCAGCTATCTTATTTTCTATAAGCTATCCGCCATAAGCTCATTCGTTATAAGCTACCTTATCAGTTATCCGCTATTTTTTACCAAACAGAGCTATAGGACATTTTGAACATAAGAATGTCATAATATTAACATTAAAATAAAAGAGAAACTTTTTTGGATGAAAACATTTGCTTTTTTTTATAGAGATTAAAACCAAAATTCCCTAATTTTATAATTTTACAGGGACTGAAAACGTATTTAACCTAAAAAAATTAATTTTAAGAAGCAAAGAAATATAGAGAAGAATATAAAATAGTGAGAGAAAATTTTGAGCTTTCTAGATAATGAATAAGATTCGACGGTGGGATTTTGGGAAGGCAAAACAATTTGAATTTGTAGGCATACATCGTACAGTGAACCAATAAGACTTAACGAGCACCCAAACAATTGAGAGGACTCGACCACCACATATGAGTGTTTACACCAATATTAACATGATAGGATTGCAACCACCATAACAAATGTGTTTTGACTTTGTCTAGTGAATTGTATTTTCCTCCGACTTTGAAAATTTTATTATTCCGCTCATTCGACATAACCCAAACACAACGTATAATTTTCCCTTTATATATTTATGTATAATTTGGTTTTTAATTATTCTATTGAGTTAGATAATTGCGAAGGCCCAATCGAACATCAATCACTTCACGAAAGATATTGATTCAATAGCCAACTCCAAAACAAAGGAGTTTATTTGAGATTTTGGACTAGTCCGAAACCTAGATGCATGCTTCCTAGGTTGGTTGAGAACGGGTGCTAGTCTCTTGTGCTTTCATCTTAACATTCATTGGTGAAGGCTCAAAGATGTTATATACATGAAGATTGAAAAATTGTTTTTACATAGAATGAAAATATGAATGTCGTAAGATTTCAAGGATAAAATAGTAAATTGATTTTAATATCCCTCCTCTCTCATTCTGAACCAAAAATATATTTAATTATTATAAAATCACTTCGCTCTCTTCCCTTCCCCTCACCCTCTATTAAAATCACACCCCTCTCTTCATTTGAACCAAAAAGACATTAAATATATACACTTTGGTATAAACTAGAAGGTCTAACTAATTTCTCAGGCGCAAGGGCCATTGCACTTGAACCAAGTGTCTTTGAAAAATTCAAATATAAGAAGAACCGGTAAGTTCAAGAACAAAAGAGTTTGTCCAATAATATAAAGTATAAACTGATAAATTGATTCAGTTCATGAATGCAGCAAGCACCATAAATTATTGTTGCTATTCTACTAGTGAAGGACATTTAGTTAGCTTAACCACACCTTAGTTTTCAATAAATATAATTCTTATAAAGATTTACCCAAACTCAATGGCACAACTTCCCATGCCTACAAGTTGGTTCTTGAGATCCTTCAGGTTCCACCGACTCAGTATAGTTGACTTCTCACAAGGCCTGTAACTTGATGAAGAAGCTATCCGGTTCTTCATCTTAGGTTGGAAATATGGCAACCAAGTTATCCGGATCTCCTCTAAAAGTCTTGCATTTTTTAAAAGATACTTGGCGAATAGGAATCCAAATCATCAAAATTTGAAATGTGAAGGATCTTGAGAGAAGATTTGAAACAAGGAGGCACTTGAAGTAACTCATTGGGACAGTTATCCGCGAAAGTCTTCATGCTCTACATAAGAATCAATTAACAAGTTAATGGATGAAAATAATATAATTGTTTTAACCTTGAAATGAAACAGGTAGATTAAGAAGAATGTACCAGAGGTAAAACAAGAACCTCCAGTTTAGGACACCTTAGGATGGAATTCATTAATTTACTTTTAGCGAAACCGACAATTTCTAAATCCAGACAAAGATGTATCAAATTGTGGAACTCGGGAAGTCGAAGATGATCAACCTGGTACTTGGGAAGATGGAGATGATCAATTGGATAGAGCTGATCCTTAAAAAAAAACCGAATAGAGATAAGGCTAGAAAATGAAACAAAAAATTAAAAAGATTAAAAGCCTATCTACATAATTAAGTTAGGGAATACATACATTAAAAAACATCTTTGATAGCGTGAGAGATTTGACACCGGCAAGTATGGTTAATAGCAGTAGTGAACAAGGAGGAAGACTTTGTCTACGTTGTTGTGGAATTTGTAAGTCAAAAGCAATATATGCGTCAAGTATGGAGGTCGGGAGGTTAACAATTCAAAATTGTATTGCCGGAAGACTCGTACAAGTCAACGATAAAAGATTGACAGCGTCAATCTCGACTGAATAATTGTAGAAATCACTATTATTAAAGCAATAAGGGTCAATATGTATGGTCAAATTCCTCAATGTGAAAATAGCAATGGCGATCTTCTTTATATCGAACCAATAACAATGATGTAAAGTCAAATCTTGTAGGAGAGGGCACCTAGATAAAAATTGTTCAAGTGACTCATGACTTGTAAAGGTAGCGTATGAAATACTCAAAGTCTTGAGATAGGGAACGTAATACCAATAGTAGGAATAGTTTTGGCAAGTTGTAAGGATAGTTCAGTCAATGATGATGAATATACATCAGGTTGTATAAAAGATCGGTTCACAGAAACCGAATTTTTATTTACCCCCCAATATTCTAATTTTGCTCCTATAGGAAACTTCGGTTTGCAGGAATCAAATTATTTTTAGTGCAAATTCAGAGGAATTTCGATTTTTAAACACCAATGTTTTTTGCAAGGGCAAAATTGAAAATTTAGGGGTAAAAAAGAAACACAGAGGGGTCGGTTGAGAAACTTTCTTATATAATAATCATGTAGCAGATTTCACTAGATTGCATGATGTGGTGTCCACAACACCTGCAGCAGATAGAAAGAGAGTTAAACTGGTGGCATTGGTGCAATGAATAAATTTGAGGGGGTTCATTTAACAAAATGATATCATTATTAGCCTAAAATAAAAAATTCCAGGAGAATCACGTGAATCTGGCTCTGCCACTATGTCCGAGTTTAGCTCATGAAGACTTATTTAGTTATTTCCTTTCTTGTGTTGGAACTAATTTTTGACTTTAAATCTTATGTTATATGTTAGTTCGTGTTATATGTGATGTAATACTTATGTACTTGTCATACTTTGTTGGGACAAAAACTTCTGTTATAATCTTAGGGAAATACTTATTTGCAAGAAAGAGTAAAAACAAGAATGACAAGAATACATCTCAATCATCCAGTAATCCCATAATTCCTATTAAAATATAAATTAAATTTATAATAAATTAAAATTATCCTCTAAAATAATGACATGTGTCAATTCTTATCTTTCTTACTCAAATTCTTTCTTACAAAATAGCAATGCTCATAATTTTAATGTATCCGGTGCTAATGTATGTTTGACGTGCATCTAAATATTCTAGACAATTTTTAGCATGGATGTTATAGTTTGTATGGAGAGTGTGAATGTAGTCACTACTCCGGATCCTGATACGTCGTATGGTGCTCATCTTTCATTTTCATACACACAAACAAACTCTCTCACTAACTACTACGCAACAAAATATCACACACACACACAGACACACTCGTGTAGTTATCCTTCTCTTTCTTCACTTTCTTCTTCTCATCTCTGCAAAAGAACCATTTTCATGGCTTCAATTTCACCCACATGTTCTCCAACTTCACTTCAACTTCGATTAGCATTCAATGCCACCAAATTTCCCCCTTTTTATCAGGTGCGACTTAGCAACATCAAACATCGTGTTCGACCACTTCGCTCCGTTCCTAACGACTCCAAAGGCACTCAATCGGTCGATGGATTCTCCGGTTGGTCCGATTCAGCAACTGGTGAACAGGGTAATGATTCCAAGAACAAGAAGGAATCATATGGAGGTATGTATGGTTCTTGAAATTCTACTTCTTGTTCATAATTGAAGACGGTTATTTCAATTTAAAGAAGAAAAAAAATGTATTTTTTATTTTATTTTATTTGAATTATGCCAATATGAAATAATAACTTAGAAGATTCCCAATTATTGAGTTTTGTTGAATTACATCATCATCTCTGGTAAGTAGATGATGGTATAATTCAGCAAAATGGAAGTGATTGAATGTAACCAACCACATGTATGAGAATCGTGTCGGTGTCGTACACAAATGATTGGTATTACATAGGTTATATGCTAGCAATTAGGCTTGGATTAGTTATGGAATCAAGACATTAAAGTATGGGTCATGCTAACTAGGGGCATTTGTTAAGGAAACCAAAACAAGTAAGTTCTGTATTAAAAATAGTGTTTTCTATATTTTTAAAAGGATAATTACGTAAGTTCCACGGTCATTTTTCTAGATTTGGTTACTTAACTAGTGTCTCAGGGGCACTAGTTAGCATTTTCTTTAAAGTATTTATCTAAACGGACATTTGATATATTAATTAATAACTTGAAATGTTAACCAACATGGATATGGTGTGATACAATTGGTAGATAATCCGGTAAGCATGTGGTTGCTCTAGAGCTAGGCCCGTGTGTATGTAAAAATATTTGTTGAGAGGTCAATGCCATGAATGAGTTATAGTACTTTGAGGGATTAGTCCTCGGGTTTTAGATAGGGATACAATGTGTTTAACTTATATCTTGAAATTATATTTTCTAATAAATTATTTTTTATTCTTTAAGGCTTTTTTGCGACTTCGGAGAGGAGGGGAGGGTTTTAAAAAATAGGAAGAAACAAGTGGAAGCAATAGAAGAGTTTGGAGGGTACATTTTTCTTCATAACACAAAAACTTTCTAAATTGGTGGAACTCGAATGTTGTATTGGAGGGGGGTTTTGTAGGGTTTCAGAGGGTTTATATGAATTCTTTAGATTTAATTCATATTGTTATAATATTCTTTTAATTAAAAATATATTAATCATAAGCATTTTTATTTATCATTGTTAACTTTGTGATAAACTCATGAATATTGAGTGACAACTCTAAACTGATTCAACCGAATCTTTCTCAGTTTTGCATTTATGAATTCTGAACAGTTACAATGGATATGAGATCTATTTATAGATCTCTTGTAAGCTTTAAATTCCTAACTGATTCTGTTAGGTTGTTCCTGATTTTTAGGAGATAGTTACAAGGGATTGTTACCATGTGTGAGGGTGTACAATAGATAACCTAGATACTAGCTTAGGTAAGGATATTTCCACTCACTGAAGTGTAGCTGGAGCTATGCTTTACTATCCCTCTGCAAGCTTAAGCTAAATCGAGGGGGACAGCATGGTGTCCATCACAACTTGGATCTGTGAACTCTTCAAACTTAATAGGGGCCTTGGTCAAAACATCAGCACACTGAAGGTGGCTAGGGATACGAACTACTCTGAGCACCTTTTCCCAACACTGTAAGTAGGGACTGAATCCACAAAATTTCTGAAGTGACAAGGGAAAAGCTCCTATATTCAGCCTCAGTGCTAAATTTTGAGCTTCAAGTGGTTTATCCATGAACTGACATACTTTATTGACTGCAAAGCGGATGTCAGGCCTAGTAATAGTAGCATACTGGATTGCTCCTACTACTGATCTAAATAATGTTGCATCAGTCATGGGCTCAGACCCTTCTTTAGAGAGTTTGCAGTACCCAGCCACCATGGGTGAGGGAAGGGGTTTAGCTTCCAGAAAAAATGTTATTCTTCACCAATAGATTTCTGATGCATTTGCCTTGAGAGAGGGACAAGTAACCTGGGAGCCTGTTTGAGGCCATAAATTGCTTTGTACAACCTGCAGATCAGAGACTTGTTAGCTGATTCAAACCCAGGGGGTTGTGTCATGTACACTTCTTCATCCAAAATGCCTTTGGACAAATTCAAGGTGAGAATGGTAGGCTGATAGGTAGCTCAGTCATCCAGTGGAATGGTAGGGACGTAGTCCTTCTTGAACCTGTGGTAGCAGATGGAGGCGTGTCGATGCTGCACACTTGACACTGAGTGTTAGAACCACCTCCATGGCTGCCATGACCACCACAGTCTCCAGGACCACCACAACATCTGTGGGAGTAATTGGATGAATTTTCAGCGCTATCAGTGTGAGCAACCTGAGCTTGATAAACTCATGAATATTTAGAGAGAACTCTAAACTGATTCAACTGAATCTTTCCCAGTTTTGCATTTATGAATTCTGAACAGTTACAATTCATATGAGATTTATTTATAGATCTCTTGTAAGCTTTACTTTCCTAACTGATTCTGTTAGGTGGTTCCTTATTTTCAGGAGATAGTTACAAGGGATTGTTAGTATGTGTGAACACATCACTTAAGTGTAGCTGGAGCTATCCTTTAATAATCATTCTCTATAAAAATACTCTCTCAAAAATGTGAAAGATTTCTCTGTTAGTGGCAGTAGCTATTCCACACTACTTAATAACACTTTTGACATAGTTTGCTTTCAGGAGTTGTGGGAGTAGGAGTGGCTGGAGTCCTTATTTTTACAGGGCTTACTTTCGTTGCCTTATCTCTTGGAAAACGAAATAGTTCCAGTAAGTAATCCTTCCTTCTCTCATGTGATTTATCATCATGTTTTGTTGATTAGTAAGTTTGTTTATGATAACTGAATTGATACAGGACAGGAGCAGCAAATGAACCCTTTGACAACGCATCAGGAGGTGATTTTGTCTTCTGACGATCGCGATGACAATATTACTGGACAAGTAAATGTTGAGAACACGTTGGAGCCAGAAAATGGTAAACTGGAAGGTCAGATAGATGCATCCCGAGATTATTCATCTCCCGAGTCCGATAATATTCAAGGTGACTATAAATCTGTTGATGATTCTGATATAGGATCCGAGTTGGTATATGATAGTAAAAACACCTCCAATGGTATCAATGATGCCACTAAGCATATATCTATTCAGGAAGACTTGTTGCACGAGTCTGCTCGTGATGACGAGTTAATTGTTCCCAGTGAAAACCAAATACCACTTCAAACCGAAAAAACTGTTGATTCTTTTAGTGCTAATGAACTTAGTGATTTTGATGTCAAATCGACTGTAGATACAACAGAATCTACTGCATATCTTAAAGAAAACCAATTTAATGCTGAACCAGGAAACTTACCCAATTACGATGGTAAGCCACTAGACATTAATAATGAGCAGCAGGATGAAATAACCATTTCAAGTGGGAGTAGAAATTCTGATATTTCCGAAACCTCATCTGGTTTAGGTGCTGATAATAAGACTAAAACTGCTAGTACCGTGGTAAATCCTGAGTCAAACAACACAATTTCAGATCCTAAGATTTTAAGTGAAGATGATCAAGACAATATTGACCTTAACAAAACTTCAAAGGTCTCATATGAGGGAAATAAGTCATCCTTCGAAGAGCAAAGTATCTCTGGGAATGACCTTTTAAGTAAATCAGTATTCTCACCATCAACCAATTCATTGGTAGATGATCAAGTTAGATATGAGAATAATGAGGTTAATAAAGATATAACTGAATCTCCAAATTCTGGATCCATTTTCTCTGCTCCTGGCATTCCTGCTCCATCAGTAGTTTCTGCAGCTTTACAGGTGCTTCCTGGAAAGGTTTTGGTTCCTGCTGCTTTTGATCAGGTTCAGGGACAAGCACTAGCTGCATTGCAAGTTTTAAAGGTAAAGACTTCTCATTCACATGTTTCAAGTCAAGATGACTATAATGCTGTGTGCATTTACTATTCAATTATACTGTTTTTGACAGTGTTTTTTATATCTAGTCCTAATATTTTAATTAAACACAACATGTAATTAAATGAGCTGCAAAGTAGTTCTAATTCAAGTTTTCACTAGTACTTCGTTAAGAACTCTTAAAATTTGGATTAGACCCAACTCAACACTACAAAACCAGCTTGTGAAGTGAGGGGTGCCACTCCTTATAATCTTTTCAGGCCTTATCTCTTTTTAATGTAAGACTTGATTTTCAAAATACACCCCTCTCGTCCAAAACTGTAGGGTTGAGTCATACTCTATCTCATTGGTGATGGTTTGCTGGAAGGAACAATCCATCTTTCTGTTGGGAAAAAACCCTTGAGAAAAACCGAAATTAATATATTCTTTTCTTAATGGAATAGTAGGTTTAGAATTATTTTTGTAGAGCAAAAAGTGTGAAATTTAATTACTACCGAAAGATGTGCATGTGTTGAAGTTTAGTTATAGTTAAAAGGAGAAGAGCCATAATAAGAGTTTGAATGTTATTGATAATAACTTGATAATTGCTTGATACTAAAGACTAAACACAAACCACTATTGGTCTGTAGGGATATACAAGACTCAATTCTAATTAAGTAAATAAATTAGAAAACAAATCATAATAATAACTAATAAATATAGAAACTAACCTAGGAGATAATTTAAGATATTCTAAGATTACAACCCAATCTTGCAAGATAAACTAATGTACTCTAACATAATATGAAAGTGTGCATTACTTTAAAAAGACACGTAATATGAAATGGAGAGAGTAACAACATGAAAGTATATTCTTTATAAACACATCTGTGATTTAGGTTGGATTTTTGTTGGTTTGATAATTTAGAAAATATTTTTGTTGTTTTCTCATTGTCATTATTCACTTCAAAACTCCTTATTCCTCAGGTCATTGAGCCTGATGTTCAACCAGGTGATTTATGCACACGTCGTGAATATGCTCGCTGGTTGGTATCTGCTAGCGGCGCCCTTTCAAGGTAGTAGTTATTTCTTCTCAGTGTGTGATGTGAATGACAATATGCAAACAAGGGGTTACTATTTTTATACATGCAATATGTAATATTTGGCGTTACACGTGCCTTTGTGGTTACTTTTCAGGAATACAGTTTCGAAAGTGTATCCTGCCATGTACATAGACAATGTTACCGAGCTTGCATTTGATGACATCACCGCTGAGGATCCTGATTTTTCTTCCATTCAAGGTCGGAACTTGACATGATACTCATTTTTAGCAATACAGTCTCCTGGTCTATGCATATATTGTCTAAATCATATTTATTTTCCAGGCTTGGCAGAAGCTGGACTTATTGAAAGCAGGCTCTCAAGACGTGATGTAGAGTTGTCTGCTGATGAAGACAATGGCCCTTTTTTCTTCTCCCCTGATAGGTACTATGTTAGTGAATCTGGATAAGTGGTTTGTGTTTACTATTTTCCCCCTTGAGTGGCAGTGCAGTAATTTTCCAAAATTGTTTGAAACTCTATTTATTTTTTGGAGACAATACTTGCATTTATCATCTTTATCACTTAGCGCATACTTGTATCTCATTCTGTTTGAGACGTGCTTTTAACTATGATCTCTCTTTCTCATATATTAATTTCTACAGCCCTTTATCACGTCAGGATCTTGTCAGCTGGAAAATGACCCTAGAGAAAAGACAGCTTCCTGAAGCTGACAGAAAGGTTGTTCATTTTGTTTTATCTGATATTCTAAAGCCATCTTCTTCATTCCAACTACATGGAACTGATGAATATTTTTATCAAAATCTTATGACTGATGGCAGATGCTGCACCAAGTTTCTGGTTTTATAGACACCGATAAGATACATCCTAATGCATGCCCTGCACTAGTAGCTGATCTATCTTCTGGAGAGCAGGGAATAATTGCTCTTGCATTTGGTAAGTCATTCTCTTTACAAGCCTGTTTAAATATTTTACGACATGCTTTATAAAATTTTATTTGTCATTTCTTTTCTCCTAGTTGTTTCAAATCTGCTTATGCTTGACATGTTCATATTTTCTTCTGTTGGATGTGGGGTTGTTTATTCAAGGTTATACACGACTGTTCCAACCCGATAAACCGGTAACAAAAGCTCAAGCCGCCATTGCCCTTGCTACCGGAGATGCTTCTGACATAGTTAGCGAAGAGCTTGCACGCATTGAAGCAGAATCTATTGCTGAAAATGCTGTTGCTGCACATAGTGCTTTAGTAGAGCAAGTTGAGAAGGATATCAATGCCAATTTTGAGCAGGAGCTTTTCTTAGAAAAGGAAAAGATCAGTGCAATTGAAAGAATGGCTGAAGAGGCAAAACTAGAGTTGGAAACATTACGAGCTCAGAGAGAAGAAGACAGTGTTGCCATGGAGAAAGAACGTGCTGCTATTGAATCAGAAATGGAGGTGTTTTCCAAGTTAAGAAATGAGGTTCAAGATCAATTACAAAGTCTTATGAGTAACAAGGTAGAAATAGCATATGAAAAAGAGAGGATCAAAAAGCTTCGGGAGCAAGCAGAAATTGAAAACAATGAGATCACTCGTTTACAATATGATCTAGAGGTTGAACGAAAAGCCTTGTCCATGGCCAGGTAAAATCATAAAACTTTTGAAGGCAACTAAAATATGTTTGATTTGGTCAGCTCTAAATTTTGGTTTCATATGAATGGTAAAAGAAGTGTTGACTCAGAATCACCGGTAAATATGTTTATTCTTAACTTTTTTGCCTTGTTATATGGGATTGAATTTGACAATTATTCCATTACCATCCCATCAAGGTGTGAGTGAGGTAATAGTAATACTAAAGGGATTTGAACTTATAATAAGAGAAATATACAATCATATACAGATATTCTAAAGGTTTCTTATATGGTTTATGGAACAATAAATAAAGCAAGCAAGGTAGCTAATAGCTTACAGCCTACATGTCTGCTATCATGGTCGTTACTGTCTTACTATTAATGCTCGGCACATTAGTGCTTATGTCTTAAAGTAAACGAGTAAGAAGTATGAAAAATTAAATAACTATTAACTACACAAAATTTTGACATCTAAATTCTATACTATGTTAGTTAGACAAACAATCACTATGCATGTCTATATCTTCTGTTGCCTGCGTTTTTTGTGCAGCCATTATATTCTATAATAACTGCTTGCAATTGCATTTGAAGTGCACATTTGTTTCTAGATCTACTTGAATTTGTGCACTGATGAGGCTAGTTCTGAATGACTTGTTTTGTCTCGTGTATTCTCAAGTAAAAAAAAAGAATATAGAGAAATTAGAGCAGTTAAAGTAGTTATGGGTTGTTCGAGTCATTGGTTAGTTAGTTGTTTAGTTAGGTTGTTTTTCTGTTTTTAGATAGTAGCTTGTGATCCTTTGTCCCTTTCTCTTGTATAGGAAGTCTATAAATAAAGACTCTCATTCCCTTAGAAATCATCTTTGAATATTATAATTGCGAGTAGAGTATTCTCTATTGTGAAGGGTCCTTGGAGGAGAGATTCTCTTCGATTCTATCCTATTTTCTTAAATAAAGTGTTCTTTCTATTCCACTCAATTATTGGGTTCCTATCATCATAGTTCTTACTTAGCTTATTACAAACCTGTGTAAATGTTCTAAATATATGTTAATTGTTTGAACTCAGGACTTGGGCAGAGGATGAAGCCAAGCGAGTGAGAGAACAAGCAAGGGCATTAGAGGAGGCTAGAGATCGTTGGGAGAGACATGGAATCAAAGTGGTGGTTGACGAAGACCTCCGCAAGGAGGCTTCAGCCGAAGTTACATGGCTCAATGCTGGGGAGCAATACTCGGCTCAAGGATCAGTTGACAGAGCTGAAAGCTTATTGGAGAAGCTCAAACAAATGGGTGCTGATGTAAGAGGAAAATCCAGAGAAATAATTGACAAGATTATCCTCATGGTTTCCCTATTTATATCAAAATTGAAGGAATGGGCATCCAAAACAAAGTTGCAGGCAGAAGAATTGCGTGAATCTGTCACCTCAAAGGCAGGTAAGTCAGCAAATGAATTGCAGCACAGTGCTGTCGAATTTGGGTCTACTGTGAAAGAAGGTGCAAAGCGAGTTGCTGGCGATTGTAGGGAAGGAGTTGAGAAAATCACCCAAAAGTTCACTCATAAGTTCAAGACCTGATTGGTCCGAAATGTATTTTATTGAGTTTCTTTTTCCTAATGCTTTAATAGAGATGCCAGACACGGAGGCAGTGTCATTGGCAGTTATAACGTTCTATAACTGTCTTCGGTTCATCGCAACATAATCATGTGAAGCCATGCTTTGTATAATTGAAACTGATAGCAATTATAATTGAAGAATAAAATAGCTTGCTGTAATTCAACATTTTACCTTTATTATTATTCAATTGTCAGCAGCTGATTTTGATTATGTAAAAATAAAGATATCAAACTATAACAAATATGATAGGTCAAAGTGAAATCCTAAAAGTACTCTGGAACCATTTGGATTGACTTATTTCAGCTATTTAGCGACATTTGTGAGACTGTTAGAGAGAACTTATGATAACAGTTAATGACGTGTTGATAAGTTGTTTTCAGCTTATTTTCATAAGCTCTCATAGATAGTTTATGAAAAAAACTTATACGAAAACAATAACATTATTTTATTTTTTTGTTATAAAAATAGTTTATACATAAGTGCTTATTATTTGTGATAGCTTTTCAATTAAAATAAGTTTGTGGTTCTTCACTTATACAAAAAGTCCTTATGAGTTCATATAGATGTTTTTGTAGAAGTTAAAGTTGAGAAGAAAAACTCTTAATTATACAAAAATATATACATCTTTTAATATTTCCTTCTCCATAATTGCTTCTCGGTAAGTTATCTAAACTGGCACTAACATGAATCAGATATTTTTATGTTGTAAAAAATACAAAATGCTAAGAAGTAAAAATATTACAAGTTCCAACATTCGACTAGCCTATCAAATATCTTTACAATTTTTTACAATCCCATACATTAGTACAAGACAATATAAGCCTTGTTGGATTTGATTTCTAGTTTTAAAGTTTGAAAGGATATTATAAAGTTTTAGTCGTGATTTCTATCAAATATCCTTACAACTTTTTACAATCCCATACATTAGTACAGTTTGAATGCATTTCAATTTAAAATTTTAGTCGTGGTTACTAATCTTATAAAGTTTGAATATGATAATCATGTTATATGTTCAAAATATTCATCCTAAATATTAACCACCGTCCACTGTTTAATATGTCTAATTTCCATAAGAGAATATGTTTGACATACAAGGTCAGTTTTCACTTACCAATCAAGATTTTCTTTATACACGAGTTAGAAATTAAACTCGACTCAAGTTTAAAGGGTCGAAGTCCCTTACCACTTAAAACATGTTGGTACTTTGAATATGAATCTTGTAGACCGTGTGTCACAGTAACAAAATGATAATGTGATAAGTTTATTCTTAAAAACTTAATGTGAATCAACAAAGAAAATTGCTTTTCCGACCCCTGCCAATTTCTTTTTTACCCCCCAAACTGACATTTTTGCCCTTGGGGGGTATAAAAAAAATTTGCCAAGAAATTCGGTTTTTACGAACCAAACTATTTGGAAGCTTCGGCAACTGTTTTTAACCGTTGCCTTAGAACTAAAAAGCATTGTCTTTAAGAGCTAACGCAACACTTCCTCAAAACAGTATCCATATGCATAACATGCAACGGTTTTAAAGTGTTATCTAAAGTGTTCGTTGAAAATCTTCCATTATTCAGTATGCATAGAACACTTTAAAGAACACTTTAAAACCGTTGCGTGTTATGCATCTGGATACTGTTTTGAGGGTTGCGTTAGCTCTTACAGACAACGCTTTTTAGTTCTAAGGCAACAGTTAAAAACAGTTGCCGAAGCTTCCAAATAGTTTGGTTCGTAAAAACCAAATTTTCTTTGAAATTTTTTTCATACCCCCGAGGGCAAAAACGTCAGTTTGGGGGGGTAAAAAAGAAATGGACAGGGGTCGGAAAAACAATTTTCATCAACAAATGATGGAATAAACTATCATTATCTATCTAAAGGTAGTGAGTATGGACGAAACAAATTACCTGCGGTGGGTTTTAATTGCAAGGTGCTGCAGTAAGGCTTTTTAGCCATTCATTTTTTTCTTTTATAATTTATTTAAATAATAAAATAATTTTTTTGCCTACAGTGTGTCCCTACAGTTGCAAGTCAACTGCAGGTAATCCTGGTCCGAGTATGGATGCTTCGATAATGATCCGAGTATGGATATTGATTTAATAGATGTTTTATGTGATATATATTAGGCTTTAATGTAATTTTGGTCCCCTTATTTTGAAAACCTTGAAGTTTTGATCCCTCTATTTTAAAAGCCAACTTTTGGTTCCCTATTTTGAAAAATTTGAACTTTTGATCCTTTATTTAAAAGCCAAATTTTTGATCCCCCTATTTTAAAAACCTTAAAGTTTTGATCCCCCAACTCAATTTGTTCACATTTTTGCTTAAGTGGCAAACTCATTAATGACGTGGAAGTGTCCACGTGGACATATAATATTCTATGTCTAAATATTAAAAAATATTAAAATCAATATAATTAAAATATTATATAATTCGTAAAAAAAATGATTATATAATCAAATAATTAATTAATATTAAAATGATTAAAAAGATTATATAATTAAATATTAAAATGATTATATAATTAAATAATTAATTAATAATAATTAAAAATTAATAAATTATCCAAATATATAATTTAAAATCAATAAATTACCCAAGTATATAATTAAAAATTAGCAAATTATCCAAATATATAAGTTAAAATTACCCAAATATATAATTATTAATAATAAAAATATATAATTTGTAAACATATAATTTTTAAATATATAATTTTTATTTATTATTAATTATATATTTGGGTAATTTTTAATTATATATTTTGGTAACTTACTAATTTTTAATGATATATTTGAGTAATTTCTTGATTTTAAATTATATATTTGGGCTGTTTTAAAAAAAAAATATTTGGGTAATTTAGTAATTTTTAATCATTATTAATTAATTATTTTAATACTTTTAAAATATAATATTATTTTAGTTAAAGAAAAAATTAATGACATGGAATATTATATGTCCACATAGACACTGCCACGTCATCAATGAGTTTGTCATGTAAGCAAAAATTTGACCACATTGAATTGGGGGATCAAAAGTTCAAGTTTTACAAAATAGGGGATAAAAAAGTTGGCTTTTAAAATAGAGAGATTAAAAGTTCATGTTTTTCAAAATAGGGGACCAAAAAGTTGACTTTTAAAATAGGGGATCAAAACTTCAAGTTTTTCAAAATAGCAAAACTGCATTAAAGCCTATATATTATTAGTTGTATCATTATTTATATTTATTTTGTTGTCTGAAAAAGGAGAGTAACTTTGTTGTACATTTAAAGAAAAAATATAACATTGAAATATGGGACGGACTAGCCGACCACATGGCCCATTTATGTTTGGGTTTCTACTAATCGAGTTAGTCCTATCTAGCTCATTTGTAGATGTTGGTCCACCTGGTCAGGCCAGCCTCCCACGTTTCTTTTATTCCCGCAAACTTTCGTTTTTGTCCCTGGGTCTAAAGTTTGGAAAATACGTTCAGCAATTTTAAAACTTTGAAGAAAAAAAATTCTGCTCACTTGGGTTCTGAAAATCTTTTGAGTTAATGCAATATATTGACAGAAATGTTATTTGATAAAGCAGTTACATTGTTTGAAATATTTCATCTCCTTATCCCCTCACGTTGCAACTTCGCACCAAATTCGTTCCTATCTCATTTTAAACTACAAATCCAGTCTTCTCAACTCATTTTTTGTCGTACAAGTAAGTTTTAATCATTGTTACAATCATTTTGTTGATTGTTAGTGTAGTTTCGGTTTGAAATTGATTTTTAGTGTTAAAATTAATCATGTTTAAGTTGTTGATTATGTTGTTAAATCAATTAGGTTGTGACTGGGAATTGGAATATTGGTTAGTTATTAAATCAATTAGAGATTAAGACAAATGCATGTTGAATTGGATTGTTTAAGTTTAGGTAAATATATTTGTTATAATAATTTATCAATTAGATGATAATTTTTTTTATATTTTATTGATATTATTCTTACAAAAATAACATAAATGTGTTTATAATATCCGGCCTAAAGCTCAATGGGATAGTCCGGTACAACCCAATGTGCATATGGACTACATAGGCTTGGGCCAAAAAAGTCCGGTTGCATTTTAGGCTGTGCTTTTTAGGCTTGACCCAGACAAGACCATGTGCTAATGAATCGACCCATAAACCCGATCCATTTTTTATAGCTCTAATTGGAAGGGATGTTTTTTGAGTGGGGCCAATCACATTTTTAAGGGATAAAAAATTGGAAGGAATGTTTTTTCAGTGGACTCCAATCACGATTTTTTCAACAAAATCTCTTTAAATTCAAATTCAAATTCAACTTTATATAGGGAAACTAACTCACGTAAAGTTTTATCAACTATTCAAAACAAAAAACTATTAATGAGGTGAAATATTCCTATGTCCACCAAACATTTGGATGACTAGAGTAATGAACTGGTTAACTGTATCCAACATACAAAATCGTAATGTGCTGAAGCACTTATTTGGGAGGGGGAGATTGATTCACATAGAATGTACTTGGATGCTATACAGAATAACGATCTGATGTATATTGAGAATGTGGAGCTCCAGAATCAAATCGAAGCACTGCAAGCATTTATTCAGGCACAAAAGGCAGTGGTCATACAACTTCAACATGACATATTGGAGCTTCAAGATGAACATGCTTAAGCTCAACTTCAGCATCAAGCTCAAGTTGAGCAACTTAATGCTCAACTTCAGCAACAATCTCATTTGATTCAGGAATTACAAGAACAAAGATTGCACATCTTGGTAGTCTAAGTGGTAATGTTTAAATGCAGATCTCTCTTTTTAATATAACAATTAGAGAATATTGCAGAGTGTTTACTATAATGTTGTGTTAACTATTAGGTGAAATAGTAGAGTTAGAATATATTGTAGAGTTTATATAATGTTCAAGTCTATCACAGAGTAATAGTACTATACTGTAATGAGAATATTTTCTACTATAATGTTGTGTTGACTATTGATAAAATAGTCGGGGTCGGTCTAAGGGCCAAGCGATCAAAGCAAGGGCTTTAGACCCCAAATATTTGGGCTAAAAGGCCTACAAAAATCTTTCATTTGTTATAAATATATAGTAGGATAGTTAAATTTCACATATTAATTTAGTTGAATTGGTAAAGAGTAAAGTTAAATGTGATAAACAACTTTAACCCTTGACCTTAGTCATATTTAGTTTTTATTAACTAACGTATTTTCTCGCATTGCCCAGGTTAGATTTGTTAAAATATGTTATACTTTTTTTTAACAAAATTATTTGTAACAAAATTATTTGTTATAAATAATTTTTTTATTAATGTTATAAATAAGTTTTGTTTATACACACACACACATATATATATATATATATATATATATATATATATATAAGATAAATAATACATGGATAATAAAATATTCATACACACGGTAGCCGAACAATGGCAGATCCTGAGCATGGTTCAAGATGAATAGGTTATGTAAATAGATGAACATAAATTTATTTTAAAAGTAAGGTCATGCTAAACAGTGCCCCGGGGCACTTGTTAAGCATGCTAAAAAAAGAAATAAAAGATAAAATTAATATTGAAAAACAACTTTTTATACTTTTGAGGTATTGAATCCACACATTTGGAGACAAAATTTATATTTTAATATACTTAACCAGTGCCCCGGGGCACTGTTTAGCATTTTCCTTAAAAGTATTATAAATAGTTAGAGGATAATATATATTTTGTTTTTCTAGTAGCAATATATTCTATAAATTTGCAAAATTATCTTTTATTTTTATCAATATATGCAAAAAAGATGAAAGGAAAGAAAAAAAGTAAAAAAATGAAAATAAATAAGAGATCAAAGAAATAATGATGCATTACATGAAAAATTAAGGAGAAAATGAATGCTAATATATTTATGGTGTTATGCATGTAATAACTGATAGTGAGTGTTTTTTATGATTGATATGCATGACTACAAAAGTCATATTTAATACATGATAATGTGGAAATTGTGTATGATTTATTAATATTAAAATTTAATTTTTAAATTTAAACTTAATAATTGGTTGGTGGTATTATGCATGTAATCGGTTGGTTGTGTTCTTGCCGATTAATATATATGAATTCAAGAGTCATATTTAACACATGAAAAAGAGAAAATAAATTGTGTGTTATTTATCTAATATTAAAAAAAACGCTATGGTATATTATTTGTGTTTTCTTCCTTTCTTTAATTACATTATGCAACATTTAAATTTATAAATTAAAAGTAAAATTCTCAATTTTAGCTTAAGTTCAAAATTAAATTCTCATTTAAGAGTTGATATCTAACTTGAGCAATACTAGTTTTTTCTTTTGTCAATATACTTTTTTTGGAATATAATGTTAAAAGATAAAGAAGTAACAAATAATTTAAGTATTTAAGTAATTTTAAAAGTTTGGTTTTAAATATAAGATATAGGAAAAAATCAAAAAAAGGAAAACGATATAATATATTTAGTTTGTTGAGATATTTAAGCTATATAAAAACTAATGAATAAAATATATCAAAAATTCAAAAGATATTAAAAAGTAATAAATTTATTGAAATAAATTATGATAAAGTTAAATTAAACAACATTATAAAAAATGTAGAAATAAAAATAAAATGTACTATATATTTATGCCAAGTTAAAATAAATATTTTTGAAAAATAGTAAATAAAAAAATAATACAAAATAAATGTGAAAACGACAAAAGTATTGAATTTAATTTTTTTTATTAAAATAAATTATGATAAAATTAAATTATACTTTAATTGAGTATACCAAAAAATAATTAGAAATTAATCAGAAAATGAAGTAAAATATTTAGTGGAAAATGTCAAAGTAATATACATGTTATTGATTTTTTTATAAAGTTTCAAAGTAATATTAACAATAAAATTTGCTTTAGACTTCTAACTATATTAGACCGGCCCTCGAAATAGTATTGCGTTAGAATATTTCTTTTAGAACAAGTGGGAGCTAAGGACCATTCAATCTGCAACCATTTATCATTTTTGTCATCCAATAAATCACTCAATTATCATACTGGTTAATATAAAAATCACACAATGCAAGTTATCCATGTGTAAAATATATATTGTTATTAATTTTTTCAACTAAAACTTCAAATTGATTTTCGTTTGGATCAATAAGCGTAACATAACGATGTGCGTTGTCACGAAAATCAAACATTTTTGGTAACATGGTAACTGTGATCGGGAGTAAAAAAATCCATAGAGTACCAAATGAACATTCCTTAATGTATGTCTATGGTTATGATTTTGGGATTATAATTTGTGGTAGGTTAGTAAGAAGTCAACATTTTTCTAATTTTGGATAGGTTTGTTACCTTTTAGCTAGATATGTGACACACCACACCTCTGTGTATGAAAAAATAGTTATCTCTTTTGATTTTCCAACTACTTATGTTTGTTTCATAAAATAGTTATCTCTTTTGATTTTCCAACTACTTATGTTTGTTTCATTCTCTTTTGATTTTCCAACAAACATGTTTCATTGCATGGTCATGCCAACACGTTGGTCTTAATCTACTAGGGATAAAAAATAAGAGAGCTAAATTAACAATGTATTCTTTTGGTTTAAAAAAAAAAAACTACAACATTCATAAAATTGAATCAAAATACTTTCCAACCATATTCTAATGAAACACTATGTACTTTCCAAGTTCCAACCCTATATTTCGTATAGCATTTTCCAAATAGAAAATACATTTGACAATTTTAAAAGACAAAAACTATAATAATACAAAACAGAACTTTTTGTTTTTAAAAACTAGACTACAACATTCATAAAATTGAATCAAAACACTTCTAAACAACATTGTCAATCATCCTTAGTAGATCAATTATTAAGTGCTTATTGGGTTTAACAGTAGCCTTTTATGGAATCACAGTGGATCACATTTTGACAGAAGTGTAGTTTTGTAGCTTCAACATTTTCACACTAGGTTTGAATAACATTTGAAACAATTCAAGAAAAGTTGTGTTCCATTATTATAGACAACATGTTAAGGGTTGCAGGCAAAGGAAAATATTTTGTTAACTATGCAGAAGCAATATTTGATTGAAAATGATTTTAACACATTAGCAGAACACATAATAATCCAATAGCACTTTCCATAAATCATACAGTCAAAAGAAGAAATCTCTAGAAGTAAAAGCACACTACATAGTTTAACCAAACAAAACTGAAACAACTTGTCTTTCAAAAAAACATTGGTACATCCGGTTAACTTGGAATGAAATAAACTAAAGCTTATTTCTTCTTATCACCAGCTCCACCAGCCCTGCACACAATTAAAAGTTAGCATAAGAACTCAATTTACATGATGAAACAATAAGTATAATAATAAAACACTTAGCATGTATAACACAGAATGAAGCCAAACCTCATCTTTCGGAGAACGTTGGACATCTCCTCACGCTTCTTCTTTGCGCGTTTATGGGTTCCCAACTTTCTCTTGGCCACTTTCAGTGCCCTCTTATCCTTTCCAACCTTCAGCAATTCAGTGATACGCTTTTCATAAGGTGCAAAGCCAGCAACCTCACGAATGAGGTTCCTTACAAAGTGCACGCGCTTGCTTGTTTTCTGTTCAAGACAACATGCTTATTAGGAAAATAGACAACAGCAAAGATAAGCAAACTCAAAATATCAAAATCAAATTACTCTTAATAGTCCCTTTTGACAATTTCCTTCTTTTTTATATTTTATATCTTCCATTCAGCATCAATTAAGACATTATAGCACAGATTTTCATTCAACGACATTAGCACAGATTGTCATTCAAATCACCAAACTTTGAGCTTATTTTTGCTCCAGCAATATAGCACTATAGTAGAAATACAAATAATGTTTCATAAATAGGAAAATTAACAAAATAATATGGGTATAAACAACATGCTTGTACATTGTCATGTAACAGCAACTCAAATAGACCTATTAGTAGTGTTGTCAAACATCGGCCACGAACGCACATTTTTTAAAAACTGATATAGACATTATGTGAAGAATGCGGCAACCTAAGTCAGCCTGTATTTCGGCTCTACACCACCAATAGCGTTTCAAAACATTTTTATGACAGATTGCAATGCTGTTTAACATATTATGAAATTCATTCGAAAATTTATAACAAAATGTTTTCGGTACAAATCAAAAGAGTCCAAAATCAAAGTTCTTGTGAAAAAGTGTTTGCATTCTACAACTCAACTGACATCAAATCACATAACTAACTCTCAAATCACATAACTATTGTTCATTTTTCACTAATGTATATACAAATCAATTGCATTGCAACAAAAATGAATTAATTCAATCTCTAATAACAAATCCAACAAACTTAAAACTAAACTTAATCAATTCTCATATATAAATCAAAATTCCAAACACAAAGTAAAATCTAAACCGTGAAAATTCTTCACTAATCTCTGAACCCTAAAAATTAACAATTTAACTTACCCCTTTACGGCTAGAGGGTTTTGGAGCCAATTCCTTCTTGGTAACAACATGACCTTTGTTCAATCCAACAAAAAGACCAGTACTTGGTTGCTTCGGAGCCATTTTCCTGAATCAATCAAACACAATAACAAATAATTAATTCCCAATTCAAAAACCATAAAACCAATTTCAATCGTTGAAAAATTGAATCATAGTAAGATTAAGTTTAAAGCATCGAATCAATACTAAATGGATTGAAAGAATGAGAAGAGAGGGGACGAGAGAAAATTAGGGTTCAATTACCTGCGGTAGCTTCAATTAGGGTTTTGAAAGTTTAGCTTCGCTTTTTATTACTACAAGAAAGAGAAAGAAAAAACCATTTTGTTGGGTCGGGTCAAGTTTTTTGCTACGGCCCAGTTATGGGTTGCTTTTTGCATCACTGCTTTGCTTAATTATACACCCATCTCTAAGAGCAACATTTATCTTCTTAAATAAATTAAACCAGACTTTAGTCTGTTTGTTTAAGCTTTTAAAAAAATGATTTTTTTTTTTTGAAAATATAATTTATAAAACCGTTTTTTAAAATATTACAAGTTTTTTTATGTTCGTTTTTTATAAATTGAAATACTAATTTTGACATTATAAAATAAATATACATTATTGAAGATCAAAACATAGTCAAAATCGTAATTTTTTCATAAAGTTGTATTTTTAAAAATGATTTTTATGAAGATCTATTTGAAATAGCTTCAAAATTAAGTGATTTTTTGAAATTTTGATATCCAAAAAAAGTTTCAATAAAATGACGAAATACCTAAAATAACATTTTAAAAATAACTATTCAAACCAAATTTTCATTTGAAGATTTTATAAAAGGTTTCTTTGTAAATTGTTTTTTCACAAAATTAAATAACACTATATTTTAAAAATAACTATTCAAACCAAATTTTCATTTGAATATTTCAAGAAAGTTTTTGGCTCTCTTAAATTTTATCAATACTAGACGCCAACCAGTGCTATCGCACGGGTTTTTTTAGATTTCATATATTATAAAAAAAGTATTATAATGAAAATTTTAAAATAAAAAGTGAAAAAATTAAAAAGAGTTCAAAATATATAGTGATGATAAAAAAAAAGATAATATATTAAGTACAAAGATAAATTTAGATAAATAGTTTACAAATTAACTACTAAAAATTATGGAAAACTTCTTTGTAAATTAATATATTATAACTAATATACGGCCACACTTTGTTTGAGATCCATTTTGTAGATTAATATTTGTTCTGAATCTTTATATGTCCTTAATAATCGATTTTTTGTCGGGAACAAATATATTGTATTTGTAAAAAAAAAAAAATTGAATGTGGATCAAATAAAAAAATTGAGTTTTAACTATTTTATCAACCATAGGAGCAGTGAGGAAAGAAAAAGCACATACGATTAATATTCGTAAAATATCTTTTTATGTCCTTAATAATTGATTTTTATTAAGAAAAAATATATATTGGATTTAGAAAAAAATTGAATGTGGATCAAATAAAAGAAATACAGAGGAAAGAGAAAGCACATCTTTATTAACCGTAAAAAAAAAAATTTATTTTTATTAAGAAAAATATATATTGGATATAAAAGAAAATTCAGATTCATCAAATAAAAATATTTGGATTAGAAAAAATAGATTGAATTTGTACCAAAAATAAAAATAGATTTTTTTTTTTTTTTGAACGGCAAAAATTTTATTAGCACGATCTTTGCACAAGATGAACAAAGACCGGTGAAACAGAGATTACAAAATCGGCGTCGTATATAGGCGGACACCGAAAATAAACACCAAAACCAAACACCAAAACATTCCTCCTAAACCCATACAAATAGCATAACCCCACCAAAACAAAACATCTTCCTAATCGCAAAATCAGGAAGGCACCCCTAAGATTCGAAGCTACCAGCGTAGACAACCCCGCCTAGGAAGATATCACAAGACACAAACTCCAGACCTCGAAGCAAAAGTGGTCGGCCCGTCAACATCCAAAAACATCTCCGCAAGGCAAAAAAGGTTGGAACCCAAAGGTAGAAACAGAACCACCGCACAGACCGCCACCAAGCAATCGACAACACGCGAAAGAGATCACCTAGATACAGAGAAACCTGCAAATCTCAGCAGATTTGAGAACCATCAGCAACTCAAAAAGAGTCCTGCAAATCTCAACAGATTTGAAAAAACGGTCAGAGAATCAAGTATCTAGGAAACTCAATCGCATAACATCAGCCACACACCGGCGACGCCAGATCCAAACCCACCACACCAACAGCTAAAACCACCCACGCCCACCACTGCATCTTCACACCAACAAGCCACCTCACCACCACCACAAAACCTCCAACCACCACCACCACACCAACTAAAAACCACCGTAGAGGCAACACCACCACCACATCACCACCTCAGCCAAAACGACACACCCTAGCAGCCACCGAAACAGAACCAGTAGGTCCAACAACCACAAAACTGAAAAAACTCCCTAACAAAACCCCACCACCTTAAAACCCAGAAAATGACCCAAACATTTCCCATAACAAACAACACAAGAGAAGTAACAGAACCGCCATACCCAGACCACCGCGACGGAGGAGCACCGGTGAAAAACCAGAGAAACAAAAACGCCATACCCAGAAAGCGACGACGTGAAATCTCCAGCAAAGGAGCGCCGCCGATAACAGAACGTCAGAACCCAACACAAAAAATCCATCAAAACTTCAAAAAGCAGTCCACAGAAGAGAACCTCCGACGAACTACCGGTGATGACGCATACCAAGAGGCACAATCGCACCACCAATTGACAGTGGCTACATCTTGAAAAGGAAGATTTGGATGAAAAGGGAGAGGCGGCGGATCTGGAAAAACTAGTTAGAGAGAAGGTGGAGCAAAAGTTGTAGAGAGAGGTTTTTTCAACATCCTTTTGGTTTGAATAATATAAAAATAAAAATAGATTGAATGTGTGATAATAAAAAAAGAAATGGAGTTGATTTTCAGGTAACCAAATTTGGGCAGAATTATATAATCAATTATCGTCGCTTAATATAAACCTTTGATCATTCACTTAATTGATACATATACAATCTTACACAAAAATATAATTTTACAAGCATAGTCTCCCTAACATAATACATGTCTCCACTCACCATAACTTGGATTATCAGGAGCTTAGCATTTCAAATAACAACACATAATATGCTTCAAAATCCTATGGATAACTGCAGAAAAAAGAGGGAGAAAAATGTTATACTTTGAGAAAAATATCACAAATAAACTCTGAAAAAACAAAAGAGCACATTCAATTAGCCAAAAAAAATTCCCCAATCATTCTAAAGACTGCAACGCTACCATATCTTTTGATATATCAGATCCATAATTCCAAATAAACCATATAGAGTATGTTGCAACAGTTATAGAACATGTATGATATCAATTGTTGCTTGAACTAATGTACAAAAAATATGCATAATATTCACAATATCATGCAGCACTAGGGGTGTTCATGGTTCATGAACTGCACTGAACCATATAAATGGTTCAGTTCAGTAACTGGAACCACTTTTTATAAAAATCAGATTATCTGTAAAACCAGTTACAATTCAGTTCAGAACCGGTTTAGAACCAGTTTACAATTTTTAACTGGTTTAGTTTTGGATAACTGGTTTAAAACCAGTTTTTTATTAAAAACCGGTTTATTTTTGGAAAACTGGTTTTCAACCAATTTTTCGAAGAAAATAATCGAAATTTTTTTCCTGAATAATCGAGAACTTTTTTCCAAAAGAAAAATCGAAAATTTTTCCCCGAAAAAATATCCGAAACTTTTTTCGGAAAAATTGAGAACTTTTTTTCCGAAAAAAACTCAAAAAAAATTTCCTGAAAAAAGATACGAAACTTTTTTCCGAAAAAATATCGGAAACTTTTTTTCGGAAAATTCGAGAATTTTTTTTCTGTAAAAAATCGAAAAATTTTCCCGAAAAAAGTCGGAATTTTTCCCCCAGAAATATCGAGATTTTTTTTCCGGAAAAAAATTAAATTAAATTTTTTAATAAAAAACGGTTCATAAATTCGAACTGGTTGTGAACCAGTTATAAACTGAATTGTAACTGTTTTTTAAAAGTGGTTCAGTTCAAAACTGAATTAAATGGTTCAGTTTAAAATATGGTTCAGTGCAGTTCGAATTACAATTTGGTTCAGTTAACTGAATTTTTGAACACCCCTATATAGCACCACTTACTAATCTCACTATCTACCAACAAACCAAAACCACTACCAATTTTACAAATTATGTACCACTTCTACATTATCACATACTTTATGTAGCACAAAACACTCTCTAGAGCAGCCGATGTAACCACTAAATGGATAGATCACGTCCAGAAAATTAATCACCAAAATGCCTCCAAAGTTAAATAGCATTTGGGATAGACAAAACATATGACATTAGTTAAGAACATGGCTCACTACTAAACATAGACATTATTTTATTAAGTTATATGCACATTCTATCAAGATGAATGACCGTGATCATAAATAAAATGATAGTCAATATCACACAATAAGCATGTAATCATGCTTTCTTGAGTTATTGAGGTTCGAATAAGAACTGTGATGATTCAGTTCAGGTTGAAGCTTGGGTTTTGGAGTCTTAATTTTGGGTTCCATGTTGTGCTTCTACATGATCATAGAATTAATGTAGCAATGAACACTTCGTGAAGCAGCCGCATATAGCACAACACCAGTAGGTGTAAGTGCCTCTAGATGTTCATGTAAGAGATTGATGTTGGAAGGTAAAATAAAATATCACTTCACAACACCAATACAAATATACTTCCTCCATAATGTACCTGAATTTTCATATATTTAAGGTAGTAGAAGTAATAAAATCACGCTAAATCATATGAAAACTAAAAAAGCACTGATGTTTAATTAGTTATTGGATAAAAAAAATGTAGCTATACTTGACTTCTAATATTTTAGAGTCATAAAATATATTAATGAGATAAGTAGAAGCTGAAGCAATTGTTCAAATATTGAAAAACACTCAGACTTACAATGATAGAAACTCAAGCTCTCCTAAAAACAATCACATAAGATATTGTATATCATTAATCATTATAGTCTACTATATAGTCAAAACACTCAAAAATGGGAAAAGAAAATACATCTGCACGACAAAGAAAGATAGATAATTTCTATTAGTACCTCTTCCATGTCTTGATTATAGACCTCTATTTTGGTTTTAAGCACAAATCAAACCCCAAATTAAAAACTATAAAATCAGAAATGTTAAGAATCCCAATATAAAAAATAGATAAAAAAAAATACATGATTAGTTGAGCCATGATTTCAAATTCCAACAAAAAAAATCCATATGTGGGCATGAGTACAAAGATACAAACCACCGTTTAAGTGATATATAAGCTTCACATATTCACCCTTGCAAAATAAAATAAAAAAAACAAAGAAATCATGTAAGCATTGTATATGAAATGTTCCGGTGTATAAAATTTCCCAAATAAGTTATCAAATTGATTTGTAATCAAACAAATTAAACCAAAATTGAAGAGGAAGGAGAGCACAACTTACAAACCTAAGTAAGGGATATTACGGTGGCAGCCGGACTGTTGTAGCGCTGCCATGATGTCACCATATACCATTTGCACATCTGCTTCTATGAAGATGAAAAGAATACATAATCAGTGTCCAATTCTTTAAAACTAATTCAATAGCCAAGAATTACAACAACAAAAAAGTCATTAGCTAAGAAGAAAATTAATGGAACAGAAGGATAGTTTAGTTATGAACATCCCAAATTAACATCAAATTAATGTTAAATCATTGTAAATTGAAACTAATATTAAGAACCTCTCCATATTATGACACAGAGATGCACTTCTTCTTCTACCAATAAAAATTCTTCTTTTTCAAATCAAAATAAGAGTACATGAAATTTAGGAGATTAGAAGCAGTCCATAAATAAAAGGGGGATTAGAAGCAAGAATTACAAATGTACTTAACACAGATCAGTAAGAATTGCAAAAAGAAACCTCCTTAATTCCCATTTTTAAACCAAAAAAGCTACAACACCATAAGGACTATCCCCTTCAATGGTATCACATCCTTCTATATATATATATATATATATATATATATATATATATATATATATATATATATATATATGAGGTTTAGCATCCTTATTCTTGTATATCTGCAAACAAAAATATGTTATTCAATCAAATAGTGAAATATTAGTGCAGATATATAATCAGGAAAATCAGTTGCATTCTTAATTACTGTGTCAAACTAAACAATGAATGTATAACAAACCACTATGCATATCAATTGAAGAAATATTCTAAATAGCTATGAAAACATACCTTTAAACCATTTATCTTAGCAGCAACAATGAAAAACCTAGAGGAGAACATGGATGAAAGAAAAATTGAGAGAAAAATGCAAAAATCAGCAATAAAAAGGCAAAACAAAAAACAAATGAATTCTTCTCAAAGATGGTGAAATTTTTTTGAATGTGATTTAAGAGTTTCAGAACCAGAGAGGTTCATCAACATCACCATCTTTAGAGAGAGAATGAGAGTTTGAAGAGTGGTTAACCTTGTAAAACAAACATATGCGTGTTGTTCATTCTTTTCAATTACGTGCAGTGAACCAAGAACTGAAGGAGAAGTGGTGGTGGTGGTGGTGGTTTTGGAAGAAGATGAATTGAGATGAAAACGTGTTGTTGCTATTCAAATAGAGAGAAAGTGTTGTTGTTTGTATGAAAGGGAGAGAGAGAGAAACAATTTTATTGATATATGGTAACAATAATAAAAAGTTCACATTTTATGTGCTCTTGGAAAACAATACGGCACATATAGAGAGAAAAAACCAATAAAATATTTTTTAGTGGCTCTATATGCTAATTTGAAATTCAAATTTACATCTGTAATAAATGATGTGGTAATTGGAGTAGTCATTAAGAGAAGGATTGAGAGAAAAAAATGTAGAGCACAATTTATACAGAGAAAGAGAGAGAATAAAGAAGACTGAAATGTTTCTTGATGTTAAGAAGGCAAAAATTCATTTAGGGTGGCTAATGAAGCTATATTATAGGAGTGAAATTAGGGTTTTGGAGATGTGGTTATGAGTAAGGCCAATTTAATAGTCAGAATATATATTTTTTATATATTATATGATTATATGATAATAGTAATTAGGAGGGAAAATGGAGGGAATTAAAGAGAAGATAAGGGTTAAGTGGTTGCAAATCTAAAACCCTTATTCTCCCTTTATAGTAATAAAGATAAATATTAGTCCATAAAAAAATATGAAAGGACTAAATTGACAATAAGTGGTTAATATATGGACCAACTCAGGAACGGACCTACGTTATAGACTCTGTAGGCACCCGCCCCCACTATGTTTTGAGCATTTATGTAGTATGTATAGTTGAATATAGAGAGAAGGCATATAAAACTTAAGTTATGTAGTATACACACTGACACTACGTATTAAGTTTTTCGTTTTTTTTATGAAGCAGCACTATGTATTAACTTGTGTAGGCACTAGGCAGCCAGCCACCCACCTCCTTTTCTTATAAATGAGAGAGAAATGATACCTATGGAGAATTAATTTTATGGACTTTATTCTCTCCTAATTCAAATATAAGTAAAAATTAGGAACACAAATTTATATATTTGGTCTAAAATTTAAATCGAATGTATTAAAAAAAAGGACATTAATGCATGTTAATACATCTCTTACGATAAAAAATTTATATTGAATTCCTTAACATGTGTTATATAATGTGTCTTAGCACACATGACATGTTAGCATTCTCCTTAAAAAAATTAACTAATTTTTACTTATATTTAAGACTATAGTATAAAATATTGCCCCCACTGCTAAAAATTTCTGGATCCGTCCCTGGACCAACTGCTTCTTCAAAAAATTATAGGGACCAACTGACAATTTAATTAAGTGAGAGATTTTTCTAAAATATTCATAAAATTAAGGACTATTTGCAAGTGTTCTTCAGAATCATGGACTAGTTTAATGGTTTATTCGGGAAAAAATTGTTATGCGAGAAAAAGCGGAAAAGAAAAAAAACCTAAAACAAAAACAAAAAGAGAAACCAAACACCAAATTAAAAAACACTTGTGGCGTTTCAAAGAATATTTGAACAGACTTCAATCAAAAAATTCTCTCAAGCATTAACATATCACTAAATGTTTCAGCTCCAAATTTAGCAAAGACATCTGCACTCATGTTTCTTTTATGAAATTTATGTTGAATTTATATTACCTATTTCAGTGCCAAGAGATGCTAAATAGTAATAATCTCATTTTCATAAATATGAAAATAGTTTGTTGCCTAGAGATTAGGTTTTTTTTTTCCACACTCACTCAAACCCTAAACCTCAAACTCCCTAACTCTTAGTTCAACTAATTTTTCTCCTTAACTCTTTTATAAATGTGAGAAATAGAAGTGTAAATGAGTGCGTAATTAGTCGGCCTATATCTCATGACCCAATCGAGAAATATCCATTAAGTGGAAGAGTAATTATATAATTTAATAATATCTTTTTTTTTAGCAATTTGATAATATTTTCTTGCGCACCATGCAAAATTTCTAAAATAGTTCTTTCACTACTTAAGTAGCAAATTTAATTTATACGTTAACTAGTAAATTTTATAAAACTTTATTTGTTTTGTCCCTCACACCTCCATGAAGGGTGAAAGGGACAAACCGATTAGATTTTTTTAAGATTTGCTATTTAAAAACTGTATTTTTCCATAGTGGACTTTTCCATAAGGTTCGCTGGTAAAATCACATGGAACTAGCTTGTTGTAAAAACTTTATTGGCTACCGGATCGGAGCATATTTGACTTACATAACATCGATCAATCACACGCACCCTAGAATTCTATAAATTGAAAGCTATTTTTTTCATTTTTCAATCACTCATTCATACGCATTTCATTAAAAATATTTTCATGGGGTGAGATAAGGATTCACATTTTAACTCGTGAATGATGTTTCATTCAAAGTATTTTCATGAGAGGTGAGGGGACACAAAGAATTAAATTTATAAGATTGACTAGTTAAAATGACAACTAAGTTCACACGTTAAGTAGTGAACTATGTTGTTTTTTTAAATTTTACGTTTTTACATACTCGCTACTTAACCTACGAGACTATGGGATGGAGGTAAAAAACTAATAATGAAAACTAATAATGAATAATGGAGGTAAATTTTACGTTTTTACGTTTTTGTTGAGCCACTTAGCAATAATTTATTGTTACTAATTAAACTTGTGTCATTTAACATTGCGATGATTCATTTATAAGACTTGACAGAGTAATAGAAATCTGAAACTGATTTCAAACAGAAAAATAACTTTGTTAAAAGATTATTTACAAACAAAGTAGCTATCACTACATCTATCGAAAACCAATCGTCTTTCCTGCCATTGCTAACGTGAAATTAACAGCTTATATTTCCTTGCTAGGCTTAATGGTATTATACCAGAAACAACTTACCAAAAAACACGTCCACATAAGCTGAAAAAAAATGCTTCTAGCACAAAAGTCACCCTACATGCTTGGTTTGAATGAATAGAATGGCGTTAGAAATCACAACAGAATGCAGCTTATAAGAAAAACACCTCCTCTTTGATTTTATGAGTATGGATCCTCTACTTCATCCAACATTCTGCGACAAAGAAGTTGCTGCGAAATCAACTCTAATAGAAAATTTCTGCTTGTCTTAGTGGCTCTAACAATAATCTCCTTTTCTGAATCCTGTGTAATAAAACCAAAAGTGAAATAGAAGTAAATAATTGTCGCATAGGAAAGCGAAGTGCAGCCAAACAAGAGCTTGTAAAAATTAAATAACTTGGTCTCGGCGAAGGAAAACTCACAATAGTTGTTGTGTCTGGAAGAATGGAACCTCAGGCCTAAGTAAATCTGCCAGCCATGTCTCAGCGGTAACCAATGGTGATGCTGCTGTTCCTGTTCATAGGCCTTAGTTGTTGTGTATTACTCTTAAAATTTTGAGCCTTATACCAATCATCCCACATGTGATAAGCTTGAACACCCAATTGTGTTGCTTCTTTTCTCTCTTGACTCCAAAGCCATTGATTCCTGTTTTTCCATATTAACCATATCATTCTTGCCACTCTACCTGCTACATCCTTAGCATTGTTGAGAGCATGCAGCCTTGCTGTAACTATATTCTGCAGACCCGCAGCTGTCCAACAATTTTTGCTCGATTCACACTCGAAAAGCACGAGCCATATATCTTCATTCTCCCTGTTACACAGTTCGCAAGATATTGGGCACGACACATGGTGTTGTCTCAGCTGAACTCTAGTTGGAAGACAGTCTCGGCAAATCCGCCAAAGTATATGCCAGCTACCTTCCATTCCTCTTCGTCTCCCTTCTTCCTTTTCCTGCATCAGTATTCTATACCTGGACTTTACCGTATATTCTCTATTTTGCTCCTCTCGCCACACTAACCTGTCTTCATGCACCTCTCTAATTAACGGCATAGCTAGTATCTCTTCAGCTACATCATGTGAAAATAAGTTAGTGATTTTATTAAAGTCCCACTGTTTAAGCCCTTCCATCATCAAATTGTTCACGCTAATCATAAGATTATACGTGAAATACTTCAAATACTTGTGTTGATTTAAATTCATAAGTATAGATCACAAGTAAGATAATTAAAACCTTAAATCACACTTCAAATACTTATATAAATTTAAATTCATTCATAAGCGTAATTGCATAAATGTGTCAACGATCATATATTATAAATTCAACGATTAACATGTCTGATTCTACCTGACTCCACCAAAATAGGATCATGCGATACTCATAATCGCTGAGGGAAAACATAATCATAAAGTCATGGGATTTTACAATTCAAATCGGGATTTTAACTAGATACAACCAATGCATTAAAACCAACTCATTAAAATTATATATATAGTTATATATATATATATATATATATATATATAAAAGAGTACCTAAAATATTTGAAGTCACTTGGTGTTTCTCTTTTTAATCCGTTCCTCATTCGTAAAACATTTAATGGACTGGTTGCAGCTTGCAGGTTGTGTATGCGAATTCAGCTTCTCACAGCAGCAAGATTAGGCAGAAGTAGGGATGACAGAATACAATTCTATAATTAAAAAATAAGTTAGTGTTAGAGTTATCTTATTGTACTATGATGTTACTAATGAAAATAACATTATTAATTAATGGTGACATAATAAGGAAGAAACAAAGAAAAGTAGCATTTCAGAGACTCACCCAGACAGGAAACTCATGTGATCAATTCGCCATCTATAATTATGGAGGGAATGTGAGCAATCTTACGCCACTCTTTCCCTTTCTTTCTCTGCAAACTTGCTTCTAGTAATGGACAATGTGTCATTCTTAGTACTAAAAGAGAGGAAGGCAATCCTTTTTTTGGCAACAACTTGAGTTTGGGAGCGTTAACAATCTCAAGGTTTTGGAGAGAAGTGAGATGTTGAAGCCATTTCCATTCAATATTTTTATCACCAAGACCAGAAATGCATAATGTCACAAGAAATGTAGGTAGGTATGGCACCACGAACGTGTTCACGATATCACCACCTTTAATTCGCAACACTGACAAACATTTGAGATGTATCCAACTTGGCTCAGTATTCCGCAAAATCCCTCCAACAGATCCAACAGTCAATTCCCTTAAACTGATAGGCAAATCATTGATAACAAAAGATTGAAGATTTAGCAGATTATCAATTTCCATTTCTTGAAGGGCAGTTAGAGTGTTCATTGCTTCAGGTAATGCACGAAGCTTCTCACACTTCCACACTGCAATATAAACGAGGTTTGGAGTGGCCAATCCACCTGGAGGAAATGACTCCAATTCATTACAATCCCATATTTTGATGCTTCTAAGAACTGAGAGACTCTTTTCTGACGCTCCTTCTTCAATTAATATCGATTTCAAATTTTTACAACCCTCAATAAACAAACTCTTGAGGACAGGGAGAGCGCCCATGGTAAATGATATCATTGAATTACAGCTATAAGATATTTTCAATTCCTCGAGCGATGTATAATTGTGCAATAATTCATGAGGAAGGAACTCTAGATTCTCGCAATTACTAATTACGAGAAATTTCAATGTTTCAGGTAGACCGTCTGTTGGAAAAGACGTCAGAGATGGAAAGCCTTCTATGGTCAACTGTTGAAGAGAATGGAAAGGGAACATCATTTGGTTGAATGCATGATCTAATGACGGAATTGATTGTATCAATTGAGGACATTCTCTTAACTCAAGTCTAGTTAAGGAAGGAAATTTGTTAGCTATGTTTCCTACTCTTAGTTTTGGGCACTTACTTAGTGACAAAGTTTTTAGACTAGGAAACTCTATAGTCGTACCTCCAATCCAGTCCCATTCCTCCCACTCTTGCATATCCTCAAAGTGTAGAGTCTCCAAAGAAGGAAATGGTTGAAATGAAGAACTATCACTTCCATAGAAGTCAATACCAATTGTCTCCATTGATTGCATCCCTTCAATAATGAGTTCTTTCAGATTACCCAATTGTCCAAGGGGTGGAAGCCATAAACAATCATCGCAATTTGAGATCCTTAAATACACCATGTTTCTAAATAAAGAATCACCCAACCAATTTGGAAAGTTGATTCCACCAAAGCCTTTGATGGTGAGACTTTTCAATTTTGTTGAGGGTCTCAAATGTTCAAGTACAACACTTTGAATTTCTGAATTTGAAACGTTACTACCACAGTCCCATTCTAAAGCTAACTCGTCTATTCGTTCTTTCATCTTCATATTGGCTTCATCTGCTTCAAAGACATCATTAACATTTTGTAGCTGCGAGATAGAAAGTTTTCCATGTAGGCGGGGAAAGTTTTTCAGCTCCGCAAGCTTCAATCCATGATTGTGTTTGCTGACCACAAAGTTGGACAAAGTTTGGAGTTTTTCTAGTTTGGCTATTTGTACGGGCATCTCCCTCAATGCAGTGTCACTAACATCGAGGTGACGAAGATTAACCAACTGACCAATGTCCTCCGGTAATTCAATGAGTCTTCTACAACTTGCCAACAACAAGAACTGCAGATTGTAAAGCTTGCATGTTTTAGTAGGCAACTTTTCAATCTTAGTGTGAGAAAGATTTAAGTACTGCAGGTATAACAAATCTCCAATAGAGTTGGGTAACTCAGTGATACTCTTGTAGTTTGACAAAGACAGCACGCGTAATTGTTTCATTGTTGGCAGCAAGTCATGTACTACCTTGTTTGATAGCAAACAAAGAGGCAATTTTTCTTGTAACGGTACTGCTAGAAAGGTACGTAGACCTTTTAGCCCGTACAATTTGTCAAATTTAGTATTTGAGTCAAATACCCCTCTATTGTATGATACGTTATGTACCCAATCATGAAGGTTATGTTCGTCCATATTGATACAATATGAAGATGAAACCACTGTAGCAAAATCATGGACGAGGTTATGCATTTCATAGTTTTCTTCCTCATGACCAATAGATCGATGTATCAACGACCTTGATATTAGTACATCAAAATATTCTTCTCCAACTTTTTCCAGGTTAGTGGGCGATTCTACTAAGCCTTCTGCAATCCACAACTGAACTACAATTTTTTTTTCTATGATGGACTTCTTTGGAAAAATTGAACAATATGCAAAACATCGTTTTAAAGGAGTCCAAAGATAATGGTAGCTCAATTGTATAAAAGGCTGAACATCATGATCTGTCAATACCCAAATGTCACTTTCTAGCACAACATTCCAGTAATCTGGGGACAATTTGGTGCGAAGAATATCCCCAAGTGCTACTGCAGCAAATGGTGATCCAAAACATTTATTTGCAATTTCTCTGCCAATTTCTTCTAGATTGAATTGTTGTTGGTCATTACATGCTCCAAACGCATGTCTCGCAAGTAAAGACCAACAATCTTCACTTTCCAGAGGTCTCAAGTAGTGGATAGAAAGAAATGTTTGAATGAATGGCGCAAAGGTTTGCATGGATAGTGCAACTCTTTCATCGTGTGTTGTGATGATGATCCTACTTCCTGTTTCGCCAACATTACAGATATTCATCAGTAATGTCCAATTGATAGATCTTTCATCCCTTACCTCATCCAATACTAGCAAAAACTTTGGGTAACTGTTATTCACGCCACTTGTGTCATTTCTTTGTCTATAGAAGTCATGAAGAATGGTTTCAAAAACAATTACATCATCAAAATGTTTTGAGACATGTGCCCACATTTTTAACTCAAATTTGTCATATACTTCGGAATCGTTGTAAAGAAGTTTAGCAAGTGTTGTTTTACCAATCCCTTCAGTACCCACAATGGAAATAATTCCTATTTTACTATCACCATCATCACTAGACAACAAAAGATGTTTAAGTTTCTTTATATCAGTGTCTCTTCCATAAATAGAAGATTCATCATCCAAAACAGAATTTCTTGGAGTTTCATTCCAAAAACTTCTGGAACCGGAACCACCAAATTGACCTTGTGCTCGTGAACTCAAGAATTCTAATCTTTCAATTAATTTTTGAAATTTAGAATTAGTCACTCCATTAAACAAAATGGAAGGAGAAGAAAGATTTTTCAACTTTCTTTCTACTTCGAAACGCAATGCCTCAGGGTTGATTTTGTCCAAGAAATAGCCAACTTCAAAGACAACATTTCTCAATATATCCAGCCAATGCCCCACAATAAGTATATGGTCCTGTTGCGCCCCATCACGATGAAGAACCAACAGTGTTCTCCTAAGCTTTTCCAAGAGTGAAACATCAAGCTTCGTGGTTCGGAAATTTTCTTTGAATTCAATAGAATCAAGTCTGTCTAACAACACATTCACATAAGCCGAGAGTGAAAGGTTTTGTATACTTACAATGGAAACATCTAATTCACATTTTTGTCTGCCGGGACTCAAGCATTCTAAACTTTCTATTAATTTTTGCATTTTAGAATTAATCACCCAACGTTTGAAAGGAGAAGAAACATTTATGAGCACCTGAGAAGTAGTAGGAGCGATTTTCCCTTTGTACCACAATGCCTCGGTGTTGATTTCGCCAAACAAAGTTTCAACTTCAAAAACATCATACTGTAGCATACCAAACCATTCCATGACAGTGGGATTGATGAAATGTCTCCCCATAGTATAATTAAGTACATCTTGAAGCCTCGCGAGTCTTATCTTCAGCTTATCCAAAAATGATGAATCGTCAACTATCTTGCTCCGTAAGATATCCACGAACAAACTAGAAACAAGACTGTCTAACAACACCTTGACAGAAGTTGAGAGTGAGAGGAGTTGTATAGAAGATTCATCAACTAGATCAGAACTTGTAGTAGTAAGAGTTTCATTCCAATAACTGCTTGAATTGGAAGCACTTAATCTTTCAATTGATCTTTGCAATTCATGATAGAACTCTAATCTTTCAATTAATCTTTGCAATTCATAATTAATCATCCTATTAAACTGATACTCGGGTGCTTCTACTTTGAGGCGCAATGCCTCAATGTTGATTTTGTCAAACAAAGCGTAAACTTGAATGACAGCATTTCCCATCTGAGTGTCCAGCCAACTGCCTACAGTAAGATTGATGGTGGTGATATGTTTGTCTTCAGCATAATCAAGTATAACTTGAAGTTTGAGCAGTGTTGTCTTGAGGTTTTTAAAGAGTGAAAGGTCGAGTTTTGTGCTCTTCATATTGTCAACGACAGAAACAAGCTCGTCTAACAATACCTTCACATAATTTGTGCGTGAGACTGATGATATGTCTTCCATTAGTTGCTTAGTTTGGAAGAAGAAGAAGAAGAAGAAATATGTGGGCTATCAAGTGGATAAGAAATACTATCTTTTCTGTTTTCATTATGAAGCTGTTAGTTGAACTAGTGGTCATTATATTATCATAGTGGCTTGGCCCTTACACGTGAAGAATTTTTTTAGTGTTTTTGGTTCTATAGTTTTTTAGAATTTCGAATTTAGTTCTTAAAGATTTTTTTTGCATTTTTTTATCCTTCAAGTTTTTTCCGTCAGTGTTTTTAGTCCTTACTTTTAATCAAATTCTTTTATACTTTCACATTTTTGAATGGTTTTTTGTATTCATGTTTATAATATTATAAGAACATCTCCGATTAAAATTAAATGTTTTTTAACATAAGATGAATTATTTATGTGCAAAAAACTAAAAAATTCATATTTAATTCATCTCTTGTTAAAAAAACTTAAACTTTTGTAAGAGAGATTCATACAAGTGTAACTTCAAAAGAAGAGAACACATATGAACATTATCACTTTTTCATATAACTAGACACTGAACCCGTGCTATCGCACGGGTTTTGTAGATTCTCATATATGATATGAAAAGAATTATAATAAAAAATTTAAAATAAAAGTTTCAACAAAAAAAAACATTCAAACGATAGTGACGATAAAAATGATAATATTATGTATAAAGACGAATTTAGATAAATAGTTTATAAAATAACTATTAAACATTATGCTAATTGACCAAAACCGTTATATTCCACCATCTATAAAAAAAATTGAAAAGTTAGGAAATAAAAATATATAATAAAAAAATCTGTTTATAGCCGTGATTATAGGTAATTTGGCCAAACATTTAGAAACCGTTGTAATTTTATAGGTAATTTGTTATAGGTATTTATATAGAAACCGTTGTAATTTTGTACCTTTTTCAAAATCCGTGGAACAAATCCGTGATTATTTATAGCCGTGATTGTAATTTTTGTACCTTTTCTCATATAAAAATTAGTATTTCTTGCATAGTTTCATATAAAAATCTCGAAAATAAAATTAAAAACGAAAATATGAAATGGAACAAAGCAAAAAGAAAGATTTGAAAAAAAAACATCATTATAATTACGTGTTGGAAAAAAATAATCACAATGATTTGAAAAATATAAATAATTATAATTATATATTAGGAATAATTGAAAAAGTATGTATTGGATTTGTAAAAAAAAAAAAATCACGGCTATAATCCCCGTGAACTTAGCTCAGTTGGTAGGGATATCGCAATATATGTGCAGGAGCCCGGGTTCGAACTCAAGATACTCCACTTATATTCACCTTTAAGGTGAATTTTCTAGCCACTAGGCTACTTGACAAAAAAAAAATCACGGCTATAACCTGACTTTTGTTGTGCCCAACCGTGACTAAAGAGATCCCTCGTTGATATAGCTGAAAGTAGGTGGAATCAATCGTTTAGTATAGTTGATCACGGCAGCTTTTGGAGTGGGTCTTCTTTCCTTTGGTATCATGTCATGTCAATATCCCTTGATAGAGTATACTTGAAAAAATATATCACTATAATTATAATTAGGAATATAAAGACGTAGTTATATATTGTTGTATGGAAAATATATCAAATAAATTCAAATGGTGTAGTGACAATTGAGCTAAGTAAATGTAAGAGGACACGTGTTCAAATCCTGGTGAAGAAATTTTTTAACATTTTTAATTACATGAGGGTTAAATTAGGGTTAATTGAAGACTTAGCTCATTTTATATTTATAATGATTAGCCAGTTGAGATACCGCTGGGAAGGTTCATACGTAGCATTTTCATTTAACGTTTTAAAAATTAATCCCTCACAACTGCAAATCAAGAGACAAGACAGATGATTAAATAATCTTGAAGTTTTTAATAATAGTACTTAACCGCATAAAGATAACTAAAGAGAGTACTCATTATGCTGAAATAATGGATATGCTTTTAACTCAAATCATAAAGTTTATATCTACATGAAGTTAAATTAAAGTAGAAGAATCAATCACCTTGCATTCACAGATTCATCGAGAAACTCTTTTATTTCCTCAGCATTATTTGATGTTATTGACGTTGCAAACTGAAGAAATCCAGATTCCTCCTCAAATGAGGCATAAAGATGCTGCAGAGAAAACACAACTCAGGCTCTTATATATAGTACGGAACAAAACTTTTTTAGCTTTTCACTTTTCAGCTGACTCTATCACTGCGAAAAAAGGAATAATAAAATGAAACTATTGGCGGGGAAAGATAAGAGTTACCTCTCTACGGATTTTCAGGTTTTCCTTTAAAAGTGCTTGGCCATTAAGATACAACAAATCAAAAGAAAATATCCATACATCAACCTTTATGTCACTCGCAGCTACATTTTTGCGAGCCCGAGTACTAAGCACCTGTCATGATCTTAGGTTATTACATGTGTCTAATATATACTCCTCAAGCAAAATATTAGAAATTGGAGTGTTGAATCCCCGAGATAACACAACACAAACATTAATTACAAAATGATTTATTTTGATTGACTGGCAATGTAAAAGTTTTAGACAAACATCAGTTTCGGAATTACCTGTAAAGGAAGGATTTTCTGTTTTGCACGATCATATGCAACAATTTCACAATCCATAACAAACGACGATAAAGTTCTTTTCATTAACCTGTTCACTAACAGCAAATATCAGAAACTATGATGTTGAAAAATTGTACCGGGGACCCAACTAAAGTCCTTATCTCAAATTGTACCGGGCACAAAAAAGATGCTGTGGACCACAAATATAATTAATATTCTAAATTCAGTGTTTTTACCTTGCAACTGCAGCAACAACATCAGGAAATTTCTTAGTGTTCCGTTCTGCATTTCTACTGTAAATCTCAACGGAGCCAATCTCCATGTAATGTATCTGTCACGATAGATCTAATATTATTGGACTAGTAAGAATCATATCCAGAATATATCCGAAGGAAATTTAGACTACCTGAGCACGTTCTCCATCGTATTTGTATTCACAGGTAAACCCTACATTCTGGAATTTATTTAGAGCTTTGGATACACTCGTGATTGCATTTGACAGCATAGGCCCAACCGGAACACCAGGAGTAAAATTACATGTCGTTGGAAGTCGCCATACACCATCCGTAAGCAGTGCACATACTATTTTGTCATAGTCAAGGAGAACAGAATATACTTGTTTAACAATCTTTGCGGCCTGATGCAAAAAGAAACACAAGTAACAAAAATATTAAATCTGGATCGGATAGAAATTGGTATCACTACCACAGTGGTAATGCACTGACAGTTTTTTCAACAACACCCCGTCTCGAGCTTTTAGAGGTGATGCACCCCAAAAGTTTAAAAATCAAAGCAAATATTGTCATTCGCCCCATCCTCAAAAGAGTGACTCACATGAATTGAACCAACGAACCAACTAAATCTATACCAAATTTCCAAATTTCAATCAGATGGCATACCTCTTCTGAAGGCGACTGAATTTCTGGAGGCGGTTCAGAATGTTCTTGAGAGTACACTGCTGCTTGGCCCAATGCAGATAAGAGAGTTTGCTCACTGGCTCCAATCTGCAACTCTTTCTGGAAAACAAACCCGAGAAGTAATTAGCAAACACCTACCAGATTACATTAAAAAAAGAGTAGGGATTCATAAAGATAATTAACACGCACCTGTAGCAAACGGATTAGATATAAAGGTTCGCAGTCAGTTGCAGCAAGAAGAAGTGACTTTATATGATTCTTTTTCTTCTCTCGACTGTCTTGTCCGGATTCCTACGTGCATTTATTTATCAGTAAGCGGAAATTATATAAAATTCATGTTCAATTCCTCTTTCCTTATCTTACAGGACACTGACCATGTCTATCAACATCCACCGTGCACATCAAATAGAGAACAAACAGATTTAAAGATTATAACAATTAACAAATATACAACATAAAAATCAACGACAAATTAAAGATTAGTAAGAATTTGGCATTTTTTGCAAAATACATGTGCTGCAAAATATAAAACCAATGACAAACGAAATTATATAAATACTGCACACAACATGAAAAAATCAAGTAGAAAAAAGTGTAACCATGATTGATTATTATTAACAAAATAAGTGTAAAAACATACATACACATACCTTTGCAATAGAGCGAAAGGTGTGGAAAACTTTTGTTACAGTCAATGCATCAGGCTTCCAGTTCCACAGCATAGACTGAGACAAACGACTAGATTGGGCAACTAAGCCCAAGTCACCTAAATCCTGCCACACGAGTAGTCAACAACAAAATCATGAATAGTGAAGCATATTCTTTGTGAAATAATGAACTACCAAATTCGACCTTGACTTTGTAGAAGTTCTCAAATAGGTTCTAAAATTATGAATATTTCAAAAAAACTCACTGACTCTGTCAAATTTTACTTATATATTAGTCAAAGTATTCTAAGGACTAAATTGATAGTAAATTATTAGATATAACAACTTAATTGATGGTAAGTGGTTAAATACAGAGATTAACTTGACATTTCAATAAGTCATGGACCGTTTTGAAATGTTCATAATTGCATAGAACTATTTGAGAGTGTCTTACAAAGTCAGAGACGCAAATTTAGTAGTTTACTCATTGTTTGTGTGAATAATGGAGTAAATCACCAAATTCGTGCCTAACCTTGTAGGGCGTTCTCAAATAGGTTTAACTTTATGAATATTTTCAAAAGATCCCCCGACTTTACTCATCTTAGTTCTTCTTAGAGTATGCTAGGAAGTAAATTAATAATAAGTGAATAAATATAAGGAAAAACTTGCCGGTTTTATAGAGTCACGAACCTTATCGAAAGGAAACCATCAAATTGGTCCCAACTTTGTAGGACACTCTTCCGGACTTTGTGATTTTCCCAAAATAGTCCCCGACTCTATTAAACCGTCAAGTTCATCCCTATATTTTTTAAATATCAATACAGTCAAAGAAACCTATTTAAGAGCACCCTACTATTTTAGTAGTTTACTCTTTTCAAAACATTCATAAAGTCTCTGTTTGGGAAGACAAATAAGCTAAAAGCTCTTTTTGATAATAGTTTTTAAAAAAGAGCTATAAGCTTATTTTACTAGCTTATAGCTTATTTTTCAAACGCTATTTCAAGTAGCTTATGAGCTTATAACTTATAGCTTATCAATTTTTCTTCCAATTTTACCTCTATCATCTTACTTGAAAAAAAATTAAATATTAATTAAACATATATTATTTTATGTCATTTCATACTTATAGTTCAACCGCTAATTTTACCAAACACTACAAATTCAATCAACTAGCTTATTCGCTATAAGCTAAAAGCTAACTTATAAGTTATCCGCTATAAACTAGTTTATCAGCTATCCATTATTGTTTACCAAACAGAGCCAAAGTCATGGTCTAATTCAGTGGTTAACTTGTAAATAATAAAGCATACAAACAAACCAACCTTAAATTGGTGGTTAATTTGCTGCTGACTTCGACCACACGTTTCAGCAAGCGCCTTAATAATAGAACCTTTACCAATACCCAACTACATCGCTTCAATGTGGAGGAGCTATCCTATTAGCTGAGAGATAAACAACAGGAAGAAGATCATCAGGTGTAGTATATATAACAGACCTAAAAACGTTACAAACAATATCAGTCATTGTAATTCTGCTACTCTCTTCGCGGATCATATCAAATGCCATTGACAGAAACAGAAACGGAACAGATTCTCCTTTCTTCCACCATATAGCTGAATTAGGATCAAACAGTAACGGTTTTTTCTTTAACTGTGACGAAGAAACTTGTTTGGTGATGATTCAGTGGCTTGGGAGGGAAAAGGAGTTTTTCTTTTCTTGTTAGCAACTGCCCATGCGTTGGACTTTAGTACATCAAAGACGGAGGATGCCGACATTTTTTAATAGAGAGATGGTGGCAATAGAGGCGGAGGTTCTCGTCAACAGTGTGTAACAGACTGACAGTTCAAATATACCGGCAAATAAAGGAGTATCTGATGGTGGCTGTTGCGGATACTCCATTGGTTATGATTTCCACGCCTCCAAGAACTTTGGCTAGGCCAGTTTCTGAGCCTAAACCCCTAGTATAGGCTCGAGTTGGGTCAAGGTGCCATTTTTGGTTGATTTGACTACAGTTTGTGATTACAACGTCCCTAAAAAAAAGTTTTTGAGAATCCATTTCTACTCCATAATTCTTTCAAATACTGATTGTAGAGAATGTTGAAGCATGCACGAAATTCTAGAATTTTCCCTTAATTCATCATGCAATTATTAGGACTAAATTAGTATGTATTTTATGTTTATGCAAGATGTACTTATTTTTTTTTTTTGACAAAATGCAAGATGTACTTGTTAATTACCTACACAAGGGAACATTTGCCACAGTACTTACCTACCTTGAGATTGTTTTGTAAATTGATTTTTCATAGAAAATCAAGAAGATTGATTTGGAATTATATGACAAAATTTCAGCAAGTAAAAACTGCTCTAAGTGAGACAGGATAATCCAAAAGTAAATGTCAACAACTCTTCCATTATAGATTTCAACTCTGGTTCATTCTATTGTGAGGAAGTGACCCCTTTTGCTAGACGTTACCAGTACATTGATTACATTTGAATACTCACTACTTAGGAACTCTATTACCTTTTATAAAAATAAATAACGAATCTAACACCATTATTACAAAATCTTTAGTTGCTAAAGACCATCTTGAGAATACTAGTTGTTAATTCACTCTACTAAATTTTCCTATATATTCTCTAATCAATTTAAAAATCAAACAAATCATAGTTTTTGTCGAAAACCAACTTTTGTTCAGCAAGCATTACAACTTTTCCTACATGTACCATAATAATCAGGAGTTCCAATCATGTAGACAGGGTTTCGTTGACATTCTCCTATTGCCGCCCAAGCGGAACAACTATCATCCTCATCAGTACATTCCTCTGCCATGGTTGAGACTTTCCCTCCACTGATTGATCTTGCATAGAAGAATTTAACAGCAGACCATATCTCGCCTTTAAGGACAGGACATCGGGTGTGGAAGCTACTCTTGTCGGGAGATGTATTTAGGTTACGAGAGAAAAATAGAATCGCATTCCCTTTTGCTGGTTGGAGAATGTCACTGCTATTTCTACAATTTGACCAGCTGCTACTCTTGGTCTGTGGAATATATTCAACAAGATCAAACAGTAAAGACAGGTTCAGAACATGATAAAGGATAAATAATCCTCTCTTTGTCCCTAAATATAAGACTTTATTTTATATTTGTTTGTCCCCTTTTATAAGACTCACTTTACATCTTGATTCTTCAATGCATTAATTATTTAATTACAAAAAATACCCCCATTTATTTTATACGTAGGAAATATAAACTCTCTCTTTGGCATGTTTGGAAACTAATAGTACAAATTATTGATAAAATTACTTGCTATTAACCGAATTAACTACTTTTCTTAATACATGTGAATTGGATAAATGTGTCTTATATGAAGGGACAAAAGTAGTACATATAAGACAGACTCAAACTAGCACACACAAGACAAACTCAAACGGCCTTACTCACCACTGATTCGGGAAAGACAATTTGACCCCCTTGAGTATCACTCGAGAGGTATAGAATCACTGTTGCCATCAATGGTCCAGTTAATTCCAATTTGGGCTTGTTTGTCAAAAAATTGAAGTTCCGTTTATCCTTTTCAAGTCCATAATTCATGACCTGTAAAGGCTTGCTGTTCTCTAATGGAAATGATTATCAACAAACAGGACAAATATAAATTACCAGACAGGCAGACAACTGTATCACAGAGACAGGCAGACAAGCAAACATCGGCATGCATTGATTAAAATGATACCTTTAGGAAGGAAAGTCCAAACTGAAATTCTTTCTTCAATCCTCTTGACAATATCATCCTAGAACAATACAGTGTAGAACATCATAACTATGTTCACAATCTCATGCCAATAACTTATAATAGTAATATAATACAGTTCAAGGGCAAAGGAGCAAGATTGAAACAACATGTTGCTATAGTAACTCATAATCAAGGTTTTAAATGTGATCGTGGTCAGGTTGCGATGTTTAATGTTAAAGAAACATATGGCCAAATATGGCTAATGCGACCACAATGATACGGCTGCAGAAAGATAAAAACTTTGACGCCACAACGACGATTGTGGTTGCAGACTGTTTTTAAATTCTTGCTCATCGTAGTGACTAGTCATAAAACGATCTGAAAATGACTACAAGTTTTCAAGTTCAATACAATAGAAACATTGGTGTAAAGGATCACGCACAAACAGAAGAGCCAAGAGCAGGTTAGGACCAAGAAATGAGTAGATGCACTCTAGAGGACAGCTTTTACTTCTTCCAAATTTTGAATTAACTGATTAGGTACATTTAATATGGCTTACAAACTTATGGTTGATTTAGTGTTAGAGGATAACATTATTGAAGGAAAATGAGACAAGAACAAGTAACATGCTGTATATCTTTTGTCATGAACTATCGACCACTTAATCAAAAACACTTTGCTATTCAATTAAGAACTAAATCAATCGGTACATGTTTATCCTCCGTTCGGGTGGTTTTCTGTTTCATTTTTAAATTTTCAAAAACTAAAGCCAGTTTTGAAATTTTTGAAAACCAAAATCAATTTTCTTTGAGTTTTGAAGTGGCTCATTACCTTGTCGTTTTTGCTGTGTTCAGTGCACACACGAATAATTTGGTCGCCGGAACATGAATGGTGGTGGTAGGGAAAGAGAGAAAGACGAAGGAGTGGTGAAGGAAGGTAAGTTGAGGTAAAAATAGAAACCAACAACTAAAAACAAAAAACCTATTTTTTTGGTTGAGTTTTAGGCAAAAAAATGTTTTAAAAATAAGTAATAAATCAAATAAACCCAAATTTAACCAACAGGTTTTGATTTTGAAATTGACTTTCAAAACCAAAAACTGACAACCACCCCGAACGGGCCCTTAGCAACATATCATATATCGCTTATTTATAAAGAACAAGCTAAAAATATGAGGTGAAAACCTAAGAATGGTTTATATATCTGACAAGAAACTGTATAACTATATAGTATCATTCAGAAGCCCTTCAAATTGGCCTGTGCAAAGAATAAGCCAATCGACAATACTTTTCCATCAGCGAAAACAATGCACAGCATCAGAACACACATTGAAACATCTTTGAAAGCACAACGCAAACTACAACAATCAAGTGTGAACACTGAACAGAACCTAATTTACTACTAGTTCCTAGTTCATCAAAGTATGTAAAGAAAAAGTTCAGACTCACATCAATATCCAGTGAGATTTCATCTTCCTCTGAATGGCCACCATTTCCTGATGATTTTGCTTTTACATCATGTGCCTTAGCAAAATCAACATAGTCAATTTCAATGATAAGTTGAAAACTACTGAAAAACAAAAACTTAACTACACAGGTGCCTCATTTATTTGAGAAAAAAATGACGGTCTTGCTAATAAGTGTCCTAAGGGCACAGAGTTAAGGAATAAAAAATAGAAGTGTTATGTTGAACAAAATCATTATTTTAAACTTTTGAGAAATTGATTACACGAGTTCCAAGACTAAATCACTATATATAGTTCTTTAACGGTGCCTTTAGAACATGTCAAATAACCGATTATCCCAAAAGCTTAAGCTGTTAGGATAGAGCTACATCATGTCAATAGGTTTAATGTCTTAATGGCAAATTCAAATGCTATGCATTTGTAACTGATATTTTGACAATAGTAACCGCTATTAATTAGGATATTGTAAAATAAATGTAGATATGACAGCTGCAGATTATTGGGCTGAGAATCAGCCACACAACTTGTAATTATATTCTATTTATATGGGACTTCTCTCTAAGGAGAACAGACAGTTTTCAGATCAAAGTTCTTTGAGTTTGACATGGTATCAGTCTAGGTTCCGATCCAAAATCTAGTCTGAGTTCTTTAGCAGTGTCTTTCACTCTTGGTCAAGATTCTCGGTATTTTTTTTCTTTTCTGGTTATTTCTTTTTCAAACCAGATTGTCATTTTGCGTGTTCAGTTTTCTTCGATTCAATGTCGACAGAGAAACATGATGTTTTCATGGTCCGCCTTAATGGCAAAAACTATTCAGCTTGGGAATTCCAGTTCTCGTTATATGTCCAAGGAAAAGATTTGTGGGGTCATGTTGATGACACAACTCCTGCCCCCGACAAAGACAAAGATAAGGTTGAACATGCCAAATGGAAAACCAAAGATGCTCAGGTCATGACCTGGATCACCAGTTCAGTTGATCCCAACATTGTTCTGAACCTTCGCCCTTACAAGACTGCAGCAAAAATGTGGGCTTACTTGAAGAAAATCTACGGTCAGAACAATGCAGCCCGTAGATTCCAGCTTGAGTATGACATAGCTAATTTTAAACAGGATAGTCTCTCTATATCTGATTTTTATTCTCAATTCATGAATCTTTGGGCTGAATACACTGATATAGTTTATTCAGATTTGAGTGCTGATGGACTAAGTGCAGTACAAACAGTTCATGACACTACGAAGCGAGATCAATTTCTTATGAAATTGAGATATGACTTTGAAGGTATGCGCTCCAGTCTAATGCATAGAGACCCAATACCCTCATTGGATGCGTGTCTCAATGACCTGTTACGTGAAGAACAACGCCGCCTTACACAATCCATCCTTGAAGAACAAAAAGTGTCTACTGTTCCAGTGGCATATGTGGCACAAGGGAGGTCAAGAAACCACAACATGAGCACTATTCAATGTTTCTGTTGCAAGCGCTCTGGACATTATGCCTCTAACTGTCCAAACAAATTCTGCAATTATTGCAAAAAGGATGGACACGTTATTAAAGAGTGTCCAACAAGGCCACCGAAGCGAAATGCAACAGCCTTTGCAACTTCAGTTGATTCTTCTATTCCTACTGCTGTCCAACAAAATACCCCTAATGCTGCTGTCCAGACTTTGACCCCTGAAATGGTTCAACAAATGATAATTTCAGCATTCTCTGCTATGGGATTCTCAGGTAAATCATGTTCACCTTGGTACTTTGATTCTGGGGCTTCCAACCACATGACCAACAATACTCAATTTCTTAATAATATCACCAAATATTCTGGAAATCTCAAGATACATACTGCTGATGGCAATCAATTGCCTATCACAGCAACTGGTGATATTTCTTCAACTCTAACCAATGTTTTTGTCTCTCCTGGTCTTACTAGTAGTCTCATTTCGGTTGGACAGTTAGTTGACAATAATTGTAAAGTACAATTCTCAAAATCTGGTTGTCTTGTGCAGGATCAACACTCAGGGATGACAATCGCGAAGGGGCCTAAAGTCGGACGTCTCTTTCCACTCAATTTACATTTGTCTCCGAGTCTTTCTTTACCTTCTGTTTTGTGCAATTCTGCAACTATTGATTATCAAGTGTGGCATAAGCGTCTAGGACACCCAAACTTCAATGTGCTTCATGACATGCTAAAATCTGGTTTTCTAGGAAATAAACACACTCCATCTCTTGATGTTATTCGTTTTGATTGCATTCCTTGTAAGCTTGGCAAAAGTAAAATTCTTCCTTTTCCAACACATCACCCGAATGTAACACAACCTTTTGATATTATCCATAGTGATGTATGGGGAGTGGCACCGATTATATCTCATGCTAATTACAAATACTTTGTAACTTTTATTGATAATTATAGTCGTTTTACATGGGTCTATTTTTTGCGTTCAAAAGATGAAGTTTTTTCTACTTTCAAATTTTTTAATGCTTATGTTCAAACCCAATTTTCATCTAAAATCAAAATTCTTCGCTCTGATAATGGGGGGAATATACATCAAACTCTTTTCAAGAGTTCTTGCAATCTAATGGGATTATATCTCAAAGATCATGTCCTTCAACTCCCCAACAAAATGGGGTAGCTGAAAGGAAAAATCGCCATTTGCTTGATGTTGTTCGCACACTTTTTCTAGAGTCTCATGTGCCACCACGATTCTGGTGTGAAGCTCTCTCTACTGCAGTTCATCTTATAAACAGTTTGTCATCCCCGTCAATAAATAATGAGTCTCCCTTTAGTCGATTATTTGGTAAGCCGCCAGATTACTCCACTCTTCGTGTCTTTGGTTGTGTGTGTTATGTCCATCTTCCTCCACAAGAACGCACCAAACTCAGTGCCCAATCTGTTGAATGTGCTTTTCTTGGATATTCTTCTCATCAAAAGGGCTTTCTATGTTATGATCCTAATAATCGTCGAATTCGAGTGTCTAGAAATGTCATTTTTCAGGAAAATAAATATTTTTTTGCAACACATCACGTCACTCCTTCTACGGTTTCTCTTTTACCATTTTTTCCTAACTCTTTTGCAAGTCAGTCATCCTCTAAGCCCCTCTTGACCTACCAAAGACGACGTGTTGTCACTCAAAATCAGCCCGCTGACTCCCATGGGCCCCCTCAAGATAGTTCCTTGGCTGCTGATCCAATAGAAGAACCAGAACCAGACCTGTTACGACGCAGCTCACGCATTCGTAAGCCCCCAGAAAAGTATGGTTTCTCTAGTCCCTTATCCTTGATAGCAACATTATCTAGTGTTCCTATTCCTTCTTCTTATAAACAGGCAATGGAGCATGTTTGTTGGCAAACCGCTATTGAAAATGAACTTCTGGCCTTGGAAGAAAATCAAACATGGGACATAGTGCCTTGTCCTCCGTCTGTTAAACCTTTGGGCAGCAAATTTGTGTTTTCGATAAAGTTGCGTTCAGATGGATCAATAGATCGTTACAAGGCTCGTCTAGTAGTGCTTGGAAATAAGCAAGAATATGGACTAGACTATGATGAAACGTTTGCCCCGGTTGCCAAGATGACTAGTGTGCGCACTATTCTTGCCCTTGCTGCATCACAGTCTTGGCCACTACATCAAATGGATGTGAAAAATGCATTCCTACACGGTGATCTTAAGGAAGAAGTTTACATCAAACTCCCCAATGGTATGCCCACATCTTCCTCTAATACTGTTTGCAAACTAAAACGCTCTTTATATGGATTGAAACAGGCACCAAGAGTATGGTTTGAAAAGTTCCGATCCACACTACTTGGTTTTTCATTCATTCAAAGTCAATATGATCCATCATTTTTCCTACAACGGACTCCTAAAGGCATTGTGGTGCTTCTGGTTTATGTGGATGATATAGTGGTGACAGGTTTTGATCAAGAGGGCATCTCTAAAATTAGAGAATTGTTGCATTCATCTTTTCACATGAAAGAGTTGGGTCGCCTTACTTACTTCTTGGGTTTGGAGGTACATTATCAATCTGAAGGCATTTTTTTAAATCAACAAAAGTATATTAAAGATCTTGTTGAACTTGCTGGACTCACAAACTCAAACTCTGCTGACACTCCCATTGAAGTTAATGTTAAATATCGCCGAGATGAAGGTGAGCTTCTTGATGATCTAACTCTTTATCGCAAGTTGGTTGGTAGTCTCATCTATGTAACAATTACCCGCCCAGATATTTCTTTTGCTGTGCACATTGTAAGTAGGTTCATGCAAGCTCCACGACATTTACATTTTTCAGCAGTGCAGCGAATCATTAAGTACCTCCTTGGCACTTCAAGACGTGGTTTGTTTTTTCCTAATGATTCGACACTCCAACTTTAAGCATATAGTGATGCTGATTGGGCTGGATGTCCAGACACAAGGAAGTCTACTACTGGCTGGTGTATGTTCCTAGGAAATGCTGCTATTTCTTGGAAGTGTAAGAAACAAGATTCAGTTTCAAAGTCATCCACTGAAGCAGAATATCGTGCAATGTCTGCAGCTTGTTCTGAAATAGTATGGCTGCGCGGTCTTCTAACAGAACTTGGATTCTCTCAAGCACAACCAACTTCATTACATGCTGACAATACTAGTGCTATACAAATTGCAGCAAATCCAGTTTATCATGAACGAACAAAGCACATCGAGGTTGATTGTCACTCTATCCGAGAAGCCTATGATCGCAGAATCATCAATCTACCACATGTCTCCACATTGGATCAGACAGCTGACATCTTTACTAAATCATTGACACGTCAGCGCCACAATTATTTGGTTAGCAAATTGATGCTAGTTGATTTACCAGCATCAATTTGAGGGGGGATGTCAATAGGTTTAATGTCTTAATGGCAAATTCAAATGCTATGCATTTGTAACTGATATTTTGACAATAGTAACCGCTATTAATTAGGATATTGTAAAATAAATGTAGATATGACAGCTGCAGATTATTGGGCTGAGAATCAGCCACACAACTTGTAATTATATTCTATTTATATGGGACTTCTCTCTGAGGAGAACAGACAGTTTTCAGATCAAAGTTCTTTGAGTTTAACACATCAATGGTTTTATATTATTTCTAACACGCCCCCTCAAGCAAGAGCCTACTTGGGCTTGAAGCGTGGATAATGCATTGACCCACCTACCATATGCTTAAATTCCACTTTGAATTAGAAAGTGAGGGGAGCGGGGATCGAACTCTAGACCACTTAGTCATAGAGGCTCTGATACCATGTCAAATAAGCGATTATCCCAAAAGCTTAAGCTGTTAGGATAGAGCTACATCAATGATTTTATATTATTTCTAACAGAACACTTTTCCAAAAAATTATACTTTAACCAAGAATTATAAATAAATTAAAAAAAACTTTTTTCACAAGTTTGAAAGACCCATCTACATATATTTAAAAAGTAAATATGGATATAGCCTATAGGATGGAAAAAATTTATGATTATCATTATCAATGAACAAGAAGAAATAAATAATAATGCAAACCAGTGAGACTGCAACATACCAAAGAAAGAAGGTAGTCACACTCCTTATCTGACAAAAAGCCTTTGTACAGAAAGACCCTACAACAAAAGGAACAAGAAAACATCAAAGTCTGAAAACGTCAAAGACTAATTTGTCCTTAGTATAAAAACATCAGAGACTAATTTGGGTTTTATTTTTGTACGGGACTGAATTGGGCCGTCAGAATATTGTGAGTGACCAAAATGGGTCTTCACTCTAAAATAAAAGGTTTGCGATCGCGATTTAAGATACGATGTCAAAGTTTTAATGTTTATGCAACTACTATTAAACTATGAAGCACTAACACAAACACACAATGACACTGACACATCAATACCGATAATATTTTGAGAAAATGAAATATTTGAATATAAGTACATGTGTTGGTGTCAGACACCGGAGATGCCTTTGATTTGATGTGAATTGTCAGCGCTACATAGTTATTAAGGCCATATTTAACCATTATTGTCCACAACATCAAGAATGATGACTGACACATTACTACAACAACAAATTAGGGCCTATATAGATTGACTTATTAGAGTGGGTCTGTTTGGATCGACTTATTTCAGCTTTTTTCATCTAATTTTCACAAGTTCTCCAATATGGCTTATGAAATCATATTATAGCATATACAAAAACGATTTATCTTTATTTTATCTTTTGCTATATAAATCTTCATTTTATCTTTTGCTATATAAATTGCTTATGTAAACTTAGACATAAGAGCTTATCATTTTAAGTGTTTGTGCTATAAAATTGTAGATAAGTTGAACAGGGTTTGTGAAACTGTTAGGGAGAACTTATGAAATATCTATAGGTTGTTTTAAGCTTATTTCCATAAGCTCTCCAGGTTAGCTTATGAAAACAACTATGAAAAACAATTTCGCTTTATTTTATCTTTTGTTATAGAAATGGATTATGCATTAAGCACTTATTTGATAAGCACGTATGCTACAAGCGTATAATTAAGTTGTTTATCCAAACATTCCTTAAATCCATGGTAATTAAAAGTGTATATAATTGAAGATTTTCATACGGTGTCTGACACCGACATTTATAATTACATTGAATTATGTTATTTTCTCAAATTATTATCAGTATCACGTGTCAGTGTCTGTGTTGTGTCCGGTGTTTGTGTCCGTGCTTCATTGGTAATAGGTAATTAACAAAAAATGATAAAGGAATTAAGGGAAAGTTGAAGAAAGTACCTGACCTTGGTTGCCAAGAGATTTGGACAACACGTGAGGGATCAATTCTGTTGGAATAATAAACAGAATTTCTTAACTGCATTAACACAGATTCATGTTTGTTCCTTAATTCTTTCCTGCTGCTAATGCAAAATTAACAAACATAATGTTAAATGATATTAATTAGATCAAAATTAATTAGAGAGAAATTGATGAATGGTATTTCTGCAATTGAATTACTTTACCTGTCGGAGAAAGAGGTGGTTAGCAATGACAGAGCGAAGAGAGCGAGGAGAAGGGAAAATGAGGAGGACATTGAATTTTGAAATCGCGGTGGAAAAGTGCTTATGGGAATGAAATCACGGTGGGTGTAATCTGAGATTTCAATTATTTTTTTACTGATCTGATCTGATGCGATGCGATGGTTTTGCTTCTTCTCTTCTCTGTTTGCTTTTTAGTTTGGTTGCCCTTCACTTTCTGTTATTTTTCTGCCACGTCAACCAAAATGGTAACCATTTTATTTTTACTTTTATGTCTTCGGGTAGAAGTTCACACATTTATTTTTGGTACATAGATAATTAGATAATTCTCCCGGTACTTTATAAAAGACAATTCACCTTTTAGATTAATTATAAAATTAATGTATTTGGTTTATATTATAGTTCATATATATTAATTATGAAATGAATCTAAAAAGCAAATTGTCTCTTATAAAAAGAATTAGAGGGAGTATAAATGGAGGAAAAATGGTTCGAATTCGGATCACATTGTTCAAACTAATAGTTTTGGTATTTTAGCCTGCTTCAAAAATTTGTGTTTTGGTATTTTAGTCAATTGAGTTAGAATCGCAAAAGGATCACGCATACAAAGAAATTAAACGAAGAAATTATAAGAAGTTTTGGGAACAAAATGCTCTTGACGGAAGAGGAGGAGTTTCGAATGCAATAAGAACTCAAGGAATCATAAGCGTGAAGAGTTTCAACGAAACACAATTTCTGGTTCATAATATGTTGAGGGAACAAATCAACGACAAAGATCAATCAAAATCTTAAAGGGACCATCCAATTGTTCAAATCGTATCTTGAAATAACTGCATGGGCTAGGCACGTCACCCCTCCACAATGTGTGTGTGGGACAAGTGCCAATCATCAGCAATCAACGTGTCCCCTCGTTCATGCACTCCATCTTTCTAGTTTTATGCGTGTTTAATGCCAAAATCTCCAAGTATATCCATCTCCACTAAGGAATTATATTCGGCCATGACAAACCGCGTGAACAAATATTTGGATGGCACTCACACTTATTTCTCAACTCTTTGCTACACAATGATAGCAAGGACTTGAGGGCAACTATTTCGGGATGTGCAACAACCCATTTCAACTGTCCAACTCTTCAAGGTCTGATAGCCTCGTTAGCACTTCTCACAGCAGAGTTTGGCTACGTTAATGATGCACATGATCACTCTATACACAACCACACAATGGATTTGTCCCCTTTGTCTCTCATGGACTGCTAGATTTCATCTTAACGACTCTCCGCATTCTTCACCGCATTTGACAAAGGCAGTTACAACGAATTTGTCTATATAAGCATAACTCAATGTCTCTATAATGCATAAACTTGAGCTTCGATGTGCTAACCTTTTTTTCATATATATACATTTGCCATCGTCCAACACCCCGTCTTTACCGTGCTTTAGACCTCCTTCCTCCATTCCAAAACGACTCCTAAATTTGTATGTCATCATTAGAGTCTCTTCTCGTTCTAACTCGTTCATAGCATAAATTTATCCTTGTTGTTTCTTTTGTCAGTAATTTTATAGATTAAATTAAGCAACAAATAAATAAGAGTAAGTTTTTGGTCCTCCGATTATATTTTTTCACAATTTTTTGTCTCTATTTTTAATGAACTCTTTTATACTTTCAAATTTTTTAATGGTTTTTTATTCATATTTATAATATTATAAGAAGTTCTTCCATAAAAAAAATTAGAATTTTTTAACATGAGATAAATTACTTATGAATTTGTTAGCTCAAAAACTGAAATATTTATATTTAATTCATCTCATGTTAAAAAAACTTAAACTAGATTACGATCATGTACATGACTGCAATTTTTTTTTTCAAGATTTCAAATGATATACACCGAATTGAGAACTAAAAATAATTTTTTTATAGGAACTACAAACGAAATTTGGGATATTTATAATTGCAAAAAACATATTTAACTCAATAAATAACGAGTGGAAAATATATTTGAGTATTAATAGAATATATATAAATCCCTTCTAACTATCAACAAATTCCGAGAGTTGTAAACATTGACACATTCAGTCATTCATTATAATGATAACGCCTCCCAAATCCAGATACCAAACATAATGTTTACTCGAACAAAAATTATAATAATTACAAATGAAACTATTAGACTCAAGTGGTTAATAATTTACCATATGATGAATCGTTATTACCTGTTCATAGCACAAATGTGTCATTTTGTTTTCGGTAATTTTATAGATTAAATTAAGCAACAAATAAATGACAATAAATTTTTAATCCCTATAAATTAACCAAATTTTATTTATCTCGCGTCAGTGTATTTTTTTTTAATAAGCAAAAGATATATTAAAAGAAAAAAGTACTAAGGGTACTTCAACCTTTACAAGAGATATATTAGATGCTTTGTAGGCATTCTAAAGGATTTGTACACCAATTGATAAAGGAATAACATAAATTTCTTCCACTCCTACTTACAAATCAAAACCAAGAGAAAAGTTTAATTTCGCGTCGGTGTATAATAGACTCCATTAAAATAAAAATAAAAAATATATATACTGCAGTACTATTATAATTACAAAGCGTATAAGAAAAGATTTGAAAAAGATATAAGAAGGAGCGCGAGAATGATTTCGAAATCCCTCTATTCTCACTGCTAACGGCTATTTCCATTTCAACCTTATTTCTTTTTCTTCCATTTCTTTCTTTCTCTTAAAATTCATCACACTCTACTTCGACCTTAACGCTTCTTTTCAATGGCATCTACCCAATTTGGCTTCACAAGATCCAATCCGGGTCGGAAACTTCGGGTTGTAGCAAAAATCCGTGGCTTTTCAGATCAAGATTCCAATTTCGGAACCGTAGATTGGGTTTCGGTTAACACAGAAAATTCAGGGGATGTTACTATCTCCTTTAAAGAACAATCTTCTAGGTATTGTTACTTTTCTTAATTATTCATTTTTCAGCTTCATTATTCGTGAAATGGGATTTAATTTTGTCAAATTTTAATAATAATTTGAAAGAAATTGATAAAAATTTGAGTTTGAGGGTTTTTAATTATGCAGTGAAATTTGAGTTTCAGGGTTTCTGAATTATGCAATTTTAGCTTAATAAAATTTGTAATTGGATAAAATTGAGAAATTGTAAACGAAAAGCAATTGGAAAATAAAAATTAGCATGAAGTTCCCAAGAGAAAAAAGATTTATTTTTTAAAAAAATTCGTAAAAATTAACTGAATGGTAAAATATCTGGAAAATTAGGGTGAATAGTGTGTTGTGCTTTGAGATTAGTTTCTGTTGTGTTAAATATCTGTTAGATTTAGTTTTTTGTTAGGGTTAAATTTCATTGGTTTTTTTTCATTTTTTATTTATTTTCATAATTCATAGCTGAAGAGTAACAAATCTGAAAAATTAGAGTGAATAATGTGTTGTGCTTTGAGATTAGTTTCTGTTCTGTTAAATATCTTTTAGATTTAGTTGTTTGTTAGTTTTATTTTTTTTGGGTCTATAGACAAAGTGTCAATTACCACCTAGAACTCACATACAACTGCGAGGTCCCGGATTCAAACCCAGGTGAAGGTGTTCAGCCTAACAAGATCGACATTTGCCAGTTGAGCTAGGCGTTACAGACAATTTTGTTAGTTATTTACTAATTGCTTCTAAGCAGTGTCTATGATGAAAATCTCTAACTACTCTTCAAGCATTTGCTAACTCTTAGTTGATTTATTTAACTAACATGTTTTCAAAATGAAGTTTCAGCCCTTTCGGGTTTGAATTTTCGTTTATTTTTATATCATCATGACTAGTTTTCTTGTAGGGTACATACATTTCATGAAAGCTTATAGTTTGTAGTTGTAGCAAAACCATTAATTTATTTGTCGTTGTTTTCTTTTGTACCTGTTGTTTTGAATGCGGTGATGAGTGATAACACTTACTTGAGATAATGTTAATCCTTGTCGTGCAGTCAGTATTCAGTTGACTATTGTTATAAGGAACATGAAGATAATGAAAGTATCTATATAAGGGAGGTGAAGCCTCTTGTTTCGGCAGCTTTTGAAGGAATTAACAGCACTATTATTGCTCATGGAGCTAGAGGCAGTGGAAAAACTCAATTACTTCAGGTTTGAATCAATTCAATTAGTTGTTATATTAATTTTTTTGGTTGTAAGAGGGTAGGGTTTGTGAACAATATTTCTGTGAAATTATATTTTTTTATTTTATCATCTTGTTTTGTACTTGAAGGGCTCTTCTGAAAGACCGGGTTTGGCAGTGTTCGCTATTTCCGAGTTTCTCTCTATGGCTGAGAAAAATGGGAAATCAATAGCAGTTTCTTTCTATGAGGTAGATCATCAGGACCATGCTGTTGATTTATTAAATCCAGAACAACCGCCAATTTCGGTGCTTGAAGATCACGGAAGAATTCAGTTTAAAGGACTTACTCAGGTAAAATCTTAATTTATCTAAGTTGAGAAAATTAGAAATTTTAAAGTTGGATAGTAGTCAAGTAATGTTGTTACATCTTTTTTTGCAGACTCCTGTGAAATCCATTGCCGAATTTCAGAATTTATACATCACAGCATGTTCTTCACACAAGGCTGCAACCCAAAAAGGCTTTGAGCGTGTTCGTAGGAGCCACATGGGATTAATTGTGCATGTCTTTTCCCAGAATGAAACCGTAGATGGTCTTGTGGGCAAAATGACTTTTGTAGATATGGCAGGTAATCCCGCTCAACTAAGGATGTCTAGTAATCATTTTTATTTTATTTTTCTGGACTCTTGTTAACATATTTAAGATTTGACTAACAGTATTGCACTTTTATTATCAGGTTATGAAGATGCTAGAAGGAAAAGTAGTGATGCCTCTGGTCATATTGAGAATAAACAAATTAATAAGTCAATTTACACCTTACTGAATGTTTGTCATGCTTTGAGCACAAATGAAAGTCGTGTTCCTTTCCGGGAAAGTAAACTGACACGCATGTTGCAGGACTCCTTGAGGGGAAATAGCAAAATTTTGTTGGTTTCGTGCTTGGTACGTGACTGCATTTTTTTGTTCAGATCTTATTATTTTCATTTTGCAATTTGTGATTAAATTTTAATTTTGGTCATTTTCTTTTCTATAATATGAACTTTAGAACCCATCATTTTGCCAAGACACTGTTTACATGGTAAGCTTAGCATCACGGTCTCGAAGCACCTTAGACTCCACGAAGAAAACTGCAACGTCAACCAGACCGACTACTACTTTGGATTCCACAAAGAAAAATGCAAGTTCAGTAAGACAGATAGCGACCTCAGATTCCTCAAAGAACAGTGCAAGTTCAGTTAAACCGACAGTAACCTTAGATCCCACAAAGAGAAGTGAAAGTTCAGTAAGACAGACAGTGGCCTCAGATTCCTCAAAGAAAAGTGCAAGTTCGGTAAGACAGACAGTAACCTTAGATTCCACAAAGAAAAGTGAAAGTTCAATAAGACAGACAGTGGTCTCAGATTCCACAAAGATAAGTGTGAGTTCAGTAAGACAGACAGTAAACTTAGATTCCACAAAGAGAAGTGAAAGTTCCGTAAAACAGACAGTGGCCTCAGATACCTCAAAGAGAAGTGAAAGTTCACTAAGACAGACAGCGGCCTCAGAGTCCTCCAAGAAAAGTGCGAGTTCAGTAAGAAAGATAGTAAACTTAGATTCCACAAAGAGAAGTGAAAGTTCAGTAAGACAGACAGTCGCCTCAGATACCTCAAAGAAAAGCGAAAGTTCAGTAAGACAGACAGTGGCCTCAGATACCTCAAAGAAAAGTGCAAGTTCAGTAAGACAGACAGTGGCCTCAGATACCTCAAAGAAAAGTGCAAGTTCAGTAAGACAGACAGTAACCTTAGATTCCACGAAGATAAATGAAAATTCACTAAGACAGACAGCGGCCTCAGATTCCACAAAGAAAAGTGCAAGCTCAGCAAGACAGACAGTGGCCTTAGATTCCACAAAGAAAAGTGCAAATTCAGCAATACAGACAGTGACTTATCGCAAAAACAAGGTACCCAAAAATGTATCAGCTTCAGCAACGACAAAGAAATTACCAGGTTCCATATCTCATACATATGAAAATAAAGGTGTTGTTGCTACGAAGACTGAAATAAGAGGAAGGTTTGTATCGAGTTTTATACATATTTTACTAGGTTAAACTCTCTTAATAGTTTTTTATATTTTTTTCCTTTGGATTGTAGGAAATTGTTTGACGAAGCCAGCCACTCTGCTACTAAAGCTGAGAAGGTATGCTTTTCTTTTCTCGAAATACTTCTATACTGCATTGTTTTATGTGTCTGTTATATTTTAAGTTTTCTTGAAAGATTCTGTGTCCGTTTTAATGAGGACAAGAAAGATACAATTCTTTCTGGTTGGCTCAAAGGAGGGGCTGGCAAGAAATTTATCCATCCATAAATACTAGTCCAGCTCCATTTGTGCTCAAACTAGGAAGAGATGTGTCAAATTGATAATCAAATATAATGTTGGGCTATCAATCTTATTTGTATTTGTATATATGTATATACTGTTAGGGATTTTACTTGTGAGGAATAACAAACTAAGTCAAAACTGGAATTCAGTTTTATTAGAGTATTAACTAATTTTAATAAGAGTTGATCCTTTGAAAATTCAATACACGTAAGTGACGTAACTCTTAAATTTCTACAATGATGGAGGACAAGGTTGTGTGACTAAGCACTATTAGTAGGGACTCTGTGAGGTGTAACTCACTGTCATTAATAGATAAAATTTATTTATTGCAGGAAATTTCAATCGCCAATGATACAAAAGCATCAGAGCCTTTATTGGTAACGCCTCATTTATATTTTTGTTTCTTATGTTGTTAATGACAAACAAATTACAAAGCTCAATACATCAACTGGTGTATCAAATGCAGGACAATTCAACATCAAAAGATGGAATTGATGTCCAAGTAAACCCTAGAGTAGATATGGTAAATAATCACCTAAAATCCTAACATGAACAAAACTTAGACAAAAAACTGTTCTCATTTTATTTACATGACATGGACAAATGAATACACTTTTTTTGCAGGAAATTTCCATTGCCAATGTTAGCAAAGCATCGGAGCCTTTATTGGTAATGCATAATTTATATTTTGTTGATTATGCTGTTAATATATTACGAACAAATTAAAAAGCTCAATACATCAATTGGTGAATCAAATGCAGGATAATTCATTATCAGAAGATGGAGATCATGTTGAACTAAACTCTAGAGTTGAAAAGGTAATAAATAATAAAAAAATCCCAACATGACCACAACTTAGACAAAAGAAATGTTCTCATTTTATTTACTGATGCTAGTAATAATAACAAACTCAGTATGTTGGAACAAAATGTAATGATATAATCTTGTAGAATATAATTTTTTTCAAGATCCTTCTTACAATAAAAAACATTTGCAAAGTTAAAACATGTTGGCTTGTTCGGTCACGAAAGTGATAAATATTCGTGCATGCAGGATGACTCATCTTTGAATGATAGCAGTGAAGTGGAACTTGATCCCATAGTGGAAAAGGTAATTCATGAAAATGACTTCTACCGAAACTTTAGCATGTTATACTGGTAAGGTTAATAAATATAATATGAAATACTGACTATCTTTACTAATGTTTAGGGTATTTCTGAGGACAAAGAGGATATATATACTTCTTATATCGGTAATTACTCCAAAGATTTATCGATAGCTGATGAAGGTAAATGTATGTGACAGAAGGGAGTGTTGAGCGATGATTTTTTAACAAATCATGTGATTCATGTTTATATAGGGTCTTTTGTCATTACAGGTCATAACATGAACAAGGAGAACAACAACTTCATGAAAAACGGAGAATTTTCACCACCTATTAGTTCTCAATTGCGTGAACTTCAATCTCTTGTTTCATCAACTCCATTATGCATGGAGTTACCAAAGAACGGATGTATTTCACTTGTTGATGATCAGATTTCTACTAAAATTGCAGAACCAAGAACTCCTGATATTGAAAAACGAGATGTAATGAATACCAAAAGTCCTTGGGAAACATTCAACGGTTCTGAAAAACGAGATGTAATGAATACCAAAAGTCCTTGGGAAACATTCAACGTCATGCATGGTTCTGGAATGGAGGTTTGATCTATTCATATTATTGTTAATGGACGTTCTTCTAACGTTTACTTTCGTTGTTTTAACTCAGAATTTTGTTTAATTTCAGAATTCTACTGAAATTAAAGAACCAAGAACTCCTGATATTGAAAGACGAGATGTAATGAATGTCAAAAGTCCATGGGAAGCATTCAACGTGCATGGTTCTGGAATGAAGGTTTGATCTATTCATAATATTGTTAATGGACTTTCTTCTAATGTTTACTTTCACTGTTTTAACTCGGGATTTTGTTTAATTGCAGAATTCTCTTGTTAAGGACTACCTTAGAATTTTAAACACGGCTGAAAAGTAAGTGTACAATTTGTGTTGTGTATGATGTATCCTTGTTCACACACACGCGCGCGCACACACGCATGCACACACATGGTTATTGCATAATAAGTAAAAAAATAAATGGTTATAGTAGTGATCACAATTTGATCATGGATATTAATACAAAAGCATTTCATATGCAGTTACTTAAATTAACAATTGTAAATATATTTTACACTTCAAATGATTCATCATTTCATCATACCTCCTATGAGAAATCTCATTTGTTTACTTTCTGTTTTCTTCTTGAAAATTAACAGGGATGAATTAAAGAAGTTAAAGGTTAGAAATGTTTCACTTTCAATATTAAGTTGATTCTTTTCCTAATCTTGCTCTTTAATTAATTGAACTTTTTCTTATAGGGAATTGGAGAGAAGAGAGCAACCTATATACTTGAGCTCCGGGAAGAATCCTCAGAACCTTTCAAGAGTGTATGTCCTAAAATATGATTTCTTTCCTTAAATATTTTTTTCCTATAATAATACTCCCTATGATCTTTTCATAAGAGATGATTCACCTCCAGATATATTAATTATTCAATGCTAAATTCATTGAATAATTGATATATCGAAAGGTGGATTGTCTTTTATGAAAAAGACCGGAGGAAGTAATAATAATTAATTACACGACATATTTATATATCTGACATAATTTTTGTATTGTCAACCAATTTTTTGGTTATAATAGCTTGATGATTTGAAGGACATTGGACTTTCAGAAAAACAGGTATAATTATTCTTCTAATAATATTATCATATTCTTTTTGAGTTTGCATATTTGATTGTCCAAGCAAGACTAACAATATAATAATTTCAATAACAAACATGTAACTGTTTTTTTTTAATTCTTATGCAGATTAAGGGAATGATGAAGAAGGAAATTGGAGAGCTTTTCAATTAGTTCTAATGGCATTATTGAATGATTGTATTCCTATATTATATGTAATGTAATGTAATTATGCTGGCAACCTAAAGTTGCCTGAGTGGTGTAACATTTATAAAAAACAAGGTGATTTGTATCATCTTTTCAAAGAATCCTTTAATTAATGTATGGGTATTGTTGTAATTTGATTATTTTATCTTTTTAAAATTGTTTATTTCATTCCAATAATGATGAATGGAAGCATGGTTCCTTCTAACATCACATTCTCAATTTTTTATGTTTTCTCCAATTTTAATTTTTAGATTGTTATTGTTGACAGTCTTCATTTCCTTTATGAATTTGGGGCATCTCATTTTTATAATGTTTGTTACTTAAATGACAGAAGAATAAAAATGAAAATTAGTATGACGTGCGGAAAATTCAGGGACGCCAAAAGAAATTAGTATGACCAGAGCCATTATGTCATTATGTGAAAGTTAGTATGACCTAAATAGATTGTTTATTTGGATTGGAGATGAACATAAAAAAAAAACAAATTATTTATTTAATTATTTGATAAATATGTTTCAAAATATAGCATATTCACAATTTACATAAACAACACAAATATTTACATGAAGACATTTTATTGTTATTTTTGGTAAAATTTATTTTATAAATTGGAGATTATAAAATTATATCATAAGAATGTTTGATATTTTAAACTATTTTTTCAGTATAAAGTACATGTTAATATAATAATATTTTTTATTGTAAAAAAAATATATAATCATTTTTTTAAGATACTTATTGTATTAGTAAAAAAAAAAAGATACTTATTGTAAAAAAAATTATATCATAAGGATGAATGCTTTTTGGAGGTGTCCATTTAGATGGGGTGTCTAAAATTCATCTTGATGCTTAACTTATCATACTTAGTTAGTAAAAAACTTAATTTTTCTTTAGATAATAACTTTTTATTTGTTAAGCCATTAAAATTGTTCTAGTCGTAAAGAATTTGACACTAGTAAACAAAAACAATTACAGAAGAAAACATAGAACACAATAAAAATATGAGAAATGATTAATAGTACGACTATAGTATCAACGAAATTTCACGAACGGCAAATTAAAGATTTTCATTCTTCAAAAACTTTATTATAGAAAATATAAAAGTATTTAGGTCATTAACATAATTATCAATAATATATCCACTAAGGAGGGGTGATTTTAGCGTCATTTTTTATCCAAAATCACCCCTCTAAATTTTTTGACCGTAAGATATCTACTCAATTTCATTCCCCTTTAAATTGTTTTTCCTCTTATTTTCATTTAAATAAGTGATTTTCACATATATTTAGTTTTTCTCTTTGTGATATTGTAGTCTTAGTGCAATGTTTTGTTGGTTGTCGTCTTGTTGCGGCGTTTTTTGTTGTCTCGTTTTGGTACGATGTTTGTTTTTTTGTTCAGGTTTGCAGGTTTGTTTTGATCCAAATTCAATGCAGATTCAAAGACTTTAGCATCATCAACGATGCAGATCCGGATACATGATTATTCCGGACATTTGAAGTTTGTCATATTAATTGTATGCTTTATCATAAACATTAGGCCGTTTTATGCTATTGATTCGGATGTTGTGAGCCCATTTGCAGACCTTATTAGTTTTTAGCGAAATTAAATATGTAACGATTTCAGTTGATGTATTCCCTATGGATTTGAATGAATGAATATTGTTGTTTTGAGTAAAAAAAAAACTTTATAGAAAATATAAACTCAAATTAATGATGATTTATGACACCTGAAATTCCCTTTTTTTGCTCATGTTGACTTCATCGTTAGTTTTTTTTTCCACCATCAGTTTAATCTGGTTGGGGGATCAGTTATGACATCAAGTGATTCTAGCCCCTTTCGATCGTAGTTGCGGGGATCGAACCGTGATCCTCCCTACCAAATTCAGCACCAATCACCACTGAACCAACTAACAATTGATTTGACTTCATCGTTACTGATATGCTATAAATGTTGGATAAAATGCTAGATAAAATGCTGTAGCTTGCCAGCCAAGCAATGTATACAGTTAGTTTGTTAGCTTATGCAGTCTAGTTAGTTAGCTTGCCAGCCAAGCAAAACAGTTAGTTTGTTAGCTTTCTGTTAGTTTGTTACAAGCCTTAGCTCTAGGAGTTTTGGTTATCATTGTATAGATATAAATAGGCCACTTTGGTCATGTAACAAAAAAAAATTGATCGAATGCAAAGCTATTCCTTTCCTAACAAGTGGTAACAACGCCACATCTAGGCATCCAGTCAAAAATCCAGGGATTTTCAGTAAGAGTTTGAAGGTCCATCAATGGCGGATAACAAGGATTTTGGTTTTCCAATACCAAAGTTTGATGGTCATTACGATCACTGGAGCATGTTAATGGAGAACTTGCTTCAATCCAAAGAATATTGGAGCATTGTAGAGACGGGTGTACCAATTCTTGCAGCAAATGAAACTGCTGAACAAACAAGAATTGTGAATGAAGCAAGATTAAAGGATCTCAAAGCCAAGAATTATCTGTTTCAAGCGATTGATCGAACAATCATTGAAACAATCCTCGACAAATCTTCATCCAAAGCAATATGGGATTCTATGAAGAACAAGTTTCAGGGATCAAACAAAGTTAAGAGAGCTCAATTACAAGCCTTGAGGGGAGAGTTTGAAATCTTGCGCATGAAGGAAGATGAATCAGTGAATGACTATTTTGGAAGAGTTCTTGCCATAGTGAACAAGATGAAGATGCAAGGAGAAGCCATGGAACACAGTGTCGTGGTTGAAAAGATTCTTCGATCTATGACCAGAAAATTCAATTATGTGGTGTGTGCGATTGAAGAATCCAATGATGTGGATACATTGTCCATTGATGGTCTTCAAGGATCGTTGCTGGTACATGAGCAGAAGAATGAAACCAGCAAAAGAAGAGGATCAAGCCTTAAAGATCACACATGGAAATGGAAACACAACTCGAGGCAGAGGTCGTGGTGGCAGAACTACTCAAGGAAGAGGTAAAAGATTGAATAAAGACAATATAGAATGTTATAAGTGTCATATATTTGGCCATTTTCAGTATGAATGTCCTAATAATGAAGACTGTAACACCCAAACCCGTTATTTTTATATTTCTACCTTTATTAAAAATCTTTTCAAAATACGCAACGGAAAATTACAATTTATTTATAAAATGTTTGGTTAAAGGTATTACAATCAACAACATATTTAACTATTTGATTAATTAGCCTAAACATTAACTATAAAACCATTCTTTATAAAATATACATTAAGTCATAAAGGACCCTATATCCTAAATACAACCCTTTCCCCGTGTCACACTCAGAGCGGAGCTTCACCAAACACTTGGGCATCAACAGATACATAACCTGTAAACCTGGACCACCCAACGGTCCAGAAGTACACAACACAGAGAGTTAGTAAATCATAACCAATAAAATACAAGTGTAAGCAATATCCTTAACACTTCATCATATTATCATGCATAATCTAACTCACATACATATTCTCAATCTTAAATCAAACATAAGATTATTCACATATACATTGAAACACAATTTTGAAAACAATGCTTATCACCAATATTCAATCAAGCAACTCACACAACTCACACAAACCACACAATGTCACATATCAAATCATCAAATCATATGCACATCTTCCTAATGCAATCTAATGTCACAACTCATGCTATGTCACCCTAGACATATCTAATGCATGTGGTACCAATCGTCTTTATTAGAGTATCTCACCTCTAATATCCGTCTTTATCGAATAAATATAATTCGATATTCGTCTTTATTAGAATCATAGATTCTAATATCCCTAACTCAATACATGAATGCATGCATGATTCATGTACAACCACAAACACTTAATATAAAACAATATTAAGTTCTACTCTATGATATGGAACACTATCCATATCCGTCTTAATTAAGATATATCACAAATCTTAATATCCGTCTTTATCGAACAAAATCCGATATCCTTCTTTATTAAGATAACACAATACCTTAATATACTTCTTTATTAGAATAACACAATTCTAATATTCTTCATTCATATACATACATATCATACATTCATCAATAACATCAACAAATCATTATTAATTAAAACATCCTCAACAATTTTAAAGGTATAGGAAGTATACAAAAATATAAGAAAACTTCATAAATTAAGCCTCATCTTATAAAACTAACTTCGGAATTGGAATCTACGCGAAAAATCGAGTGAAATAGGTTCCGGGTGCATAAACCGTCAAAAAGTCAACCAAAAGTCAACACAGGTCAACCCTGGTCAACAGGCCTCTGCGCGCGGCGCGGGAATCCTGCGCGTGGCGCGGGAAGTCAGAACCAACAAGAAGAAGCTGCGCGCGGCGCGGACCATCCGGCGCGCGGCGCAGCATGACAGAAGCAAAAACTGTCAAACGCGTTTTTGTGCGAAAAATCACTTATTTGACCCAAAATCACTTATTGTTCAGTTCCAGAAATTATACCAAGCATGGGTTATGTTCATACATGTTCAAAACACATTAAAAGTAACTTATTAACACAAATAATCACTTATTGTTCATGGATCTTGACATATTTGTAAAAACTCATAAACATTTACAAATCTTAACAAACATCTACAAATACCCATTTTTACCCATTAAAATTGTTCATACATCATGTTAAGAGTATGTTAGACATACTATGAACATGAGTTTTCACTTTCATTAAGAAAAATTATCCCAAAAAGCCCACGAAAATGAGTGGAGAAAGTTTGGGTTCGGAGAAATTGACATTCTCTAGCCACTCACAATTATGAAAACTATCTCTCTTACCTTAGCTCGACGATTCTCGGATCTTGGCTCTTGAATCTCCAAGAAATTCTTTGCCCTAGCTCTCCTCCTTCTCTCTTGCTCTTCCTTCTCTCTTCTTTCCCACAAAGACACAAAAATGTGACTTTCTCTCACTAACTTGGGTATTTATAGCCCTCCCCATTTTACCACTAAAGCCCATTAGTCCAAAAGCCCTCTAATTGCTAATGTCTCACAAACTCGTATAATTAATTAATACTCTCACTTATTAATTAATCGCCACAAAAGAAAATAATAATAATAATAATAAAAATAAGCCACATCGATATATAAATATACACATATATACAAATAACGAATAAATAAAAATCGGGTCGTTACAAAGACTATGCTAATTATGCTGATTATAATGAAAATGAAGAAGTGTTATTAATGGCATTTGATAAACCCTCACCAAGCAGTGTAAAGAATAAAATTTGGTATCTAGACTCAGGTTGTAGTAACCATATGTGTGGAGTTAAGGAATTTTTCTTTGATCTTGATACAAATTTTAGAGAAACTGTGAGGCTGGGAGATAATTCACAGATGAATGTAATGGGAAAAGGCAATGTTAAGCTTCAAATGAATGGAATAACACAAATCATCACTGCTGTGTATTACATTCCTGAGTTGAAAAATAACCTGCTAAGTATTGGCCAACTTCAAAAGAAATATCTCACTTTTGTGTTCAAAAACAACTGGTGTAAGGTGTATCATCAGAACAAGGGGTTGATTATGTCATCTCAACTTGCTTCCAACAACCTTTATCCCATCATCACTGAGGCAAAACTAGCATGTTTTCAAGGAACTACTGGAGATATGAACCATCTATGGCATTGCAGATATGGCCACCTCAATTACAAAAGCTTGAAATTGTTACATCAGAAGAACATGGTAAGAGATTTACCTAAGATAGAAGATTCAAAACTGGTGTGTGAGGATTGCTTGATTGACAAGCAACACAGAGATAGTATTCCAAAATCTAGCAATTGGAAATCTACTAAGAGGTTAGAATTGATTCATTCTGACCTATGTGGTCCTATCTCTCCTGCATCCAATAGTGATAACAAATATGTGCTTACTTTTATTGATGATTTCAGTAGGAAAACATGGGTGTACTTTTTGAAAAATAAATCAAGTGCCTTTGACTGCTTTAAGAAATTCAAATGCATGGTGGAGAAAGAAAGTAGTGAAGTCATCTGCTGTTTGAGGACTGACAGAGGAGGAGAATTCAACTCAGATGAATTTAGAGAATTTTGTGAAGAACATGGCATCAAAAGATAACTCACAGCAGCATATACTCCTCAACAAAATGGGATAGTAGAGAGGAAAAATAGAACTATTATGGATATGGTTAGAAGCATGTTGGCAGCTAAGGATATTCCTAAGGAATTTTGGCCTGAAGCAGTTAATTGGGCTATATATGTGTTAAATAGAAGTCCTACAGCTGCCATACCAGATAAAACACCAGAAGAGGCATGGAGCTCAAGCAAACCTACTGTGAAACATTTCAAAGTCTTTGGATGTATTGCACACACACATGTGCCAGATGCTCACAGAAAGAAATTAGATGATAAGAGCATAAAATGTATTTTCCTTGGAGTCAATGAAGAGTCTAAGGCATATAGACTCTATCATCCACCAACAAAAAGGATCATTATTAGTAGAGATGTGAAGTTTGTTGAGCAAGAAAAATGGAAGTGGAGTCAAGTCAGTGATCCAGCCAACACTGTTAGTGAAGACAGTGATGAAGAACTAGATGAAAGAAACAATGTGGGTGAAGAACCAATCAACAATCATCATGAAGACACACATGATGACACATCATCAGAGATACAAGTAAATGAACACGCATGTACTTCTAGCTCAGCAAATACAGGTGATTCTAATTCAAACTTAGATCAAGGGAGAATTAGAAAACCACCTTCATGGCCTGCTGACTATGACACTACAATGACAGAAGATGAGTGTAACAGCCCAGGCCCCACCAACATAGGTTGTCCTGGCACTGCCACCTCACGATCTTCTCCACCCCCCTCTCTAGTGGAGTTTTTGCCTTCCGTGGGAATCGAACCATGTACCCTGGGGTTCAAGTACATGTTCAATCCATTCCCACTACCAATTGAGCTACTAGCTCAATTGGTAGTGGGAATGGATTGAACATGTACTTGAACCCCAGGGTACATGGTTCGATTCCCACGGAAGGCAAAAACTCCACTAGAGAGGGGGGCGGAGAAGATCGTGAGGTGGCAGTGCCAGGACAACCTATGTTGGTGGGGCCTGGGCTGTTACAAAAAAAGGCGCCTTTTTTGTAACAGCCCCCGGGCCCCATCATGGCGATCCCGGAGCTGCCACCTCACGACCTTCTCCACCCCCCTCTCTAGTGGAGTTTTTGCCTTCAGTGGGAATCGAACCATGTACCCTGGGGATAAACTCCACTAGAGAGGGGGGTGGAGAAGATCGTGAGGTGGCAGTGCCGGGACCACCTATGTTGGTGGGGCCTGGGCTGTTACAATGAGTACATAGATGAAGAAGCTATGATTTTGATAGTATTTGCTCCTTGTATTCATGAGGATCCAATCAAATTTGAAGATGCTGAGAAAAGTCAGACATGGAGAGCTGCTATGGAAAATGAGATAGACTCTATAGAAAGAAATAATACTTGGGAACTCACTGATCTTCCCAAAGGAGCTAAGGTGATTGGAGTGAAATGGATTTACAAGACCAAACTAAATGAAAAAGGAGAGATAGAAAAATTTAAAGCTAGACTTGTAGCCAAAGGGTATGCTCAGAAATATGGCACTGATTACAAAGAAGTTTTTGTTCCTGTGGCTAGATGGGACACAATAAGATGCTTATTAGCAATTGCTGCAATGAAAGGATGGGATGTATACCAACTAGATGTGAAGAGTGCTTTCCTTCATGGAGAGTTACATGAAACTGTATATGTAGAACAACCATTGGGTTTCATAAAAAGGGGAAGTGAGAACAAGGTTTACAGACTCCATAAAGCCTTATATGGATTGAAACAAGCTCCAAGAGCTTGGTATAGCAAGATTGAGCAATACTTCATCATGGAAGGATTTGAAAAATGCCCTCATGAACACACCTTATTTGTAAAAAGGAATGATGACAGTGACTTATTAATCATTAGCCTTTATGTGGATGACTTGATTTTTACTGGAAACAATAGTGTCATGGTCAAAGGCTTCAAGGAATCTATGATGAAAACCTTTGACTTGACAGATTTGGGAAAAATGAGGTATTTTCTTGGTATTGAAGTAATTCAAAGTGAAAAAGGAATTTTTCTGTGTCAGCAAAGATATGCTAAGGAAGTATTAGAAAGATTCAAGATGGACAAAAGCAATGGCGTGTGTAGCCCTATAGTGACTGGTACCAAGCTCTCAAAGCATGACAAAAGTGAAGAAGTAAATCCTACTTAGTTCAAACAAATTGTAGGAAGTCTAATGTACTTGACTGCCACAAGGCCATATTTGATGTTTGCTGTGCACATGATTGCTAGATTCATGGAACACCCTGTTGAAACACACATGATGGCAGCTAAAAGAATTTTAAGATACATAAGAGGTACACGTGAGCTGGGAGTTCTTTACAAGAGAGGAAATCAAACTGGACTCATAGCATACTCTGACAGTGATTATGGTGGAGATGTAGATGATAGGAAAAGTACATCTGGGTATGTATTCATGTTGGGATCAGGAGCAGTATCGTGGTCATCAAGAAAGCAGCCCATAGTGACATTGTCAACTACATAAGCTGAATTCATTGCTGCAGCACACTGTGTGTGTCAAGGAATCTGGTTGAAGAGAATACTTGAGAGCATGGGTTTGAAGCAGCAAAGATGTCTGGATGTCTTCTGTGATAACAGCTCAACTATCAAATTGAGCAAAAATCCAGTGCTTCATGGTAGAAGTAAACATATAGACATAAGGTTTCATTTCTTGAGAAATTTGAGCTGTGATGGAACTATTGAACTGGAGCATTGTACCTCTCAAAACCAAATTGCTGATATAATGACAAAGGCATTGAAATTGGAATCCTTTGAAAACTTGAAAAGAAGGCTTGGTGTATGTAGCAGCTCAAGCATGAAGGAGTATCTGCATATAAACATAGTTGTATGATACAACTAAGTTTAAGGGAGGGATTGTTGGATAAAATGCTAGATAAAATGCTGTAGCTTGCCAGCCAAGCAATGTATACAGTTAGTTTGTTAGCTTATGCAGTCTAGTTAGTTAGCTTGTCAGCCAAGCAAAACAGTTAGTTTGTTAGCTTTCTGTTAGTTTGTTACAAGCCTTAGCTCTAGGAGTTTTGGTTATCATTGTATAGATATAAATAGGCCACTTTGGTCATGTAACAAAAAAAAAATTGATTGAATGCAAAGCTATTCCTTTCCTAACAATAAACCACCATTATTGAGTATATTATTTTTATTTTTATTTTGTTTTTAGTCTATCTGCGTGAATGAATATATTATTCATATTTCGTTTTTAGTGATTTAAAGCTGTTGCAAGAGGCAGATAAGCTTGTTTGTGTTTTTCGTCGAACTTCGCATAAGATACTTTCGTCCTATGTAACAAAGTTGTAAAAATATAGAAGAGAAAAATACACACTAAAAAATATAGAAGAAAAAAATATTTATTTGTTTTCTTTAAACTTTTTTTTTGTCAAATTGTTTTCTTTCATAGTCTCTGGCTAAAAATCCTTTTAGGCAATCCCCGTGAGCTTAGCACAGTTAGTAGGGATATCGCACTATATGTGTAGGAGCCCGGGTTCGAACCCGGAATACTCCACTTATTCACCTTTAAGGTGAATTTTCTAGCCATTAAACTACTTGACAAAAAAAAAAAATTCCTTTTAGGCATTTTAGCTAGTCAATAATTTAGTCTCAAAAGTATTTTTTTTTGGTCAAATTAATTCATAAAATTATTAGTAAAAAAGACGTTAGAAATATATCTACAATTTCAATATATTGAAAGACGCAACACATTATAATCTGAAGACAAAAATGGTTGTTAATCCACTTAAATATAAAATAAAAATGAGTGCTAGCAAAACTATGATGGCAAAATAGGTTACGTCTGTTGGATCAGTCCGTTTAAATCATCATTTTAGACACGGTGGATTAAGATTTTGAATTCGCCATTAGTAGTTGGCCTGATCCGCCGAGCCTGTTGGAAAAGCAGCCACCTAATGGTAATAAAAATGAATTTTTTTCCACAACTTTTTTAATTAAATTACTCTAGCTGGTTTTATGACTTTAATTTCATGTTTCTAGCTTAAAAAAGTTAATGTTCCTAATATTTTTTGAATCGATAAAGTCATTAACCTTTTTACTTTTATTGTGTTGCTGACTTATTCTAGATATTTTATGATGTATTATTAACTTTTGATAATTTATATAGACTTAGATATTTTGGATGCATAAAATATTTTTTAATTAATTATTTTTACATTGTATTTGTTAATTGTTTAATTAATAAATTTTTATTCAAATATTTGACAGAGTAGCTCTACAACCCGCCAGTTTGTCATAAAAAGGTATAAAATGAGATTTTCAATCCGCTACCTCTAGTTGGTCCGTCCCTCTCTGCATTGTTTTTGGCAAGTCAATGACAAGGCATTTTGATCTTTTTTACTATCTCCAATCAACACTCTCTATTGAATAAGCCACTAGGTTTGATCTAGTACTGAGAAATTTGCATAGTTGCATGATATTTTAGATTCGATCCCTATTAACAAATTGTAAAAAAAAAAACATTCTCTTTTGAATACTCGATGTGAAATATCATGCATATCTTTCACCATTTTTATTTTTAAAAGTGAAGATTCAAATCAAATTAATTTCAATCAATTAGAGAGTGAGCGTTAGAAATTGTGTTTTTTTTTTTTTTGAGTTTTCACCACAATATTCAGCGCACTGAATTGTCTAATTTGTTAGGGGGTCAGTTATGACATCAAGTGATGTCTTAGAATTAGTATTGAACGAAACAAGTGGCAACTTCGCTAAAAACTATCATTTAAAAGAATTCGAGTTCAATTTTTGAACAAAACAATTTCTTTGTCAAGTTATACTTACCTCTCGATCGACCTTTTTTGGTTTATAATAGAGCAGATGATCGAACACAGGACCTCATGCATCGAATCCAAGGGTTAAAAAAAAAAAAAAATATGAAGAACATTCTTAAATTTTTTATTTAATATTATTATTATTATTTCTTCACCCCTATTCTACTCTCTTCTCCCTTTCTTCAAACATCACTCTCTGATCGTTTTCTCTCATTTTCTGTCATTTTCTTCCCCATTTTCCTTCCCGTCAAACAATTCCTGTTCTCTTCGCCGCCGCTTTTCCTCATTTCTCTCAGGTACGTACGTGATTCACTATCACTCTCTTACTCACCTTTCTCTTACTACATAGATCACTTCATTCCAATTCCAATTCCTTTTTTTATTTTTCCTGATTATTTAGCTCATAATTAATTGAATTATTTAATGCTTTGCTTTCATAATCTCTGATGAATTAAGACCATGTATATACATTGTAGTTTTATTTATTTATTTATTTTTTTTATAAAATTTATACTGTGAAAGGTGTTTATTGTGTTTGATGCATGCGTGTAGTTTTGTTAATTGTAGATTAATTCATATGGTTATGATTTTTGGTTATGTTGATAAATGCAGCTTGGTGAGTACAAGAATCTGAACTTAGATGATTTTACATTTCATTTATTTTTAATGGAAAACCAATAAGGATTATTTGGATGATTCTAGGTTATGATAAAATATATTATAATAAAAAACCACAGATGATTATGATTCATAATAATCAGTGATTTTTTATTCCATGAAGCACGGGAATTACTCGGATTAGGCGTGTCCCGGTGTTGGAAACACGTCAGTGTCCAACACCGACACTATAATTGCATTGAATTATGTCATTTCTCATATTATTATCGGTGTTGACGTTTTAATGTTTGTGTTGCTTCCGGTGTTTGTATCTGTGTCCGTGCTTCATATATTATGATTGAAAAATAATTGGATACATTTCTGCAGTTCAATTAATTTACATGGTTAATCAGCTGTGAGGAACAGTGTTTTTTGTCGGATACAACTTAGTGAGGAAAAGTGTTTTTTGTCGGATACAACTTAGAGTAGGCCGTGATTGTCGTACCGAGCTTGGACTAAGTTGTATTCTTGAAAAGGGTACAATACTGATACCTTTATATTGACAATTAATTAAAATTTATTGCGAACTTTTATTGTAATCTGTCGGTTTTCTACAATGATTACGCTGATTGTCCCATTTTTTAGGGAACACAATTCTGTCGACACGCGTCTATATTATTTTGTCGTAACTAGATTCCATGTTTAAATTTTAATTTTTCAAAAAAGTTGAATTAAATCCAGCAATGCAGAAATTCATGAATTTCACCAATGTGAATGTGTTCTTTGAACTGGGTAAATGATTATTGGTTAGTTCTATGTTTAGTTTAATGATGGAAAACCCCAAATATACATTAGCCCTAAAAGAAATCTATAATTTCTTGCGGCCAAATTTATGTTTGGGGGGTTTTTCAACAGTAATCCAAACATAAACTCACTTGTCAATTGGTGAAATGAAGTGACCTTATTGTAGATTTACTGATTCTGTGCGATGCCGTTTTTGGTTTAATTAAATGGCAACTACAGTTGTGCATTTAGAGCTGTTCTTACGACAGGAGAATGGTGCAGTAATTTCACACATAAATTGTTTCTATCATACAGAGAAGAAAAGGGTTCATATCTATTTGATTCCTTTCCTTTTGTTCATTCTGTCAAAGTCCGAGAATTAATGATCTGAACCATTTGTTAAGTCTGTCAATCATAGTTTAACCTGTTTTCAGTCCTTGTGATTTGCAAAGAATCTCAAGTTAGTCTAAAATGTACACATGTGTCCCACACTCAACATTAATAATGGGGCAGATGTGGAGGCCATGGCCATATGTATGTTTCTGTAGTCTTCCTTGGTTCCAGCCTCTTTCAGTCTTCTTTAAATCACACGTTTAGTAATTGTGGTTGATAATATCTCAGGAAGCCTGTTCCAGTGTTTTGGAGGTAGATGAATTTCGGGTTGACATATATTATATAATGTCACTAGTAAAACTTCCTTTAGATGAATTATGTGTTGCACTGCACTGGTAGTGCATTTTTAATATTATAATTTCAACTAAGGTAATTCATGAACAATCAATTATTTAGGTAGCAGTGAAATGATTATCCGGTTCATATATTTGCAACTGAATGTTTGTAGTTTATTTTCCTACAATTGGCAAAGCAGAAATTGTTATGAAAGTGTGGAGTGTGATGCCTAGGTAGGGGGGGTGAATGGACCAGATCATATTTATTTTGCATATGACACATTGACCATCTGATAATGCACAATTATATTATATTATATAGTACATATGCTATGTAATTTGATTTGATGTTGACATTAGTTTTTACTTTTCAACAGAGGTTCCAGTCCTTTGAGAGAAAGAGGTACAGGGCAATAACTGTGCTACAAACATTTTTTGTAAGTTTTTAAAAGATACATTTATGGAGTGCTGTTCTTTTACTTCTCTGGCATTAAAGAAATTTACAGGATTGTGAATCCTTTTTTGGGGTTAATAATCAGGGAAAAGAAAACAAGCAAAAGCGTTGTTTTCCCCCGCTTTAATTGTACTGACAACTTTTACTTGTTCCTTAGAAATTCAATTGTTTTAAACAAGAAAATTTTCATCTTCTTTCCTCATGACCCATTTACATGTATTTATACTTTTTGCAGCGGAGTCTAGTAAATTGCTTGGTGAGCTTTTGTTTGAATAAATGCCACTGCCAGCTGCAAAACTCAAGGCCTCTGACACTCCAGATGTCATGCGAACAGAAGACGGAATAGATACCATAATCAGACAAGCAATTGGCAAAGATTCTATACTTTATTTTCCAAGGGGCAATGACAACCCAGGACAGTTGATTCAATTACTTAATGCTTTTGATCCTCAAGGTGTTACCAACATTTATTCAGGTTTGAAAATTTACATTTTTGGTGGTTCATGTTCAAAGTCAATCGGGTGATATCAATTTGTATACATTGGACAATAATTGAAATGAAGCATGTACTAACCATGTGATATGTATAGCTGGCCTGAAAAAAATCTTTAGTTTGACCAATGCCGCCTTTGTATTGGCCTGTTCAGGGTTAAGAGAGTTTAAATGTTCAATGTATCATAAGTCACTTTTGGGCTTGTAACACGTTCATATATTTCGTTGCTTAGATTAAGTTTGGGTAAACTTCTCCATATGCAACTTTGAAGAAAGAAATAATGGAAGAATGTTGCAGTGACTATGGCTCTGTTTGGTAAAAATAGCTTATAGCTGATAAGCTAGCTGATAGCTTATAGCTTATAGCTGATAAGCTAATTGAAGTGTTTGGTAAAATTAGTGGTTCAATAGCTTATAGATGTAAAATGACATAAAAGGACATTATTAATTAATAATAAAATCGGGTTTTAGTTAAAATAATAAGGTTAAAATTGGAAGAAAAAACAAAAAGCTATAAGCTATAAGCTATAAGCTATAAGCTAATTGAAATAGCGTTTGAAAATAAGCTATAAGCTAGTCAAAATAAGGTATAAGCTCGTAACGAAAAGACCGTTACCAAACAGAGCTTTTAGCTTATAAGCTAAAAGCTATAAGCTCGTTTTGGAGCCTTACCAAAAAGAGCCTATGAATATTTTTTTAGCAATAGCTTCTAGTATAAGTTATAATTAGCTTCTACATCTTAATTTTTTAAAAGCTTTCTCATTTAACTTCTCAATAAATATGCATGCGCTTAAGACAAATTTTTCATAATGAAGAATCATAAACTTATTTAATTGAGAAGCTTGATTAAGTTAGAAGCTAATGTAAATTAGATCATATTCTGATATCTGTTTTCATTTATTGTACAGAATATCCAGGGTGGCCTTTGCTCTATCCTCTGAAGGCTCCATCAGACAAATGTGAGAAATGTTCTCAAGAGTTTTGCTCCACCATTAACTATAGAAGACATTCACCTGTACATCACCGATTCAAAAATCTTGATAAGGTTACCTTCCGATCTTACAAGTATTATAATATCTATCATAGTGTTGCTCTTACTTCATGCATTTACCCTTTTGTATTTTCTTCATGTTATGCCTAGATAGCACCTTTTGTGTTTCTTTTCCTTGTAGCCCTCAATTTTTCATGACGCTGTTTACACATTTCAGGATTCTTCCAAAACCAGGGATCTTTTAGGGGCATATTGGGATAAGGTAATATTTCATCACTGTGAATTATACATATATGAATAAAGCAAGTAAGTTTGACGTGTTGTTATTCAAAATTTGTGTAGCTCTCTGCAGAAGAGGCGAAGGAAGTTCTATCTTTCGAAAATGTGATGCTGGAGGTAAAATCTTGTTGCTGTTACGTGAATAAGTTATTTTACTTTTAATTACCTCGTAGGCATACTGTTGACATGCTAAACATATTTAACTATGAATTAGAAGAGATGAGGTCGAGAGAGTGGAGTGAAAGTAAACCTCATCTTTATATTTTATTTTTATAATAAAAAAAGGGCGGTCCAGGGCCCAAAGATATGAAAGCTACAAAGCATTAAATGGGGAGTAGACTCCCATAACATCAGAGATCAAAAGGTGATCTAAAGGAGCAAGATTGCACATGAACTTCCAAAGTAGGTTGCTCGCAACCCAACTAATCAGCCACCTTGTTAGCCTTCTGATAGACATACCGAATCCTCACATTCCAACTTTCAGTCTCCATAACTTCCTAATGCCGCAAACACGCTGCAAACTATTAGTAATGTTAGAATCATAGAATCAAATCCTAATATTTATTATTAGGATTAGAATTAGCAAATCATATCAATTATTATTTATTCTATTTATTCTATATGCTACTATAAATAGAGGTGGGTGTAATATGATTTAGACACACTGAATTGCATATTCAACATGGTATCAGAGCAGGTTCTGATCATCTGACTAGTTGGTTTGTCGCCACAACTGATGGCAGTGGCTACTTGCCACCAGCCTCCTAAACAAGCTGTTATTTGTTTTAGACGGCCCTTTTTCAGCTATTTGTCATGTGCTTCCACTCATAGGAAATTTTTCTGAGAGCTATTTTTGGTCTCTTCAAATTATCCGCCATGTCATCCTTCCGGCATGTTTATAATTTATTATACTGTCATTCGTTCTTGGCCAGTCGGCATTTCCGTCCTTCTTCCATAATGTCGTGCATATTCATTGTGCTTTACCCAATGCTTCTCTTTCCCATTTGTGTGTTTTTCTTTGCAATGTTTGCATCCCGCTGTGATTCAACCAGCTGCACCTTCTCTGGTGAGACTCACTCCCCAAAACCACCATCCATCGAGCACAACTGTCTTTGCTATAATCACCTCCTCCCGTGCAACACCTTTCCACTACAATTGTGCTGTTTCTATTTTTCTCGACATTACATCCACCGTTGTAACAAGCTTAAAGCTTAGTAAGCTTTAGCTTGAGAAGGAATGGTAGAATCAAATCCTAATTTTTATTTATTAGGATTACAATTAGCAAATCATGTCAATTAGAATTTATTGAATTTATTCTATATGCTATTATAAATAGAGGCGAGTCTAATCTGATTTAGACACAGTCACAAATTCAACAAGAATTCCCAACAACAATCCCATTAAGGCAGTTGTAGACAACTATAGAATCCAATAGCAGTTTCCAGTCAAAAAGAGGGCACATGAATGAACCGGAATGAGAGGGATCCTGAGGCCATGCAGGTAGGTATGAGACTGCATGGTTGAAGGAAGGCTTATAAGAATTGATTAGTACTACCTATACCAATAAGATGCATCTTCTTTTCGGTGGCCCATTCTATAAAAACTCCACAGTTAAGCGTGTTTAACTTATATATTGGTTTGTAGGGTCAGTCGGCAATACTTAAGTTGTCTGTGATGTTACACCTGAGCCAAACACGAGCACAACTTCTGGTTGCTCCACCACCACCAGATACACCATCCCCCCTTTAGATGCACCATTGGTATTCAAACAAATCCAGTTCCCATTTGACATCCATTAACACCTTCGACCATATATGGACATTACAGGACAAAGAGCTTGCATAAAAATACTCATTATAGTATTTATATATCAACCTCCACGGGGTATGGGGCAAATAAAAGAATAATGACTACCAAGGTTGCTCCATTGCCACAAACAGCAATCCAATCCCTGCTTGAATTGCCACCAGCATTATGAGTCAAATTGAAATTTAACCAACTGATAGTCTCTTATGAAGAAATCATACATGTAACACTGATTTACAAGATGAGATCAGACTTGAGCAACTCTAGGACAATCTCTTAAGGCATGAAAAGTTGGTTCTGCTATCCTAGGACATTGAGCATGAGGAATCTCCCAAACCCCATACCTGTTTTCTAGTATTAGTTAAAAGTTTACCATACATTGGTTGCTACATAAAGGCGTAGACCCAATCTGGCTTTGGTGTCTTCCACAGAATTGTCCACTGATGGGATTCATGAGACGGGTCGAAGTTGCATAATAGACGATAAGCACTAGAAATTGAGAATTGAACCATATGCTCTCTCCTGGCGAAATTATTGGCAAATTCTGTAGAAGGAGGCATCAAAGACCTAAATCTATTAACAGGTGCTTCTGTAAGCAAATCATTCATTAAGTCAAAACACCACTGCCGAGATGCAATGGCCTCTAGTAAATCCGACACTCGTAAAGGACCATGACTAGGAGGAATATTGGCCACTACATCGTGTGATTTGATACAAGCATCTATCCAATGATGATCCCATAAATTAATGGACTGCCAATCACCATTCACCAACATGACTAGGAGAAACCATTCTTGGCCAGACTCAAGCAATAGACTTCCAAGTGAAGGAATCCCCACCCTGGAAATTTGAAAGTGTCTTCTCTATTGCCCCCACAAAACTCTGCACGAGAAACTCTGATTGTAGGAGACATACCATAACACAAGTCACATGATTTAAATGTCTGGTGGATGAAATGCTGGAGATCCTTGAGTGTTTCATGTGATAGAAAGATGCCGCTCGAGATAAAAGTAAAGTTCTACTGTACAACTATTGCCGGCGTTGTTGTATGGAATGGAATGTTGGGCAATAAAATACCAATATGAGAGTAAACTTAGTGTATTAGAGATGAAAATTTTGCACTAGATGTTTGGAAGTACTAGACAAGATAGGATTGAAATGATAAAATTAGAGATAGATTTGTGGTAGCCCTAATTGTAGAAAAGATGAGTGAATCCTGACTTAGGTGGTTTAGACATGTGGGGAGAAGAACTGTAGATTTAATACAAAGGCGAGTAGTTCAAAGGAAGGGTAGCTCAATTTTAAACAATAAGATAAATTATTAAGAAAGACTACTAGGTCAATGATTTAAATTAAGATATGATCTGTGATAGAGCAAGAGAAGTACTTTGTTCTCTTCTTTTCAGCTCTTACATTTTGTTTTTCTTCCTGTTTTACATAAGGTAGTCCTAATATTTTGTTTTTCCTCATTGTCTGTGCTTTTTAGGAAGTTCCAGGGTCTTCGATTTTGAATGCTTTGATGAATCTTAATCAAAAACAAGGATTTTTTTTACTTCCGCAATGTTATATGAGGGCTGGTGTTGCCCTATTGGTAAGAAGCTATTAGTGTCTGCCTTATCAATTTGCTTTTCCAGTTAAATTTTGTCACAGATGTAACTTTGGTATATTAATGCAGTACATCTAAATTGTTTGCAGGATATTCTTCAATCTAAAGCTTCCAGTTTTCCTATACCTTCCCGGGAATTGTTCAGTATCCTAGATGATGCCAGTGAAAGAACATTTTTATTGGGGACAGCAGTGTCAATGCAAAAACATGTTTTTCATGGAGGGGCTGGAAAAATTGGTGTTCAACCCAGAAACATAGTTGCTTGCATAAGCTTCTTGCTAGAACAGATATTGGTAATTGTTTCTCTAAACTTCAAAATTTGATCAGATAACTCAACCATCTTTCTTATCTTAATACACAGTGCTTCTTATAATTTTGCTTGAAAATGAGTGTTTCATTTACAAGTTGCTTTTCACATAATAACTTACTCCATAAAACTCAAGTCCCTATTGTGGGTGCATCCTCCTTGAGACCCAAGTTCTAGGTGGCTGTACTCTACGATGCTTCTATCGAACCTTTTCCAGTCAGCCCATCGGTAGATACCCTTTTTTGAGACACCGACAGCTAGCTCTGTTACCATTTGATAAGCACTTCTGGACTCGGGAAAAATCAACCCACTTAAGTATTCAACCAAACATCACACACTACCCGTTGGGGGAATCTGGCACCCCATAATACCTAATGTCCCTATCACAATTTAAATTTGTTTTTTCTTTCAATAATTAACCCATGGATATAGCATTCACTTTGTCAGTATATTTGAAACTCTGATATTTCTGTGAAAGTGCCAATGGAACAGAAGGTCAAGGCATAACTTGCACACAAAATACAAAATTTTATATCCTCATTGTATCACAACAAACACTAAAGCTTGATTTTCCAAATTAGTTATTTCAGTCATAATTATGACGAAATGAGTTTTCTTTCATTTAGGTTAAGGCATGGCTTGCTGACAAGGATGCTGAAGCACTGAGGTGCCAGAAACAATTGGTGGAGGAGGAAGAAGCTGCTCAGAAAAGGTACCATACCAGTTTAAGTTTGAGAAATACGATAAAAGGTTAATTTTGAAAAAAATATAAAAATTTAAATAAATGTCTCTTTTGGATTTTAATTTATCCTTTAGTCGTATATATTTGATTTTTATACAGGGGAGTAATCGTCATTGAAAATTTAAGTGAATCCAGAGAAAGCCCACTTTTGGTTTTGTTTTCTAAACAAGATTGTTCATTTGAACTAGAATAAATATGTATAGCTAAGAAGTGCAAAGATACCTAGGGTACTTGGGTTGATATGCCATTGCATCTCGACAGAAGTAGCAAAAAATAGGATTTTAAGAAAGCAACTGACATCATCAGCCTGTACAAAACACTCTTGCGTAATTTTAGTAAATTTGTTCCCTTGTCTGAAGAAACTCTCATGCTTGATGCAATAACTTAGCCAAGTTTACCTGCTACTAATTTATAGTACTTCTTGTATCTGCATAAATTAACATATGATCATAGTATCATACAATGCTTCTGCAATGATTTTCATTTTATTTTCTTAGAATCTGTTTTATTGTTTTAAATAAAATAAACTGAGCTACAACACTTCAAGTTTATCTTTGAATTTTTGTTTAGCAAGAAGTACACGAGATACAGATGAAAGTGTATTCTCTTGAATGTATGGATAATAGGACTTCTTATTTATTTCCTCTTTTGTTATAGACAAGCTGAGGTTTTGAAGAGGAAACGCCAGAAAAAGCTTAGACAAAAAGAGCAGCGGGCTAGGGAACAAAGACAGAAGCTTGAGGAAGAAACTAAAGGGAATGTTGACAGTACACTGAAGACTCTCTCACCAGCAGAAACGTTTTTGGATACATATGATTTTGAAGCTCAAAATCCAGAGGAGTTTACAAATAACACTCCTTCACATGTACTTTTTCAATTCCCTGATGTTAATGAAGGAAAAGATGGGGATACTCCATCTGGACTTGCTTTTGGCTCTGATCAGATTGTTGAAAAGGCAGAACGTGAACTTGATCATCCGTGCAGAGCAGTTACAAGATGGCAGGAGCCTCCAAAATCCCTCCAACGCACGGTAGTCAGTGATCTGCATACAAACAAGAATCCTCCAATTTTAACACCTGAAGTCATTCAGAGATATGGAACCTGCAATGATCATAGGGAAGATGCTATGGTTAATGCTGGTAAAGCATTGAATAGGAAGCCAAAACCTGAAATGGACATAGCAAAGACTGAACCAGACCCAGTTAAGAATCATGAAGTTTTGATCGGATCTATATCCCTCAATCTAGGAAAATGCAGCCAATCTGAGGGTAATGTGGTGGCAGCTCAAGAAGACTCCTCGGTTGAGAATGTGGATAGCCAGAATAGTTCTCAGGATAAACCAAAGAAACCTGATTTAGTCAAGAGTGGAAACAATCAAGCAACAGTTGAGACTTCAACACCAGTTAGTCAGTTTGAAACTAAAGATTCATTTACAGTTCAAAGTCATGGGACAGAAGTTGATGCAGCTAGTAGAGATGAAGGTTGTCAAAACTTGTCAAAGTTGGCTAGTGATGGTACCGACGCTGGTTTTAAAAAGATAATCTCCAATCTCGTGGGTCACGTAGATCCAGGAAAGTTCCAGTTTAACAGCCAGGCTGCAAAAGCCTTTCTTGCACAAAGTAAGTATTTGTACCTAAATATTTGGGTTGGTCTTTAATTTGTTTTTCCTAATCTTTAAGCAATTTTCATGCAGGATGGGAAGAAGCTTTATCATCAAATCATGTGAAATTGGTTATTTCTTATGACTCTGAACCTCCTGGGAGCCAGCAGGCTGGGAGCCAGGAGATACATGATTTGGAGGTAGTATTAGCATGTGAATCTTCTGATGGTGATGATGGATGCAGCAACATTCCGGCAAAAACAGTTAACAAGTTGCTTTCAACTACAAAAGCTTCTAAGTCCAAACGCAGAGGGAAGTCTAAAAAGGGAACCAATTACAAGTATATTCCAAAAGAGTAAACAACCTAATACTAAAGTAGCAAATTGGATAACATAGTTATACAGATAGGCACAGATCAACTTAGTTGCCATTTTTTTAGCAAAGTTTTGCCAGATGGTAGATTTTTTCGGTAAGTCGTTTGATATTGCACCCTTTTCATATCTACCAGATGATGGTAGATGTTTTTATATATCTACCAGACAATAGACGATGGTAGATATAGCAGGATTTGGTAGACAAGTTCGTTTTTCTTGTGGAGTTTTTAGCGAAATTTGTGTTAAAATTCGTTTAGTAACCATAAAGATGATCTTTTTTCTTCTTTCTATTGGCCTCATTTCATACCGTTTATACTAGGCAAGGTTCATCTTATTTTCCCCCCTCCTTTTTCTTCGACATAATTGTCTAAATTTTGCCTGTAATAGATATAACAAATAATTGAAATAATTAGGGGACCCTTGGCCTTATCACTTTCTTGCTAATTGGTACTGTAAATCTTTTGTTTAAACTTCAACAAGATATATTGCGCTTCCGGTAAGAAAATGAAAATTATAGTGTGCTTATTAAATATTCATGTACTGCAATTTTTTTTTCCCCTTTCGTATTATAAATTTTTTTTTTGAAGCAGTATTTTAAAATGTTTTGGCAAACCACTTTTTTTTCCCAAGTAAATAGCTAGAATATTTCACCAATTAAGGTGAATAAGTGGAGTGTATGAGGTTATAGAACCTTAGTTTCTGGATGTAAAATGATCCATAAGTATAATTTGTTGTCACATTCTCTAACTATGTTAAAATTGCAGACACTTGACAAATATCTATTTTATTAATATTTTTATCATCGAATTTGTTTTTAGGTGTCATTGCCATTGGCATGTTAGAGTTGTTAATAATTTTATTTTTTTTTACAAAACTAATTTAATAATTAACCATTCTAGGAAAACTGTTTATTTTTTTTTTTCAAAAAAAAAACTTTATTTAAAATCATATCCTGGTCTAATCAATTAGTATGAATAATCGATTAGTAGAGTATAAATAGGATAACTGGTATACTAACTCGCATAATAATCAATTTGCTAAGAAGTATGATCCATTAGTTGTTGCAAAACATAAACTAAACATTTTTTAAGTAACCTTTATTAATGTCCAAGCATCCAAACATCTAATAAAATAATGCATGACTGAAAAATAAATAACAAAGTTGAGGTATTACACCGTTCAATACAAATTGTTGTTTCGGAGGTTTTTTCCTATCTATCATGAAAATTGTTAAAATAAATAAAAAAATTATTAAAAAAATATTGAAGTATTGTTATATCTTAATTGAGTGATCCTAAAGGGGAAAACATGATCCATGGATATATGTAAAAGACTTTTAATAATAAAAGTAATTTCACAAATATTTTCTAGATTGTCTAATGCTAAAAAAAACTTGATTATAAATTTATAATTTTTTTTTTATATGTGCTACATGAAAAAAATGGGAAAAATGAATAAAATTTTCAAATTTGTTAATGTTGTGGTCACCTCTATTTTCCTATTTTTTGTTGCAAGTGTTGTGAGCTATGGTAAGTCCTTTCTTTTATCCTTTTGAATTTTCCTTATCTTTTGATATAAATTCAATTTTCCTTGTTTACTTACATAATTTTGTATCTCCTTTCATTAACATCTATATCTCTTGTATTACATTATAGGATCGCCTTATCCTTGTCTTGCAGACAATGATTGTTCTCCTTCATTGTGCTTCTCTCCTACTATGAAAATTATTTGTAGTGATACTAATTGTATTTGCATTTAAAATCTATAGTTAAGTTGAAAGTTAATAATATGTTACTTCTAAGCTTATAATTTATTTATGCATCAAAATGTTGTCACTCTTGTGATTAATTTCACATTTTTTATTATTATTACTTCAATCTTTCAATTTTCTTATCAGGCTCTATAGCATATTAATTATACTATGAAAGTTTTAACATTACTTCAAATCAAATCCAATGTACGGCTATTAGACTAGTTATAACAAAATAGATTGGATTTGAAGTACAAAAAATAGAGATTTGGATTCTCTATATATTCACAAATTCTACATTTTTTTTCTCCAAAAGGAGAGTAGTAGAAAAGAACTACTACTCCAAAACTATATGTATTGACTTAGCTAAGAGAGATTACAAAAAGAAGGAGAGGGACACGACCAAAACCACCCTAACTATAAACAACCCTAAAGAAGAGTTTATCAAGCCTATTAGCATCTAAGTTGTCCTTAATTACAAGAGGTATTTCATTCCAAAAAGTAAGTCTATCTAAAAAGAGACCTATGTTAGCTAAGTCATCAACACAAAAATTCTCTTCTCTAAAAATACGGGAGACAATAAAGTTCACAGACTGAGTGAGCAATAAACAATTATGTCATCTATTGTTTAATGCCCAAGGAACCAACATAGATGATATTTCTCTACATTCACCTATTTTCGAGTATGTTGTATTTATGTATGTATAAACCCCCCCCCCCCCCCCCCCCCCCCAGCCATGTACGATTATTTTTATTTTTTGTCTATAAGGGTTTCTAGACCTTATAAAATGTTCAAAGGGAAACTGTCATCGTAAGTTTTAATAAAACAGTTGTATTATTTTATTAAAAAATAGTGAGATTATCAATGTCAATGGGACAAGAAACGTACATAGGATATTAATTTCTCTGCTTTCCGCCTTGTTCGTAGATTCATCCTTTTTAGTTTTTAGCGAACTTTTGAAGATGTAATGTTTTAGTAAAAAGAAAAGAAAAGGTTTCAAAGGTGAACCTTACATGTAACAAAATTCCATATTCATGGTTAACAACAAGCATGAATAAACGATATAAATAAACCTGCATATATTACCATAAAATTTTGAACTTCTATATAACATAACAAAATAATGTAAATAAAACCTGTGTAAGAGAAATTTGCAAAATATATTTGGAAAGTTGCAATGGTTAAAAGAGACCTTTTAGAGTAAAAGTGTAATGCTTCACAATGGAAGCAATGTAACCATTCATGAACAAAATCTTTCAAATGGTTGTTTCCCTTCACTAAAGAACATGAGTTTCTCTATAAATAGAGACACCCATGAGGCAGAAAAACAGATAAAAACACATCCAATCATGTTCACCTGAGTCTAGATTATGTCCAAAATATTCTAAGTCATTCTTTCTTTTCTCTAGTGCACGAGAGAAATTGACAGAACTTTATTCTGTAAACTACCATTGATTGATATGCTTGATGTGAATGTGCAAGTCATGTCAAAGTTTCCAAAGTATCCTGAAGGGGATTCGCCGGTACAACCCATTTGCATCCGGTTTACATAAACTGGTGGGGGCGAATCGAACCTAAAGCTTAGTGTGTCCACACACGCTTTGGAATTTATGTGCAATTATTATCATGTTATTTTTCATCTTCTTTTTGTTTATGTATTTGCAGCAGACCCCCAACAAAAATTCTCACAATCTTTAGGTTCGATTTTCGATTTATGATTTATTTTGATAAATTAATGGCTGCAACTATGAAGAAGAGAATTCTATACCATGTAAAGTCAGAGAGACATCGGCTACGAGAGATAAGTACCATTTCCTTTTAATTATATGTTTGAACATTGTCACTATACATGCTTGAATGCAAACCATTTTTATGCATATAGCAAGATAAATTAAGCGTTGATATTCTAATTTTAGTGGTTATCCTAATACATGATATTGATCTTTATAAATTAAAGTTTGAGAATTTGTTTGCTACTGTCGTGATGATGGATTTTAGTTATTTCATCATGTTAAATTAAAATTTGAGAATTAAGTATTGGTTGTGTATGAATAATTGATTTTGGTTATTAGTTATTTCATACATGTTAAATTTCCATATTCTAAAACCATGCAAGGGAATAGAAACATCACGCCAGACACATGTAAGGTGCAATTGTTGAGTTCCTTAAATTGTATTAAGCAGTATATATAATTTGTAAATCAATTGATTTTAATGTATGTCGGCCATATCTATGAATTTGTTTCTAACTTCTTATGTTGAGCATGCAGACAAGGAATATGTGTATATGAAAGTTTTTTTTTTTTTTTTTGGAGGAAATACATCACCTTTATTTCTATGTATTGGAGTACAGTTGTGATTCAAATTTGACACGGATTGCCAACTATGAATGGAGCAGCACTTATTTGTTTATTTGTTGAACCGGTGTATCATTCAGTGAAGAAAATCATATTAGTTTATGAAGGGTTGCAACTGAAAAACTATTCCATGATCAGTTTTAGTGATGATTTTGACAAGTATTATTGAAGAGAAATTAACACACATATATTTATGATTATGGTGAAAAGAAACTTGATTTTGACTTTGACATTTAGAATTTATGATACTTGTATTAGTTATGTGATAACTATGATATGAAAAAAGTTTCTTTTGATAAAATTGAAATGAATTCTAAAGTATTGTTTTTAAGTTCATGTGGAGTATATAACTTACATGTGTGACCCATCTTATGAAATAAAAGTTGGTCATGACAAATTTTTTTGATCATGTTTGTTGGTGCTATACATATTTAATGTATTGAATGTATGACATCTTGGATACATTCAAGTGGAAGTAGAATTTCGAATTGAAATGATTATAGATATGTATTAGCAAGAGAGTAATGACATAAAATTTGTGCATATGACACAATGATAATAAAATGACAAAAAGTCATGGTTTTGTGCAAGTTGGTTAAAACTAACAAGAATGTATAAGGAATATTCAAGGGTTTTGTAAAAAGCATAGCTATGTGGTTGATTGAATATTCAAAGGTTAATAAAGTTGGAAAATCTTGCAATTCTTTGACGAAAGGGTTGACAAGGATATGGTGTTTTTTATGATGGTTAAGTCATTGAAGACATCATTAGGGATGTGATACAAGCCCACATATAATTGATTACCAATGGTGGAAACTCAACTCACACTTGAGTAACATCAAGTCTTGAGTTCAATGATGAAAGTACACTATCAGAGTAATTGAAGTACTTGACAATAATAAATACATCCCAAGGGGTAAAAGTACTTGGACCATAAAAGCAAAAGGGGTAGGATGAGGTTTTCCTCTTAATAGACATATAGCTTTTGTCTGATAAGGTTCCCATCCAAGCAGGAGGCAACATCTCTGTTTGCTCATGGACAGTCTTAAACAAAGGTGGCAACATCTTATACACACCAGCAATTTCTTTCATACCCCCCATGACACCTTCACCACCACCATTATTATCAGGGGCGGTGGTGCATTGAAGTGAGAGGGTGCATTTGCACACCCTCAACTTCTTAAATTTGTACCAATTTTTCAATATTTTATGAATTTGCACACCCTAAAACCTACTCTTTGCACCCTCATCTGCACTCTTCATATCTACTTATACAGTCTAAAATGCACTGTCCAATATGTCAGCTAGTTGAAACTTGAAATGGATGGCCAAAGCACACACATTATGGAGGAATTCAATTCATATCAAACTAAGTATTTTACATTTTTCTGAAATACTAAACACTTTTTTTTACTAGAAATAAAAACAGATATTAAATTTTAAATTACTAAGCTTTTATTTATTATTTATAACGGTGTTCGCAAGACACATAGACATAGCGGACATTTTTTATTTCTTTCAAATTTTTCATAGGGATGATTGCATTTTAATGGTGACCAAACGGTCACATCTTTTTCACACTATTGCTCGCATCCTAGAAAGCGAGAAGATTATTACAGTAATTTCAAAAGACGCAGAAGGATTTTTGGAGGCGTGAAAAGTAACTTTCACTAAAAAATAAAAAATAAGGTAATTCAAACATCGTATCAAACCGACACATTTCACCCCTAATTCAAAGTACTTTGAGTTACTCATAATATATGACAATAATTATTTTTAAAATTTTAATAATTTGCGCCCCCGAATCATGGACCATGGTGCTGAATCTGCCACTATATATAATTATTAAAATATTGATTAAAAATTTGCACCCCCTGAGCCAGGGTCCGAGCACCGCCACTGATTATTATCACTACCATTAGTCCAAATACTAATCTTAGGCTCAAGTCCATGTATTGCTTCAGCATTAATCTTTGCAATTTCTTGATACATGCCACCATTTATCATCAAATAGTCTCTTAGAGCAGAATAGTTTCCACCAAGTGCATTGAAAAGTGTACTTACATACACTCCTTGAGCATTTCCAAGTGTAACAATTCCCTCTGCTTCCTTTTTCTTTGCATATAACTCTGCTTCAGCTGTTTGTTTGCGAGCATAAAATGTTGCATTTGCTAATGCTATCTGTGCTTCTGCCTCTGCCTTCTTCTCAAATAGAGCTGCTTCTGTCTCTTTCTGTTTCTTGTACAACTCCCAGTTTGTCTCTTGTACCTACAATCATAGTGAATTAATTTTCCTTAAAAAAATATGTAGTCTAATTATTTAAAGAATGCAACTTCACTATTCAAATCATAGTGATTTAATTTCCTTAAAAAATAAAAATTATTGTTGCTAGTAAAAAAAAAAAATGCATGTCTCCCGAGCTTAGCGCAGTTAGTAGGAACATTGCGTTATATATGCAGAGGCCGGGGTTCGAGCCTCAGTCATCTAACTTATCCACTTAGTAAAATTTATAGTCACTAAGCTACCTGATAAAAACAAATGCATAATAATAGATAAATGAAAAAGTTATGTATAATTGTATAAACTAACCTTGGTTTCATATTCAACACTAGCTTTGCTAAGGAACTCAGCTTTAAGCTTCTCAGTAGTAGTCAAAGCATTCATCCTCTCAACCTCACCTTGCAACTCAGCTTCCCTAAGAGCCACGGCTTTAGCAGCCTCAACTTCGGCCACTTGAGCCGCCTTAGTCCAAGCCGCTTTCTTCTTAGCCAACTCAGAATTAGCCTCGGCCACCTCAGCCTCTCTCTTATTCTCAAAAACCTTCACTTCAGTCTTCACTTTAATTCCTTCTTTCTCACTCTCTCCAGCCCTCTGCATCGCTATAACTTTCATCTCTAAGTTCCGCCAATGATGAGATCATTGGAAATGGAAGTGGTGGTGTTAACGAAGATGGTGAAGGTCCATGGTACAACTTATAGAGTTGCGGCTATGGCGTGACTTTAGACAGTTTAACCGTAGCCTTGGGATTTGCAACTTGGATCCCCAACATCTTCATTAACACAACTACCACCATTTTAAATGATCTCCTCATCGTCGACACTTAGTTCATCCAAAATCTCTTCAAAGATTTTCGTAATTGTTTCCATGGGGTATTATTTTCAATGAGGGGTTATGCATGAGAGTTCAATGGTGATGTGTTTTTGGAATTTGAATTCTTGGAAGAATGTTTCTCCACGATGATGATGACAAGGACGATGATGGTTGAGGGAATGAAAAAGGAAACTTGGTGAAATTCATTTTTTGTTGTATATTTTTTTATTTAGATTGTGAATTTGAATTTTTGTTAATTCATTTATATTTTTCATTTTGCATTCCATCAATCCTCATCACCATGAAGAAAAATGCTCCCATGAATTCAATTACTAATAACAACTCACCACTAAATTCCCCTCTACAGCCCCTCACTAGACATGAGACTCATATGAAAAACCCTGAAGAGGTTTTTGTTTAATTGAATATCGGTCATGATAAGATCATTGGAAATGGAGGTGTGGTGTTAACGAAGATGGTGGGAGTCCAAGGTGCAACAACTCATAACCTTAGACCGTACCCAACTATCTTCGTTACACACCACACCTCCATTTTCAATGATCTCTTCATCACCGACACTCAATTCAGTCAAAACCTCTTTTGGGGTTCTCGTGATTGTTTTAGAACTCTCGTTGGGGTTTGTTTTCATGAGGGTATCATGTTCATTGAAGGGGTATGGAGGGAAATTCAGTGGCGAGCTGTTGTTGGAAGTTGAATTCGTGGAAGTGTTTTTCTCCAAATAATGATGATTAAGGGAATGAAGAAAAAACTTTCTCTATTCTCTCACTCTGCCGCCTCCTTTCTCATCTCCCTTCTTTGTTTTTTTTTTGGTTTATCAATTAGAGAGGGGTGGTTTATGATTAATTTTGATCCGAAATCACCCCTCTTGATCGTTGTTTATTAAAATAAGTGATACCCACATATTTTTAGGTTTTGTTCGAGTCTTCTTTTTCGTGTTTTTTTATTTGGTGTTGTTTAATCCCGTCTTAGTGCGGAGTTTTGGTTTTGTTCCGTCTTAGTGCGGAGTTTTGGTTTGTCCCGTCTTGGTACGGTGTTGTTTTTGTTCATATTTGCAGGTTTGCTTCGATCCAAATTCAGTGCAGATTCAATGACTTTAGCGCCGTCAACGTTGCAGATCTGAATGCATGACTATTCCAGACATTTGAATTTTGTCAAATCAATTGTAGGCTTTGTCATAGACATTAGGCCGTTTTATGCTATTAACTCGGATGCTGTGAGCATGTTCGCAGATTCATCCTTATTAGTTTTTAGCGAAATTGAACATGTAATGATGTTGATTGATGCATTCTCTATGAATTTAAATGAATGAATACTATTCTTTTTGACTCAACACAATTCATCCATTTCCATTTTCCATTCCCTTAATTATCATCACCATGGAAAAAAAATGCCTTTAGAGATTCAACTACCAACAACAACTCACCACTAAATTCTCCTCCACACCTCCTCACTGAAGCTGACAAATAAAACCTACAAACGAGGGTTTAGCAATTAAATCCAATATCTTGCTCCATGAATAAGCAAATTTTCAGTTTTCGGTTGATTTAATTGTTAAAGTAGTTTATTTTTATAATAAAATTTAGGGTGAGGGGATGTTGTCCCAGTACAAGGCAGGGAAGTTCCGGAACCTCACTAATTCAAGACATGTTTTTTTACCGCTAGACTAAGTTTTTGGAGGTAATTGTTAAAGTATCCGATCGATAATATGATTTGATACATTAATAATTCATTATAAAAAATACATTAATTAATAATTCATTATAAAAAATACAATAATTAATCTATATCTATTCTATACTATATATAGAGAGGATAGATGAGTTTGCGGTGACTTTTACATAATGACAAGATTACCTTTCACTAATTGATAAAAATGATACATGAGTTTCTAAGATTGTCCAACACAATAGTAACAGCACAATTTACTTTATCCACTAACTACCTTTCTTTTTAGGCGCGTAAGTTAGACACATGCAAACGCGGAACGCGGCTGCCTGTAATTCAATAAAATTAAAAAAATGAAATTTTGTTTTGTTTTGTAAAAGTAAAACCCTAACACATAAGCCTTGAAACGTCTTCCTGCAAAAGCGATTTCATTTGATTTCATTGCGTTCTCTTCTTCTCTCCAGTAAACACTTAATTGAAGAAGCGCGTTTGAGAATCGAAAAACGCACAACACCTCAAAGAGAGAGTAATAAAGAATGGCAGGGACAGAGGAAGAAAGCGCAGTGAAGGAGCCTTTGGATCTCATAAGACTCAGCCTCGACGAACGTATCTACGTTAAACTCCGTTCTGATAGAGAGCTTCGTGGAAAACTTCACGTAATTTCTACTTTTCATCTCTTTTTTTTCTGATTATTACATTTTTTAGTTAGTGTTTAATTTCAATTTCAATTTGTAGGCTTATGATCAGCATCTTAATATGATTCTCGGTGATGTTGAAGAAATCGTTACCACTGTTGAAATTGATGATGAAACATATGAAGAAATTGTTAGGGTAAGTTTTCTTTTAGAAAAGCTAAATAGTGAATAATTGCTGCAAAAATTGAACATAAATAAGCATTGTTGAGGCCAATATATGTGTGATGTGATTACCTTCTCTAGTTTGGTAAAAGATTGTTATAGTTTATGAGGTGTTTTGATTGGGAGTTAGGAACTATGAAGCACATACACAGGATACCGATAGTAATTTGAGAAAAGAAAATTACACTTGATACCCATAGTAATTTGAAAAACGAAAATTATTGAACAGAATCTCTAGTCTGTGTTTGTGTGTGCTTATCGGACACCTGACACACCTTCAATCTTAAGTCTTAGTGTTGTGCCTGCATGGGTTAGGTTATGAAAGGGAAAGCGAGGATAGTCTACCACCTTGAATTGGGGGTTTATTTTTCTGAATAGAACTAAAATCTCACAATTTGGGGAGCTCAAACAATTAAATGGGGGATGGCTCGGGAAATTTGCCAAATCCGTTCCCTTGTTTTATGGCTTTGACTGTGAGTTAGGTGGGTAGGGATGAGGAAGGCTATGAAGTACAAACATTTGACAAGAGATCGACACGTCTACACCAGAAACAATTTGAGAAAATCGAATAATTAAACGAAACCACTCGCGTCACTATCATTTTGGTGTCAGATATCGTGTTGAACATGCACCGAACACACTTGAGTGTCTGTTTGGGGTAAATGGAGGGGAGGATAGGGAATATTTTTTATTAAATGTGTTTGGTTCAATTTTTTTGATAAGATATACTTGTTTTATATGTTTACGTTATAATATATAATATAATTAGCTTTTATAAATATATTATTGAGTTAGATGGATAACAGTCAAAATTGTTCTTACTTAATATTATCCGATGAAAATACGAGTGTTGTAAGATTTTAAGGGTAAAAAAGTAAATTAGTCTTAAAATCCCTCCCCGCCCCTTGTGAACCAAATAGTCATTTAATTAAAATCTCTCACCACCCCTCCTCTCCCCTCTCTTTTGAATCAAACATATATTTAATTAAAATACCCACCTCCTCTCCCTTCCTCTCTATTGAAATTCTTTCCCTCCACTCCGTTGAACCAAAGGGACTCAATGTTGAGTGATGGTGGTGCATGGGAGGAGGTGGGAAGCGGAAAGGAATGTAGTCTTCCACCTTGCATGGGGGTTTATTTTTCATGATACCTCCAATTTATGGAACTCAAAAAACGAATCAGGGGAGGGCTTTTGTAGTGTTTTGTAGAACTTTAAAACATTCTCCGAATCATTCCCCTCATTCTATAATACTTTCAATATAAAGAAAATATTAGTTATGAGCCTTCAATTATCCTCTAGAACACTTTCCTTAACAAAGTGAAGAATTCTCCTTTATTTACCTCCACTCCCCTCAAAGTCCTTCTCTTCCCACTCTGATTCCCAAATAAATCCCAATGAGAAGCTTTGAATAAAATTTGGTCATGGAAACATCTTTTGAAAATCATGGTAGTCAATCCCGGATCCCGGAGCGGAGCGGCCAACCCAAAAATGGGATAGCGGCATCCCGGGGAGCGGGATGGCCGGGATGCCGCTATTTAATTTTTTTTTGTTTTATAAATTACATAAATAATACTATAAACATATGATTAATGTAAAACTAAACAAACATCTCAAAATCCATAAAATATTCATAAATCAAAAATTCAAACCATAAATCTCAAGTCTTCAACACCTTCATCATCATAAAGTAACAAAAATTACCAACAAAAGTCAAGTCTCCTCCACTTAGATTAACAGAGTTTGTAGAAAGAAACAGAGAACAAATAAATAGATAGTAGAACAGAAAAAATAGAAACATAAACAAAAAAAATAGAAACAGATGAGGAAGAACAAAAAAAAAAATAGAAATAGATGTTAGAACAAAAAAAAAATAGAAACAGAAACAAAAATAGAAACAGATGAGGAAGAACAAAAAAAAAATAGAAATAGATATAGATATTAGAACAAAAAATAAATAGAAACAGATTAGATGATATGATGAAGCTTTGAAGATGATGAAGCTTTGGATAGATGATGAAGCTTTGGATGAGATGATGAATGAATTTTGGATCGTGATGAGAAGAAGGATACGATGAAAGAATGAATTTTTGATCATGAATTGCGGCTAGGGTTTACTATAACAACAAAGGATATGTAAAATACCAAATATGCCCTTACTAAAATCATTAAAATTCCCAAAAACTCCTTTAAAACCCATGAAATTTTAAACCCGCTCCCAACCCGCGATGGCTGCCCGCGACCCGCGTTGTACCACTCCAGTGAAAATACTTGGGATCCCACCGGGAAGCCTAGCTGCGCCGCTCCGAGCCTTCCCATCCCGGTGAGGCACCGCTCCGCGCCGCGACACCGGGATCGCGCACGATTGACTACTATGTTGAAAATAACTACACCTGATTCCAATGTTTATAGATGAGCATAATAATTGTAAAAGCTAGACACTTGTAGCTATTTTTTAAATCTCATTATTGGCAAATTATTTCCAATGTTGGCCTTATTGTTTCAAAACATTGGTATCAATCAACTAATTTGTGACCTAGATATTTGCTTGACCAAGTTTCTATGGGTGAAAAGAAAATTGTCTTCCCCTAAACAGTACTAGAGTACTACAGCTCACATAAGAAAAGGATCACCTTTAAGAGTTTTGTTCATTCATATCTAGGAATACTATGCATATTTACCATCATCAATGTGCACCAACCATCAAAATGGTCTTTATTATAAACAAAATGAAAATTCTTGTTTCATTTATTTTGAAGATTCTTTTCCTTGGATGATTTTTCGTTTTTCTTCTGATTTTGCAGACTACAAAGCGAACAGTTCCTTTCCTGTTTGTTAGGGGAGATGGGGTGATATTGGTTTCCCCACCACTGAGGACTGCATACATTGAATGAAGTTGAACAATGTAACCATTTTAATGACAACTATCACAAAAAATTGTAAACTTCTTAACTAGTAGTAATCTCATTGCTTATATGATTAGACTCTATCTCCAATTGGCATGTTTGCTAGTGTTTGCTATCTCCAATTGGCAGTTTTTCTATTCTATTTTTAGCATGGGAATATCTTAGTATGCTCTTGAACAAGGCTTTTGTCTGCAGCTTGGAACTGTGGCTCCATAAGATTAAGCCATGATTCTTGATTAGGTGTATTTTCTTTGTTTGTTCTTTGAATTGGGTTGATAGGTAGGTGGGTGTGATGTATTTCTCTAAAGTTTCTGGAATTACCAAAGTTGCATTCGGACAAGGTTTTTAAAAAGCCTTCTTATGGTATATTTCTTTTTTAATTCAGTTTTTTTCCTTTTTTTTAAAAAAAAAAAACATCGAGAAGATGTTATTTTGAAGGATTTTGTTTTCTCTTTTTAAAACTTGTCTCCATATTATAAAAAATTAAGCAGAGTGGGATGGGAGGTTCTAACTCTTCCTGCATTATTTGAATGATACAGGAAGATGAGCCTAAACTGAATATTGAATGCTAGTTTGAATATTATAGTTTGATACAGTAAGCAAATAATTTGCTATTACCTGAACTTTGTATATTCAAATATATTTTGGGTCAATAATTCATTCATCTATTTTTTGGGGTCAATAACTCTACATAGTTATAAATAAATTTGTGATTATTCATTCAAATGCGCATGAAAATATGCACGGATTACCATCCAATCAATTGATTAATTGATTGTAAAATAGATGCAGATACTGCAGTAGAACCTCAAAGGTCTTAAAGTGGATAATACTATTATCATCATAGCTTAAGAGATTCTTCCCACTTTCATAAAAGCGATTTTTCACTCTTTCATTCTGTCGCTTGAAAGGTTGAAAAGGTTTATTTGCTATCAAAGTTGAAATGGAAAAGGCGTTCAACATAATCATATGAAAATTTGTTTGCTTGGATCATATTGCAGTTTATCATTGGATATTTGAGAACAAATGGAATCATGTCATTATCATGATGGCTATTATCACTGCAGTAGAATCTAACTTTATGTGTCACATTTAAATATATTGTTCTTATGTCTCCATTGTTCAGAAACAGACACAATGAACTTAACTGGATTGAATTCAAGCAATTAGTGATTTCTTTTTTGAAAGAACTAGACTACTACCCGTGCGATGCACGGGTCTTTTAGAATGTTATATATAACATTCAATATAGTTTTATTATTCTTTGTAGACATATTTAAATATAATATATAGCATTCAAATAATATTTGTAGAATACTATCGAAAAAATGAAGTTAAGAAATATAAATATAAAAAAATCCACCAAAAATGCAGTTATTACATCATATTTAGTTAATTGCTCTTTTACATTTATCCAAATTAAATTTCATAGGAGGAGTGAACTTAGGAGGATGAATAAATCAAATTTGTCCTTTAAAATCAGTTCAAAACTGACGCATAATATATAACATTCGAATAATATTTGTAGAATACTATAAAAAAAAATGAAGTTAGGAAATATAAATATAAAAAAATCCACCAAAAATCCAGTTATTACATCATATTTAGTTAATTGCTCTTTTACATTTATCCAAATTAAATTTCATAGGAGGAGTGAACTTAGGAGAATGAATAAATCAAATTTGTTATTTAAAATCAGTTCAAACTGACACATCCAAGTTTATAATAAAATCACCCAAGTACCATACTGGATATTATAAAAATCACGCAATGTAGGTCATCCATATGTAAAATATATACTGCCGTTAATTTTTTCAACTAAAACTTCAAATTGATTTCCGTTTGGATCAATAAGTGTAGGATAACGATGTACATTGTCACAAAAATCAGATGCAAACATTTTTGGTAACATGATTGCGCCTTAAAATAAAAACAATAACAGTGTTAGATATTTGTGTAGCGAATCACAGTGATGTATTTTTTAACAATTTATTTAAATTAAAATAGGGTTAATTATGGTTAGCTGGAGAAATATATATATTTATATGTTATTAATAATATATCTTAATTAAAGAAAAATATATATTGAATATTAAAATAAATTCAGGTAGATCAAATAAAAATAATTTGCATTAGAAAAATTCTTTGAATGTTTGATGGAAAAAAAATGGAGTTAATTCAGGTAGATCAAATAAAAATAATTGGATTAAAAAAAATAGATTGAATGTGATGAAAAAAATAAATGGGGTTTATTTTTATGTAAACAAAATCAGACATTATTATTAAGAAAAAAAATATTGGATTTGAAAAAAATATATATACTATTATAAAGAATGAATGTGTGTTGGAAAAAAAATGGAGTTGATTTTTAGGAAATCAAAATTAGGCCTTGAAAGTCGTAGTTATTAATTGGTGTAACCAAAATATAACAATTCAATTTAAATAGCTCAGTGGTATATGAACTAACCAATTGTGAGAGGACATGAGTTCAATTCTTGGTGAGGAAATTTTTAACATTTTTAATAATTAAATTAGGGTTTAAGTAAAGTTAAATTAGGGTTACTTGGAGACTTAACAACTTTTATATATACTAGACTACTACCCGGTCTTTTACAATATTATATATAACATTCAATTTAGTTTTATTATTTTTTGTAGATATATTAAAATATAATATATAACATTCAAATACTATTTGTAGAATCCTATAAAAAAATGAAATTAGGAAATATAAATATATAATAAACATAAAAATTGCAAAAAAAAAATATAAAAAAACTCACCAAAAATCCAATTTTTAATCATATTCGTTCAATTGTTTTTTTAATTTTAAGGCAAAATTGGAGCAATTGTGAGAAAATGATAGGAAGTCAGTTGATTCCGGAAGATCATGACAAAAATATGATGGAACATTACAATTTATTTTGCCATTAATTTTTTCAACTAAAACTTCAAATTGATTTCCGTTTGGATCAATAAGTATAGCATAACGATGTACATTGTCACGGAAATCAGATGAAAATATTTTTGGTAACATGACTGCGCCCTAAAATAAAAACAATAGCGGTGTTAAATATTTGTATAGCGAACCGCGATGAAGTATTTTTTTAACAATTTATTTAAATTAAAATAGGTTAATTAGAGTTAGCTGGAGAAATATATATCTTTATATGTTATTAATAATAGATCTTATTAAGGAAAAATATGTATTGAATATTAAAAAAAAATTAGGTAGATCAAATAAAAATAATTGGATTAAAAAAATTCTTTGAATGTTTGATGAAAAAAGAAATGGAGTTAATTCATGTAGATCAAATAAAAATAACTGGATTAGAAAAAATAGATTAAATGTGTGATAAAAAAAGAAATGGAGTTTATTTTCAGGTAAACAAAATCAGGCATTATTAAATATATCTTAGATTTGAAAAATATATATATATATATATATATATATATATATATATATATATCATTGAACAAATCCGTGATTATTTATAGCTGTGATTATTTTTTTCAATTATAGGTAATTTGTAACAAATCAATGATTATTTTTTTCTCATATAAAAATTAGTATTTCTTGCATAGTTTCATATAAAATCTCGAAAATAAAATTAAAAACGAAAATATAAAATGGAACAAAGCAAAAAGAAAGATTTGAAAAAAAAAATATCATTATAATTAAGTGTTGAAAAAAAATAATCACAATGATTTGAAAAATATAAATAATTATAATTATATATTAGGAATAATTGAAAAAATATGTATTGGATTTGTAAAAAAAAAAAAATCACGGCTATAATTATAGGATCATGTCAATATCCCTTTATAGATGATACTGTAAAAAATATATCACTATAATTATAATTAGGAATATAAAGACGTAGTTATATATTGGCATATGCAAAATATATCAAATAAATTCAAATGGTGTAGTGGCAATTGAGCTAACTAAATGTGAGAGGACATGGGTTCAAATCTTGGTGAGGAAAATTTTTTAACATTTTTAATTACATGAGGGTTAAATTAGGGTTAATTGGAGACTTAGCTCCTTTTATATTTATAATGATTGTTCGAAAGTATCATAGTTCAATTTTTAGAAGAAATGATTTTTGACTAAATTTTATTTGTCTTATAGTCAAACTAGGGCCGGAAATGAGTCGAGTCGAGTCGAACTCGCTTAAGCTCGACTCGACTCATTTATTTAACGAGCTTAATTTTTAACTCAAGTTCGACTCATTTGGTTCATGAACCAAGTTCAACGAGTTAATTATCGAATCGAATAAAGTCTCGAACTATTTTCGAGTTGGTTCAGTTCATTGTCGACCGTATTTGGGAGTATTATCACACTTAGGAAAATGTGAAACAATAACAAACCCACCATAAGCATTTTGTTGTGCTTCCAAGACATGTAGTACACTACCTATTTATAACAAAGTTTTCTCTCAATGCTAGATAACTTAACTGATGTGAGACATAGTGTTGGTGCATAAATTATGAAATATCAAAGAAACAAGTATCACTTATGATTCCAAAGCGAAATAATGCTAGTGTCTTTTATTTTGTAAAATTTATTTTTGAAGATATATATATATATTATTCTTCAAGTGTTATTTAAAAATATATTCTGAAGTGTTATATATATAATCGAGTCAGCTCGTGAACCAAAAGAGCCGAACTATATATAACTCAAGTTCAGCTCATTTAATTAACGAACTTAATATTTAGTTCAAGTTCGGCTCATTTGGTTCATGAACCAAGTTCAACGAATCAATTGTCGAATCGAGTCTCGCACTTTGTTCGAGTTGGTTCGGTTCATTTCCACCCCTAAGTCAAACTATCACGAGTTTTGTTTTTATAATCAGAGAGTTAACACAACAAATATAACACAGTGAACCTTAAATGATATCTTTCTAATACACATGATTAAGTTTTGTCATAGTCTAAATTACCTTTTGGTCAATTAACTAAATTGTTGGTTTTATTTTGGACTCTAAGTAATTTTCGTTCATCTTATGTTACCAGTTATCCTCCGTCGGTCATAGTGGTTCATTTTGTTAATTTTTAACTCCAAAAAGTTAATCAATATTGTAGGTAGTCCATCATAGACCTCAATAATTTTTTAATTTTAACTATTTTTTAATCTTGTAAGAACAAGAAGGAAACCATCAGATTTTACATGTCTATAAGATCAATTTTTTTTTTCTTTTTATTTATCCATCTTCCTCATCTTCATAAAAAAAAATCTCAAAATTATAAAATTTTAACTTCTCTTAAAATCACGAAAAAGGAGAAGTTGGTTATGGCACAGCTAAAAAGGAATTGAAGGTTACTGGAACGTGAGAGGAGCCCTAGGAAAATACAAATATTAATACCATATATAATTATATAATTTATGTGTCCATAATGAGATCACACAACTTTTATTTATATTGATGTTACAATAAATATAATTATGTAATTTATATGGGTCTATGAAGTTGTATAATACTGAGAATACTAACAATCAATATTGGTGTTAAGATATATCAAGTGTGCGTCAGTTAAGTCTTACATTGGTTGGAAAAGTTGATATTGAACAACATATAAGTACAAGGACCCATAAACCGAATGTCTCAAGATTTTGGGTGAAAGTGTGGTGTTGTTTACGCTGATTTTTGGTAAACAAGCGCTAGTTTAAAATTTATTACTTGAGGGATCAACTAGTAAATCCCGGGACATAATTTTGTGCATATATTTCCAGAAAGTATGAACATTCATGGTTTTATTTGAAGTTTCAAGTTTTGAAAGTGTTTGATTTCAAAATAATTTGTCAACAAATAAAATGGTGGTTTTGCAGAAAAGTAAACTTTGCCAAAATTAATAAAAGAAAGGCAACAATTTCATTCGACAGAATGAAATATGATAAATTGCAGGAATTTAAAGGGAATAAAAGACTTGACAAGAACTGTAAATTGTACTGAATTGTAAAAGTTTTACAAGGAAAGGTTCACCAAATCATACTTTTTCCGTTCAGCACTCAACTTTCTCGATAGCGTGAGCATTGTGAGTTTTCAGGATTTTGTATGTGAATTTTGTGGCCTCTTTTTCATATGAAAAACTACTATATATAGGCGAAGGAACGCAACTGTCTCCAACGTTCAAATTCTAACTACTAGACACGTCATCTGGACAGAACTTAATTGGATTTTGAATTTGAATCTTTTGCACCTCTTGATGTCGAACCCGTCAACGTACCAATTCGCCACCAAATGTACTAAGTCTATGAAACTGAAAATCCTTCTTGACACCTGCGTAAACTGGTGAACCAGAAAGCTTGTAAACATACCCTCGTAACGTGTCGAATTCGACACACAACGAGCCAATGAACCAGCACATTTTCAAACGTATCTTCGTACCATGTCGAATTCGACACAAAATACTGCACGCTTCATTTTGTGTCGAGTTCGACACTTCCTGCTCCTATACAACCATATATCAATTTTTTACAGATTCACCACTCATCTGCTTGGTTTTTTAGACGAAACTTTAAATGACAATAACCCAAGTTATTAATGAGGCTCTTAACTGCCTATTTTAGCTCGACTAAAATATGGGCTAACAAATTGCCCCCAAAAGTTTGTCAGCTTCGATTGTGATTGCTAGAATCTCAAGAGATAGTGACAAATTTTTTAAAAAAAATCACTTTTTAGATTTCCCACACATAATAATCATGACTCAGTTTCTAACTGTCATTTAATACCCACGATTGCTCAACTGTTCAACTTAGTGGGACATGTGGCAAAATCTGGATGGTCAAGATCAAAAATTTCTTTTTGATTTATTTTATACTTCCACACTGCTGGCTCTATAAATAGACCAAACAAACCTACACTTCCATTTTTTACTTTCCCCAACAGCTTCATCTTCTTCTTTCTGTGAAATTCTACAAGAGAACTCAAAAACCTCCATCAATTCTAAAAACAAAATCAACACATTTGCATAATTTTCCCTGATCCTCTTAGAAATTCCAGCGAGCATCTGCGTTTTTGTTGAAGGTGTTAACGTTTCTGGGCAAGTTTCTGGGTTTAAAAATCCATCTTCCGCCATACCCATTTTTAACAAAAACCCTTTTGTTCTTCAAAAAGTTATTTTCATGGCTTCCAGTTCATGAACAGCAGCAATAGTCCCTGTATCTTCCAACGATGCGCGGCCAATCCAGGAAAATGGCATGGAATTCGTCTCTGAACCAACACCAGAAATTGAGACATGCAAAATTTGGGAGAAACAGGTACTGATTCCTCACCTCCTCTGTAGTGAACAATTAGCTTTTGCTGGTCCATTTCCACCTCTGTCGAATTTCAATGATGAGGTTAAGGAAATTTTTCCTGGATACGCCACCTGTGAACCTAGGGCATTCGTCAATTCGACGTACAATATGAGTTATATGGAACCTAGGCATAGAGTATTTAGATCAGCCCCTTCGACTAGCAAATCTTACATTGAATGGCTTGACAAGGTACAAGCCAAATTTGGCGAATCTTGGCGTCAATATGATATTTTCGACTTAATTCAATTATCTAGAGAATGCCCAAAATATCACCCTGAGATGCTTTTAGCTGCACTACACTTTTGGGACAGTTCGACTAGTACTTTTCATTTTAAATCTGGCATGTTGACCCCCACCTTGTTAGATGTCGCAGCAATCACAGGTTTGAGACCTACTGGTCCCTCCTTCGACCCAACTTACGTTAGTTCGACCCATACTTTTGCCTACACTGCCAAAACGTATTCTAAATACATCCAAGAACAATATGTTACCAAAAGTGCAGAAGTGACAGATCATGAGCATATAGCCTTTCTTACCTATTGGTTGTCCCAATTTATTTTTTGTACTGGGTCCCTGCAAGTTGTTACCAGGCTTATCCCTTTAGCTATCCAAATTCATGAAGGGAGAAATTTTTCTTTTGGTAAGCTCCTCTTAGCCTCTCTCTATCATTCTTTGATTGATGGTAGTGACAACCTCAAGAGTTCTGACAAACCAAGCAACAAAGACAAACTTACCATGGCTGGTCCTATATGGCTACTACAGTTGTGGCTTAATGCCACTTTTGCGTCGAACCTAAACTTAACCATCTCACCAGTTGAGGAGTCGAAGGTAGCAAAAAGGAACATAGAAGCTTCTCGACTGGCTTTGTTCCAACAAAAAACTCCTGGTTTGAATTCCCCTAAGGAACTTTTCCAATTTTATTTCAATATATTCTTATCACTTGACAAGTTTAAACCAGAAAACTTCCCTTTCATAACACGTCGAATTGGGCCAAGTTGGTTGACTCAAGATTTTCCTGCTACGGATCCTAATAAAGAAGCTTCTGTCAATGAACTTTGGTTGGCATTCTTAAGTCCTGCCATCCTGTCTTCTCGACTTGGAGTTCAAAGAGCTTATATGGGTTTGGTCGGATACCAACCAAATTTGGTTGCTCGCCAGTTTGGCTTGTCACAGTTTATGCCTAAGAGTTTGTTCAAAAATAAAGATGACATAGTTCTAGGAAATTCTGGTATGAGTGAGGCATATTACCAACGTCGACTGAAAGCAGCAGAAGAGATAATCTACCAGATCAACCCATTTCCTTTCAAACCATCTTGCTTTTGTACTCTTGAATTCGCCAACTGGTGGAGCATGTACTATAAGAAGAACGTGCCTTCTGAAGAGACCATTATGCAACAAGTCAACGCTGGTCTCGACGCACTCCAGCTTACTTCAAAATGTAAAGGTATGTCTTCGACACTGTCACCAACTTCGACCAATTTAGACTGTTTTACTGTAAATGCTTACTTTATATATTTTACAGCTTCTTCATCAACACCCAGCGTTTCAACTGCATCAGAAGTAATTGTGAAGAAAGGCAAAAAATTGGCAACAACAGAAATGCAAGCACCTCCAGAAGTTAAGGTATTTTTCATTTCTTGTCAACTCTGGCTGACAACAATTCACCTTATCTGATATTGGTATTTACTTCCCATGTTTATTTTATCAGAGTCGAAAAAGGCAAAGTAGTCCCTCACCAACCACAAAAAAGAGCAAGAAGACAAAGCAAGATAATTCTAAACCTGCAAATGTCGAAGAGCAACAAGTAATTTATTGTCGAATTCTTTAAACTATTAAAGTCTTCGTCTTGAAATTATTCTCTTAATAATTTTTCATCTTTTATTCGCTAGCAGGGTGAAGATATTGACTCTCCAATAGTCTCACCAATCACTCAAGGTGATACTGACAAAGGCAAACATCCTGCCACTGTCGAATCCCAGACTAAAAATACCACTGGTCCTCCAGAGAAGAAAAAGAAGAAGGAAAAGAAGCGTGCAAAGATTCGACAGCTAATCCTTGAGGATGAAGAAGATGACCAAGAAGAAACTTCTACTCAACAAGTTCAACCAACTCAGACAATTCCCATATCTACAACAGAAGTACCTGTAGTGACTACTTCGCCAGATGTTGTCAATATCCCTCTTTCCAAAGGCGAAAGCACTAACTCTTGTTTGGCTGACTCTAATCCAAAAGTAATTTTATTCTATTCTTTATTCCTTATAGAATAAATTGCTCATAATACTTGCAACTAACATTTGCCTCTTTGTGCAGGATACAACTCTGTTGCCAGAGTCTACTAAAGAGCGTTCTCCTCCTAAAGCTTCTAATGTCGACAAGGGACCTTCAGAGGAGATTCCCGTTGTCGAAGTACAAACTCCTGATGCTGTACCAGTCGAAACTGGAGTACAAGACAATCCTACTGTTGAGGAATCAAGAAACTCGTCCAGTTCTGAACAGACAGCCTCTCAAGAGGAAACAGATTCGACATCTGGAGAAGAAGAGAATTCGACTGAAGATACTGCTGATAATACTGCATTTGATGATGAAGCAATAAAGGAAGCTGAAGAAGGAGGAGATGACATACTCCCTGTCTCTTCGACATCAAAGCTATCAGCAGACATTGGATTGTCTGAAGACGAATTCGTCAAGATGCAAGAGGATAACCCAGCAACAGCACTTAACCTTTTACTTACCAAAAAATGGGCAAAGAGTCAAACCTCCAGTGAAGGTACTCAGAGCAACTCATCTCTCCAATCAAATGATTCTCGACAAGCAGCTCTTATGGCGAAGCTACAAACTGACTTCGTCGAACAAGATGTTTTGCAAGCTATTGAAGCCAATCCTGCGACTGCATTCAGTTATTTGGCTTTTCTAAAGAAACTCCAGAATCCTCTCACTGACAGGAGTATCCAAGTAACTCTCAATCGACTGGAATTTTTAATTGGCAACTATGCAACAGCTTATCGCAATAAGGTCGACAGTGAAGCAAGGTTAAAGGCTCGACAAGAAAATCATGCCAATCTGCTCAAAAAAGCAAGTGCTGCTAATCAAATAGTCGAGCAACTTCAAAAAGAGGTCGACACAACTAGCCATTCTGCAACTCAAGAACAAGATCAAAATATTTCCACATGGGAACAACATGTGGCGAATCTGAAGTTGCATATTCAAGAGTATGAAAAGAAGATTGCTGCTGAAAAGGTCAAGCGTAAAGAAAACCTCCTGGCTGTTACTTATAATCTTGAGAAGAAAATAGCTGTCGAAGCCAAGAAAGGGATCGACTATTTTAGTGCATCTGTGGCTGTTGATGGCGAAGTTCAGACTTTGGTCGAGACTAATGACATTCTGGATGTCGAACTCGCCACTTACAAGCGTCTTTATGAAGAGCTCAAAGCTTCACCCTAGATCTTTCCTTCTAGTTATTTATTTTGTTTTGTCGAATTCTGCCTTTATATTTCAGCATGAAACTTGGTTTATTTGGTTTTTTGTTATGTAATATTGACAATGCCCTACCGTGGCAATTTTAGAATTTATTGCCATGTTAATTTCCTTGCGTTTAAATTATGCTTAACTTATTTTTACTTCTTGCAATATTGGTTTATACTTTTTCAAGTATTTACCATTTATACTTAAAGTATGTGAATCTTCTGTCAATTCTTGAATCTCATAGGCACCATTTGAAAATACTTGAGTAATTTTGAATGGTCCTTCCCAATTTGGGGACCATTTGCCTAAGACTCTATCTTTCCTGTCTATTGGCAAAATTACTTTCCAAACCAAGTCTCCGATATTAAAGGTTTTATTTTTTACCTTTTTATTGTATGCTTTGGCAACTCTGTCTTTCTGACGAGTCAACATTTCTAAAGCTTTCAATCTTTCTTCATCTAAATCAACTAACTCATCTAACATCATATTCCAATAATGGTCAGTTGGAATTTCCATTTGTCTTTGGATTCTCACTGATTGTAAGTTTATTTCAACTGGTAATACGGCATCATGACCATATGTTAGTCGAAATGGAGTGGTATTAGTTGATTCTTTAGGAGAATTTCTGCAAGCCCATAACACTTGATCCAATGTTTTATTCCAATTTCTTGGTTTATGGGCTATGTGTTTCTTAATTAGACCAATAATGATCTTATTAGCTGCTTCAACTTTTCCATTTGCTTGGGCATAATAGGGCGTCGAAGTCAGCAATTTAAAACCTGTTTGTTGGGCAAACTCCACCATCTTTCGTCCAGTAAATACTGAACCTTGATCAGTGGTGATGGTTTCAGGTATACCAAACCTATAAATGATATGATTTTGGATGAAATTTATTACTGCTTCTTGATCAACATTTGGCATAGGTACTGCTTCAATCTATTTGGTAAAGTAATCTATACCAACTATTATATAATGTTGATTTTTTGAAGAAGCAGGTCTAATTTCTCCAATCAAATCCAATGCCCATCCTCTAAATGGCCAGGGTTTAATTATCGAATGTGACTCACTTGCGGGAACATGCTGTATACCTGAATGCTTTTGACACTCCTGACAGCCTTTGGCAAATTCAATGCAATCTTTCAATATTGTTGGCCAATATAAACCTTGGCGAAACAATAACCATTTCATTTTATGGCCTGCCTGATGTGATCCACAAGCACCACTATGAACATCTGACATTGCCAGGTAGGCTTCAGTTTCACTCAAACATTTCAGCAAAATTCCCTCAGAAGTTTTCTTCAATAATTCATTGCCAATGATAACATAGCTCATGGCTTTATATTTTATTTTTCGACTAACTATGCCTAGAGGATTACTCAAGTATTCAACCACTGGTCTCCTCCAGTCAATATCAGATAAATTGTCAATGGCCAAAATTTCGTATATTTCATGTGGTTCATCTGCCCCCACGAGTTTTGGCGATGACAATTGTGTCGAATCTGGTTCAGGAACAATTCTTTTGTCCTTAATTTCAATTAATTCTTCCAATTTATCTTTGGAGATTTTATACCCAGAGGCAATTTGTGCTAAGTCATTCGCCTCTTGATTCTCTATACGAGGAATATACTCAATTTTCACATTGTCAAAACGTTTCAACAAAGAATTGGCAACAACAAAATATTTTATTAGATGTTCTTTGATGCACTTATATTCTTTGCTGATTTGTTTTAACACTAACTCTGAATCACCTCTTATTACAATGTGTTTTGCCCCCAAGTCTAACAAGATTTCAAGGCCTGTAATCAAAGCTTCGTATTCGGCCTCATTGTTTGAGCAAAAACCATTGATTTTATATTTGAACTTGGTTGGAACTTTTGAAGGTGAAATTATTAGAATTCCAATTCCAGTTCCATGTTTGTGTTTGGATCCATCAAAATATAATTTCCAAGGCTCCAAATCCACATAACTTTGTGGTGCCTCCACTGCTGAGTGATCTACAATAAAATCAGCCACTATTTGGCCTTTTATAGCTTTCAAAGGTTTATATGTGAGTGAGTATTCGGTGAGGGCTAAGGCCCATTTTCCAATTCGACTATGCAGAATTGGTTTTGATAGCATATGTTTAATAACATCATAATGCGAATACACATACACTTCAACAGGCTTAATATAATGTTTAAGTTTCATACACGAGAAATACAGACAAAGGCATAACTTTTCAATATCACTATATCTAGTTTCTACATCATTCAAAACTCTACTTAAATAATAAATGGCCTTTTCATGACCAGTTTCGTCTTCTTGTGCAAGCATGCTGCCAAGAGTTGAATGTGATGTTGAAATATACAACTTCATTGCTTTGCCTCTGATTGGAGGCATTAGTATTGGAGGTCTTGACAAATAACCTTTGATGTCATCAAATGCTTTTTGTTGATCTTGCCCCCAAGTGAAAGTATCTTCTTTCTTGAGTCGAAGTAGTGGTGAGAATGGTTGTGCCTTACCACTTATATTTGATATAAATCTTCTCAAGAAATTTATCTTTCCTAGCAAGGATTGAAGCTGTTTTTTGTTTCTTGGAGGTTGAGTCTCCATAATTGCCTTAGTCTTGTTTTGATTTATTTCGATGCCTTTTTTATGCACCACAAAACCTAGGAAATCTCCTGCATGAACACATAAGGCACATTTTAATGGATTCATCTTTAACCCATATTTCCTCATTCGTTCAAAAGATTGTTTAAGGTGAATCAGGTGATCATCTTTTGACGAAGATTTAACTATAATATCGTCAATATAAACTTGCATAAATGTGTCAATAAAATCATGAAAAATTGAGTTCATGGCTCTTTGATAAGTTGCCCCAGCGTTTTTTAAACCAAAAGGCATCACAACCCATTCGTATGTGCCTAAGGCTCCTGGACATCTAAAAGTAGTTTTTGACACATCTTCTTCAGCAATAAAAATTTGGTTATAGCCAGAATAGCCATCTAACATACTTAAATATTCAAAACCTGCTGCTGAGTCTATTAACATTTCGGCCACTGGCATAGCATATTCGTCTTTAGGTGTAGCATTATTTAAATCCCTAAAATCTATGCATATTCTAAGAGATCCATTTTTCTTAATAACAGGGACTATATTTGCTAACCATTCGACATACCTGGCAGTTCTGATGAATCTACTCTTCAGCAGCCTTTCAATTTCCTCTTTGATCTTGGACATGATGTCTGGTGCAAATCTTCTTGGCAGTTGTTTAACTGGCTTTTTGTCTGGTCGAATTGGCAGTCTGTGTTCCACCAATTTTCTGTCTAATCCTGGCATTTCATTGTAATCCCAGGCAAAACAGTCTTTGTACTCCTTGAGGAGTTCGACCAATTTATTCTTCAAATCATTTGGCAGTTTGGAACTGATATATGTTGGTCTTTTTGTTCGACCATCTCCAATGTCAATCTCTTGCAAGGAATCTTGAGCCTGCATCTTTGGGTTTGAACTCAAAGGATCTTTTTCAAATCCTAATGGTTCGTCTTCATAAATGCAGTCAAGCTTTTGCATTTCTGGTACCAACTTGCCATTATTTTGATCAGTGGCTTCAACAGCCATATTTTCTTGAAACAAACTGGCCTCTAAAGCCATATTTATTCTGTTTTCGGCAACATAAGCCGAAATCTTTGCCCATGCTTGGGACTCAGACATAGAAAGTTTCGTCAATTTCCCACCCAGTTGGGTGAATCTCGCTTTCCTCTTCCCTTTGTACACCATCAGCTTCTTCCCTTTCCCATATGAAGCCATGGGTCGGGTCTAATTTGACATGATGATAAATGTTGTCAGAATGGGCATAAGCGAAATCTTTTTCAGTGCATGGCGCAATATTCGCCAGCTTTTTGTCAAAGGAACTCTTTGTAATGTTGTGAGTTTCAGCCCTAAAATAACTTTGATCGGCTTCAATGTTCTCCACCACGCCATCTTGTTTCCAGATACTCACCCTTTGGTGAAGGGTAGAAGGTACTGCTCCAACACCGTGGATCCATTCTCTTCCCAGAAGCAAATTATAATTAGCCTTTGACGCTATCACCAAGAATAAAGTTGGTCTAATTGTGCTACCAACTGCAATGTCAACTTGGATTGCCCCCAGTGAGAATCCTGATTCACCCTCATAATTTGACAGGACAATATTGTGTGTGTGCAGATCAGTTGTGGATTTTCCAATCTTCTTTAACATGAATTCCGGCATTAAATTCACTGCCGCTCCACCATCTATCAGCATTTTATTAACACCTACATTATTTGCCTTCACTTGGATAAAGAGTGGCTTTAGATGGCTTTTCATGCTTTCATCCGGTTTCTCGAACGATGCCATTTGATCCTCTAAGCACCCGTTATTCATCACATAGTAACAAACTGGCCTATGCAACGCCATATTACCATTATCGAAGTCTTCCTCATTCTCCGCAACTTTAGACCATACGTCATATTCCATAGGCAAGATTGACACTACACTGACAATCACATTGAAATCACCTTCGGAATCTAGGAGATCGTCATCATCAATATTTTCATTATCAACCTTGTCATCCCGTTTCAGAATTTCAACAGGATAATTAACCCTTTCTTTTATTGGCCTCTTAGAGGTTTCAATAATTTGCTTGCCCTTGTTGTTTGGAGTATTCTGAACAAACTGAGAAGCCAATTTCTTCTGGCGCTGATACCTGCGCCATTGGGTCCTAGTCATGGGATTTTTCCCCATGTAGTTACTTTTATAAGCAAATTTCTTTGGATCCCCAGAATTTCTAGATCCAGTATTGCTAGAACTTCCTTTCTCAGTAAAGGATTTGTTTGAGAACCTTTGGTGATTGTGGACCCATTGATTAACAGGGGCCTTATTGGATGGCACAAAAGTAGTTTTGTATCCCAACCTCTGGTGAGCAGGGATTCGACTCATTTCACCTTTGTTCTGAATTGGCCTTTGTTTTGGCCAATTGTTTTGCCTTTTCGAATAAGGCATATATTTGTTAAGGCCTTCAGTAGCCTTCTTGTCAAACACCGCACTGCAACGAGGGCATAATGTTACCTCGTTGTTGTTTAACTCACACTTCTTCAGAAAATCAATTAAACTTTCATCAGCATTTGGATAAACTGACTTGATTTTCTCTTCGTACTCTTCTTCAGGAATAGCCAACAGTTGGGCTCCACCAGTAAGATCCATTGCATCCACCATCAAACAATCCACCGGTTCGACGTATGTTGCATCTAACAGTTGTAGGGGATCCTCATCTATTTTCATTGGTGGTTTGGTTTTATCACCAAATTTCAGCCTTCCATCGTTCAATGCCTTTTGAACCAAGTCCCTGAAAAGAACACATTGTGAGGTTTTATGTCCCAGAAAGTTATGAAATTTACAAAAATCTCTTTTCTTTCTCTGTTCCAAAGGTGGAGTTTTTAAACCCTTTGGCACAACTATTTGGCCATCAGTGACCAACAAATCAAAAATCTCATCACATTTTGTAATATCAAATGTGTAAGTTTTAGAAACAAATTTATCGTTTTTTGGTTCGACAGGATTTTTTCCATTTGATGGTTTTAACAATTTACAAGTATAAGGAGGTCCTGGTTTTAATTCAGCAATATTAACCTCATTAGTTTCGACACAATCATATTCATTGTCAAACTCATCATCACTTTCATAAGTTTCTACATATGCTACTTTTTCTTTTTTATGAAACTTAGAAGATCTAGCTTTCTCTGCCTTAAGGCGTTCGACCTGTCGAACTCTATCTGCCAATTGGGCCATATCTCTTAGATGCTGAGTATCCAACTTCTTTCTAATGGAATAGTCAAGGCCACCAGCAGCCATTTCAACCAACTCATGTTCAGGCACTTGGGTGAAGCACCTTGCTTTGAGAAGTCGAAATCTATTCAAATAATCATCAATGGACTCAGGAGTTTTACGCCTAACACTAGCCAATTCTTTAAGGCTAATTTTGGTTTGTCCCATGTAAAACTGTTCATGAAACAACCTTTCTAATTGAGTCCAAGTGTGTATTGAATGTGGGGGAAGGGTGGTGAACCAAGTGAAAGCATTCTTGGTTAAGGAATTTGGAAAATATTTCATCCTTAAATTCTCATTGTCTGCAATATTCCCCGCCTCTACCATATATCTGGCAATATGTTCTACGGTTGACTCACTCGTATCCCCAGCAAACTTCGTAAATTTCGGAGTTTTCCAATTTCTTGGTAATTCAGTCTGGAGTACATATTCAGATAAGGCAGAAACAAAGTTAGGCCTATGCAAACCTATGTTAAGGCCATTTTGGGCTAGAATTGTTTCCACTAGATGGGCCAAATTATTTTGCCCTTCAAAGCGGTTCTGTTGAACGTTTCTAACTACTTCGTCAGCGTCTTGGTTTCTATTAACCAAAATTACACCAGGATTTGGTTCAACAACATTTTGGATTGGTGGCTCTACTTGTGCCACTGGTGGTTGTTGTCCATGGTTTACTGGCATCCCTGGATTGTTAGGCATATGTGTCTCTTGAACAGGCGCCTGAACTTGTATTGGTCGAATTGGTTGTTGCTGTATGGGTGGTGTAACGACCCGATTTTATTATTCGTATTATATTTATTCGCTATATTATTTTATGTCTATTATTATATTTCCATAAGCAATAATTAATTAATAAGCGAGAGTATTAGTTAATTAGACGAGTTTGTGAGAATTACGCGAGAGTGGGCTTAAGAGCTATTGGGCCTTGGTGACATTGGGCCTAAGTGACTATTGGAATGGGGGGACCTTTATAAGGCATTCCTTTAGAGAGAGAGAGATCACTATTCACAAAAAACTCATGTTCTTTTGAGAAGTAGAGAGAAGGAAGAGCATTTTGTGTGCTAGGGCAAAAAGGGATCTTGAAGATTCATCAAGCTAAATCCGAAAATTCATAGAGCCAAGGTAAGAGAGATAGTTTCATAATTGTGAGTGGCTAGAGAAAGGGGAGAATGTCAATTTCTCCGAACCCAAACTTTCTCCACTCATTTTCGTGGGCTTTTTGGGATGATTTTTCTTAATGAAAGTGAAAACTCATGTTCATAGTATGTTTAATATACTCTTAACATGATGTATGAACAATTTTAATGGGTAAAAATGGGTATTTGTAGATGTTTGTTAAGATTTGTAAATGTTTATGAGTTTTTACAAATATGTCAGATCCATGATCAATAAGTGATTATTTGTGTTAATAAGTTGCTTTTAATGTGTTTTGAACATGTATGAACATAACCCATGTTTGGTATAATTTCTGGAACTGAACAATAAGTGATTTTGGGTCAAATAAGTGATTTTCGTACAAAAAACGCGTTTGACAGATTTACCTCTGCTATGCCGCGCCGCGCGTCGGATTTCCCGCGCCGCGCGCAGCTTTTTCTTTGTTGACAATATTTGGTTTTTGTTATTTGGCACCGCGCGCCGGATGGTCCGCGCCGCGCGCCGATTCTTCTTGTTGGTTCTGTCATTTCGCGCCGCGCGCCGGATGGTCCGCGCCGCGCGCAGAGGTCTGTTGACCAGGGTTGACCCGTGTTGACTTTTGGTTGACTTTTTGACGGTTTATGCACCCGGAACCTATTTCACTCGATTTTTCGTGTAGATTCCGATTCCGAAGTTATTTTCATAAGATGAAGTTTGGTTTATGAAGTTTTCTTATATATTCGTGTGTTTTCTATACTTTAAGGTTGTGGATAAATTGTATTTGATGATTGATGACGAATTATATAAATTGTGGATGATATTTTTGGAATATCAAAGACGGATATTGAGATGTATGATATCTTAATAAAGACGAATATGAATAATGTTTTCATATTATATGAGTATAGCTTAATGCTAATTGTTTGAGATTATTCATGAGTCATCCATGCATTCATGAATTGAGTTAGGGATATTAGAATATTTATTCTAATAAAGACGGATATCGAATTATATTCATTCGATAAAGACGGATATTAGAGGTGAGATACTCTAATAAAGACGATGGTACCACATGCATTAGAAATGTCTAGGACGACATATCATGAGAACTTGACATTAGTTGCATTAGGGAATTATGCTTATATGTATTTGATAATTGGTACATGGCATTGAGTGGGTGTGTTAATTGGATGAATTCGTATTCATTAATTCTTACCCTCAATTGTGATTCAATTACATTAATTGTTTATAATGAAGAATGAAGACGTATATATGAACTAGTTATGCATGATAACTTATATACATGAAGTAAGCATATTGTGTTAAACTTATTTATTGGTTATGTTTACTAACTCTCTGTTTTGTGTACCTCTGAACCGTTGGGTGGTTCAGATCACCAGGTTGAGAAGTCCACTCAGGATTAGGAGCTCGTGCTTGTGCTATTAGTAGCATACTTTTTGGTGAGGAGTTAGTTAAGCTACTCCTTTAGTATCATCTTTTGGGTTGTAATAGCAATTGCTCTGATAGTTGTAACATCGAGTCGGGGGTTATACGCTTGAACTCGTTTACAATTTATTTTATTTTGATGACCTTGCTAATTGTAATCTATAACTTGGATGTAATTATATGGCTTGTATGATGACTATTAGCCTCTGAATATGTTACGATTATCATAATGATTAATATATTGTAATCGAATTGTATTCCGCTGTGGTTTTACTTTGGTAATCTTTCTTAAATGTTTTGCATGTTTGTTTCCGTTTTATTTTCCATGTAATGCCTTAATTGCTAGGTGTTTATTTGTTTATATTTAATAAATACGCGCTTAAGGGGTTAGGGTGTTACAGGTGGTGCCCCAAAGAAATCAGCCATTCGACTCATTTGGTTAGTCAACATTTGGTAACTGTCATTTGTATTTTGAATTAAAGGATTTATCACAGTTCCCAATTGTTGTGTTAACATATTAACCATTTCATGGTTACTGTCATCCATTTGTTGTCGAATTGCCAAAACGGATGTATTTGTTAAATTTTGGGGAATTACCCTTTGTTGATTCACCACTCCAGATCCTGAAGGAGAAAACATATTTGGAATCTCCATATTAGGTTGACTATTATGTAAGCCAGCCATCAAAGATGTAGGCATACCATATATAGGATCTCTGGATAATGGAAAAGGTCGTATAGGGCTCCTATGATCACTAGAATTTCCTTGAGTAGGGTTATTTCCCAAAACATAGGATGATGGTGACATAGTCGAACTAGACAATGTCATATTCGTCATTGGAGCAGTTACCCCAATTTCACTTATAACTGACGAAGGAGCAGTTGTTCCCATTGTACCAGAAATCTGGGCAGGGATTGTAGCGTTATTATTAGACGCTTGGGTTGGTTGCCCCCCAGGGTTTAGAGGGTTACTGTTGTTTTGATTATTAATGGGTGGTCTAACCATTTTTGGACGAGATTTAGCACTTGTCAAATTTGGAAGAGATTTTCCACTTCTTAAATGCATACAAAATCAAAACACACAAATTTGAACACCAACCAACAAGAATTTTCAGACGAATTCAAATAAAACTTACTTTCTAAACAAAGAAAAAACACACGAAATTGTGTCCCACCGGGTGTGCCAATTTGTTTACGCTGATTTTTGGTAAACAAGCGCTAGTTTAAAATTTATTACTTGAGGGATCAACTAGTAAATCCCGGGACATAATTTTGTGCATATATTTCCAGAAAGTATGAACATTCATGGTTTTATTTGAAGTTTCAAGTTTTGAAAGTGTTTGATTGCAAAATAATTTGTCAACAAATAAAATGGTGGTTTTGCAGAAAAGTAAACTTTGCCAAAATTAATAAAAGAAAGGCAACAATTTCATTCGACAGAATGAAATATGATAAATTGCAGGAATTTAAAGGGAATAAAAGACTTGACAAGAACTGTAAATTGTACTGAATTGTAAAAGTTTTACAAGGAAAGGTTCACCAAATCATACTTTTTCCGTTCAGCACTCAACTTTCTCGATAGCGTGAGCATTGTGAGTTTTCAGGATTTTGTATGTGAATTTTGTGACCTCTTTTTCATATGAAAAACTACTATATATAGGCGAAGGAACGCAACTGTCTCCAACGTTCAAATTCTAACTACTAGACACGTCATCTGGACAGAACTTAATTGGATTTTGAATTTGAATCTTTTGCACCTCTTGATGTCGAAGCCGTCAACGTACCAATTCGCCACCAAATGTACTAAGTCTATGAAACTGAAAATCCTTCTTGACACCTGCGTAAACTGGTGAACCAGAAAGCTTGTAAACATACCCTCGTAACGTGTCGAATTCGACACACAACGAGCCAATGAACCAGCACATTTTCAAACGTATCTTCGTACCATGTCGAATTCGACACAAAATACTGCACGCTTCATTTTGTGTCGAGTTCGACACTTCCTGCTCCTATACAACCATATATCAATTTTTTACAGATTCACCACTCATCTGCTTGGTTTTTTAGACGAAACTTTAAATGACAATAACCCAAGTTATTAATGAGGCTCTTAACTGCCTATTTTAGCTCGACTAAAATATGGGCTAACAGGTGTCAAAGTCACTTTTGTGGTTGCTCATAATCTAGTGTGTTGATCCAGCCACATGAGGCTCTCCCTCACAACCCAACAGTGGTATCAGCACCCGGTTCGACTTGATGGGGAGCAATAAGTGAACGATGATGGATCGTAGACATGGAGAGACTCACTTGAGGGGAGATGTTGAAATATATCAAGTGAGCATGAGTTAAGTCTCATATTGGTTGAAAGAGCTGATTGTTATACCCCATTTTTTGACCGATTGATTTTGTTCGGCGTTTAAAAACCTTCTTGCCCTTTTTGTCATTTCTGACGAAATTTCGGCAGAGAGGTATTTTAAAATACCTCATTTGTTGTTTCTTTTATATTTTTTTCTTCTTTTTCTATTATTATTATTATTATTTTTTATTTTTTACCATTATCATTATCTTCTTTCTTTTAAAATTTATTTAATTATTTTATTTACTGTTTTTATTAATTTTCGTATTTTATTAATTTAATTTAATTATTTTGTTTTTATTTTTATTTTTATTTTTACTTTGTCCTTTTGTCCTTTTTTTTTCCTGATTAAAAAAATCAAGAAAATTTGAAAGTCAACTTCCTTTTCTCCCACACAGTACAGGGAACATTTTTTCTGTCGAAAACAGTGTCCTTCATTGTCCAAATTCAGATTTTTGTTCCCCATTGGTGTATATAGTGAACAACAATTAATGAACAGAGAAGAAGAATAGTCTCAGCCGCAGAACAAACAACAAAAAATCCAAACCCTAATTTTTCTAGATCTGAAAAAATCATCAAAGAACCCAAACCAAAAAAACTCAGAAAAATCATCTTCATCCCTTTCATAAACCAGAGGCCGAAAATCATCATCAACATAAAAAAAAACAGAACAAAACCGAAATCAAATCCATCCAAATCATCTTTGTTCATCACCAAATCATCCATAACCGAACCCAAACAAACCAAAAAATAGAAATCAGAACCATTTTTTCAAACAAATCAAAACAGATTCCAAACCCAGAAACGAAACAGAAACCAAAATCACAAAAGCAGAAAATCAAAAAGCAAAGAATCAGAAAAAAAACTTCATCAACATCAAAACCAAAACGGCGAAATCAAAAACGAAAAGAGAAGGAGAGGAAGAAGACGAATCGGACTAACACAAAACAAAAGGTTGAACTCGTTTTTCGTTTCTTTTTTTCCTCCGATCTGGGATGATTGTTTAAATCTTTAGGATTTTTGATTTCATATTTGGGTTTAGGATTTGATAATGGTTAGTTTTGATGTTGGAAGTTTTCAAAAATGGTGAAGTTTGGGTTGAGAAAAAAGTGGCCGAGAGAGAGGGAAGAGGAAGGTTCAGCGGCGGCAAGGTGGGAGAGAGAGGAAGGAGTGATTTTTGTGTTCATTTTTTAGGGTTTGTTCTTTTATACCCTCTCTTGATCCAGTGCGCGTAGGTGCACGGCCTTATCGTGCACCTGCGCGCCATTACCCCTCTGATCCTGATCATGTGTCCCTGATTCATTACCTCTGTGATTAAATCAGGGCTGTCTGATCAATCAGACGGCCGAGATTGATCTTTCTTTTTTTGGGCGTTTTTTTTGCAGATGGGCTTCTGTTGGTTTTGGGCTTTACTGTTTTTACTTTGTGCACCCCCTTTTATTTCGTTTTAATTCTCGCACCCCCCTGTTTTAATTTTATTTTATTTTTTTAGCTTATGAGATAAGTGCTTTTGGCATAAGCTATTTTAGCTATTATTTTAGCCAATCAAGCATGATGTCGAGGCTTATTTTTATTCTCCGATTTATTTGATATTTAAAAGTTGTTAATATTACTTTATGTCTTTATTTATTTTTAGCTAATTTTATTTCTTAAGCTTATGAGATAAGTGCTTTTGGCATAGCTATTTTAGCTATTTTTTCAGCCTTGTAAAGCATGATGTCGAGGCTTGTTTTCATCTTTTAGTTTCGTATTTATTTATTTATGTTATTTATCCCGGCATAACATATTTATTTCAGTACATCCATTTAGTTATCATTTTTACCCTTTATTTTTTTCGTAACATCATTATCATCACAATATTGATTGTTTATCGCTTTATTAATCGTCATTTATTTTTGCTCTTGAATTTAGGATGTAAATAGGCCAAGTGTAAATTCTAAATAAAAGTGCATAGCATACCCCCTCTCTTGCATCATTTCATATTTATTTTCCTGCAAAGATTTTAGAGTGTGATTAGGCCAATGTACCTTAAATGAAAAATTGCATCTCATGCATATTTATTTTTTATCGCTTTCCGCCAGTATGCGTAACGTTAAATTCCGAGGGAAAAGGCGTCGCTTTGATCAAAATATCATTGCGAATTGTTTTCGCGTTTAATTTATTTGTTATGACGTTTTAGGTTAGTGTCATTTTGCGCGCATAACCATTACCTATTTTCTTCTCAAAAAAAATGAGGTCAAAACCTCTTTCAAAAAATACACAATTATTTTCTTTTCGAAATATCATCGAAACACAAATTTTTTCATCAAACATTTCTATCAAAAACCTTGGAATTCAAACCAAGTGTCTTTTATCACTTCAAACATTTTCTCAACAAATCTTGGATTTTAAACCAAGTGTCCGCGTCTTATTTTCATAATCAAACTCTAATCAATTTAACTATATAGACTTTTTTTTTCACAAACTAACATCAATTAAACTCACATTTTGTCATTTTTGGCTTTTTGGTCTTTAAAACCATTTTCAAAACTTTAAAATGAAACAAACAAATTTACTCCGCTTTTTACCCCGAACTACGGTGGTTTGATCCCTCGGGTACGTAGGCATGAGACTTGTCTCTTCAATCAAATAAAATCAACAAAAACATTTTCCTTCTTTTTTCATCACTTTAAGTATTTTTTTTATCATCACTTTAATTTCCCACTTATACATTTTTTACAAGCAAATAAAATAAAGCGCAAAGTTAGAATAAAAACAAGAGGTTCCTATAGAGTACTATAGATACTTAGGGTGCTAATACCTTCCCTTCGTATAACCAACCCCCGAACCTTGTTCTCTAAAAAAATAGGTTTTTTTCGAATTTTTTCCCTTTCCCTCGGATAAATTAAAGATCGGTGGTTGAATATCAATTTGCGATTCGAAGTTAATTAATAACTCGATATCCAAAAATCACCGCGACAGAAATGGCGACTTCACTGGGGACAACCAAGCGGGTTGAACCTAACTTGTTTTAATCTTTGTTTTACGCTATTATTGCTTATTTGTTTATATGTGTATATATGTTTTCTTGGGATCTCTTGGGTGGTGAGATAAGTCCTAACCCGGGCTTGAGCGACACAATAAGATAGGATGGGATGAAATCATAGTGACATGTCTTTAGATTATGAAGCACATGTGATATGATCCCGCTCGGTGGAGGCCTCATGACGGTAGTACTCGTCGTCATGATAAGTCATGATGGTGTTATTACTTTCAATGTGAGTGTCCGGAGAAGCCGAGGACCTTTAGATTACCTTTAACCCATCTTGGCCTTTTTAGGGCGTAGTGCGGTGACTAATCAAGAGTAAGTCTTGAATTTAGTTGTCACGCGAGACTACACTCAAACGAGATCATCTTGTGAATATTATTGGAACGAGAGTAGTCACGTAATCCAGTGGTGTTCATAAGACGGTTGATGACTTTGGGAACTTTGTAGAACCCGTCATGCAGGTACAAATAACCGTAGTACTTATCATATGGGAGGGCTTTTACCCTTAAGCTCCATCATTATGTATCCCAACCTTCAAGCTATGTTGTGAATCATTGTAACATAATCATGCATCCATGCATTCATTTCATCATAAAAAAAAAAAAAATCTTTTCGAAGGACCTAAGAGAATTATTTTGTAAACATCGCAGATTATGGACCTAAAGAAAAGGAACACTAAGAAGTACAGTTTCAAGGAACCGGACCTTTCCCGACTAAGAGAGCTAGGATCTCTAGTCCCTTTCCCCGAAGATTTCCAAAAGCAATATGGGAAGCTTCTGAGCATCCTCAATACAAATGTCGAAGAAGGGGCTCTTAACACACTTGTCCAGTTCTACGACCCAATTTATCATTGCTTCACTTTTGTTGACTATCAGTTGGTTCCTACTCTAGAGGAATATTCTTATTGGGTTGGTTTGCCGATCTCGGAAAAAGTACCTTATACCGGCTTGGAAGAATTTCCCGCGCCTTCAGCTATTGCACAAGCTCTCCATTTGAATAGTTCTGACATAGCCTCTAATATCACCAAAAAGGGGGGATCTCAAGGATTGACTGCCAATTTCTTATTCGGAAGGGCATTTATGTTTGCTGAAAAGGGGAGTGTGGACGCTTTCGAAGCTATCCTCGCTCTACTCATCTATGGGTTGGTGTTATTCCCCAACGTCGACTACTTTGTTGATAGTAGTGCTATCCAAATCTTTTTGGGAGGAAACCCTGTTCCTACTTTACTTGCAGATGCCTATCATTCCATTCACTATAGGATTCAAAAGGGTAACGGACTTATTATTTGTTGTACACCATTGCTATATAGGTGGTTTATTTCACACCTACCTCAGACTAGTCGCTTCAAAGAGAATCCAGAAAAGCTCCGGTGGTCCCAAAGGGTTATGCCTCTTACTTCGGCCGATATAGTTTGGTATAATGCCGCTTCTGATGTAGGAGCAATCATTGACAGTTGTGGAGATTTCCCCAACGTGCCTCTTCTTGGCATACGAGGAGGAATCAGTTATAACCCTACTCTTGCTAGACGACAGTTCGGATATCCCATGAGGGATCGGCCTGAGAGTGTCCTTTTGACCGGCATATTTTATTCCAATGAAGAAGGGAGCCAATACATGAGGAAAGAGTTTGCTCGGGCTTGGTACAATGTCCATAGGGAAGGAAAGAATCAGTTAGGAAGGAAGCTTGGTATTGTCTCCGAAGATTACACAAAGTGGGTAATAAGTAGGGCTATAGAACGCGGGATGCCTTATAGTTTTGAAAAATCATCTTCTGCTAATGCATCTTCTTCTACCACACCACCTTCAATTATCCCATTCGAGACTATAGATGAGTTCCAGGAACTTTTGACTAAATTGAAACTTGAGAAAGAATCGTGGGAGAGAAAGTTCCGAGAGTCTGAGATTGAGAACAAAGAGTTGAAGGAGAAGTTGAAAGAACAAGAGAAGATGCTCTCTCTACAAAGTGGTCTGTTGGCCGAGAAGGAAGATATGATCAGGGTCAAGGACGCCTTATTGAGACAAGATAGCAAGAGGAAGAAGAGGCAAGGGGATTTATTTTCCTCCGGCTTCGATTCACATTTTGATGGCTAGTTGGCTTCATGGAAATTGAATTTAGTTTTATTTTATGTTTTTATTTTTTGAAAAAAATGGTTGTAACCTTTGAATTATTAATGCAATTTTTATTTACTTTTCCTTTTCTTAAAAATGTTTACAAAATTATTGTCTTAAAGTCCTTCGAAAAAATCTTGCATATTTTAACATAACATATTCATGCATCATATCACATTCATAAGTTTCAAAAAAATCGAGTCTCATATTCTTTCTCTCCTCTCTGTCCCAGTTAAAGTGGCCCGACGACCACGCCCACAGCCATCTCGCACGTACAACACTCGAGCAAACAGGAAAAAGAGAATGGACCAAGTTGAACAAGAGAATGTTGAGCTCCATGGGGAAGTAACAACGCTCCGGGCTGAAGTGGAGAAGCTAACCGCCATGGTGACATCGTTGGTGGCTGCGCAGAATCGGCCACTAACCCCTCCTCCTCAAGCTACAGTCATTTCTGAAATTGTCTCTGCCCCAGTTCCAGTGGTACCCGTCAACGCACATCCTCACGTCATGCCCGAAGGTTATCCTTGGGGCATGCCTATGAATTTTAATGAAGGGCTTCGACCCCAAGTTCCCGAGGTCCCCACTCCTACTTTGCCACATGCTACTGTTGTTCCCCAACCTGGGATGATTCTTCCTCAAGTCACTATGTGTGTCCCTCAGTCAACAATGACCATTCCAGCTTCCGTAGCTCACACCGTTCCTTATGTGAGCGAACCAGTCTACCATACGGAGGATCCAGAGACTTATGGCCGTATGGATAATCTTCAGGATCAGTTTGATAAGATGCAGCTCGAGATTAAGGCCCTTCGTGGGAAGGATTTGTTCGGCAAAAACGCCCATGACCTTTGCTTGGTACCAAACGTTAGGATCCCACCTAAGTTTAAGGTCCCCGAGTTTGAGAAGTACAAAGGAAATTCCTGCCCTCAGAGCCATCTGGTAATGTACGCCCGAAATATGTCTACTCAAACAGACAACCATCAGTTACTAGTCCACTACTTTCAGGATAGCTTGACAGGTGCCGCTTTGAAGTGGTACATGGGCTTAGATAGTGCCAAGATCCAAACATTCAATGATTTGGGCGAAGCTTTTGTCCGTCAATACAAATACAATCTAGACATGACTCCAGATAGAGATCAACTTCGAGGTATGTCTCAAAAAGATAAAGAGAGTTTCAAAGAGTACGCTCAGCGATGGAGAGAGATTGCCGCTCAAATTTGTCCACCACTAGAAGAAAAAGAAATGACCAAGATTTTCCTAAATACTCTTGATTCATTTTACTATGAACGAATGATTGCTAGTGCACCCAGTGATTTCACTGAGATGGTAAACATGGGAATGCGACTTGAAGAAGGGGTCCGACAAGGACGTTTGGTCAGAGAAAGTGCTCCGGTCAACAGTACGAAGAGGTTTGGGAGTAACTTTGCAAGGAGAAAGGAGTCAGAAGTAAGTATGGTGGCCCATGGACAGCATCAACGACCGTATATGGGCTACCAACACGTTGCAGCTGTCTCACCAGTGCCTCAAAACCCGCCCTACCAGCCACAAATGACCCAAAGACCACCTTCGCACTATCCACCACTTTATCAACAAACATATCCTCAACAACCATACCCACAGCAACCACAAATTCGACCACAAACTCCCCAACAACCTTACAATTATCCCAATCGCACCCAGAGAAATCCATCATTTGACCCCATACCCATGAAATATGCCGACCTACTCCCCGCCTTACTTGCCAAAAATCTCGTCCAGACGAGACCACCTCCACCTGCGCCAGCAGTACTACCTACTTGGTACCGTAGTGACCTAACTTGTGCCTTCCATCAAGGGGCCCCTGACCATGATGTAGAACGTTGCTACGCCTTCAAAAAAGCTGTTCAAGAATTAATCCATAATAAGGTGCTGTCCTTCAAAGATGAAAATCCCAACGTCCGAAACAATCCGCTGCCCAATCACGGGTCCTCTGTCCATTTTATCCAAAGTTGCCAAGAAACAAGCACCATTCTCAGTATAAAAGATATCAAAACCCCGTTGGTGCCCATTCATAGTAAAATGTGTGAAGCAAAGTTGTTTAGCCATGATCATGCAACTTGTGAGGAATGTTTGAAGAATCCTCAAGGTTGTTCCCGAGTTCAAAGGGACATACAAAGGTTGATGGATAAAGGAGAATTGGTAGTTACAAAGAAGAGCGAGGATGTTTGCGTCATAGTACCGGAATTCAATGTCTCTGACCGTCTCGAGATGATATATAATAGTGGAGAGCCCACAGTTACCCCGCTGGTGATCTGCGTGCCGGGGCCTATGCCATATACGTCCATGAGAGCTGTGCCATATAGATATGATGCCACCATGTTGCAAGATGGGGTGGAAATACCTATTCCTCCTTTGATATCCGTGGACAATATTGCAGATAATAGCAAAATACTGAGGAGTGGGCGTATTCTTCCGGGAGTGGTTCAAGAAAAGACCGGTAGTCCTGTTGAAAAAACACAAATTCCTGACTCTAGTGGGACTGGTGAAAGGGTGTATGAAGACTCAGATGAAATTTTGAAAATGATCAAGAGAAGTGAGTATAAGATCGTGGATCAATTACTACAAACCCCTTCCAAGATTTCAATCTTATCACTCTTGTTGAATTCTGATGCGCACAGAGATGCACTAATGAAGGTCTTGGACCAGGCATATGTCGACCATGACGTAACCTTGGGCCAATTTGGTAGCATAGTGGGGAATGTCACAGCCTGCAATAACTTGAGTTTCAGCGACGAAGAACTCCCTGAAAAAGGAAAGAATCATAACTTAGCATTACATATCTCGGTAATTTGTAAATCTGATGCCTTATCCAATGTGTTGGTGGACACTGGGTCATCTTTGAATGTAATGTCCAAGTTTACTCTCGACAAGCTCGCATACCGTGGTGCGCCTTTGAGGCCGAGTGCATTAATCGTGAAAGCCTTCGATGGGTCAAGAAAATCAGTAATCGGTGAAATAGACCTACCCATTTCAGTTGGTCCCTATGAGTTCCAAATTACCTTTCAAGTCATGGATATTCAAGCTTCTTATAGTTGTTTGTTGGGACGACCATGGATTCACGAAGCGGGGGCGGTGACCTCCACACTTCACCAGAAGCTGAAATTTGTGCGGGAAGGAAAGTTGGTGATCGTGAATGGAGAGGAAGCTTTATTGGTGAGTCATTTGTCGGCTTTTTCTTATATCAGTGCTGATGTTAGGGACGGTACGTCTTTCCAGGGGCTTTCTATTGAAGAGAAAAGGTCGAAAAAGGGGAAAACATTTATGTCTTCTGCAAAAGATGCGCGAAGGGAAGTACAACAAAGGTCACATCTGAAATGGGGGAAGTTATTACAAATGCCGAAAAGAAGACACATGGAGGGTCTGGGTCCTGCTCCGTCTACAAGAACAGTCAATCCAAATAAGGGTACCTTCGTCAGTGCCGAACCGATTTACACTCCACCAGAAACTAATGCTATCATTGAAGACAAAGTTGAAGAAGAGCAGCCTTCTTTCGTGATTCCAGGAGGAATTTGCCGCAATTGGGTCGTTGTTGATGTCCCCTCTGTCACTCCTCTATCTAAGTAATATGTTTGTCTATTTTTGTTTTCCAAAAAATCCTTTTGTCCTGCCCAAGGCAAAAGCGAACGCATGTGGGGCTTTGTTTTGAGCTTCAAGTATTTTAATGAAATTGTCGTTTTTATCATGACTTTTATTTTTGTTTTCTTTTTATTCTGGAAAATGGTAACACAAAAAACCAAAGTATATATTTTTATTTTCCTTCTGCTTCCTAGCTTTTAATCATTTTCCAAAAGGTTTGCATTCTTTTATTTAATAAAATCAATCATAAATCATATGCAGATTAAGCATCAATGAACCCGTTGAACACAATGTTCCTAGGCCCTCTCCCAACTTTGAGTTCCCTGTTTACGAGGCTGAAGAGGAAGAGGATGAAGGGATCCCTGATGAGATCAAACGACTATTAGACCAAGAGAAGAAAGTCATCCAGCCTCATGAGGAAGATGTGGAGTTAATTGATTTAGGTTCCGGCGAAGGAAAGAAAGAAATCAAGATTGGGGCATCCTTAGAAGCATCTGTCAAGGAAAGGGTGATCGTTTTACTCAGAGAGTATGTTGACATCTTCGCCTGGTCATATCAGGATATGCCCGGTTTAGATCCCGAAATTGTGGAACATCATTTGCCTCTGAAGCCAGAATGTCTTCCGGTAAAGCAAAAGTTAAGAAGAACTCATCCGGATATGGCCCTCAAGATCAAAGAAGAAGTACAAAAACAAATTGACGCTGGTTTTCTTATTACATCAGAATATCCTCAGTGGTTGGCTAACATAGTACCGGTTCCAAAGAAGGACGGCAAAGTCAGAATGTGTGTTGATTACAGAGATTTGAACAAAGCCAGTCCGAAAGATGATTTTCCTTTGCCTCACATTGATGTATTGGTCGATAACACAGCTAAATCCAAGGTTTTCTCCTTCATGGATGGTTTCTCCGGGTACAATCAGATCAAGATGGCAGTTGAAGATAGAGAGAAGACCGCTTTCATTACACCTTGGGGCACTTTCTGTTACAAAGTAATGCCTTTTGGTCTAACGAATGCGGGTGCTACTTATCAAAGGGGCATGACTACCCTTTTTCATGACATGATGCACAAAGAGATCGAGGTATACGTAGATGATATGATTGTCAAATCGGGTACTGAAGAAGAGCACGTGGAGTACTTATCGAAAATGTTTCAAAGGTTGAGGAAATATCGTCTCCGTTTAAATCCCAACAAATGTACTTTCGGTGTTAGATCCGGAAAGCTCCTGGGGTTCATTGTTAGTCAAAAGGGTATCGAGGTAGATCCAGACAAAGTCAGAGCCATCAGAGAAATGCCAGCTCCACAAACAGAAAAGCAAGTTAGAGGTTTCCTGGGTCGACTAAATTACATCTCTAGATTCATCTCCCATATGACTGCCACATGTGGGCCGATTTTCAAATTGCTTCGCAAAAATCAAGGGATTGTTTGGACAGAGGACTGTCAGAAGGCTTTTGACAGTATCAAAGAGTATTTAATGGAACCTCCGATCCTTATCCCTCCAGTTGAAGGAAGACCGCTCATCATGTATTTAACCGTACTAGAGGAATCTATGGGTTGTGTACTGGGGCAACAGGATGAAACCGGTAGAAAAGAGCACGCAATCTATTATTTGAGTAAGAAATTCACAGATTGTGAGTCTCGATACTCCATGCTTGAGAAGACTTGTTGTGCTTTGGCTTGGGCTGCCAAACGTCTCCGACATTACTTGATTAATCATACTACTTGGTTGATATCCAAAATGGATCCAATTAAGTACATTTTTGAGAAGGCAGCTCTAACCGGAAGAATTGCCCGTTGGCAGATGTTGTTGTCCGAATACGATATTGAGTACCGTACCCAAAAGGCAATCAAGGGTAGTATTCTTGCTGACCATTTGGCTCACCAACCAGTTGAAGATTACCAGCCAATCAAGTTCGATTTTCCAGATGAAGAGATCATGTATTTGAAGATGAAGGATTGCGATGAACCGGTGTTTGGCGAGGGGCCAGACTCTGAATCCCAGTGGGGTTTGATATTTGATGGGGCCGTTAACCTTTACGGTAGTGGAATTGGGGCAATCATTGTTACCCCTAAAGGTGCTCACATTCCTTTCACTGCGAGATTACAATTTGAATGTACTAACAATATTGCAGAATATGAAGCTTGCATCATGGGCATTGAAGAAGCTATTGACTTAAGGATCAAAAACATCGACATTTATGGAGACTCAGCTCTTGTGATTAATCAGATCAAAGGAGAATGGGAGACTCGTCATGCTGGTTTGATTCCTTACAGAGATTATGCAAGACGGTTGTTAACTTTCTTCAATAAAGTGGAGCTACATCACATTCCTCGCGACGAGAATCAAATGGCCGATGCTTTGGCCACTCTATCTTCAATGTACCGAGTTAATCGCCGGAACGAGATACCAACCATCAGTATTCGGTGCCTTGAGAGACCAGCATATGTGTTTGCAACCGAGGAAATGGTGGATGACAAGCCTTGGTTTCATGATATCAAGATGTTCCTTCAGAAGCAAGAATATCCCCCTGGGGCATCTAGCAAAGACAAAAAGACTCTGAGAAGGCTGTCCAGTAGTTTCTTCCTGAATGATGAGGTGTTATACAAAAGGAATTTTGATATGGTCCTGCTGAGGTGTGTGGACAAACATGAGGCTGATCTATTGATGCACGAAGTACATGAAGGTTCATTCGGAACCCATCCTAATGGACACACAATGGCCAAGAAAATGTTAAGAGCCGGCTACTATTGGTTGACGATGGAGTCTGATTGTTACAAACATGCCAGGAAATGCCATAAATGTCAGATTTATGCGGATAAGATACATCTACCGCCAACTTCTCTGAATGTTCTCTCTTCTCCTTGGCCGTTCTCCATGTGGGGTATCGACATGATTGGTCGGATTGAACCAAAGGCTTCCAACGGACATCGTTTCATCTTAGTGGCTATTGATTACTTCACCAAGTGGGTTGAGGCAGCATCTTATGCCAATGTGACCAAACAGGTGGTCGTACGTTTTATCAAGAACCATCTTATCTGCCGTTATGGTGTTCCTAACAAGATTATTACAGATAATGGGACAAATTTGAATAACAAAATGATGAAAGATCTGTGTGACGAGTTCAAGATTGAGCATCATAATTCATCTCCTTACCGGCCTCAGATGAATGGCGCAGTTGAAGCAGCAAATAAGAACATCAAGAAGATCGTGCAGAAAATGGTGGTCACTTACAAAGATTGGCATGAAATGTTACCTTTTGCTTTACATGGATACCGCACTTCAGTTCGTACTTCGACAGGGGCAACCCCTTTCTCTTTAGTATACGGCATGGAAGCAGTACTCCCCGTAGAGGTTGAAATCCCATCAATGAGAGTCTTAATGGAAACTGAGTTGGCCGAGGCCGAATGGTGCCAAAATAGATATGACCAATTAAATTTAATTGAGGAGAAACGCATGGCGGCTTTATGTCATGGACAGTTATATCAGAGAAGAATGAAACAGGCTTTTGACAGGAAGGTTCGGCCTCGTGAGTTCCGTGAAGGTGACCTTGTGCTCAAAAAGATTTTGTCCTTTCAGCCGGATTCTAGGGGCAAGTGGACGCCTAATTATGAAGGCCCGTATGTTGTCAAAAGAGCTTTTTCTGGTGGTGCTATGACTCTTGCAACCATGGATGGTGATGAACTCCCTCGTCCTGTGAATGCCGATGCGGTCAAGAAATATTTTGTCTAAAAATAAAAGAACAGCTCGCTAAGTTGAAAACCCGAAAGGGCGGCTTAGGCAAAAATGAGCGTCTCGGTAGGCTGAAAACCCGAAAGGGCGGTCCAGGCAAAAATTAGAGACATAAACAGAAAATAATATCCTGATAGGTCGAAAACCTGAAAAGGCGATCTATGCAAAAGTTAAGGAATAAGACAAGTAACTGCATCGGATCAGGCATCACTTGCTCAGAGTACCTCGATTGACAGAATAGCGATCATTGTGTTTAATGTACCTTTCCCACCCAATTACCATTTTTCATCTTTGTAACGATCTGTGGGGTTGTGCTTTTCGCCAATCGCCACTCTTTTAATCAAATTCGAGCCTGTGCCCTCTATTTGGAATTCAAATTTATTGGCAATTTTGTTTCCCCCTCTTTCAATTTAAAGTACTTGAAGCAAAAACTCAAAAAAAATAATTTAAAGTTTTTTAGTAGTTCCTTTTTTGAAAAAAATACAAATGACAAACATATTTCTTAGATTCATGAGTCATACAAGCATATATCAACATTGTTCCGAAAGCAGACAGATTCAACAAGGCAAATACAGTCATTGCTAAAAAAAAAAAACAAAGCTCGATAAGTCGAAAACCTGAAGAGGCGGCTTAGGCAAAAATGAGCGTCCCGGTGGATTGAAAACCCGAAAGGGCGGTCCAGGCAAAAATTAGGGGCAAAATAAAAAAATATATATACTCCCGGTGGATTGAAAACCCGAAAGGGCGATCCAGGCAAAAGTTAGGGATTTCAAAAGAAAAAAAGCAAAAAAAAAGCAAAAGCATGACTGTTGAAACAAGACCATGAGACAATATTCGGTTTCAGTGTACAAAATGGCGACTTCTGCCAGACCTCTGACCGCTGGGCCTTACCCCAAGAAGCAATCACTCTTAACATGGATTGACACACTATGTCGGGTTTTACCTCGAGAATCTGATTTATTTCACCTTTAAGGGGTGCTGTCCCCAATGGAGAATTATTGAGTGGTTGTACGGATACGTCGGCCCGATGTTCATCTTTTCTGATCAAGCTTTTGTCTCATCCAGTCGTGTACAAATATCATTCAATCATACAAATACAAGCCTCATAACAATCATTCATACATACATACATACATACATACATACATACATACATACATACATACATGCATACATACTTACAATCATTCACATGTCCATACATATATTCATATTCATATGCAACCCGCAAACAAAATCATTCATACATACTGCATTGACCATCATGTGTCCTGCTTCAATACATCACAAAAAGAGTCATCCCCAGTGTACCTGTTCCAGAGATGTCTCCATCAATAATACATCAAAAAAAAAAAAGAGTCATCCCCAGCGTATCTGGTCCAGAGATGTCTCCATCAATCATACATTAACAAAAAAGAGTCATCCCTAGTGAGTCTGGTCCAGAGATGTCTCCATCAAACATATTTCAAAGTAGCAGGTTTTGCAAACAATCAACTGCAAACTTATGGTTAATTTCCCCAAAAGAAGTCATTCCCAGTGCGTCGGGTCCGGACAAATACATATTTCTTGTCATGTCTCGCTCTCCCACAATGTCAGTAGACAATTTATTTCCTCGATGTGTCCTTACCATCCCACAAGGATGGTAGGCACTGTCTTTGCTTGTCCTTACCATCCCACAATGTTGGTGGACACTGTCTTTACTTCTGTCCGTACATAGGACTTTATCGCTTTCAGTCTTTACTTCTGTCCGCACACAGGACTTTATCTGCTTATGTCCACACACAGGACTTTATCGCTTTCAGTCTTTACTTCTGTCCGCACACAGGACTTTATCTGCTTCTGTCCGCACACAGGACTTTATTGCTTTCCGTCTTTACCTCTGTCCGCACACAGGACTTTATCGCTTTCAGTCTTTACTTCTGTCCACACACAGGGCTTTATCGCTTTCAGTCTTTACTTCTGTCCGCACACAGGACTTTATTGCTTTCCGTCTTTACCTCTGTCCGCACACAGGGCTTTATCGCTTTCAGTCTTTACTTCTGTCCGCATACAGGACTTTATCGCTTTCTGTCTTCATTACTTTTGTCAGATAATCTTCATTTCATTCAAACACTCATAAACATAACACTCATAACATCATATCATAGCATTTTATAGTTTAATCCGGTCAAAAAATGATGTATTCGTATTTAAGTCTCTTCCACCGTCGAACCAAAACAAAAAAAACATCATCAAAAATCATCTTTTTCTTTTTATCTCCGATGGAAGAAACTTAAATAGGGGCATCTGTTATACCCCATTTTTTGACCGATTGATTTTGTTCGGCGTTTAAAAACCTTCTTGCCCTTTTTGTCATTTCTGACGAAATTTCGGCAGAGAGGTATTTTAAAATACCTCATTTGTTGTTTCTTTTATATTTTTTTCTTCTTTTTCTTCTTTTTCTATTATTATTATTTATTATTTTTTACCATTATCATTATCTTCTTTCTTTTAAAATTTATTTAATTATTTTATTTACTGTTTTTATTAATTTTCGTATTTTATTAATTTAATTTAATTATTTTGTTTTTATTTTTATTTTTATTTTTACTTTGTCCTTTTGTCCTTTTTTTTTCCTGATTAAAAAAATCAGGAAAATTTGAAAGTCAACTTCCTTTTCTCCCACACAGTACAGGGAACATTTTTTCTATCTAAAACAGTGTCCTTCATTGTCCAAATTCAGATTTTTGTTCCCCATTGGTGTATATAGTGAACAACAATTAATGAACAGAGAAGAAGAATAGTCTCAGCCGCAGAACAAACAACAAAAAATCCAAACCCTAATTTTTCTAGATCTGAAAAAATCATCAAAGAACCCAAACCAAAAAAACTCAGAAAAATCATCTTCATCCCTTTCATAAACCAGAGGCCGAAAATCATCATCAACATAAAAAAAACAGAACAAAACCGAAATCAAATCCATCCAAATCATCTTTGTTCATCACCAAATCATCCATAACCGAACCCAAACAAACCAAAAAATAGAAATCAGAACCATTTTTTCAAACAAATCAAAACAGATTCCAAACCCAGAAACGAAACAGAAACCAAAATCACAAAAGCAGAAAATCAAAAAGCAAAGAATCAGAAAAAAAACTTCATCAACATCAAAACCAAAACGGCGAAATCAAAAACGAAAAGAGAAGGAGAGGAAGAAGACGAATCGCACTAACACAAAACAAAAGGTTGAACTCGTTTTTCGTTTCTTTTTTTCCTCCGATCTGGGATGATTGTTTAAATCTTTAGGATTTTTGATTTCATATTTGGGTTTAGGATTTGATAATGGTTAGTTTTGATGTTGGAAGTTTTCAAAAATGGTGAAGTTTGGGTTGAGAAAAAAGTGGCTGAGAGAGAGGGAAGAGGAAGGTTCAGCGGCGGCAAGGTGGGAGAGAGAGGAAGGAGTGATTTTTGTGTTCATTTTTTAGGGTTTGTTCTTTTATACCCTCTCTTGATCCAGTGCGCGTAGGTGCACGGCCTTATCGTGCACCTGCGCGCCATTACCCCTCTGATCCTGATCATGTGTCCCTGATTCATTACCTCTGTGATTAAATCAAGGCTGTCTGATCAATCAGACGGCCGAGATTGATCTTTCTTTTTTTGGGCGTTTTTTTTGCAGATGGGCTTCTGTTGGTTTTGGGCTTTACTGTTTTTACTTTGTGCACCCCCTTTTATTTCGTTTTAATTCTCGCACCCCCCTGTTTTAATTTTATTTTATTTTTTTAGCTTATGAGATAAGTGCTTTTGGCATAAGCTATTTTAGCTATTATTTTAGCCAATCAAGCATGATGTCGAGGCTTATTTTTATTCTCCGATTTATTTGATATTTAAAAGTTGTTAATATTACTTTATGTCTTTATTTATTTTTAGCTAATTTTATTTCTTAAGCTTATGAGATAAGTGCTTTTGGCATAGCTATTTTAGCTATTTTTTCAGCCTTGTAAAGCATGATGTCGAGGCTTGTTTTCATCTTTTAGTTTCGTATTTATTTATTTATGTTATTTATCCCGGCATAACATATTTATTTCAGTACATCCATTTAGTTATCATTTTTACCCTTTATTTTTTTCGTAACATCATTATCATCACAATATTGATTGTTTATCGCTTTATTAATCGTCATTTATTTTTGCTCTTGAATTTAGGATGTAAATAGGCCAAGTGTAAATTCTAAATAAAAGTGCATAGCATACCCCCTCTCTTGCATCATTTCATATTTATTTTCCTGCAAAGATTTTAGAGTGTGATTAGGCCAATGTACCTTAAATGAAAAATTGCATCTCATGCATATTTATTTTTTATCGCTTTCCGCCAGTATGCGTAACGTTAAATTCCGAGGGAAAAGGCGTCGCTTTGATCAAAATATCATTGCGAATTGTCTTCGCGTTTAATTTATTTGTTATGACGTTTTAGGTTAGTGTCATTTTGCGCGCATAACCATTACCTATTTTCTTCTCAAAAAAAATGAGGTCAAAACCTCTTTCAAAAAATACACAATTATTTTCTTTTCGAAATATCATCGAAACACAAATTTTTTCATCAAACATTTCTATCAAAAACCTTGGAATTCAAACCAAGTGTCTTTTATCACTTCAAACATTTTCTCAACAAATCTTGGATTTTAAACCAAGTGTCCGCGTCTTATTTTCATAATCAAACTCTAATCAATTTAACTATATAGACTTTTTTTTTCACAAACTAACATCAATTAAACTCACATTTTGTCATTTTTGGCTTTTTGGTCTTTAAAACCATTTTCAAAACTTTAAAATGAAACAAACAAATTTACTCCGCTTTTTACCCCGAACTACGGTGGTTTGATCCCTCGGGTACGTAGGCATGAGACTTGTCTCTCCAATCAAATAAAATCAACAAAAACATTTTCCTTCTTTTTTCATCACTTTAAGTATTTTTTTTATCATCACTTTAATTTCCCACTTATACATTTTTTACAAGCAAATAAAATAAAGCGCAAAGTTAGAATAAAAACAAGAGGTTCCTATAGAGTACTATAGATACTTAGGGTGCTAATACCTTCCCTTCGTATAACCAACCCCCGAACCTTGTTCTCTAAAAAAATAGGTTTTTTTCGAATTTTTTCCCTTTCCCTCGGATAAATTAAAGATCGGTGGTGGAATATCAATTTGCGATTCGAAGTTAATTAATAACTCGATATCCAAAAATCACCGCGACACTGATGTTGAGCAACATATAATTGAGTGGACACATAAACTTAATGCCTTAAGATTTTGAATGAAAGTGTGATGTCAAAGTCATTTGTGTGGTTGCTCTTAGTCTAGTGTGCTAATCCAACCTAGTGAGGCTCCCTCTCACAGGCCAACACTAGAAAATTTAAATATTCTTAATTCTAACACAATCAAACAAAAGAACCAATGACGAGATGAATAGTCAAACCAAAGAATCAATAGAGAACAATAGCCAAATAGAATAATCAGTAAATAGAAGCAATCAAACAAAAGAGTCAACAGAGAGAGGCGGGGAGGGGGGGGGGGGGGGGGGGGGGGGGGGGGGTGGGGCAATCAAATAGGAGAATTAAAAAGTAAAGGAGAAATCGAATAGAAAAATCAATGGGGCAAGAACAGTCAAGCAAAAGAATCAACGGAGAGAAACAACCAAAGAAGAGCAACATCAAAACATAAATGAATTATTTTTCTTAAAGGATAAATTTGTAAAGACAACATCAACTATCAATAAATTTATTACTACTACCAATTTTTTTTTTTTTTTGAACAATACAAAATGAGATATATTAAAACCACCAAAGAGCCCTTACCAGCATAAGGTGTGCCAGCAAGAACAACAAGAGTTTACAAACGACGTCAACAACAAAAGCTAAAAGATTAATCGATGCCCATACAAACAAAAGGGCTCGACCACCACATATGAGTGCTTAGACCGAGATTTACATTGTATGGCTTCAGCCACCAAAGGGAATGATATTTAACCTTGTCTAACAATTGGTGAACAGAATTCTCTGTAGCCTTGAAAACTCGGTTGTTTCTTTCGGTCCATATAGTCGAGATGCAGCACAACCAAACCAACTGTAAGAACGAGCGGCGTGCTCTCAAACTACCAGTAGACTGAATGAACTGACCAAAATGATCCTGTACCACAACTGTGTCATCTGAAGATATACCAACCCACGAACGAATCATCCCCCACAAAGGTGCAAAAACTGGGCAGGAGAGAAACAAGTGAGAAGTAGTTTCCAACCCACCACAACCAGTTACACAAAATTGAGAGTCTTGAGGAATTATGTTCCGAGTCGCCAAGTTGTCTTTAGTAGGTAACCTGTTATGCAATAGCCTCCATGCCAAAACAGAGACTTTCAATGGTACCTGCTTGTGCCAAATCAAGTCTGAAGCTGCGTCCACACCCAGTGATAAAAAATGTTAGTTTGCAAAATAATATCATGAAGAAGGTTGCTACACTCCTCTAACATATCCTCCTCCCATGCCCTCAATTGGCGGAGCCATTGCCACGCCGCCCCCTTCCTCCCAGCCTAACCCACACATCTCTGCAACCGAACTCGACTGATTAGTGGACAAGTCGAAAAGACGCCTATACCTCACGCTCAAAGGAACACCTCCTAACCCCGGGTCTGTCCAAAAGAATGTGTCTACTCCATTGCCAACCCTCCTCTCAATACTCTCCCCCAAACCACCCTCCCCCAACCGCACTCTCGCCATCACGGATTTTTGAAACCTCCCCCCACCACACCGAACCACTCCAACCCCCAACCGCCAACCTCCCAGCCACCTCACCGTATCGGGCCACCGGCACCCGATACCACATCCCCCCTCTATCAACAAGCAATCTCCAACACCACTTTCCTAGTAAAGCAGTGTTAAACTCTCTCATCTGGCTCACTCCCAGCCCTCCAGACTCATTTCCCATACACACAGTGTTCCAACTAATCCACGAAATTTTGCGGTTTCCTTCACCCCCTCCCCAGAAGAATTTATTCAATAAAGATTCAAAGGAAGAGGTTACACCCGACGGAGCTGTGAAGAAGGAAAAAGCATAAACGGATAGAGAAGTCAGGACAAACTTTAGTAAAATCAATCGACCCCCAACCAATTTCGTTAATTCACATGATTTAGTCAACAATGTCCTATTTTTATTTTTGGTAGATATAAAGGTGCCTAAACCCAAAAAAAAACTACAAATAAAATAGGCTTAAATGCAGTTTTAACCCCCTATTTTGACTGTTTTGGAATTTTGCCCCCCTTATTTTGACTGTTTCAGAATTTTACCCCCTATAATATTAGGCTCATATTTGCTTATGTGGCAGTGCTGATTTGTTATGTTATTATCCACCTCACTAATTATTTATTATTAAACATTATCTTATTATTTATTTTTGAATGAAAAAATTATTAAAAAAATTCTGAAAAATGATAAAAAATACCAAAAAATTCTAAAAAATGACATTACTAAATTTTGGATAGCCATTGTTTTTAGGATAAAATTATGTTAATGAATATTTTTAGGGCAGTTTTCTTGTTTTTATAGTATTTTTCTGTATTTTACTCTCTTTTTTTTGTTGGCATTTTTCAGAATTTTTTTAGTAATTTTTTCATTCAAAAATAAATTATAAGATAATGTTTAATAATAAATAATTAGTGAGGTGGATAATAACATAACACATCAGCGCTATTACATAAGTAAATATGAGTCTAATATTAAAGAGGGGGCAAAATCCAAAGAATTATAAAATATGGAGGGTAATATTCCAAAACTGTCAAAATAGAGGGGGTAAAATTCCGAGTTTTAAAATAGAGGGGCAAAATTCCAAAACTGTCAAAATAGGGGGGATAAAACTGCATTTAAACCAATAAAATATTCTAGAGAATGAGACTCCCCTACAATCATCACTCAACGCAAGAACTACTTCACGAGGTGATTGAACAAATATTATATCTTATGTGTTCTCATATTACATCACATATTCACATCAGTGACGGAGCCATGAATTTTATTTTGGACGGGCCGCCAAAATATTATAACGTGTAAATTAAATACGAAAATTATATTATTTTAAATTAAAAATTGTGTTTTTTTAGAAAATATAAATTATACATTTTTAATTTTGCTATATTGATATATACATATGAAAATTAAATATTTGAAAAAAATGTGGCTTATTTTGCACTATTTATATACCTTATTTCGACCGTAATTTTCAAAAAACATATAAATGTAAATATTATCATATAAGATCTTGTTTGATTTGTTTCGATGAATATTTTCAAAATATCAAATTTGTTTAAGTTTTTACTAATAGACAATTAAAGATATTTGTAATCAAAATTATATATTGAAGTACATGCAATGGTCAATGAGTTATTATATTTTGGGATGGATGATTTTTTTTTTGTTTGGAATAAGCTTAACAAAGTAGGTTTAAACCCCTTCGTGTAAGAAAGTTGATTTTTTTTAAATAAAAAAAAAAAGAATGCAAAATTGGTGGTGCCCAAGAGTTGAACTGGGACCTTCAACCCAGGAAACATGATACTATTGCATCCAAACTGAAATGTAACGCATTTGACATTACAAAAATAATATTGGTATTATAGTAATTTCCTATATTTTGGAGTGGACCGTGACCCGGCCGTACCACCCCTTACTCCGCCTCTAATGTTTACCTAAAACTTCTGCACATTGATTCACCTTCGGCTAAATATGATAAACAATGTCCAATGTTTAGGGACATTATAGCTTTTTTGGCGAAGACTTTTGCATTAGTTGAGATTACATTTTTATTTTTTTTGAAAGAGAGATTACATTTTTATAAATTTGGTACATTGGAACTTTTGTTTTCAAGTCCAATTTGGGTACTGATTGAAAAAATAGGCATTAATCAAGGAAAGCAACTTTATGCAATTTATGTTGCTAATTTTTTTATAGGATTTCAGAAATACACATCCAAATTGATAAACAATATTTTTTATATTATTTTTTCAAAATGTTGATGGCAATGGAACAGAATAATGATACGTTAACCAATTTTAAGTAATAGTGTATGTCATAAAACTCTCTAACACATCTTTATGAGACCAATTTTTAAAGTAAGTGTTAAAAAAATATTAAAAAAATATTAAAAAGATAATATTTCTAACACATCTTATCTTATTATATTTTTTTTTTGACAAATCTTATCTTATTATATTAATGTTTAAATTTCATGAAAAAAGTTCCTCCTTTATTGAAAAATCTCATGGCTCCCCCAACATCCAAAACTAGAGGGCCCAACTCATCAAGTGATTTCACACGATTATTATAAAGTATTGTATTTTTTGTATATTTTATTTGATATGTAACATATACATTTATACAAGAGGAGAGCCAAGATCATGCCTACACAGTAGCTATACGTTGACTACATATAATGCACTTAAAGCTACTTATTACAATTGATAAGGAATTTGAATAAATTGATTGCTACAATTACTAATAAGATAAGCATCACATTATGATGATGATTTGTTCTTGATTTCCTTGTCTTGGGATATTGCTCTAACACGCCCCCGCAAGATTGGGGTGCCATCAGATACGCCAATCTTGTTCCTTAAATAATTATGACGAGCTTTGGAGAGAGGTTTGGTGAGACAATCTGCTAGTTGATCTGTAGTGATAACATGTTGAACTTTCATTTGACCTTGTTGCACTAAGTCGCGGACAAAATGAATGTCAATGGAGATGTGCTTCATGCGAGTATGATAAACTGGATTTTGAGTTAGATACGTAGCACTGAGATTGTCACATAGGATGGAGGGTGTTGAGGAAGAGGGTATACCTAACTCAGTGAGAAGAGATTTAAGCCAACATAGTTCAGCCGCAGTGTTGGCTAAAGCTCTATATTCAGATTCTGTAGAAGACCTTGCCACAACTCATTGTTTAGAGGATTTCCACGAGATGAGATTAGAGCCGAAGTAGACAAGGTGAGCTGAGGTAGAGGTGTAGTCATCTTTGTTTCCTGCCCAGTCAGCATCACTGTATGCTATGAGGGTGGAGGTTGTTGGTTTTTGAAGGAGAAGACCATGGAAGATGGTTCCTTTAAGATACCTAAAACCCGCTTGAGAGCTGTGAGATGAGTTGTGTTAGGTCTTTGCATAAACTGAGCAAGTTTGTTGACAAAAAATGCAATGTCTGGCTGTGTCATAGATAGATATTTGGAGACTACCGATGGTGCTATGATAGAAGGTGACATCAGTGGTGGGAGAACCGTCGTCCTTGATTAAGGTGACTGATGTTGAGAGTGGAGTGAGTACAGGTTTAGAATCCATCATTTTTGTTCTCTCGAGAAGATCTGCAATATACTTGTGCTGCGAGAGAAATAGGCCTGTGGATGTGGGAATGACCTCAACACCAAGAAAGTAATGTAGTTTGCCCAGATCTTTGATGGAGAATGTGTTGGCAAGCTTGGTAATACATTCATTAACCTTGTCATTGGAGTTTCCTGTGACAATTATATCATCGACATACACCAATATGTATAATATCGTGCCATGATGTTGGAGAATAAAGAGTGATGAGTCAGATTTTGAATTAACAAAGCCATAATCACAAAGAAACTTACGCAGTGTATGATACCAAGCACGGGGGTGCTTGTTTGAGACCATAGATGGATTTTCTAAGACGACAAACATGGTGTGGTTTGTCAGGATTTGTGAAGCCTGGGGGTTGTTGCATATAAACTTCTTCTGTAAGGGTGCCGTGTAGGAAAGCATTGTTAACATCAAGTTGGCGTAGTGGCCAGTTATGTTGAAGTGCTAAGGAGAGTACCAACCGCACTGTGATTGGTTTAACTACAGGACTGAAAGTTTGTGTGTAATCAATACCAGGGCGTTGGTGGAAGCCTTTTGCAACCAATCGGCCTTTGTATCTCTCAATGTCACCATTTGCTTTCCTTTTTATGCGATAAACCCACTTGCATCCAACCAAATTTTTATTTTGTGGCCGAGGAACTAGATCCCATGTTTGTTGGTGGATTAAGGCATTGAATTCATGACTCATAGCATCACGCCATTCAGTTGTTTTGAGAGCTTGGCTTAGGCATGTGGGCTCAACCGACAAAGGGAGTGGATGTTTAGTAGTGAGAAGGTATTTGGGGTTTGGTTGATGAATATTGTTCATTGCTCTTGTGACCGGGCGAAGAGAAACTGATGCTGGAGGCGGCGTTGATGCGGGAGAATCCAATTGTATTGATGAATCTGTGTGAGTTTGAGGGGATATGTGACCGACCGATGGTGTGGGTGATGTAGGGGTTTGCGGGAGATTGGTTGACATAGGTGGGGTGGGTAAGGAGGCAATAGAATTTTGAGGAATAATTGGTGGATTGATTGGTGGAGGCAAGTTTGTATGTAGTTGTTGAAGTATGAGTGGATGACGAGAGATGGGTAAATTAGTCATAGGGCTTGAGTTTGGGGGAGTGGGTTCCGAGTGAGTTGTAGTGAATGGGAAAGTCGACTCTTGAAAAATGACATGTCTGGAGATATATATTTTTTGAGTTGGAATATGATAGCATTGGTAGGCATGGTGTTGAGACGAGGGTCCTAGAAACACACATGGCAAACTTCTATTTGAAAATTTATTCTGAGAGTAAGGACGTAGCCATGGATAACATAAACTCCCAAAGACACGAAGGTTGTGATAGTTGGGTTTAGACCCAAAGAGAAGCTCATGAGGACACTTGTTATTGCATTGAGGGGTGGACATGCGATTTATGAGGTATACTGCCATTTGAAAAGCATAACACCAGAATTTTTGTGGGACCGAGGAGTGAGAGAGAAGGGTAAGGGCAGTTTCTACGATATGGCGATGTTTGCGTTCAGCAATGCCAATGTGTTCAGGGGTATAAGGTGGACTGACAAAATGAGAAATTCCATGATTATTGAAATAAGATTTTAGTTTGAAATATTCAGTACCCCCGTCAGTGTATATGGACTTGACTTTGCGAGAGAAAAAGTTTTCAATTTTAGAGTGAAATTGAGGAAAGATGACAGCGACATCTATTTTGCTTTTTAATGGATAAATCCATGTGTAGCGAGTGAAATGATCGACAAACACAAGATAATATTTGTAACCATTTATTGACAATATAGGAGATGGTCCCCAAACATCAGAAAAAATAAGTTCAAGTGGAGAAGTAGTTTGCACAGAGGATATAGAAAAAGGAAGTTTGTGACTTTTATTGATAGAACAAGAATTACAATGCATAGCTTTATTATTAAAATTCCTAGATAGACCACACAAAGACATCATTTGTGTAAGGATTTTTGGAGATGGATGGCCAAATCTTGCATGCCAAAGATTAGTGGTGGATGTAGTTGTGGATAATGCCATGGGATAATTAAAGGTTGGGCTATAGGTATATAGATCACCATTACTTGGACCGCGCATCAAAACCGCCCCCGTCACCTGATCCTTCACAGAGAAAAAAGAGGAATGAAATTCAACATAAACATTGTTAGATTTGCAAAATTTAGAAACAGAAATCAGGTTATGTTTTGCATTAGGAACACAGAGAATATTTTTTAGATTAAAGGTTGTGTTTGGTGTAGGAAGTGTGCTTGAGCCAATATGAGAGATTTTTAAACCTGTACCATCACCAATCTGAACTTCTTCAGGGCCATCATATTCAGAGTGAATATGCATATTGTTGAGATTGTTTGCAACATGGTGGCTGGCTCCGGTATCAAACACCCAATTGGAGTTGGTGGGGTTGGCATAAGTATAATGAGCCACTGGAGAGTTGCTTGGTTTGGGAATCTGTGGACAATTAAGAGCAATATGCCCTATAGTTGAGCAAAATTGGCAACGTTGAAGAGGTTTATTGCCACGAAAATTAGAGCCTTTGGATTTGCCTCGACCGTAGCCTCGACCGTAGCCTCGACCAGAGTGTGAGCCACGTGGTGTGAAGGATGAGTAGCCATGACCAAATGATGGTGTTGCTAAAAGACCATCATGTTTAAAGTTTTTGTGGGCTAGATTTGCAGTTGGAACTTGAAATTCAACTTGAGATTCACGATGAATGTATTCATCATGAGCAAGCAAGTGGCTATGAAGTTCTTCAAAAGAGAAGGGTTGCTCACGAGTACGAATGGATGCAGCAATGTCACGATATTCGGAGCCAAGGCCATTGAGAACATAAAGGGGAAGATCATCATCAGATATTTTTCTATCAACGACGGTTAGTTCATCGGCCAGACTTTTGACATAAAAGAGATAGTCGGTGATGGATTTTTCGCCTTTGGTGCAACGTTGAATTTGATTTTTGATAGACATGACATGTGATCGAGAGGTGCTTGCATATTGGGCTTCGATGGCAATCCACAGCGTTCTAGCAGTGTCATAGGAGGAAAAAGATAGACAATCTATTTCAGTCATAGAAGAGAGAAGGAGGTTGATGATGAGTTGGTCAATTTGGAACCAGTTTGCATATTCTGGATTTGGGGTTGATACACCAGCAGTGAGAATCATAGGAGTTTGAGATGGTGTAGTTCCATCAATGTGACCAATAACATTGATGCCTGAGAGTAGAGAGGTGGCTTGACGTTTCCAAGCACGATGACTAGTTCTGGACAGCTTAATGGTAATGGAAGCATGGAGAAGAAGAGTTTGTTTTGATGGGTTTGTTGTGGCTGCCATGACAGAGAAATTTGGATCGTAGGGCTGTTAGGCTTTGGACAAAACTGATACCATATAAAGTATTGTATTTTTTGTATATTTTATTTGATATGTAACATATACATTTATACAAGAGGAGAGCCAAGATCATGCCTACACAGTAGCTATACGTTGACTACATATAATGCGCTTAAAGCTACTTATTACAATCGATAAGGAATTTGAATAAATTAATTGCTACAATTACTAATAAGATAAGCATCACATTATTATGATGATTTGTGCTTGATTTCCTTGTCTTGGGATATTGCTCTAACAATTATCCTTCTATGTTGACCATGAGGGATGCATGTGTGCTCAATTTGAATTCATTTTTGGTTTGATAAAATCAATTTGAACTCTATTGCCGTTCAGCTTATATATGCTTTAAATTAAGCACGAAAATGGTGAAATGTTGCAACATTAAATTAATTAATCACCTTTTTTTTTCCTTTTACCATATTATTGGTACAAAGATTTTGTTAACAATATCTTTATCTTTATTACTATAAAAGGAGAATAAGAGTTTTGATTATGCCTCTAATTAAGCTTCCTTAACCCTAATTTTTCCCTCCCAATTCTTCTCTTCACAACACCCAACTACTGCCATAATTGCTGTTCATTGAGCCACTAAATCAGCAATATATTTGAAATTTAAATTATACTCATTATTACTTAGCAGCTTTTTTGTGTGTGTAATTATAACCTTTTCAATGCTATACACATTGTGAAGTGGTATTCACACTACTCTATAACCATGCGGCCCACCTTTTATGCCTACAAAATAATAGTAAATTATTTTTATTGTGCTCATCCCTTAACAAAAATTCTGCCACTATTTAATTTAATTTAATATACATAGGAAAAAAAAACTTTTCTATGCCATAAAAATTAGGCCACTCAGTCTTTTTCATCAATCTTTTTTTCTCCCACTCACGTATATTCTCTGTTTCATATTACTTTCTCTGAATTTCTCTATATTCTCTTCTTCACTCCTTTCTCATCTTTCTTTCTGCTTTTTTTTTTTTTCCAGAGTTGGAGTAACAACACCTATCACAACACACCCATCATCATCATCATCATCCAGGTTTTACTTCTTATTTGATTTCATATTTGAATTCTAATGTATGAATTTTTGGAGACATTGTTGCTAGAGTTGTTTATATGTGTTTTTATTTTATTTTGTAAATCTCTTTGAATTTTGATGTTGCTCTTTCCCAGATTCATACATGCAGCCCACATGTTTGATAAAATGTCACAATGGATTCTCATCACCAGATTTGTTGTTTTTTGTTTCCATCTTTATTAATAAGTGATTTTATATTGTAGTTTCATTTGTACTAACTAATTTCAATTTCATTATATTGATATTTTGATTTCATATTTTTTTTTGCAATTTCAATTATAACAATTTAAATCGTATATCTGACACTCCACGACACTCCACAAAACCCGTGCAACGCACGGGTCAGAGTCTAGTAAAAAATTAAAGGGAAAAAGAACAACAAAGTGCGGTTAGAATTTCAATAGAATATTATCATATATAACAAAATCTAAAGAGGCTAGACTAATGACTTACATAAATATAAAAGAGCAGGCCCGTCTCCGAACATTTAGAGATTCCCGGCAAATTGAAAAAAGAGGCCCTTTAAAAGTAAAATAAAATTAGCAAAAAAATGCCATTTTTTTATAATAAAAAAAATACCGTTTTTAAAAAAGAGTAATCTTTTATTTAAAATATAAATATCATGAATAATATAAAAAATAGTCATATTTTAATTAATAATAATAAAGTACACTTTCAAGCTAATATCACTAAAAATTTATAGTGTTTTTAATAAAAAATGCAACTTAATTTAAAAATTAATTCTCTATTTTCAAAGAAATAACAAAATATAGTTTTTTTTACAAAAAAAACAAAGTAGTAAAATTATTTATAAGTTGTAGAATGATTTAACTTATAGAAAAAACTCATTATATTATAAAAGGTAATAATTTATGTAATAATGTTCAATATGAAGTGACATATATTGTTAAAATCATCAAATTTAATCAGTTTTTTTTGACAAAAAATTTAATACGAGTTAAGTAATTGTTTCAATTGTCATTTATCAATACCATCTTTAATTTATTTGTTGGTTGTAGTGGGGGATCAATTTGTTGGAATTGAATCCACACACAAAAGCACAATCACACATACACTTGTGATAAACACAGCAGAAGCTTATGCAATTTGCATAATAATGGAAGTTCCACTTTGAACTTCCACACACATTTTTGTATTTCTTGAAGAAAAAGATAGAGAGAAAGAGAGAGTTTTTTATTCTTTCACTTATTATGGGCCAAAAATTAAGAGTACAATCACTAATGAAGCACACATGTGCTTATATACACATTTGCTTGACACTTAAGCAAATAGAGGTATTTACACACAAAATAACTCTAACATACACTAACAAACTCTCCTAAGACTCTCTAACTAACTAACTGCCACTAACTGTAAGCAACTAACACTAACTACACATAACTGCCAACCTGTCAAAACAGATTGCAAGTCCCGTGTTTCTCGCTGAGCCAGAAAATGGCTCGCCCAGCGAGAGAACCCAGATTTTGAGAAATTCAAAATATGTCTTGCTTGCAGAGCAAGTAAGTCCTTAACCACTTGACTACTTTGAATTTAAACTTTAACACAATTAACTTCCTATAAATTTTAAAAAAACTGCCAGATATAAAATTAAAAAAACTGTCAGAGGTGCAATTCAAACACGCAACTCATCCTAACCGCAAGATAAAAATACATGCGGTTCGGTTGGTTTTTAAAAAGTCATCCAAACCAAACCAACGCGGTTAGGATCGGTTCGGTTGGTGCGGTTTATCGCGATATAAAAAATATGACGATATTACCAACTTGTTACGAAATAAACATAGGAAATTTTAATTATTTATTTTTTAGTGATATAATATGCATATACAGAAATTGCATATACATAAGAACTTGTTTTTAATACCAATAATATAGTTTTAGATCGCGTTAAATGATATATTTTCACAGCGTATTATTTTATGGACTCAATTTGGGTTGAGCTTGCTAAGTTAGATTAGGTAATATGTTGATTTCTATTAATTGATATAGTTAAGTTAAGTATTGTGGTTTGGTTCGGTTTTCTAAAATGAAAACCGCAAATCAAACTAAACCACACGGTTTAAATGAAAAACTATCCGTGCGGTTTAAACTAAATGCGGTTTTTTGCGGTTTCGGTTTGGATTGGTTCAATTTGCGGTTTTACTTTTGGATTGGTTCGGATATGATCACTCCTACACGCAACCCCTTCGCACAAAAATCTTAAGTGAGACATTTTAACCGCTAAACCAGTTGCATTTTCTTGGAATGATTTCACAGTAACTGTACTTGATCAATAATTAATATGTTGGGTTTGAAAAAAAATTGATGCCCTTAAAATGGTGAGGCCCTGGGCTGTGGACCTGCTTGCCCTGCCTCAGGACCGGGCCTGTAAAAGAGCCAACAACATAAGCTCAATAATATATATTATCTAACAGTTCTAATTTTCATCAGAAAATATTCTAATTTTCTTCTTACACAAGAGTTAAAGTATGAACTTATGATCATTTGTTTAAGAGGCTCAAATATCTTACCACTTGAATCAATCTATTGTTGGTACATTTAACTGATTTTTTTGTTATTGAGTCAAATAGCCTAGTTGATAGGTTTACACACCTCAAATGTAAGTGTTGGGTTTTTGGTTGTTGGCATCATTTTGTTAAAACCAATGTTGTCAAAATCGGACCGGACCGGCCGGTCGGACCGGTTGGACCGGGAACCGGACCTGCATCCGGTCCGGGTAATACATAAAACCGCACAGCAAGCGAACCGGGAAAAACCGCTTGAACCGGGCCAGAACCGGTAACCCGGCCGGTCTGGGCGGTTCACCGGTCTAGTTTTTTTTTTCATTTTTTTTTTTAAATTTTAGTAAAAGTTAGATACAGGAACACGCTAATTATAAAAACAAATCAGGAACAAAAACACGCTATGAAAATCAAAACCATAAACACTCTCTGTATCACACCAACATGAAAGTCTTCTCTGTATTCCATCATTTTCTATTTATTTGTTGAGTTATCATTGATTCAAAACAGCCTTGTTTTTGATTAATTTTTTATAAAAAATACAGAAACAGGCCAAACAAAGTTGTTTGTTTTAAAAAAAAATTGTCAATCAGATCTGAAGCAAACAATCTTCACTCTGGTTGTTAAACAGTTCATTCCTTTTCCTTGAGTCTCAAAAGAAGAAGAAGAAGAAGATAGAGAAGTTACATTAAAAAAAATCAAAAATGGAAAGAAGGAAAAGAGAAAGTTTCTTCTTTGTTGCCTTCAAAACATTATTTAGAAGAGCTAATATGCATAAAAGAAGGGAGAGGAGCTGATATATTCATAAAAGAAAGAAGGAGATTCTAAAGAGCTGGTGGCGGCTATAAGAATTATTTATTCTCAGCTTCAAATCTAGGATTTCTAACTACAATATATGTATATATATATGGTAGCTGAGCAAGCACCTGTTTTTTTTTAATCATTATTGGACCAATTTTTTGTTGTTAAATTGGGCTTATTGCTTCAATGAGTAATTAGTAAAATATAAATACTTAAATATCTAGTATTGCCTTGGATTGGTATTAAAAGAATAGTGATTTTAATTTTTTTACTTTATGTTTTTAATAGTTTGAAGTCATGAATATTAACTTTTTGTTGAATATTATTTTATATATTCGTAAAAAATATAAAAATATATATTTAATTAAAAACGGTCTAACCCGGTTGAACCCCGGTCCGACCAGTTGAATCTTGAACCGGTAAGCTCACCGGTTCGATGACCGGTCCGGTTCTGACAACCTTGGTTAAAACAATGTTATAGCAAGATGTTGGACTAGATGTGGTAACATTGTGTACAACATCATAGTGTACGCCCTTTTCGCGTTTCTTGGAAGATTTATTTTCGTGTGAGATCCCAGAAAGATTTGGTTGAAGAATTAATCCACGCAAACTTGTGTGCCAAGACGCATGTGTTTTCCAGAATATTCAGAAGGCGGTTTACTTGATTACTTGTTCCTCAAGATAAAATATTAAGGAATCAAGAAGATTTGATTTTAAAATATATCTTGTGAAGATTGTTGCAGAGAATATAAAAGATTTATTTCAAATAAATCTTTGTGCTTCAAGAAGATTTGATTTTAAAATATATCTTGTGAAGATTGTTGTAGAGAATATAAAAGATTTATTTCAAATAAATCTTTGTGCTTCAAGAAGATTAGAAGATTTAATTTTAAAATATATTTTCAAGAAATATATTTATGGGAGGAATATTTTGATGCAAAGAAGATTTAGTAAAAATATATATTTTTCCTTTAGAAGATTTCTTGGAGCTGAAGCATTGTGAAGCCTATATAAAGAAAGTTGCTAAAACTATTTTATTTACCAAAACCGAAGCTTAAACAAATATATCAAAGATGTAGTCTTTTAGGGTTTTGTGTCTTTGTAAGCCTTGTGCTTTAGGGTTTCATGTACACCTCTCTGTTGCCGTCATTGAATATCTACGTACAGAGTTGGTTAGTTTAGTTGAGTTGTAAATTGTAAATGTCTCCTAAGCCTTTAGGTATGGAAGTGTTGATTGTGTTACTTCTCCAAAGCTTTTAAGCAAGGAGTTGTTATGTCTTGAAGTGTGTCTCCACCATTTGATTGTTTTGTTTGTAAACAACGCTGTTTGTGTTGTTTGAAGGAAGTGAGACGGGGCGTCTCATATCTAGGAGTTCCTAGGTAGGATTGCATGAGGTAGTCTCTAGGCGATAAGATAGAAACGGGGCGTTTTGGAGTCTTTGAACTAGAACTATAGTAGTGAACTCATTTCTGGATTGGTATCCCCCAGAGTAGGTGAGTTGCGCCGAACTGAGTTAACAACATACTGTGTTATTTGCTTTAATGCCCTTTATTGTTTATTTTTCATATTCTGTTAGTCTGATGCGGTAGAAGATGCTACAACATGATATAGAGCATCTTACCACTGCACGCCAGAATTTTAATTGGTATCAGAGCAGGCATCCTGTTCTGTATCTGGGTGAGCTCCAGGGAAGATACTTTCTGACACTATGCACACGGAAGAAGCAGATGAAGGAGAAGATATTATAGTATATAATCTGCACTTACCTGGTTTAGTATTCTGCACTCCGGTACCATATATGTTCTAACACTCTACTCCGTTGATTTATATTCATGAATATCTTATTATGGTTAAAAAGGGGGAGTAGCAGTTTTGGTTGTACATGTGATGATTGTTTTACATGTAGTGATTTTATTCATGGGGAGTGATGTACGTACTCAGGGGGAGTAACTCATGTTTCTCTTGCTTTGTCTGCTATGCATGAAGTAAGGGGGAGCGAATGTATTTTGTAGTATGCATGTTTTCAGGGGGAGTTAAGTTCTTCTGGTGATATCTTGACATGTATGAATTGAGGGGGAGCAATTTAGTTTTTATACAGATGTGATGCGTGATGCTACCTCATCCTGGCTACCATCCAGTTTGTTTGATTCTGAGTATGTCTGAGAATTTATTTTTCTCAGTTTGTATGATGGAATTTATTTTTCTTGATGTGTTCTGAAGACTCTAATTTTATCTTGGTGAGAATTATTTTTCTCCTATAGGAGTTTATTTCTCCTATTTTATGAATCAACTATGAGAGTTTATTTCTCTCTTTTCTGTTCTGTGAGGATGGGTGCTTTCAAATTCCGCTGTTGCATGCCTTTGATATTTTTGGTAAAGTTTATTTCTTTACCCTGTGCGTTACTTTCAGTTGAAGATATCTTTTGAAGTTGCATTGACGAGGTTTTTACTTTCTTTCAAAGATGCGTGTTTGTGTTGAAATGAAAGAAGGTATATCTTGTATCCCTCCTGTTCTTGTTGGCTAGTCATAGATTGTTTTAGCCAAAATTTGCCAAAGGGGGAGATTGTTGGGTTTTTGGTTGTTGGCATCATTTTGTTAAAACAATGTTATAGCAAGATGTTGGACTAGATGTGGTAACATTGTGTACAACATCATAGTGTACGCCCTTTTTGCGTTTCTTGGAAAATTTATTTTCTTGTGAGATCCCAGAAAGATTTGGTTGAAGAATTAATCCACGCAAACTTGTGTGCCAAGACGCATGTGTTTTCCAGAATATTCAGAAGGCGGTTTACTTGATTACTTGTTCCTCAAGGTAAAATATTAAGGAATCAAGAAGATTTGATTAAAATGTATCTTGTGAAGATTGTTGCAGAGAATATAAAAGATTTATTTCAAATAAATCTTTGTGCTTCAAGAAGATTTGATTTTAAAATATATCTTGTGAAGATTGTTGTAGAGAATATAAAAGATTTATTTCAAATAAATCTTTGTGCTTCAAGAAGATTAGAAGATTTAATTTTAAAATATATTTTCAAGAAATATATTTATGGGAGGAATATTTTGATGCAAAGAAGATTTAGTAAAAATATATATTTTTCCTTTAGAAGATTTCTTGGAGCTGAAGCATTGTGAAGCCTATATAAAGAAAGTTGCTAAAACTATTTTATTTACCAAAACCGAAGCTTAAACAAATATATCAAAGATGTAGTCTTTTAGGGTTTTGTGTCTTTGTAAGCCTTGTGCTTTAGGGTTTCATGTACACCTCTCTGTTGCCGTCATTGAATATCTACGTACAGAGTTGGTTAGTTTAGTTGAGTTGTAAATTGTAAATGTCTCCTAAGCCTTTAGGTATGAAGGTGTTGATTGTGTTACTTCTCCAAAGCTTTTAAGCAAGGAGTTGTTATGTCTTGAAGTGTGTCTCCACCATTTGATTGTTTTGTTTGTAAACAACGTTGTTTGTGTTGTTTGAAGGAAGTGAGACGGGACGTCTCATACCTAGGAGTTCCTAGGTAGGATTGCATGAGGTAGTGTCTAGGCGATAAGATAGAAACGGGGCGTTTTGGAGTCTTTGAACTAGAACTATAGTAGTGAAATTCATTCCTGGATTGGTATCCCCCAGAGTAGGTGAGTTGTGCCGAACTGGGTTAACAACATACTGTGTTATTTACTTTCATGTCCTTTATTGTTTATTTTTCATATTCTATTAGTCTGATGCGGTACAAGATGCTACAACATAATATAGAGCATGTTACCACTGCACGCCAGAATTTCAGTAAGGAAAGTGAAGAATCCAAAATTTAAACTCAGATCCTACATACATTGGCCGATCTTGAATGATTTTGTTGGGACAAATGTTTTACAAATTATATATAGAAAAAGAAGAAAAAGAAAATTACATTACATTAAGGTAATATAATTCATTATTGGTTTTTTTTTTTTAACTCAATATAATTCATTAGTTGATAAAATTATATTCGAGTGGTTCCATGATTATTATTTAAAATTGCATTAGTGAAATCATTATTAATTGGACTCATATATGAGTCATGATTTATTATTTGTTGCCATAGCTAGGGATAAATAAGTATAAAATTTTAACTTCAAATCTCGACTCATATGTATATATATATAATACAATATTTATATCAACTACATTATATTCATTAGTAGGATGAATCACATGGTTCTACTATGATATCAATACTATATGCCAAGAATATTCTGCTTATATAAAACATTTAATTTTGTCCTCTTGTAACGGTTGAAATATCTCTAATGCTCCCTTATAATACATCATTTACTTATAAAAGATAAAATTAAATTGTTGAGAATATTGAAGAAAATTTTGTTGGGTCGTGAGGGGGGAGCCGGAGGATCATCCATATTGAGTTCAAGAACAACTCTACAAGTGACTTGAACACCACACTCTAACCCAAAATCTTAAGGTGTTAGGTTTATGGGTCCTCTTACTTATAAAGTGTTCAACCTCCACTTATCTAAGCAATGTGGGACTTAACACTCACACTTGCCACAACAAATTCAAACCTTAGTTCCTTCAATAATATTTCAAATAGTTATCAATTGAGCTACATTTATACAAGTAATCGTATTAAATTTATTATTTAAAATACTGAATATCTAATTTGATTTTAATAATTCTATTGCGAAGATTTTATTTTTATTGACAACCAATTCTATAGCGAAGATCTATAATATAATAATAGGGAAACTGGAGGCCACACGTTTAGTTCCCCTTTGGTAGTTCTCAATAAAAGAAACGGTGAGATAGTGCCTTCCCCAGTTTCTTTGTTTGATGTTATTTTGTAAACAATTTGCAATTGTTCTCTTTCACTTTCTCTCGTGTTTGGTTGGCAGTAGGGGTGTTCGCGGTGCGGTTTGATTCGGTTATGAGTTAAAAAGTCATCATAACCGTAAGATAAAAACATGCGGTTCGGTTTGATTCGGCTGGTTTTTAAAAATTCATCCAAATCAAACCAAACCAATGCAATTAGGATCGGTTCGGTGTCGGCGGTTTACCGCGATATAAAAAATATTACAATATTACCACCAACTTATTACAAAATAAACATAGGAATTTTTAATTTATTTGATTGTTTACATGATATAATATGCATATACATAAATTACATATACACATATACATAAGAACTTATTTTTATAGACTCAATTTGGGTTGTACTTGCTAAGTTGGTCTAGTTAATAAGCTGATTGCTATAGTTGATAGAGTTAAGTTAAATATTGCTGTTTGGTTCGGTTTGGTTCGGTTTTCTAAAATGAAAATCGCAAACCAAACTAAACCGTGCGGTTTAGAAGAAACATGATCCGTGCGGTTTATACTAAATGCGATTTTTTGCGGTTTTCTGTTTGGATTAGTTCGGTTTGCGATTTTACTTTTTGATTGGTTCGGATACGACTACCGCTAGGTGGTACACCTCTTTATAGTTTGTTAAACATCTAATGTAGTTACCACTTGTCTTGTCACACTTATTTTTACCATCTTTACTAACGGAAGAACAAAATTAAAATTAATATGTCAAACACGAGTAGAAATTCTCTCCATTTTTCATAAAAAGTAAAGATATCTACTACTATAATTTTAGAGTAAATAAATTATATAAGTGTATGTTCTTTTATGAATAAGTGACATGGTTAGAATATTTAAACACTAAATTTAGGTGGATTCTAGGGTGATGGCTCAATTAATTCCCTCACCGGTGTACCACTTACTTTTTCCTGTCGGATTAAATCATCCCACATGATTTCAATATTCATTGCCACATAGAATTTCAGTCTCCCCTCTATGATTCTCTCTCCATACCAGATCTCATTTTCTCTTCCTCCACTACCTTTCCATCGTTTCTCCATCTTCTGCATCCTCAAGTCCTCAACCAAAGAAGAAAAATAAAATTATTTCTTCTATAAAATAATTATTCTTGCATATTGAAACTCTTCCTTATACTCTTTCATATTCTTCTATACCATCATATGCAAATTATATGGTTACTTTTTAGATCTATCTTCCCTAATGAATTTCATGGTTACTAACAACAATGGGTCCATTTTCATCATTTCATTTCAGATCTAAAACATTTATTTTCCCATTCATCGCACTTAAAATTATGGAGATGGAAATGTTTTTTTCTCCTTTCAAAATTAGCTTATAAATTGGATTAAACCAGGGGGTGATTAATGATAATGCTAATAATAACAATAGCAGTGAAAATTCATGTTCTGTTATGCAAAAGAAAATCCATGAGTGTCTTTAGAGAATTTTCTTTATGTCAAGCACTTGATAGACATAAGAGAACACATGTTATTGGATAAAAAATAATGACATTTATCACACACTTTCAAGTTTGAATATAACTTGTGAAATCTAAAATTCATCTTGTTCTTTGGATGATGATATATTTTGGCCCAAATTAAAAGTTTTGTGGTTTTAGATGCAGAATTTGCACTTTTACTTTTTGGTGATGATATAGAGTGATATCTGATATGGAGAGAGAAGCATAGAAGGAATGAAATACTTAAAATGTAACCAATGAAAGGGGGTCAGTTTGTGAAAAAAAAATATCACACAAAATCTCTCATCATGTCATTCTTGATTTTTTATACTTTATTGTTGTTATAAATTTTATTAGTTCTGTCTAAAGGGCCGCACAGTCTGTCGTTGGTTACTTATATTGATTCCACCATGACCATGGTTGAGAGCGATATGATAATCAACAAAATACTTTTTGTGTCGTAGTTCAGAACGATATGACTAACCTAAACAAGTCCTACCAGACTGGATGTTGGAGCTAGGCATGTGAGACTTATGGGACTGTCCTATGTTGCCAAACTGGTAGGTGGGAGTAGTTAAGTGGCTACCTATATGACCAAAACTAAACTCTGTAGACAGTGCAAAACCTTTTGGTGATAAACGATGGCAGGTGGAACATTATCATCATATTTGGCGTGCTACAACGCGAACACTACATATATCCTGGTGATCCCCGTAGCACATCCATGTCACATTGTGCGGAAGCAACCAACCCATCAACTTTTGCATTGCTATTTAATTTGTCTGCTCCTTTGCCAGCTCATATTTACAAGCTTGTGGTATGTACTCCCGGTATCTATCGGTCTTCACTCCGCCGATGTCCTCAAAGCGGTGGTAGAGAGACTACAAAAAATAAAAAAATAAATCAAATAAAACTAATTTAAGTAATGTAATTAAATATTACAGTATGCAAAAACACTTCAGGCTAGGCTGACCTTTCGTTTAAAACATTGTAGGCTCAAAAGGGTGGCTTAACAAATGTTAAATACACAAGATTTTACAGTACACTCTTATCAGACGGGCCACCCAAAAACACCTCAGGCTTAGACTGACCTTTAAAAGTATTTATAAATGTCTGATTCCGAACTGGACTCGCAACACCCTACTCCTCCATCTACTCCTCCTTACCATACTGTAAATTGTCTGTCAAATATCCCTTCTACATAGTCTACGGTCAGCCTCATGATGCTCAGGCCAAGGGTCACCCTCATGATGCTCTGGCTGACTAAGATGAACCGGGCGCTTGCGTGTCCGCTTCTTAGGCGGATTCTCAGCCGCCTTTGCTCTCATGGAAGATGCGCTTGCCGCAGTTGGCAGTTTACCTTTGGCATGCCCTTTAGATGTATTTTCCGTATCTAAACATAAAAAAAAAAAAAAAATAACAATTCAATCAGCAAACCATCAAACAAATTAACTTCAACGTCAGCATAGTTCATTTTCTGGGATGCGAACACCTAATACCCAGTTCGCTTTCTAGAAAGTGATCTTCACTTGTTTCTTGATTATGACCACAAATGACAAGAATCCTTCGATTTGGACGAATTTTTCGCGTTTTGGGGATTGAGAGATTTTTGGAGGGGTTTTTTTTTTTTTTTTTTTTCATTTTTGCAAACTGCATAAATTGGTGAAGGTGGTGGGAGGTGTGTTATCATCTACAAAGCAATACTACAACAAATAAATTTTTTGACAGTAACTATTTTGCAACGACATTTAAATTATTGACAAAAACATACCTATAATATGTAAGAAATTAAATTAATTTAAGTCATTGTAATAATTTTTTTTTTCTCAACAACTTTATCATTATATTATATATATATATATAAAAGTAGTTAAGTCTCCAAGTAATCCTAATTTAACCTACTAAAACAGTAATTTAATTACTAAAAAATGATAAAAAAATGTCCTAAACAAGAGTTAAACTTATGATCTTTTTGTGAAGGCTTCATATATTAGCCACTAGGACATATCAATTAATTTGAAATATTTTTGTAACCAACATGTATTGAATATGCAATCCAATCAATTTTTTATGTAATATATGTTGAATTATTTTTTCTAAGTCTCCAATTTTTTTATACACTTACCTCAGTAGAAATCCAACCCATGACATGTCACAACAATATATAATTTAATATTTTTCGCTGCTATGCAAATATTTGATTTGTTTAAATAGAAATCAATTTTTATTTTATAAAGATATATTATGAATATTTATCGTATATGCTTTGTTTTTCCTATATATATATATATATATATATATATATATATATATATATATATATATATATATATCTCAAGTTTAGCTTTCACAATTTTTTGCTCTAACTATTCATTCTCGCCGCGTTTTATATATATCTCAAGTTTAGATATCACAAATTTGTGTTTCTACTGCTACTATGACTGATCAAAATATTGAATTTCAACTTGCGCTACGTTTGAGGTTTTTTTAATTTTATTTTATATTTTATATACTCTAACTATTTATTCTCGCCGCGTTTTATATTTACTACTTTCTTTCTTTTTTACACATAACACCGTTGAATTCATATATAAATACATGCATTTTGATTTCGGTGTTTTTATTTCCCTCTTCTCATTTTCTCTCCTACCAAACACACCCTTATTGATCCAAATGGAAATCAATTTGAATTTTTAGTTGAAAAAATTAATGGCAGCATATATTTTAAATATAGATGTCTACATTGCGTGATTTTTATAATATTCAATATAGTGCTTAAGTGATTTTATTATATACACTGGAATGAGTCAGTTTGAACTGATTTTAAAAGACATATTTGATTGTATTATTTATTTTTAAAAATTTATTATAGTTCTTTTTATATAATATATGAAAATCTACAAAACTCGTATGATAACACGGGTCGGTGTCTAGTTATTGTTGAAAAAAATGACTTATACTTAATATCGTGCTTGCGAAATCTTTTGGGAAGCCAAGTTGAGATTTGGGACATAATTATATTTGGTGTTAGATTGAAATACTAATTTTCAATGAATATCTTCGTTTTTTATGGGCATTTCAAAGAATATCTTATTCATCTACCAAAAAAAGAATATCTTATTCATTCTGTAACAAAAATATTATTTATTTATTCAATCCTATTTTATTTTAGGATTTAATTGATATGCACCGACGGTGTAAAATAATTTTACATTGTCAACCAATACCAACTATATTTTCCGCCATATCACTCCACTTTACCCCACTTTCTTGACATGACATGACAAAATGATGGTTATTTATTGGACGTTGGTGTAAAACTATTTTACACCATCGGTGCATATCAATTAAACTCTTTATTTTATTCTACAATATGACACGATTTTTTTGTAACATAGCATAGTATAAGACACAGGAATAATCTGACGTGTAATAAAATAGAATTAGACAAAAAAAGGGTTCCACGTAAAGTAGCAATAATTTCCATTTTTTCCATAGATGCCACCTCCACCATATTCCTCTACACAATAAATCAATATAAATATATCACACGATTCTCCATTTTCACTCATCAAATCACAAATCACAATCTCCTCTTATTTCATCACACACACACAAACCTTTTCTTCCAAAATCACACAATATGGAAAGCGCAACCACCCTCACCGGACTCCTCCAAGCCGTCGCTGAAAAATTCCCTTCCCGACGTGCCATCTCCGTCGCCGGAAAACTCGACCTCACTCACTCTCACCTCAATCAACTAGTCGAATCCGCCGCTAATCATCTCACCTCCGCCGGAATTAAACCTAACGACGTCGTTGCTCTCACTTTCCCTAACACCGTCGAGGTTCGTTTTCATACAAAAAAATTTCATCAATTTTATTGTTTTTTTATTAAGAGCTTAATCTCTTCATATTTATTTATTAAGCGCTTATTTGTTGTTATTTTTTTTTGTTTCAGTATGTTATACTATTTTTGGCTGTTATTAGAGTACGAGCCACGGCGGCGCCGTTAAACGCGGCATACACATCAGAAGAATTTGAGTTTTATTTATCAGACTCTGAATCGAAGCTTCTATTAACGCCATTAGAAGGTAACGAACCGGCTCAAGCCGCAGCTACAAAGCTCAAAATTCAACTCGGCTCGGCTTCGTTAATCAAAACCACTGAAGAAGAAGAAACTAAATTTTCATTTTCAATCTCGTTGAACAAATCCGAGTCAGAATTAAATTCAGTTAACTCGGTTTCCGAACCCGAACTCATTAACGAACCATCCGACGTGGCACTTTTTCTTCACACATCAGGAACAACGAGTCGACCTAAGGGAGTTCCACTGAGTCAACACAACTTAGTTTCATCTGTTAGAAACATTGAATCGGTTTATCGACTCAGTGAGTCAGACTCGACGGTTATTGTTCTTCCGCTTTTCCATGTTCACGGGTTAATTGCTGGATTACTGAGTTCACTTGGTGCCGGAGGTGCGGTGGCGTTACCATCGGCGGGAAGATTCTCGGCGTCGACGTTTTGGAAAGATATGATTCAATACAATGCCACGTGGTATACTGCGGTTCCAACTATACATCAGATTATACTTGATCGTCATTTGAATAACCCTGAACCGGTTTACCCGAGACTCCGGTTTATCAGAAGCTGTAGTGCTTCCTTGGCACCGGTTATTCTAGGTTTGTATTCCTTTTTCTATACATGCATATTTTCTGCTCTATTTTTCTTTCATTCTACTAAAAATAGTCATATTAATTGTAACAATTGTTTTTTTCTTTTTGACGCTTTAATTGTAACAATTGTTGTTACATGAAGAATTTGCTAAAAATAGTTGATCTAGGGAAATATGCTTAATGTTTAAAATTATAATATCCTACCCACTAGCCGATTGTGTGCAGTCACACTGAATGTGCGATTGAGAGATGGTTTAAAATTTAAAGACAAAAACTTTACTTCTTTTTTTAAATCAAAATATATCTTTATTATGGACCATTCGAACTTGATTGGATGATATGAAACCTGTGACTGTTGGCCCAAGTGGTTCTGCAAGGATAATTCAATTGGTAGATATTAAAAATATTATCGGATGAGTTCGATTGCAAATCTTGAGTTCTCCATTTTATTGTGATTTTTTAACACTATCCCTTAATGATTTGAAAGTTGGTTTAACAATCAACAAAAAAAATGTCATATAGATAAAAGTTGGTTAAAAATTAACTACATACAAATTTACTTATGTAATTTGTTTTTGTGGGTCGTTGGATAAGTACTCCAAATTATTAATGGTAGCGTAGACATCGCCTTTTATTATATTTAATATTTTTAGTGCTTGAGTTTCCTTCTTCAGATAATTTTTAGAAAAAATCTATGTTATTTTTTAGAAGTCACTTTTATGTTTTAAAAAAAAAAATCTAAAATGAAAAAGCTAAGTAGGTAAATCTTTAAAACAAAAATCTCTAAATTTTTAAAAATAAAATAATTCTTTTTAAAAACTTACAAACTCACTCAGAATAATATCAGACTGATATTGTATTTTTTTGTTTTGGAATAGACTAATATTGTTGTATTTAACATCAGGTCGTTTAGAGGAAGCCTTTGGGGCACCAGTTTTGGAGGCATATGCTATGACAGAGGCAACTCATTTGATGTCTTCAAATCCTTTGCCACAAGATGGACCCCACAAAGCTGGGTCAGTTGGTAAACCAGTGGGTCAAGAAATGGCTATATTGGATGAATCGGGTCGGATTTTGGAGAAAGAAGTGAATGGTGAAGTGTGTATTAGAGGAGAAAATGTTACAAAAGGATATAAGAATAATGAGGAAGCTAATACTGCTGCGTTTTTGTTTGGCTGGTTTCATACCGGTGATATTGGTTACTTCGATTCTGATGGGTATTTGCATCTTGTGGGTCGGATTAAAGAGCTCATAAACAGAGGAGGTATAGTATGTTATCTATTTTTGGCTTATTAAAATTATAATTGCTTTGTTGGCTGCATTATTATAAATTATATATTGATGTTAGATTTTATAATGGATTTTCTTTTTTTCATATTTTTTATGTTTATAAATATTTGATGGTTATGTAGGGTGCTCACTTCATCACTTATTGTAGTTATAGTTATAAATTTCTCAAAAACTTTTTATTTTTAACTATTTTCCAATTTTTTACTTTAGATAGAAATATTTCACTAATGTTCCGTGAGCTTAGTTCAGTTGTTAAGGATATTGCATTATATATGTAGGAGGTGAGGGTCAAATCTCGATCATCTCATTTATTCACTTTGCGGGTGAATTTTTTTTTCTTCTATACATTAGACTACTCGACAAAAAAAAGAAATATTTCACTAATATATGTTGAATGGACTTTTTTTAATTTTAGTTTTGAACAGTTTTAAAAGGAGTTAATAATTAGGTGTGTTCTGAATTGAGGAAAACAAGGTGTTTTAAAATTTGATGCATTGACTATTTTAAAGAAGTTTGTGTTGAAGAAAAAATTATTCAAACAAACATGTGTTACGTTACTTGTATTATCGGTTATGGTCATTGATATGGGTTTGTTTTTGGATTAAGATATGGATTATGGTGTATTTTTTTTATATAGTTTTTTGTAAAGTTATTTTTATATGGTTTTAATTTGGCACCTAGTATATAGGTCATGTAATTTCTTAATTAATTAATATCTGCATGTTACTTAAATAGATAAATTATTATTAATATTAACGGTGCCGACGTTATTTGAGCTGACTGTGTGTCCAATGTGTGCCATATGACAATGATGTTTTTTAGGTTCGATTTGATAGACACGTTAGAGAGAAAGTAGCTAGGCAATACAAATTTGTTGAATACCACTTAAATTTTTATTTTTTGACAAACAATTAAAATATTCCATATTCAGTTTTTCACTCCTAATTGAAATAGCTCTCAAATTATTTATCCTTCAATTTGAAGAAATTTTCTAATGGATGAGATTTTATTTGATTACAAATATTTTCAGGAGAGAAAATATCACCAATAGAAGTGGATGCTGTTCTTCTATCTCATCCTGACGTAGCACAAGCAGTTGCATTTGGAGTGCCAGATCAGAAATATGGGGAAGAGGTTTGTCTTTTTCTCATTTTAATATTTCCTCTCACATGTGTACATAATCTTCATTTGATTGAACTATACCACAAATATGGTGTCACATTTTATCTTTTAAATAAAGAACTTGAGATTTCTGTTGTAAAGAACTTGTGAGATTTCTGTTGTCTTCAATTTAAATTTAGAAGGTATACTCGAAGATTAGTCTCAAATCAAACTCAAACGGCATAAATGGTGGGGATCCTTTAGAGCAACTATTGACCATAAAAAATGATAAAACTATTGTAGATAGTGTTGGGAAATGTGTTGGCAACCTTTACTAGCTAGATCAATAATTTGGTGAGAAGTATGTACAGTATGTGTGGAAAATAAAAACTAGTAGTAGTATTTATTTAGGAATAAACCACCATTTTAGTTTATGGAAGTATAACTCGCTATTATATTGGCCTTTAAATGTATTAAAGTTGCAAATACATTAGTAGTGTCTCTTTTATTAATAATTTTATAGGTTAATTGACTAACAAAAAATACATTTGAGGACCTGATTATCTAGAAACATATTTGATTACCAAAATGACTAATAAAAAAGACACTCGTATATCTAATTACAATTTTGATCCATTCAAATACGAATATGACATTTTGAGCCATAAAAAATACCGTAGTTATCAATCTCAGTCATGATAAACAACCATTCCATTTCTATCAAATTGATTGTAGTGAATTTGGTGTATTATTTCTTGTAATTGAACACATGGAAATTGGTTTCATATTCATTGCATACAATACAGATGTGAGATGTCACTTCTGTTTATTTGTTTACATAGGCTAGTTATCTGTATCATTCATGAGTGTGGCCCTCCCTAACATTTTACCTAAACGCCAAATTGATCTGAGGATTCCTGTGTGGTACTGAAATTTTCATATTCATCACTCAAATGTCCTATGCTCTAAGTTTGTTTAATTCTACCTAGCAAGTTAAACAATAAATTTAAGTGACCAAATTACAAATCATTGATTGAAATTAGAATCAATTTTAGAGATAATATCAAATTCAATCGAAAATCTCCAACCTACCAAAATCAATTTTCAATTTTTAAAATCACTTTTAAAAGTCAATTAAACATTGTAAGTTAATGTTAGTTCGGTTGATAGCAACTAAAAATATTATTGGAGAGCAGAGTTCAAACTCTGGGTTTTTCACTTCTCCACATTTATAGCGTGAGTCTAGCAACTAGGCTAATAGAAAAAGAAAAAAAAGTCAATTAAACATAAACAAGTGTTATGTTTAGAAATTTTGGCGTACAAGAAAACTCTTCAGCTTGAGAATATTCCATTCAACTTTTGTTTAACATCTTTTGTCCAAACAAAGTACAGCTTCTCCACAAATATTTGCAAGTGTTACATGAAATTGGTGTTCTCTTATTGATCACTAGAAAAGCATATCTAGTATAATTGAAACCATATTTTATCAATCCCTGTGATAAGTCTCTCTCATTCTCCTAATTAAAGGAAACTTGTCACCTAGCATCAACACATAACCCACATGTGTGTTACATGCAAAATGCAAAAAATTGTTTTGTACCGTTAAAGTTGTAAAGTGTAGCCTTTGTAAAATTATGATAGTTAAATGGGATTTTTTTCAAATTTACCTCGAATCCAAATATTCATTAAGTTATGCCGTGACAAAGATGATTTTGAATGGATTCTATAAAAATGATTATATATAAGTATTATGTACAAAAGTTTTTTACGTATAGAGAGATCCCCTAGATTTACTAATAGAATAGATGTTCATGGATAGACAGACATGTGAATCGAAAGTAAGCTGATTTATATTCTGATTCATTCAAATAAATGTGAGTTAAACAATAAATTTGTGTGTAAATCAATTGTAGAATAAAAAACTTCAAATTCTACCTTTAAGTTAGAATCAATTCTATATGAAAAGACAATTATAGGTGAGAACAATCAAACATGTCAAAATTAATTTTGCACCTTTAGAACTATTTTGGCTCCTCCAAAAATAGAACTAAACACATACTAACTCTTTGAAAATTGTGTTGTTAATATCGTTTTACCTTTGAACAGATACATTGTGCAATCATACCAAGAGAAGGAACTAATATTGATGAGGCAGAGGTGCTAAGATTTTGCAAGAAGAATCTCACATCTTTTAAAGTCCCCAAAAAGGTTTTCATTACTGATTCTTTGCCAAAGACAGCTACTGGCAAGATTTTGCGTCGTCTCGTGGCAGAACACTTTGTCTCTAAAGTTTGAACTGTAAAGTCCCCTAGCTTTGGAAGTTTAGATGCTTGATCAATAAAGGGTTGGAGGGAAACATGAAATTTAAGAGGAAAATATTTATGCAACTTGTCATTTTTACATTATACTGTAATAGAGTGTAGATTTTGATGATTCTTGTGAAGTGAGAAACAATGCAATGTTTAAAGAATTTTTCAATCTGCTTTTGCTAATATTTCTAAGTTATGGATCGTGATATTTAGGAAGCTAAAATTGTGTGCTTCATAATAAAACCATGTAAAAGTCTACGGCACCAATTGTGCAAAACACAGTAAAATTGTGGATTTTGGGTTAAGCAATGTTTTACATTGAAATGAAAAAGTCAAGGTAGCAGTAAAAAACAAAGACTGTAGTAACAACTCTAGGTAATGTTGCATTATCATGTTTATATTTTTAAAACTGAAATAATAGGAAATGAAGAAAATGAAAAATATAGGGGATTTAATTATTTTTAATTTTCATGGGGCTTTATTTTAGTTTTGTCAAGAATTTTCATGGGGCTTTATTCGGTAAGAATCAAACATGGGAGAATTTTTTTGGCGTCCCTCGTATTTCTCGCGCGCCCTGCTTATTTCTATTTTACTTTTCCGCTACTTATATAGCGTACATTATAAAAATGAAAAATTCCAGAAAAAACACTTGTTACCATGAAATTTTTAAGATTTTACACTGTCCGCTTCGCTACTTAACTAGCGGAAATGGTATTTTGGTAATTTTTCACGACCGTCTGTTGTGTATATTCCTACACATGTTCAAGAGGCAATTGAAGACTCTCTCTGCCAATGCCATCTCCATCATCAGATTATGCACCAAAACCTGAGCCTAATCTTCCACTTGCAATATTCCGTAATGTTATTCGTTCAACATGTAACTCGTCTCCACACTATATTGATTAAGTTATTCGTCAAACACGTAACTCGTCTCCTCACCATCGTCTTTCCCCTTTACATTACATTGATGTGTCATCTTCTGTTTCTATTCCTAAAGCTCCAGGTGAAACATTACCCCACCCTGAGTGGTAGCAAACAATGATTGACAAAATGTGTACTCTCCGAAGCAGTGGTACTTGGGAACTGGTTCCTCTATCCCCTAGAAAGTATTTGGTAATTGTCGTTGGCTTTATACAGTTAAGGTTGGTCCATGTGGTACGATTGATTGATTTAAGGCTCACTTGGTTGCCAAGGGCAATACTCAAATTTTTGGGCAGGATTATAGTGACACTTCTTTACATGGCATATGTTCGACTTCTTCTCTCCATTGAAGCGATTCAACATTAGCCTCTCCATTAGCTTGATATTAAAAATACATTTTTACATGGTGATGTTGAAGAAGTGTATATGGTGCAACCACCTGGTTTTGTTGCTCGGGGGAGTCATATACTATGGCTTGTAGGTTACACAGGTTGAAATTCTAGCATACACTGGTGGACAGATGCTATGTTAGATGCTACAGCATCTCGTACCAGTACAGAACATAATAGACAAGTTAAATATAAATTGCGTGCAGGAAGATAAATAACACAAGTTATTTGTTAACCCAGTTCGGAGCAACCTCTCATACTCTGGGGGATACCAATCTAGGAATGAATCCACTAATATAGTACTAGTTCAAAGACTCCAAAACGCCCCGTTTCTATCTTATCGCCTAGACACTATCTCATGCAATTCTACCTATGAACTCCTAGATATGAGACGCCCCGTCTCACTTCCTTTAAGCACACACCTTGTGATATTAACGTAGTAACAAATAATAGTGAAGTCACACTTCAATAACACTAATCCCTAGCCAACACTCTTGACTAAGTTTACGATTTGGAGTTGCTTACAAGCTTCCTCCAAGCACAATACTCAACTCATTACCTAAAGGTTTCTGAGAGAGGACATAGTGACTATCTCACAACCCGAGTGGTTCACTTTACACCAACTCTCCTAGAGAGTGGCTTAAAGACGCGAAACTCTAAAAGACTACATCTTTGATATTCTATTTTGATTCTAGTTTCGGTTCAAATGAAAATAGGTCTTGAGTCTTCTTTATATAGGCATAGCTTGCTTCTCCTCCAACAACCTTTTGTTGGACATATTTTAAAATCAAATCTTCCATCAAATATTTTTGTTTGTCCATAAATATATATATTTTTGTAACAACTTCCTTGAAGTAAAAAATATATTTAAATCAAATCTTTTTTATTCCTTAATCTTTTTATAATAAACTTGAGAAACTTTAAGGAACAAATCAACCTTGTAAATCTTTGTTGACAGCTGGAGAAAGCGAGCCAAATACAAGATATTCTTCAAAATAATTCTTTGACAAAAATTTACTCCAAATAAATATTTGAAGTACAACTAAAAATATAAAATATATTTTTGGAGTAAATAATTAGAACAAACAAACCACCTTACAGAAACTTGGACAATAAGCAAAGGCTTTAAACAGCTGGAATCTTCATTGGCCAGCTCATAAGATTATGAGAAATAATTCTTCTAAAAAGATTTGATTTAAAACAAAAATATGTAGTTATATTTTTGTGTTAAATATTTGCAGGCCGACTTAGGTTACTTCGGGAACAAGGTTCGCGCAAGCATGTATTACACATGTGTGTAATTTTTCTGAACTCAATCTTTCACAAAGATATCGCATAAAAATAATGGCGAGCGCGTGCTTCAGTCTGACAGTGATGTTGCACAACATGCTATATAACATCTCGTCCAGCATATTGGCTAATAGTTAGTTTTTGCAAAATTGTAGCCAACTTCAAAAACCCAACACAGGTCTCTTTATGGTCTTAAATAGTCTCCTTGAGCATGGCTTGGAAGATCCCGTACAATAGTTGAATAATTTGGCATGATTCACAGTGAAGCTTACCATTCTGTTTTTCATCGTCACTTTGTTCAAGGATGCATTTGTCTTATTATTTATGCTGACGATATTGTCATAACTTGTAGTGATCATCAAGAATACTTCAGTTAAAACATCTATCGAATCAGTTTCAGATTAAAGATCTTGGTAAACTCTGTTATTTTTTGGGCATTGAGGTAACTCAATCTAAGAATGGTATTGTAATTTCACAACGAAAATATGCTATGGATATTCTTGAACAAACAAGTTTATTGACTGCCAAGAACACATGGATGCTGAAATCCAGATTCTGAATTACATCAAAGGTGCTCCAGAAAAAGGTCTTAATTATCTGAAGATAAAGGATATATTCTGATAGTTGGTTACTCATATATTGATTGGACAAGCTCACTCATTGATACCAGTTTCTGAGTTACATCAAAGGTGCTCTAGAAAAAGGTCTTATCTAAAGATAAAGGGCATACTCTGATAGTTGGTTACTCATGTGTTGATTGGACAAGCTCACTCATTGATAGACGGTCCACTTTTGGGTATTTAGTTGTTAGAGAAATTTGATATATCTTGAAAAGGTAAGAAACAAAATATAGTAGAAAGATCAAGCGTTGAGGCAGAATAAAGAGTCACTAGTAACATGTGAACCGATTTGGTTGAATCAGTTACTCAAAGAACTTCAATTTGAAAAAGCCATATCAATAACACTTATCATGAGGGGACCAAGCATATTGAGATAAAGTGCCATATTGTCCGAGAGAAGATTGAATCAAGCGACAATGTCATAAGCATTGTAAATTTTAATGATCAATTGACATATGTTTTTACGAATCACTGCGAGGTCCTAGAATCAACTACATATGTGGCAAACTTGGTGCATTTGACTTATATGCTCCAGCTTGAGTAGTAGTCAAGGTAATCAAAACCGGACCGGACCGGCCGGTTCGACCGGTTGGACCGGGAAACAGACCCTTGTCCGGTCCGGTTGAGTGCGAAAACCGCTATGCCGTTGAACCGGAAGTTAAACCAGAAAGCCGGACATAAACCGGGAAAAACCGTGAAAACCGGCGGTTTTTTTGTTTCTACGGGTTGAACCGGATTTTCCATTCCTTTCACCAAGATCTAAAATTTTCTTTCTAATCATGGAGACTAAGTTCATACTCTACCCATTTTCAGTTTTATAGGTTGGTTCTAAATAGAAACAATTATAATAACATAGTTATCCTTCCTTCTTTCATTTGCAAAACTCAACCATTTCTTCCTTCCTCGTTCTCTATTCCTTTTTCATGCATATGTTTAGTTATAAATGAAATTTGAAGTAAAGATGTAGGAGAAGAAAGAATATATGGTGGAGAAGAAAGAATACAGAAAACGTGAACTAGAGAGTGAGAGGAGGAGTCTTTGTTTAGCCATGAGTGGTTTGTGTAAAAGTACTAGTAATATATTTAGAGTAAGAAAGTCTATGATAAATTACATTGGAAGATGGAAGATGTACTATGCTGTTAAATGTCAATCAATTGAAAAGTAATTTAACTTTGGGCAGAGTGTATTTTTCATTTGGAATGTGTGAAAGCATCTTTGAAAATAAAAATGCTTTTAAATGTACAAGTATAATACACTAGTTTTTCTTTTTGATAATTGTACACTAGTTCAAGTAATAAGTAGCAGTAGTACTAGTATAATAACTAGTATTGAATAGTATTGCCGGTAATACAGTAAATTATTATAGTTAAAGAAAGTTTTGATACTAATAACTATTATCTCATGAGCCTTGATATTGGTCAACGCATGTCTACAGCTATAGGATTAGTTGTTGCCTTTTATATTCATTCTATAATTATTGTAATGATTGCTAGCTTAATTATAGGATATCAATTGTACTACAATATGTGTATATAAACACATTCTGTCAAAGGAATATACAGAAAATATTTACACCATTTCTATCTTGGCATCAGAGCACTTAAGCTTGAAGGCTCTCGATCCAATCATGTCATCCGCTGCCGCCACAAACGAGAAAAACGAACTACCCACAACTGTCTCTGTCAAGCTGGACAGAGATAACTATCCACTATGGAAGTCACTAGTTCTTCCATTGATTAGAGGTTGCAAACTTGATAGCTACATATTAGGCACAAAAGAATGTCCTGAGCAGTTTGTCACCACTAATGACAAAACTAAGAAAATCAATCCTGAATATGAAGAGTGGATTGCTCATGACCAAGCTCTGCTTGGATGGCTAAGGAATTCAATGGCCATCGATGTTGCAACACAGTTGTTGCACTGTGAAACCTCTAAGGAAATTTGGGATGAAGCTCAAAGCCTAGCAGGTGCACACACAAAGTCAAGAATAATTTATCTCAAATCAGAATTTCACAACACCCGCAAAGGAGATATGAAGATGGATCAATATCTCAGCAAAATGAAGAACCTTGCTGATAAATTGAAGCTGGCAGAATCACCAATATCCAACTCAGATCTGATGATTCAAACACTAAATGGACTGGATGCTGAATACAATCCAGTGGTGGTCAAACTATATGATCAAATCAACCTAGCTGGGTCGATCTGCAAGCCCAACTATTAGCATTTGAAAGCAGAATAGAAAAATTGAACAGTTTCAATAATCTCTCGATGACTGCATCTGCAAACTTTGCAAACAGAACTGGAAACAAAAATGGCCCAAGAGGTAACAAACATGGAACACGAGGCAACTGGAGAGGCTCTAACTGGAGAGGCTATAACTCCAGAGGAGGTAGAGGAAGAGTTAGATCTCAAACAACATGTCAGGTATGTAACATGGATAACCACACTGCACTGGATTGCTTTTATCGCTATGACAAGTCATATACAGGCTCAAATCACTATGATAACAAGCAGAGAAATCATAGTGCCTCATAGCGGCACCTTACCATGATCAGGACTACGAGTGGTACTTTGATAGCGGGGCTAGTAACCATGTAACTCATCAAAACGAGAAACTCCAAAATCTCAGTGAAAGCAATGGTAAGAATTCCTTATTAATTGGCAATGGTGAGAAGTTAAAAATATCAGCCTCAGGCTCTGCAAAATTAAATAACCTCAATCTGCATAATGTCTTATATGTACCAGAAATAACAAAAAATCTGTTGAGTGTATCTAAATTGACTGCAGACAATAATGCCCTTGTTGAATTTGATGCAAATTGTTGCTATGTGAAGGACAAGCTGACAGGGAAGGCACTTCTAAAAGGGAAACTTAGAGATGGTCTGTATCAACTTTCAAGTGTCAACTCTCAAGTCAATAAAGACTCGTGTGCCTACATGTCTGTCAAGGAGAATTGGCATAGAAAACTTGGACACCCAAACAATAAAGTCCTGGAAAAAGTGTTAAAGAATTGCAATGTGAAGACATCACCAAATGATCATTTTTCATTCTGTGAAGCCTGCCAATTTGGAAAACTTCATTTGTTACCCTTTAAATCCTCTTCCTCTCATGCTAAGGAACCTTTAGATTTGATTCATAGTGATGTATGGGGCCCAGCCCCAATTTTGTCTCCATCTAATTTTAAGTACTATGTTCACTTTATTGATGATTTTAGCAGATTCACTTGGATTTTTCCCTTAAAACAAAAATCAGAAACGATACATGTTTTCACTCAATTTAAAAACATGGTTGAAAATCAGTTTAACAAGAAAATAAAAGTAATTCAGTGTGATGGAGGAGGTGAATACAAACATGTCCAGAAGATAGCCATGGAGTCAGGAATTCAATTCAGAATGTCCTGTCCATACACCTCTCAATAGAATGGTAGAGCAGACAGAAAGCATAGACATGTGGCTGAACTAAGACTCACACTACTGGCACAAGCCAAAATGCCTCTACACTACTGGTGGGAAGCTTTCTCTACTTCAGTCTATCTCATCAATAGACTACCCTCATCGGTGAATCCGAATGCAAGTCCGTACTCATTGTTGTTTGAGAAGGAACCTGACTATGATGCTTTAAAACCTTTTGGGTGTGCCTGTTATCCATGTCTCAAACCATATAACCAGCATAAGCTCCAATTTCACACAACTAGGTGTGTCTTCTTAGGGTATAGCAACTCTCACAAAGGATACAAGTGCCTCAACTCTCATGGAAGAATCTTTGTTTCAAGACATGTGGTCTTCAATGAAAACCATTTTCCATTTCATGACGGCTTTCTTGACACAAGAAATTCATTAAAGACTCTAACTGAAGTTACACCTATTGTCTTTCCTTCTTGTCCTGCAGGTATCACTAGCAGTCACACAGCTGAGCCAACTAATGTGAACCAGCAAGAAACAGAAGATCAACCAGTCACTAGTGAGACCTCTATCGATGCAGATGAGGCCATCCCAAATGAAAATGAAGGTGAAGATGTCGATTCAGCAGAACTAGTGGAACCAAGCAACCAAATCACACCAGAGGTCAGCCAACCGGAGCAGGACAGCACAAATTGGATACGTACCAGGAGCAAGGCAGGAATTTACAAGCCCAAATTGCCTTATATAGGACTGGCAGAAACTCACAAAGAAGATAAGGAACCAGAGAGTGTTGAAGAAGCACTAATCAGACCAAAGTGGAAAGAAGCTATGGATGCAGAATACAAAGCTCTGACAACAAATCAAACTTGGACACTAGTACCATATCAAGGGCAAGAAAACATCATAGACTCGAAGTGGATTTTTAAAACCAAGTACAAGGCAGATGGCTCCATTGAAAGAAGAAAAGCAAGATTGGTATCCAAAGGTTTTCAACAAACTGCAGGTCTAGACTACGATGAGACGTTCAGCCCTGTGATCAAATCCAGCACTGTAAGAATTGTCCTAACCATTGCAGTACATTTAAATTGGGAAGTTAGGCAATTAGATATAAACAATGCATTCTTGAATGGCAATCTCAAAGAAACTGTGTTTATGCATCAACCAGAAGGCTATATAGATTCAACAAAGCCTTATCATATATGCAAGTTGACCAAGGCTATTTATGGTCTGAAGCAGGCTCCAAGGGCCTGGTATGACAGTTTGAGGCATACTCTACTAGGCTGGGGTTTCCAAAACACCAAAAGTGATTCATCCCTCTTTGTCCTTAAAGGAACTAGCCATATCACATTTCTTCTCATCTATGTTGATGATATAATAGTAACAGGCAGCAATACCAATTTTCTAGAGAGTTTCATCACTCAACTAAACACTGTCTTCTCACTTAAGGACTTAGGCCATCTGCACTATTTCCTAGGGATTGAAGTGCACAGAGATGCTGGTGGAATGTACTTGAAACAAACAAAGTACATAAGAGACTTGCTCAAGAAATTTAATATGGAAAAGGCTTCGTCCTGCCCTACACCAATGGTAACCGGGAAACAATTCATTGTTGAAGGAGAACCAATGGCTAATCCTACACTATACAGACAGGCTATAGGTGCACTGCAGTACCTAACCAACACTAGGCCTGACATAGCATTTTCTGTCAACAAACTCAGTCAATACATGAGTTCACCAACCACAGATCACTGGCAAGGAATAAAAAGAATATTGAGATATCTACATGGAACAACAAATCTATGTCTATATATCAAACCCTGAACTGACCTTGATATTACAGGGTTCTCTGATGCAGATTGGGCCACCAGTGTAGATGACAGGAAATCCATGGCAGGACAATGTGTATTCCTTGGTGAGACTCTGGTTTCGTGGGCCTCAAGAAAGCAAAGAGTGGTGTCACGATCAAGCACTGAGTCAGAGTACAGGGCTTTGGCTGACCTAGCAGCTGAAGTAGCTTGGATCATATCACTTCAAGGAGAGTTGAAACTCCCTATGCTCAGGAAACCAGTCTTGTGGTGTGATAATTTGAGTGCCAAGGCACTAGCATCCAACCCAGTCATGCATGCTCGGTCCAAACACATTGAGATAGATGTTCACTATATACGTGATCAAGTACTTCAAAATAAAATCGTTGTAGCCTATGTACCCACAGCTGATCAAATTGCAGATTGTTTAACCAAACCTCTCACACACACAAGATTCAACATTTTTAGAGACAAACTTGGGGTGACTATATCACCATCAGTTTGAGAGGGGGAGTTAAAGAAAGTTTTGATACTAATAACTATTATCTCATGAGCCTTGATATTGGTCAACGCATGTCTACAACTATAGGATTAGTTGTTGCCTTTTATATTCATTCTATAATTATTGTAATGATTGCTAGCTTATTCTGTCAAAGGAATATACAGAACATATTTACACCATTTCTATCTATTATATAGTATTATTACTACTATTATGAATTAAAGAAAAAATAATGAATTTTGTGTGTATTATTTGTGTGTGTGTGTGTGTGTGTATATATATATATATAATTAAAAACGGTCCGATCCGGTCGAACCAATTGAACCTTGAACCAGTAAACACGCCGGTTCAATTATCGGTCCGGTTCTGATAACCTTGGTACTTGGTAGTAGTGTTGATATTTAATATTATTTATTTAATATAGGAATAAATTTGTAGATTACTCTAAGAGTATCCTAGATTATTCTTAGCATATCATATTTCATAGTACATATTTCTTTTATAATTAATGATCTTAATTGTAGAATTGACTATATAATAAAATGTTTGTGATGCTGCATACGGTTTTCACCATATGCCTCTTGTATTCTCTTACTTTTTCCCAGTCAAAAGATTCAAATGTCCCTCTCTAGCTATTTAAAAATCCTTTATTTTTTCCCTCTAAATTTAAAAACAAAACAAACGCGCATTTGAACAAAAGACTTCTCGCACAACTGAAATGCAGGGAACTAGGGAAAGGGGGCTTTCGTTCTGCCTCGATCACCATAGCAACTTTCTACTCAATTGTCCTCGATAGATATCCTCCAGGTATCAAGATAATGTAAGGATGTGTTATCCGAAAATATCACTTAATATAACCAGACACAGTGATCCCGGGATGCAAAGGACAATCACATCGGTCCTTCAAAGTCAACACACGATCAATGTACTAAACATAGTGTTAGTCAACCTGTTGTTGAGTCGTCGAGGGATGAGTTTATTGAGACTATTGGATGCTTAAAAATAGTCCTTACATACTAAAACTAGTGCAAGATTCTATTGGAACGAATTCACCACTCTACATCTTTCTTTTCACGATGTGATGCAAGTCCACCAGATCTGACATGACTACTATGGTGGTTGTTGATGGAGAGCAAAGGTTGGCCATGGTGAGGGTTCAACCAAATATATCGCAATTTTGGTTTTAGTTGAAACGTTACAAGTGAAAAATCTCCTTTCTCTGCGACTTTCTTCAAAATCTAAAAGCAATTTTTTTTTAATCTTAAGACAATTTGAAAATGAATGGTTTCCACAAAATTACTCTCTTTACTAACTTTCTTCTATTCCAAAACTAATGCCCCATCGCTCCTCTATTTCTCCCTCGACTATTTTTCTTGCACCAACCTCTTATTCCAAACAGACTGTAGCCGAGAATCGCAATAGGACCTTTGTGAACATGATCATGTCTAAACGTCAATACTCATCATTGTAGCATTAACTATTCGACATTTTAACATGTTAATTACATGTCTCCAACGAGTCATGTGTCTTCTACTACTGATAAATTATAACCACCACTACTTTTTTGTGACACCAAACGCTAAACAATATTATTATTATTATTATTATTATTATTATTATTATTATTATTATTATTATTACTACTATTATTGTTGTTGTTTCTTCTTACAAATTTCTATTTGAACAGAAAAACAATTAAGTGATAAAAGTAAAATAAGAAAGTAATTTAATTTCGTGATATTTACATCCCAAAATGTTCGACTATACATAATGTACAAGATACAAGCATAAATACAAGGAAAATAACAAACTTAGTCACTATTAACTTCTATCCTAAAAAATGTTGAATTGCTAACAAAATTTCCCTTGTGTTTCCTTCTTTATGGACAAAGAATACGAGGGGGATAAACAAAAACATAACTATCCAATAGAACTGCATAGGTTGCTGACTTCAATGTGTTGCATGTAAAGCTAGAATTGGAAAGAGATCCAATGGAAAAAGGTTTGGTAATCGCAATTTATGGCCACTCTAATTTACACTGTACTGTAGAAACTATGGAAGTTTTTCAGAAGGGAGAGGTAATTAAACTGCAGCCTACTTCATATTAGCTCGATGCAAGATTCGTCCACAGTCCCAAGATCTACCTTTCCCTTTTTCTATACCAGACAACAAAATCTGTAATAAGTTGGCTGCATCTTCCTCACATGATAGTTCTATGTCTGTTTGAGGAAGCGGAAGATGAGTTGGATAATGGTTCCAACGCACAGGTTTCGTTCTGCTGCTACTGCCTCTTTTGGGAGAATGTTGATTATTATACATAAACTGGGAGTCTGGTCTACTACCAACAATGTGAATAACACCTTGAGCACAATCAGCATGTATTATACTCTCCAATCCAATCTCCCATTCAATTATCCACTCCAAATCAGAGGGGATGCCGCAGAATTCAGGCTTGCCCAAGTTTATCAAACTTGAACTGAAAACACTCATTATATATCTCTCTGTTAAGACGACAAATTTACCGGCTTCTTTAAGGGCTTTGCAAGCCGCTAACTTCTCATCTTTGAATTTTAAGCCATCATCAGCCTCCATAAGGACTGATGCTCCAACTGCTTCATCCCATGAATAACATTTCAAAGGAAATTCATGGCTAAGTGGCCTTGGAAGCCGTACCCTAAAGCGTTGTGATCTTAATTGATTGGGTTTGCTTCTGTTTCTAATGCTTTGAGCAGTTTTGCCAGTAACCTCTAGTATACTAGCTGCCGGTTTTGCCACAAGTCCTGTAATCCCTAACGCAACTCCTACATTAAAGAAACATGAAAAAGAAAGCATAATCAACTAAGTCCATCTCCGACAACAATTGTCACCTCAAAATTAAGAGGCCAAAACAATTAATTCACGTTAACTCACCTGACAGGACACCCGGAAGACCATGCTTCTCAGCTCCTCTTATAGGAGATTGAAGAAGACCAGTGAGTCCCTGTAAACAACACGGGTGAGTGAAACAACTTAATAAACAAAGAAACCATTCATATTATGCTGAAAAAATGCAGACAGTGAGGTGTACTGTAGAAGGGGGTTGCGCGAATCAATAAAAACACATTTTTTCAAAAGGTTTCACGTGAAATTAATTACATACCTCCAAGACTTCATTAATTACACCTTTACTATCAGAAGCTACAGATGCCTGTTGTTTTTCCATCCTTGAAGCTATTTGGTCATCATATGTAAATGCAACAATACCCTGAAAATAGAAAAGGCTGGCAAGAATTAAAAACAAAGTAAACTTCTAAATCAAACTACAATTACATCAAATTGAGAAACACCTTGCGTGCAACTTTACTGAATTGAGAAGCTGCATCACTGACAGCATAGAGTGTGTTACTTAAAAGACTAGTGGTTCCTTCAGCCATGCCCTTAATAAGTCCAGTAGGGCTCTGCAAATTAAATCAATAATGCTTAACTAAGTTGTTCCATAAGGAGAGCAAAAATAATTGAAGAAAAGTCACCCTAGCAAGGTTTTTCACCTGCATAATGTTGTTTGCTGGTACGGACAAGAATTCTCTAATGCCATGCCCCATGCTCCTTGCAAAACCCAAGGGATTACCAATGACACCAGCCGAACCAAATAACTACAAAAATTTAATTAAGATCAGTTCATTGTGTTTCTTGTTATCCTGTTATACAGCACGTTGCATATAAAAAATGTTTATAAAACCAATAAACCAGGTGCAGATCAAAATATTTTCAAAATAGAAATTTCAACCCTAATTCAAATCCATCAATATAGAAGTTACATCAATGATAACAAATCAACATAAAGAATGAACACTTCCAAGAAATGAGATAGACAATTGGAATAAGTATGACAACTTAAGGCATTGATGCATACATAACGGGAAACATAGAAAAAGTTTGCGAAGCAAACTAACACGGTACCTTGTAAGTCTCATGAAGTAGTTGGCGGTTGTAATGCCTAATTAGAATCTCTTGAATGGATTCCCAACTAGCCATGTGATGTGCAATGGTTAAATCCTTCAGATAAATATGTGCTCCCTCAACATCAGCAAGAGCCATAAGACCTCTCTGTAATTATATATAGTCATTTGTTAAAAAAATATATCTCAGAAACTAAGCTTTCAAACATGACAATTAAACGGGCGTATAGAATTGAATCCTTTCACTGCACAGATAGAATTAAACGGGCATGCATTGCTGAAAGACTCACAAAAAATTGAGATTATTTACAAGGATTACAAACATATTTAAGCCATATTAACGCGCTAAATGCATAAAAAGACTCTAGTTTGTAACCAACAGACGATAGTTCAACTTCAACTCGTGAAACGTAACCGGAATGTACCACTCTAAGAAAAATGAAATATTACTTACATGGATAAGAAATTCCTTTGATGTGAGTATTCTATTGCGAAGCATCCAAGGCGCACTGGAAAAACTGGAATTGTATAAATTATGTTAGTGAATACAATACTCCTTCCGGTCTCAAATATAAGCAACAAAACAAAAAAATTAAAAGTCTCAAATATAAGCAAAAGTCTAATTCAATCATTATGTTTTATGCCATTATTCCAATTTTACCCTTAAATTAAATATTGATTCAACCAATAAATGCAATGTTCTACACTTTCCAAGAAGGGTATAATTGAAAATAAAGTATTTTTTCTCTTCAATCAATGCACTTAACATACTTTCTTAAAGGGTGTATTTTTTGAACTTTTGCTTATATAGGAGTACATACGTAACCAAAACAATAGTTAGAAAAAATATAAGAATGAGCTACTGACCTTAAAGTCAACTTGATTGGTGCCAATTCAAACAATTCAATGTAAATCTTCTTTTGGGTTCTTGCTAACAGATAAATTTCCTGCCATGGGGCTCCAATTGGAATGATAGAAGGCAATGGTGCAGTTTTCTTGGTATTTTCATTAACTACAGGAGCAAATCCTAGAGGACTTTGGTCAGCATTCAATCGGAAATTTTCACTAGTTTGAACAAATGAGGATGAATTCTTTAGTAATGCCCCATAATATTGATTTGAAGAAGATCTGATTCCATACTGCATCCCTGAAGAGATATTTGTAAAGAACTCGAATAAGCTTAATATGACTTCTTGTTCAATCTCAAGACGGAAATCTGCCATCCTGCAAACATTGAGAATACTATGATAAGAAACCACTTTAAAGTACATAAACACCAGAAAACCTTAATAAAAGTGAACTATAAAGATGCAACCAACTTAGATAAAAACCTCAATTTTATGTATTCAAATGAGAGAAAGGATATGTCTTTCTTCTTCCACTTAGATATTTCTAGGCAGAAAACAGGATTAGAAGAGCTGCTGCAGAAATTCATTTGATTTGATTTTTCGATCCTTGATCGTGTGACATCATCCCTAGATTTCCCACTATCAAAGGACAACATAACTGGATATGGAGTAGAGCGCAACTGGTTATCAATTTGTATGAATGATATTTGCATGGAAAGCTTTTGGCGATCCAAACTTTGCAGTAGGTTGATTTGTATATCTTTGATACAGGCATAGAGCAACTCCTAAAGAAATGAAAGTATTATTAATAAACATCAAGGAGATAGAGTATTAAATCCGAAAGTTCAAAGTTCAATTACCTGGGGGTATGAATTAATCAAGGAAATACCAACATATGGAATAGAAATTGATATCTTCTCTTTATAATCTGCAGGTCTAACTTGACTATGATCATACAACCTTTTCTCCGTAGCATGTGGAACACTTGATTTCTTCACTTCATTAAAAGTGTGGTAATTTGAATCAAGAACACTGAGGACCTGAGTGGGAAAAAAATTATCCCCAAAGGTAAGAGATATGATTTTAATGTCAGATATAAGAACTAAAATTACTACGGAGTCACCTTTGTTGCTCCCTCTGCATGAACTGACACGAAGAAAGTCCTCTCTGGTTTCTGGAAGTATCGTTTACATAAGCCAACATTAGATTCTCATGTATTTGTAATCTAAAGATAAACTTCTATTTATCTTGTGCCAAAGAATTAGCTTCACAGATGTCAAATATAATTTTCTCAACAACATTTCATATTTCTTGTATTTATTTAATTAATTTTACAGTTTGGTAATACTGTAAATTAGATGTGTTTTGGTGGATTACTTATTGAGATTCTCGCTGTAAAAAATATATTAGGACCTTTATATTCATCGTATAGGATTATTGTACAGGCATATGTATCGTATCATATGATGAAAATAGGAATATAATCTCTTATATTTATTTTGTATTTACTGCCATTATCATATGTTGAGAGTCTTACTGAATATGATATAGGCTGAAAAGGGGTATATTGGAAGATATCCCTCACCATAAAATATGATTTTGATGTATGCAAATCTTATAGCATATATCATCACTGCATGCTGAGTCTATTCTACTCAAGTTTTTTGAGTTAATCCTTAAGTATCCTCATAACCTTTCAGTCTATTTTCAGGTTGTAACCACAAAACACATCCATATTATAGTCTATCAGTTACAGCTTTTTTCCTATTCCTTCCTCTATTTATACCTAATACCCAATAGTTTTCAAATATTAAAACACGTGTAATATGTCAATAATGGAATATGTATGTGAAAACAATATTTTTAAACATGGAAAAATGAAAAATGTTTTACCTCAGAGGTTGAAGGCAAGTAGACAGGCATATATTCTTTAACATCATCAAGGGCATACAACCCCAAAACTCGCTCTCCAGGTACCTTCCATTTGGTAACAACAGTTGTTAGGTTAAGTTATATGTGAATTTCATTGCACTAAATTGTTTTTACCTCCACCACAAGACGATGAGGATAGCAGGGCTCGTCCCAGGTGTACGGGTTAGAAGCATAGCAGTGAATGTGTGTGTCAAAAATTTCACACCTCTGCTGATATATTCGCAATATCTAGAAAGTAGCAAGAAAAACAGTACAAGGTAAGTAAAATTTCAGTAAGCAGACTCATAATTCACACTCATAAATTCCAGTTACAAATTTACTAAGTATAGCAAGTGATGCCCAAGCTCTATTATTGCATAGCTTTTGTAACAGTATAAGTAAAACAAGCACACTCATAATTCATCACTAATGCAAAATAAAGTGACATTTTCAAGCAACAATAATTGTTGAGTCAAGGAAATAGATGGAAAGATTTTTCAATTGGTTTTATGAATTAAAAATAATTTTCTAATAAATGTGTATTAACATCTCAACTTAGACTAGGGTATTAATTAACCAATATGGACTTCTGTATTTAGCAGCACATTAATTTTGTAATGGTTTGGTCACTGGTTCTCTTTGACCTCCATTTACCATGAGTATTGGAGTATTGTCCATCTAATTTACTCTCTTTACTAGTGCTTCTACAAGTCTTCTCTGTACGTCTTAAATCACCAAAGTCAATATTCTATCAGATTCTCGTATCCCTACTGTTGGAATTCTGCATCAACTAGAAATATGGCCAAAGTAATCTTTATAAGGCTTGAGCAATCCATAGCTCTTTAGCTAGGTTTTGAAGTTGAATTACGCCTAACACCGAAATTTAAGATGGTATCAAAGCCTACCATATATTTTTTTTTCAGAAAGAATATACGTTACTGCACCTGTATTTGCCCATGCTCCATATGTCCAATCTAGGGCATAAGAGGGGTGCTGAGATCCCACATCTACTAGAAATATGGTCCTTATGGTCAAAGTAGTCCTTATAAGATTTGAGCAGTCCTTACCTTTGGAGCTGGTTTTTAGGATGGAGTTAGGCTGAAATCCCAATTTACAATATCTACAATGAGGGGTACCCCAATTTTTCCTCTCGTCTTATCTAAGCTTGGTCATGAAGGGGTGGGTGATGTTGATATCCCATATCCACAAGATATATACCCAAAATAATCCTTATACTATGTTTCATTTCTACCTAGGAAGAAACAATGAGTTTCAAGGACTTGTTGCCAAATAAAATAATAAAAGCGAAAGGCTAAAATTAGAAACAGAATTTATATATTCTAATGTAAGATGCATTTGATAAAATATAGAGAAAGCTAAACAAACAACATAACACATTAATACATAAAACCATCCAAACAAAAGCAGTAGCCAATTAAGGAGCATAGGCCAGCACAAAACTTTAGAATCTAAATTAATACAGTGATGCAACTGGAAAACTACAGACAAACCTCTTTCGAGAAATTATTAATTCGGTATGGCATATATCCTGTATCATCATCAGACAAGAGAATCAAGTTGGTCCCTGAGTTTCCCTTGATATTTCCAACTATCTTTTCATCTCCCATTGATATGTCAGCATTTTGCACTTCGACTCGTATCATGCATGAAGTGCCAATAACATAGTTTCTCATTTTCAGTTGTGTATCACCCAGATGATCTGGTAAAAAGCTGCCAGACCACTGCCAACCAGTTTCATTATAACAAATTGAAACAAGTAGCTCCCTGCATCACATTTTTAAAAATAATATAGTTTGAACAAAGGGAAGAATGAGATATAGAAAAAATAAAGGTGGAAAAAAATAAAAATAAAAACAGTGCCAGAATGTGGGGTGGCAACAGCAACTGCACTTGTCTGAGGTAAAGAAATATAAACTATAAAAAATGCATACCTGCTCATATCTGTCCAGTGAAGATGAGCATGTTCCCCTATTCCTAGATAAAACATGACGTCAGTGCCCTTCTGCTTATAAATTATTTCCTTGCTGCAGGCATTGCTGATGACATATCTGCATATGTAGACATCACCCAGTAACTAGAAGGAATAACAAAACTACATACACTCTTGTTTCTCTCGACAAACCCCTTATCCTAAAACCTAGTAGGATAAGGATAAATATTGGTTTTTACTTTTTACTAGAGCCAATATCCTTCTATTAAAAAGTGGGCTCACACTATTTACAAAGGTAGAAATAAATAGAGAATGGGGAGGCTAGCAAAGATCACACTCTAGACATATTCATATAAGAGGCTTTATTTCCATTTCAAAGAACCATTAATCCTAAAAGACTAAACTAGGGAAGTACAGAAAATGATTTCATGAATAGCATTCTTTACACTAATTACCGGGGCTGGAAGAAGCTTTAAATCTTTTAGCGTAATTATAACAGACATGATTTTACTTTGTACCTGATTTGATTGTTTACAGTTTCATTGCAGATTTTTTCCCATGTAATTCGTTACAGCCTATAATTTGTATCACTATCAGAACTCTGATTCGAGAAACTCCAGTTGTCCATTAGAAACCCTGGATACGTGTTTATAAAGTGAGGGCTATCCTCACCTTACATGCCGGTTTTGTAGGGTTTAGTTAGGCCTAATACTTAATTCTAAGAAACAGATTTGATTTTTCGTTTGAAGTTGGTTTGTTATAGTAATTACTATAAGGGTTTGTCTAACATATGCAATAACATTTAAAACAACCAAAAGCAGTAACTTTTTATTGAAAAACAATAATGATTTATTAAAAAGTTATACATTTAATATAAAATACAAAAGTTCCAATGCAAACTTACTATTTTGAACTTCTTAACATGTGCAAATTTGCACAAGATAGAAAAATCCTTACTATAATTAGGATAGATTTATCAAAAGCCTTTATATTTGTATCACTCCCTAAACTGAAATACAGAAATACTTTTTAAGATTTTTTTCACTTACTTTTTGCAAGTCATCCCAGGTCAAGGAAACATACCAAAATCTTAACCTTTTAAAGAGAGGCCCATAAACATACAGCAATAACATACTCTATGAATGCCAATATATTACCTAGGCTGGAAAGTAATTGCATTTGTCCTCCCAATATATGGTTCAGCAACTGAGATAGACGTCACAGACAGAATAAAGGCAGAATTTGAAGTCAGATGAGGAACAAATATAGTACTTGAACCACTTGGTGGTAGCAGAGAAAATGAGTTTGACCATAAAGAATATGGCATCTGCTCCCGCACATCTTTTGGAAAACACTCACTCACTTTAACAAAAACATCATTTAAAGAGGAATTAGAGCTCGGAGAAAACATGCATGGCACAACCTTTTCATGCTCATTATTACAAGAACCCGAATACTTCCAAGTTGACTGGAACCTCGAGCTTAGTGTACTCTTTAATCTTCCTACAGAACTACTTCGAAACATAGAATTACTTTTTCTTTCTTGCCTTCCCAAATTGCCACGGTAATTACCAAAGAATACAGAGTTACTTAGAAAACTAACAGAGTTTGGATTACCATCGTTTCTACATGAAATGGTATGACTATTCAGGTAACTCCTTGGCTCACAAGACACATCAGTATGTAAATCATGGCTGGAGGCAAGTAGAGAAAGGCCATCCTTTTTATAAGGAAGTGTTTCATTTACACCAACATCGTAATATGAAGGAATAAAACATTCCCTTTCATCGGTTTCACTAGAGGCCTCCTTCACACACAACGGAAAACCCATGCAGTTATACAAAATAAAGGGAACAAAAATAATAAGTTCCCTGCTACCTGAATATGCATCCATCACCTTTTCCACCGTAACATAAATATGACCTACATGTTAAAGCAAGAAAATACTTGTAAAGGATGCACTCATAAGAAGAAAAACAACCCACAACATAAAATCACTTACAATTTGAATTACTTGGTTCGAATAGCAGCGTTTCAGCCAATGAAAACTTGGTCTCACTGAACTTGGCCACTGAGCAGAAAGTTTCTAAACGAGGAAATTTAAACTCACAACATTTAAATCCATCAATGCAGATCTCTAGTCCTAGGTCATGAGAGGGATCAATATGATAAATAGAAGTTTGCACCTACAAAAGAAAATATGTACCCTTTAGACTGCTGCACAACCAGAATGAACAGGTACATAACTACCTATTCTGAAGCATATATATATATATATATATAGACTCACACACACACATAAAACTTGGAAACAACCATCACCAACCTCTGAAATTTTCACAGTATGATCTACCCCACCACTCTCACTATTCAACAAAATTTCCTTAGGAAGAAAGTTGTTAATTACTAATGGAGCACTAAGGATCAAGTGATGGATATAGTGCTCCTTTGCATCATCAACAGAGAGATTATTTTTCAGCCAGCCAGACGAAGTCAAGCTGATACTCTTGACTGATAGACAGCACCGAAATGGATGACTATTTGGATGAGATGGATAGCAGATGAAAGATTTAAAATTTCCTACTTTGCTATTTACTGGGAGAAGATTTGAGAGTTTATGAGCTTCACTCCACAAATAGGAGTTCCCCATTGGCCGCCACCTTACACAACCAGCTTCAGCCAAATGTAGTGGAAGTGGAAACTGTTGCCCAGGGTGTATCGGATCAAATATCTGAAGAAATAAAAGTATACATTACAAAAATAATAATGCACTATAGACTGGAATTTTAAAGTATTAGAAGAGACCATGTACCGTTGGTGACACACCAAATGGAATATCAAACCGCAGCTCAAGCGGTGTAGAAGTTGCATTTAGAAGAACAACCTGTATGTCAAAAAGTTGGCTTATAATAAAACAATGCATGAGGTAAATGAGAACACCAGCATAAAGGATAAAGTCATTTTATACTCACAGTGGAGTATATTCGTATCAACTTGCTATAGCGTAACGCAGAAACATCTAAAACAACAGGAACAACAAAAGTCGGGGCAGGATTCATTCTATTATCATCACCATTTTCATTATGTGACTTGGAGAAATTAGCATCAAAGCATGTCAATCCGACTAAATCCATTGAAATTGGATCAGACGGCATAGATGTTCCTTCAAGCTGTACCGTAATATAACGATGAGCTACGCCGCTTGACCTTTGCTCATTTAGACTATCAGAAGAATGATAAGGTCGGTAACGGGAGAGTTGTTGTTCAGCATTTTCATCCATGTATATTGTGCTTGCAGAACCTGGTTGTACATATTTTGCATGATTCACATCTGAGTCATGGATATCATTAGGATTGATATGCCCAAAATATACATGATATAGAAGTGGTACAGAAGTTAGGTTTTGTATAACATAAGGAGCAGCACATTTTCTTGCACAAATGTATTCAGCGCACGGTGGATGTAAAAGTTTGTTTTCTTCGTGATCTTTCAATCCCATCAGACCGAAGGCATCATCCAGCATCTCAGCAGTGCGTGAAACACACTGAAAGAAACGAGCCACATAAGTACAGTATAATTAGCCGGTGTGCAGAAAAAACTAAGGTTAAGACCGACAAATACTGGTATATAAAAAACAACCAAGAGAAATTCTGGTTTATTGAAGAAGACCGGGAGAAATTTTTGAATCTATGCATGAAAAAGATGATACGTAGAATATGCAACTAAACATAAGGCAGGACAGGTGGCTGGGAGATGAGAGTTTGAACCCACCCCACTCTTGCATAACTAACAATATTGAATTCGTCCAATTTTTTAAAAAAAAAAAAGAAAAAAATAAGAGGTAAACTCATAAGGTAGCTCAAAATGGGATCTCAAAAGCCCCCCTCACACCAATAGTTTAGCCAGAGTTAAGTCTTAATAGTTCCACCAACTAATAGAGTTAGTTAGTCTGGTATGATAGCAACAAATAGCATCTGAATATGAAATTCCTCCTCCTCACCCACCACCACGATTCACCATGTATACTTCCTAAAATTCAACTTACGCTACTCTCTAAAGCTGATCGAAACAAAAAGCAGGTCAATGAAGCTTTTGGATACTTGAAGTCAATTTAATCAAATGCTTATAACCATTTAGATCATATGATTCGTTTTCGTATCATTTTTATTACCATGGCTTTTTTCAGAATCTGTTTATTTATTTGGGATTAGGAGTCTTGTATCCCTGTTCAGAATCATGTCAATTAAGCTTTTGGAACCTCACTAAGATATTAGGTTTTTATATTGGGACAAACTCATACTTACAAAAGCCAAATTTTAAGGTGAGGTTTATAAACTCTGTTAATTATTGCTTTTGGACTGCATTACGTGGCTGTTTTATCTTTATTTTCTATTGTTTCATTTTTTTATTTTAGTCAATAAGGGGTTTCTACATTTTAGGAGAGAAAGTAGTTTTTGTTATCCCACATTCCTAATTTTATGGTGCTGTGATGTGATGTGGTTGTGTTCTGTTTTGATTTTCAAAACACTAGTTAGTGTATTGCTGCAGTCAATAATAAACTGAACTTCCCTAGTTAGTGTTTTCAATTTTATTCTGCCATAAACCAACAAATCTCTTCATACTTATTTTTTACAATGTAAACAACCCAAATCTATAGGCTCTGATAACATCTTAAAATTTACATTGGACCTAACTAAACCCTACAAACTGGTTTTGTTTAATTGAGGGATGCTACACTGTATAAACTGTTGAAGAATACATGAATATTTATTTTCCTTTTTTTACTATTTCTAAGTACTTCTAGATAATTGTAACCTCTCTATTTAAACCAACCATGAGCTGAGGAATACATTGGAACATCATTCATTCTGTCAAATAACCGATTATCCGAAAAGCTTAAGCTGTTAGGATAGAGCTACATCAATGGTTCTATATTATTTCTAACACGCCCCCTCACGCAAGAGCCCACTTGGGCTTGAAGCATGGATAATGCATTGGCCCACCTACCATATGCTTAAATTCCACTTTTAATTAGAAAGTGAGGGGAGCGGGATCGAACTCTAGACCACTTAGTCCTAGAGGCTCTAATACCATGTCAAATAACCGATTATCCCAAAAGCTTAAGCTGTTAGGATAGAGCTACATCAATGGTTCTATATTATTTCTAACACATTCTATTTTTTCTACAGGGCATCAGGTCCCCCGGTTTTGGTGATCTGAAAGCAAAAATTATATACCTCTACTAAGGAGTCTGTAATATTAATGTTCAGCTGAGTTGTTGATTCGAGACTGATACCAGTTGAAAGGGACCTGCTCGGAAGAATACTGATTTCTTGATCCCTGACCAAAGTGAATAGAAACTGCCAAGGCTCAATGAACGGCTCCCATGACACCTTCAGTTTTGAATTATACAAACACATAAGTAACAGTTAACTGTTAATGCAAAGAGAATAAAAGTTAAAACAACAATAATGGTTGTAACACGGGTAAAAATAATGGTAATCTCAATGCACCTTTGCAATGTTTTTGTAGTTTACTTGAAGATCACCCGTGAAAGAACAATCCAGGTGCTTTCCACTTGCAGATACATGGAAGAGGATGCTTCTCACAAGAATTTCTAGCTGTGGCCCATTATAGCCCCACTACAAGACATGGAACAAGGTTTACAACGTGAAACAAGAAAGAAAGAAAAAATGTGAGAATCAAAATACTTCTCTTCTTTGGTATTGCAATGCATTGGTCATAACGTAATCCTCCAAATAACTCATCCTAGGATTAATTTTCATATAATTAGTTATTATTATGATTTGTTTACTATTTTCCCTACTTATTTAGGATTAGAAGCTTTCTATCCCTATAAATAAAGGTAAGTGTTTAGTCTTGTATATCAAGATGCTGCCAATTATATAATATTACACTATAACTATATCATTATTTTATTTAAAATCCATAACTTCAAAATGGTACCAAAGCAGTAGCGTTCTCCATGGTGTATCGTCACTATTCTACATTCTGAGTTCTTGAAATTTTGGGTAAAAGTGGTATATTTGTGCTTAGAATCCTTTTGTTGAACCCTCTTTCTTTTTCTCTATTTCAAACATTTTCTTTATTTTAGGGCTTCAATAGAAATTACATGTTGATCCACTTCTTTCGCAGTGTTGTATGTAACCTTCTGCCACTAGAAAAATCTTTAGCACAATTGACCGGCAATGTTTCAGACTGGCAACCTCTGCAGAAGGTGTGACTCCAAAAGGTCAGTCAAACCCATGAACATGGTCAAGAGTCTTCTCGCCCGCCACCGGCAAGAAGTATATTTAGCGAATGCAGCTCTAGCACCACTCTTTGAATCTCTGTTTGTGGTGTAGCTGGTGTGGTTCTACTCATCAACGCTTAGTTCATTCTAGGGGTCATTTCAATGATTTGATCACTCGATCAGTACTGTGTGTCCACCCGCCTCCTGGCCATCAATTTACTGTTTGAGTTACAATTTACGAGTTCTCTGTTTTCGGTGTTTCTACTGCTTCTCAAATTTTTGACACCTCCGTTTGCTGCCTTACATGCGCCTTTAGGGCAACTGTTGTTTGGCTATATCACAATTATTTCATGACCCCAATCTATAGTTGCAATTAGGTTCACGATAGTGACGCCATCAATGTCAATGTTACACCTTCAATTGGGGCTTCAGCTAGCGCTAGCCAAATGAAGTTTTATTATTATTTGAGGATTTCACAGCTTTGGTTAGGATTCAGTCCAACATCATTTATTGTTTGTATTGAATATATGAATTTTGTGTGTCTAACCAGATCACACACACTATGTATTTATAATGTAGATACAATAAATACAGTTAGTCCTAGGAAGTTGTAGTGACTTAGGACTATTAACCACTAGTCTAGGAAGATGTAAAGTACATAGAATATCAACAGATTTCTTGATTCTAACACTCCTCCTCAAGCTGGAGCATACATGTCGTATGCACCAAGCTTGTTACAAATAGATTCAACCCGAGGTCCTCTAAGGGACTTGGTGAATATGTCAGCTAATTGATCGTTTGAACCAACAAAATCAGTTACAATTTCTCCTGAAAGAATTTTATCTCGTACAAAGTCACAATCGATCTCGATATGTTTAGCTCTTTCATGAAAAACCGGGTTGGAGGCAATATGTAGTGCAGCTTGGTTGTCACAAATTAATTTCATTGTTTTAACATCTCCTAATTTGAGTTGTTGGAGTAATTGTCTTAGCCATGTAAGTTCACAAGCGGTTGCGGCCATAGCACGATATTCTGCTTCTGCACTCGACCTTGCAACTATGTTTTGCTTCTTGCTCCTCCATGAGATCAAATTTCCTCCAATGAGGACACAATACCCTGAAGTGGATCTTCTATCTGCTGGTGAACCTGCCCAATCCGCATCAGAATAACCCACAACTAACACCCAAGTTGTGGGTTATTCTGATGCGGATTGGGCAGGTTCACCAGCAGATAGAAGATCCACTTCAGGGTATTGTGTCCTCATTGGAGGAAATTTGATCTCATGGAGGAGCAAGAAGCAAAACATAGTTGCAAGGTCGAGTGCAGAAGCAGAATATCGTGCTATGGCCGCAACCGCTTGTGAACTTACATGCTTGTCTATGTCGATGACATCATCATCACCGATAATGATGAGGCTGGCATCCAACGGTTAGCCTTCAGATAGCGTTAGAGTGCAGGCCTATTTGGTTTGGCTTATTCATTGTTTTGAATTTGTAACATCTGGTTTAGCCTTCAACTGGCTGTTTTTTTCTGTTTCCCATTGGTTTATCCAAAATATCTTTATGGGTCTAATTATGTCATGTGTGATATTTTCTCTTTCAAATGGTATATTTGTAACAAAATAATCTTAAAGCATAGTAAAGTTTAGCTTGAGGAGTGTAATAAAGATATAGAAAATATATTTTTTAATAACTTCAGATTATGTTGGAGTATCTTATTTATCTCCTATGACCAGTTTATACTCTAAGTATCTTAGATTATCTCCTACAATTAGTTTGCGTATTACTTACCCGTTATTATGATTTGTTTCTTAGTTTCTGTTGATATTTAATATTATTGTAAATATATTCTAGAGTATTCTTAGCATAGCATATTCCATAGCATATATTCCTTTGTAATTAATGCTCTTAATATTATATAATGGAATGTCCGTGATGCTCTATGACACACGGTTTTCGCCATATGCCTCTTGTATTTTCTTGTTTCTTCCCTTTCAACATGGTATCTAGAGCCTAGAAAGAGGCAACCCTACACCGTGCTTACCCAGTGGACCCACTGTCCTCCGGTGATATTTTTTTCCGGCAACCCGTGAGTTAACTCCGGTTTGTCCATTATTCGCTTCCGTAACTCATTCCGACGTTTTTCCGGTCACTTTTCATCACCTCCCAGCACTGCCGCCACCGCTGCCACTTATTCCGGCGACTTTTCCGGCAAATAACCACACCATCAGAACCGACTTGCCCGATCCGGCCCGTCCCCGAAACCGCGTCGCCAAAAGCCAATACACGCGCTCTCACGCGCCACCACTCTCTCTTGCGAGTTTCACCTCGCACCGTAGCTTCAGCCACGCGTGGAGGCGCGTCCCGCCGCCGTTCAGGTCGCTGTTTGCTTTGCCGGACTCGCCTCTCTATGCCGGTTCCATATCCGTTGTTATTTTTCAGTTTCGATCAACAGAATTACGTGTTCTTTCACAAACAGTCCATATTTACACCGGATTACGAGTTGTTTATCTCTCCTGTGTTACCCATGGCTGCTATTGGTACTTCTGATGTTCCCAAACGTACTTTTACTAAATATGTTGCTTCGGTTGGTACTTCTCCCCAAGGCTTGTCGGCAACCTATGAAGATTTCCTCAGGTGGTGTCAGAGTAATCAGAACTCTGTTTCTACTACTTCGGTTGCACATACTGGTAACTCATTTGTTTGCCTCTCTCAATCATCTTCTCTTGGCACTTGGGTTCTTGATTCTGGTGCGTTTGATCATGTTACCGATAATAAAAGTCTTTTTTCTTCTCTCTCTACATCTGGTTTCTTACCCAGTATAACTTCTGCAAATGGTTCACAAACTCAATCCCAAGGGATTGGTACTATCCAAATTCTACCTTCCCTCTCAGTTGATTTTGTTCTCTATGTACCTGGTTGTCCATTTAATTTACTTTCAATCAGTCGTTTAACTCGTTCTCATGATTGTATTGTTACTTTCACTAATGGTAATGTTACCCTGCAGGATCGGAATTCGGGACGGATGATTGGCGTTGGATGTGAGTCTCAAGGCCTTTACTACCTATCTTTGCCATCCAACACATGTTCCGCCATAGATTCCCCACTTACTATCCATGCTCAATTGGGTCATCCAGGTCTTTCCAAACTTAAAAAGTTGGTACCGAGTTTATCTAAGTTGTCTGATTTACATTGTGAGTCGTGTCAGTTAGGGAAACACACTCGTAGTCACTTTCCTGATCGAGTCAATAAACGGGCTTCGTCTCCTTTTGCTTTAGTACACTCTGATGTTTGGGGTCCATCACGTACTATCTCTACTTTTGAGTCAAAGTATTTTGTTACTTTTATTGATAATTTTTCTCGTTGTATGTGGATTTTTTTAATGAAAAATAAATCTGAGTTATTTTCTATCTTTGAGCAATTTTATCAAGAAATCAAAACTCAATTTGGTGTGTCTATCCGTACTTTAAGAAGTGAATATTTGTCACATCAATTTCAAAATTTTATTACTTTTAATGGTGTTCTTCACCAAACATCTTGTCCTCGTACACCTCAACAAAATGGGGTAGCCGAACGCAAAAATCGGCATTTCGTGGAAACCACACGGACCCTACTTCTTCATGGTAATGTTCCATTTCGATTTTGGGGGGATGCTGTCTTAACGGCATGTTATCTTATAAACCGCATGCCTTCTTCTGTCCTTGATGACAATATTCCTCATTCAGTCCTTTTTCCCCATTCCCCTCTTCACCCGCTGCCTCCTCGTGTCTTCAGGTTCACATGTTTTGTTCACAATCTCTCTCCTGGTCTCAATAAACTGCCAGCTCGATCACTAAAGTGTGTCTTTCTTGGTTATCATCGGTCACAAAAAGGTTATCGTTGCTATTCTCCAACATTAAAACGATACCTCGTATTGGCCGACGTTACCTTCTTTGAATATGTTCCATACTTTAAGCCCAATATTAAAACTCCTGAACCCCTTCAAGATATTAATCTTGAACCCATTCAGGAAGTTACTATTATTCCTTTTGAGCCTTGTCAATCTGTCCCACCAGATACCCCTCCGGTTGAACCTCCAACTTCACGACCACTCCAAACACCTGTTCCAGAAGCCATTGAAGACTCTCCGCCAACACCATCTCCATCATCGGATCCGGTTCTGCAATCTGAGCCTAATCTTCCCCCTGTAATTCGTAAAGGTACTCGTTCAACACGTAATCCATCTCCTCACTACATTGATTTGTGTTACAGTCGTGTTTCACCTTTACATTACATTTGCTTGTCATCTTTGTCGTCTGTTTCTATTCCTAAATCTCCAGGTGAAACATTATCCCACCCTGAGTGATCTTACAAGCCGGTTTTGTGAGGATGAGTTAGGCCCAATACTCAATTCTAAGATGGTATCATAGCTTATCCATGATTCACTGGGTCACTTCGTCGGGGCTCCTGCAATCAGGTTTCTGATCGGGCCCTCCACCATTTATATCCGCGCAACAAGCCCAACAGTGCTGAGCGCGAGGGGGTGTGTTAAATAATTCTCACATCGATTGCGAGATGACCTAAATATATGTTTATAAGTGAGGCAATCCTCACCTTACAAGCCAGTTTTGTGAGGCCCGACACTCAATTCTAAGATGGTATCAGAGCCTCCTCCACGATCCGATGGGCCACTTCGGCAGGCTGCCTGCAATCAGGTTTCTGATCGGGCCCTCCACCATTTATATCCGCGCAACAAGCCCAACAGTGTTGAGCGCGAGGGGGTGTGTTAAATCAGTCTCACATCGCTTGCGAGATGGCCTGAACAAGTGTTTATAAACTAGAGGCAATCCTCATCTTACAAGCTGGTTTTGTGAGGATGAGTTAAACCCAAAACTCAATTCTAAGAGAGGCAAGCAACGATTGACGAGATGTGTGCTCTCCAAAGCAGTGGTACTTGGGAACTGGTTCCTCTACCCTCTGGGAAGTCTATGGTAGGTTGTCGTTGGCTTTATACAGTGAAGGTTGGTCTGGATGGTAAGATTGATCGATTTAAGGCTCGCTTGGTGGCCAAGGGCTATACTCAGATTTTTGGGCTGGATTATAGTGATACATTTTCACCTGTAGCCAAGATGACATCTATTCGACTTCTTCTCTCCATTGCAGCCATTCAGCATTGCCCTCTCCATCAACTTGACATTAAAAATGCATTTTTACATGGTGATCTTGAGGAGGAAGTGTATATGGAGCAACCACCTGGGTTTGTTGCTCAGGGGGAGTCATCTAATATGGTTTGTAGGTTACGCAGGTCTCTTTATCGTCTTAAACAGTCTCCTCGAGCTTGGTTTGGCAGATTCAGTACAGTAGTCCAAAAATTTGGCATGATACGTAGTGAAGCTGACCATTCTGTTTTTTATCGTCACTCTGTCCAAGGGTGCATTTATCTTATTGTTTATGTAGACGATATTGTCATAACTAGTAGTGATCAACAGGGAATACTTCAGTTAAAACAATATCTCTCAAATCAGTTTCAGATTAAAGATCTTGGCAAACTCCGTTATTTTTTGGGAATTGAGGTAGCTCAGTCTAAGGATGGTATTGTAATTTCACAAAGAAAATATGCTATGGATATTCTTGAAGAAACGGGTTTATTGAATGCAAAGCCTGTTGATACTCCTACGGATCCAAATGTCAAGCCTCTATCAGATTCAGGGAGATATAGGAGATTGGTAGGAAAATTGAATTATCTCACAGTCACTCGTCCAGACATGTCATTTGCAGTTAGTGTGGTAAGTCAATTCTTAAATTCTCCTTGCCAAGAACACATGGATGCTGTAATCCGGATTCTGAAATACATCAAAGGTGCTCCAGGAAAAGGGCTCATTTATGAAGATAGAAGTCATACTCAGATAGTTGGTTACTCAGATGCTGATTGGGCAGGCTTGCCCATTGATAGACGATCCACTTCTGGGTATTGTGTACTTGTTGGAGGAAACTTGATATCTTGGAAGAGTAAGAAACAAAATGTAGTAGCAAGATCAAGTGTTGAGGCAGAATATAGAGCTATGGCACTAGTGACATGTGAGTTGATTCGGTTGAAGCAGTTACTCAAAGAACTTCAATTTGAAAAGGCTAGACCAATGACTCTCATCTGTGATAATCAGGCTGCACTGCACATTGCCTCAAACCCAGTTTTTCATGAGAGGACCAAACATATTGAGATAGACTGCCATTTTGTCAGAGAAAAGATCAAATCAGGCGATATTGTCACAAGTTTTGTTAATTCTAATGATCAATTGGCATATGTCTTTACAAAATCACTGTGAGGTCCTAGAATCAACTACATATGTGACAAGCTTGGTGCATTTGACTTATATGCTCCAGCCTGAGGGGGAGTGTTGATATTTAAAATTATTGTAAATATATTCTAGAGTATTCTTAGCATAGCATATTCCATAGCATATAATCCTTTGTAATTAATGCTCTTAATATTATATAATGGAATGCCCGTGATGCTCTATGACACACGGTTTTCGCCATATGCCTCTTGTATTTTCTTATTACTTCCCTTTCAACAGTTTCCATATGATTAAGAGTCTTATATCTGGATATATAGCAGTTAAGTGTTTAGCATTTTATATCAAGTTTATTACACCATAAAACTCTATAATCATGTCTCTTCTTATTTTATCTAAAACTCATAACTTCAATACTAACCAACTATTCCAACTTATTAATACAAGTTAAACATGTCTTAAACTAATGAGAGTAAATATCTAAGGTTTCCTTGAGCCCAATCTAAACTGTGTCAGGACCCGCTGTTCTAACTTCTAATGGTATATTTAATTACATATAAGAAAAAAAAGAGACTGATAAACCTGAAGAAAAAAATAGAAGCAAATTATAATGAAAGAGAAAATGAGACGGAAAAAGAAAGATGAAGTCAAATAAGTTGAATATCAAAATATTAACAGCGTACCTTTCCATCTGTTAGCAGAACAGAAACCTTCCTTATTTGGAATTTGAAAGAAATGCTTCCAGTTGAATATTGAGAAGATTCTGATTTGGGAACATCGAATTTTAAAGCACCCCATAAATAGAATACAGGATGTGAAAGCCATACATCTGAATGATCACATATAAGCTCCACTTTGACTGTTGTGTTGCCTGTATCACTTTTACTGACGACAGTGTCCACATGAACCTGTATTATATCAAGAAGCGGCAAAGAAGTATGACTTCCATTCACAACAAATATTATTACACTGCTCAACCTTTCCATATTTGACTTCAGTTGGATATCCCTGCTTCCAATAACCAATTCAAAACCATTCACTTGGACAGAAACAGTAAGAAACTCTGCATCCTTTTCTTCAACAATATCAGAGGACACACTTAGAGTTGTCAGGCTTCGACTTTTAGCATGCTGAAGTTCCACATACGGTTCTTCGCTGGTCCAGATGGGGATGTTAAATGTAATACAAATGTTTTCCGACCTAATAACCAATAAAACAGTGTTCTCAGTCTCCTGAGTAGTAAAAGGTATTGAGGTACTTTCAGAATCAAGGAAACTAGAATCATCTTTTACTCCTGCTTCTTTTATATAAATACTAGTATCTACAGACAAATGTTCAGTTGCTGCATCCACAGGAGTTTTTTCCAAAGGTAAATACAGACGGTTGAGAAAACTAACAATCTCAGTCCACTCAGACAAATGAAGCCATATATCAAGAGACGGAAGACAAAGACTGAGCTCATCCATATCGTCAACAGACTTAGAGAAACAGATGGAAAGTACAAACATGGAAGAGGAAGTTGAGGTACATGTTGCCAAGACAGAATCATGTGAAGAGCAAATCACCAATCTAGAGAACCTCAAATCTAACAATACCAAAGAATCATCAACTAAGGATGCAGAACAAATAAACTGCAAATCAACCTTGCTTATGGGTTCCACAAAACCTTCGTGTCTATGACAGAAGCTTATCATCAATGATTGAGTGCAACACACAACTTCCGTGAGTATATTGGTTGATGGCGTCACAGTTGAAAAAGTTGCTGCAGTTGCCTTTAAACTTTTCTTGGAATGAAGAAATTGCAGAACATCAGTTTTGAAACAGTTGGATTGATCGCCAACTGAAGAAAATCCCTCAATAACATCCCATATAGCCATACATCCATCAAAAAAGTAGCTATCTGTTTATGAATGAAAATTTCATGAGTTCAATTACACAATCCAACAATATAAAAGTAAGTGATCAAGAAAAAGATTATCAAAATATGTAGAAGTCAAACCTTCAGCAATAATATGACAACTGCTGATGCATGTCATTAAACATATAGACGAAGAGCTTTTGCAATTAGATTCACTTCCACGAGGAATCCTCACCCAAACATCAGCATTTAAGGGTGCAATTAAAGAACTCGTTACGAATTCAGTATTCCCCTCATTTCTTGCTAAGCCAAGTAAATTATTCGTGTAGAAAAGGAATGATAAGTTCAAATCTCGACCAAATATATTTAGACAATTATTTCTTTGGGCGAGCTTATGAATAGAAACCAAACATTCCGATGGGATGTTCTTCAATACATCATCAAAATTAGAATTCTCAATGAAACAACCATAAAGTTGTGGCAATTCAACCTTCAGAAATTGATGTTCATTACTTTCCAGTGGTAAAAAAAGATCACAATCCAAGATTTCAAACTTGTATGTAACGTAAACTTCATTTTTTAGAACTATATCACCTTGCTCATGAAAGGAAAACTGATCACCACCACCCCAATCAGACAGTGAAAAATAACCAATGATGATGGAGAGATATTCAGAGGGCAACATGCAGTACACATGCTGAATGCCAAAGCATACTTCCAGATTGACAGTTGAAGATATGTTATGTGCCTTCCTGACCCTTAAATTTAAAATAGGGGATAAATTTGAAGTGGAAGGACCCCATAGATAATCCTGAAATTTGTTAGGCCCCCAAGATGATGAAAGAACCAATCCCTCAGAAGAAGTTAATATGTCCATACTGTCTTCACAAAATAATACGGAAGATTTGCATGTAGGCACCATGATTGATCCAATTATGCATGATGAGTCGTGAAAATCTGCTCTTATTCCATACAGCTGCAACTCAATCGAAAAATTATTGGAGATTCTCGAAATCCCAGATTCAAGAAAGTTTCTGAAATTTGACTTGCATTTTGAGGAAGAAACGCGGAAATATTTCGGACTAATTATTTTTCTATCCCTCAGATTAAAATATTGTCTCCACTCGGGAATGGGGTATATGAGTGAACTCTCTAGATTACCAAGAGGACCAGAATTGTAAATTGTAACAAATGGAAAGCAGTCAACTGGAATGCATGCAGAATCAGCGGAACCAACTTCAAAATAATTTGAGAATCCAAACTTTTGAAACTCAAAGCTTGAGGAATGTTTTGGGATAGCAATAGTATTACTTGCGGAGGATTTCTCAGAACTGGTACTATATGCAGACAACCTACGAAAGAACCCAACAAGGAGTCCAACAATATGTGGGTAGCAGTGGATATCAGCATTACTCAGATAGATAAAACACTTGTGACAAACTAAATCAGTTCTGGGAGATTCATAATGCATTGCAAAACATGCATCAGCCAACACAGCTGCATCAGAACATTGATCAAATTCAATACTTGGTCCAGAAACAGAATGGTCTGGGTCTGAAGCACTAGATGATAAATTCCCAGATAAAAGCATAAAACAGCCGTCTTTTTCTTTAACTTCATAAGCACGGATCATCAAAGACTTCGTGCTGATAAAAAACTCCTGAAATTCTGCAGACACAAACCTACAAAAAGTAACCAAAAATAATTCAAAAAATTTAGACATTACAAAAATATAAAATAATATCTAATGATATCTTGGGTTAGGCCTAGCTCAACCCTACAAACTGGTTGGAAAGGTGAGGGATGCCTCCCCCACTTATATAATTACATTTTCTGGTCATCTCATCAAGAGCATGCTGAGTGGTTTGATAGTGGGTGGCCTGCCTCTGATAACATCTTAAGTTAGTTTTAATATTGGGTTTAAATCATCCTTACGAAATCGGTTTGCCATGTGGGGGTTTGCCATGGAACTTAATAAAGCTTTCATCAGCCATGTATTTCTATGCAAAAATAAACACTTCGATGACATCTACTAGAACAGTCATAAAAAACATTACACAGCAAACAAACTGCAAGTTTATATAATTACAACGTAAAAGGTACGGAGGATATGAAGGGTGACTCTTCAATATGCATATTTTCCATCATAGTGACAGAAGAGGGACACTTATGAACATACCGTACATCAATTTCTTGCAAAGAAACCATGAGCACTGAGCTGTTATCTCCTCTATTTTCAAGGTCAACTTCTAGATCAACTGAGCCTAGTCTTGAAATAACGGTTACACCAAATGTAGAATATGATGACGCATCCGAAACAATATTAGGGGGATAAACACAGTTCAAGGTTTCAGATTCATCCCTTAAAAGAAGTGTGTCCAGATGAGTGCTCAATTCAATGAATGCGCCATATATTGAAGGGGAGAAGTGTACTTTCAGTGATTCTATGCGCACATAAACCTGGAATCAAGAAGAATTGGGAATCAAAAGAGAGAAGAAAGAAAAGAAAAATACCCTGTGTAGGAGATGTGGGTGTGTGTTCACAATCATATGTGTTGCTTCGCTATAAATATGGTTGTGATATATCAAATAAAATACAATGATAAAACCTCACTCATTTTCATAATTCGTTTAGCATCTACAAACTAACAGAAAGGACGCCTCAACTAGTGTTCCAAGTTCATAATACTTGCAATCTGTGGAGTAAAAATTACAAAGCTATCGAACTATATATTTAGCTTGTTTAATCTTTGATGACCAGGCCAGCAGTGAAAAATGGGGACTGATTCAAAAAGAGGTTGTTGAAGTAGGAAATGACAGAATATATAAATCCAATTTCAATATAACAAATGAGAAAACGAGTGAGTTGAAGAAGTTTCAAGGGACGTCTCAATACAATCAGATAGAGTTAACAATATAATGAAAGGGTCGAAGAGAAGCTTGACTAATATTGACAGCCTGGGCATCAGAAACATTAATTTGTTAAGCTCTGAATCGAACTTGAAATTAAAAAATCACAAAATTTTAGGGATTGAAAGATCACAGCTACGAATCTACTCATAGGAAACAAAAACATATCAATGCAATAAAGAAAGAATAAATAAAATCAATGACATCTAATCTGCTAATCACCTCTAACTGCTTCAAAATCGATTCATCAGGGATGAGACAGAAAGCCATGAAAAATGAAGCACAAAACTTCTCGAGAACAGAAATCTTTTGTGACTGATCGGAATTAACAATGGTGATCTGCAATAACAAAATATCAGGATGGATTACAAACATACAAACTAGACAAAGTTATATGGACTAAGAACCGGACCTTAAAATCATTGAGTTGAACATCAAAGTAATTATATAGATCTTGAAGCCGGACGCCTAAATTATCCTTAGATGTGGATATTGTATTCGAAAAGTTTTTTAGGAAGTAAGGCTGATCTCCAACTTCTGAAAGGAAAGAGTCGGGACCAGTTTTAGACTTAAAGCACAATGACCTTGACTTAATTACCTGCGAGGAAAAATACATTTATTAGAAGAAGTAAAAGCAAAAAAATACAATTGCCATTTAAGAAACGGATAGACTAACCATCTAACCGCCTAAAACAACCACAAGGGCACAGAAAAAGTAGCTCGCAGACATCATCCTAACATAACAGGTTTAAGAAACTCCAATAAAATGCACTAAATGACTTCTTGAACAGTGTAACTCGTTTTTTTTAAATAAAAAAATAAATAAAATTACACCACATAAATAAAAGTGCCCCTGAGCCAAATAAAACACCCAATACCACCCAAAGGTTGCACCAAATTCAAGTAACTGTTCAAAGGCAACACTTCATTTCCCAAATATTTAATATATATTGAGGTTGAATATATAGGGAATTACCATGTTGCTCCACTCTGATGCTGTATTTGTCCAAGGAAAAATAAAAGAAATGTCAAAAACAGAAACATCCCACATTACTCTTTCATGATTCACACCAACATATCTGCAAAACAATACATTAGTTACCACTATTATTCAAGAAATGATATGACATAATATATGTCTTTAGTTAATCTTAAAGAATAGCTTACTCTGCTTTGGATAAGAGTCGAGTACTGTCATTTTCAATTCCGTTCAATGACAACAGCACCTGCAGATATAACGGCTTGCACAATTAGATAATATTTAAAATATCTCCACTCATCTCTTCAAATTAAATCCTACATTTTTGTTATAAATGCAGGGAGCCGGGAAAAACAATGGTGTGTACCCTCTCGTTATAAGATTTGACAGATGTAACAAAACCATAAAACTCCAACAGATTCAATAAAATGTCCGCATCAAATGTCACTTGAAGTTGTTGAAGCATTCCCTGTAGCATAAGATTGGGGAAAAAATGTAACAAACTACAAAGGTCAACAAAATATTTCAGCTTTAAGCTTGCATACCTACACAAGCATATCAATGCTAGCCACTCACAATGCACATCAACTTGGTATCACATTGAAACACAATGATGGTACCTTAACAGACGTGCCCGTATCTCGGTTAGAGGAAAAATTTACTTGAAGGTGGCATGAATGATCAACAAAATCCAGTACAATATTTTCAACACTGGGCTGCAGATAAAGTAATATCACCATTAGTATCGATAGCTATCAAATATTGGAATTAAAAAACTGCCAGTCATAAATTACCATTTAACATGCATTTATCAAAGCAAATATTACACAATTTCAGTAACATCTTTGTCCCACTCTACTACAATGTGTAACCCTACTCTTCATCCCAATTTGAAATCAATTCTAGCGTAGACCTCAATCTTTTCTTTTTCTGCTGGGTCAGTACAGTATCTACATTTAATTTCATTCATTGAATTTGAATTGATAAATTAGTTTAAAACTTTAATACAATTTCTTAATAGCGAAGAAAATACCGTTTGAATTTGAATTTTTTAAAATAAAATCAACATTAAATCACATAATAACAAACAAAATATTAAAAAAAACATTTTTTAAATATATAAATAAAAAAATTCAAATTCAAGTTGGTTATTCGTGAAGGAATACTATGCCCAAAAGCTTTAAGACTAACACGCTATGGTAGTAAACGTTGTGCAGCAGTAATATAACAAAAGCAAATAGTAACTGGACAAAAGGTGAGAAGGTTACAGGGGTTAACGAAATAGACGGCAAAATCAAGAAAAGCATTCAGCAGGAAGTTGAACAAGACTATATGATGAAAAAGATGACAAAATAAAGTTGGTTTTGTCTAATTAATTCAATGCTAAAGAAAATACAAGATACGAACCCGTCTAATTTGTAAAAAGACTTCCCTGCTGTTTGGCTCAACAATTTTCCCAGTCTTGAATTTGGAGATAATAATTCCATGTCCTTTGTAGAACTTAGACTCAACAACTCCACCTTCAAAAATTATTTCTGCAATTGCTTTACAATGCTTCCTACAAGATGAAGATTAAAAAAATCACATTTATTTGACTAGTAGAGAATACTCAATACAATCATTTTAATGCATTTTAAACCTACAATCGTTATAATGATCAAGCATTAACACTTAACACATGCAAGAAATATAACCTCCTTTTATTAAAAAATGATAACACTTATTGCCATCTTAGCTAGCAAAGAATATAACCTCCTTTTATTAAAAAATGATAAAATATCTAATTACTACCTCTGTCCGGCAATATTCATCATTCTAGCCAAAAAAAACTGTCTCAATTTATCGGTTGTTTCATAATACCAATGAAGTATTACTGTTGTTTTTCTATTATACCCTTAGTATTTATTACTCTCTCTCTTTTCAATTCTTTTAATTTCTCTTTCCCATGCCATTAACGAAGGGTAATTTTGTCATTTTCCATACAAAATTAACTATGGTTCATGATTTGTGGGCAATTGCAGAGTGACATATATATTTTAGGACAGCGGGAGCAATTATAGTAGAAACACTTAATTACAATTTTGATCCCCTATTGTCACCCGCTCGCAGAATTGGTCCCCCATTTTAAAATCACTCAATTTGGTCCCCTCTCTCAGATTTTTTACTTGAAAATGATGTGACATATTTTAAATGATGTGGCATACGCATAATGATGTAGAATCATCCAGTTGAATTAATTATTTACATTTCATTAATGAAATTGCAAAAATGAAAATTTCCTGAAGTTTAACCAAGTTTTAATGGGGTTTACAAGTAATTTATTGGGTGATGATCATTCCACGTCATCAGGTCCTATGATGCATCATTTAACATATGCTACAACACTATTTTTTAGTCCAAAAATGTATAAGAGGGACCAAAACTGATCAATTGTAAAATAAGGGGACCAAAACTGTAATTAAGCCTAATAGAAATCATTTACAATTAATGCTAATTAAACATAATTGATATGACAACTAACAAATTATTACATTTGATCTCTAATTGATTTTAACACTCCCCCTCAAGCAAAGCTTACCGTGCTTTAAGCTTGTTACAATAAAACATTTTCTCACAAAACTTAAAACTAAGTTCAACAACTGTTGGGCTAAGCTGGTGCGAGTCATAACCATAATAAGTCAAGTCACCATCGGGATGATCATTGACGAGACAAGATGAGAAGGCACCATTAATGGCACCATTAATGATTCATCTGTGGGAAAAGAGTCACCATCAGATTGATCGTTGGTGGGAAGAAAAGGCACCACTAATATAATCCATATGTGGGAAGAGTCACCACCAGAATGATAATCAGCGGGCAGAGAAGTCACCGCAAGAGAATTCATGAATGAGAAAATAAGGCATGTAAAACAACCAACAGAACAAAATAAACAAATGCTTTAGGACGAGAGAGAAAATAAGTCCAAAACAGAGAGAAGGGTCTGTCTAAACTGTAACCTAGGTATTTATGCACCCAAACTAAACACCAAGACAAGATCGAAAACCAATGGGCCGAAGGGACACCAAAGAGGATGATGCACATGGTGGCAACTGTCTGAAACGTGTTAGCCAGAATGCACGTGAGATAGCTGTCGACAGTGATCTCTTTGGGGGTAGGCAAGTTTTAAGGAAGCGGTCCTAGTGGTTTGGTTGGTTTCTAGAAAGGCCGTCAGAGTGGCTGAAAATTGAAAAAAAGAACCAAAATGAAAGGTGGTACTGCCGGCGGCAAATGCCGTCGCCGGCAGTGAAGCACAGAGACAGGTCACAGAATCAGAAACTGCGAAACCATGTAGAATTTGTATTTCTGTGTAATATTTGTGTGTCTACACAGAGCACACCTTGTTTATATTTATAATAGAAATTCTACAACTAATGCTAATTAAATATAAATGATATGACAACTAGCAAATCATAACATTTGATCTCTAATTGATTTTAACAATAACAAATCTCATGATTCAGATATCTCCAACTATATAATTCTCTCAAACTACTAAGTCTCTCACTTCTTAGATTATGTGACCAATCTCTCTCTACTTGTCTGCTTATCAGAACCTAATAATGTATAACAGACACTACCTACTTAAACGAGAATACTATAGAATATAAACTACACACTAACTATTATCAACAATTAGATTCCATAAAATGCCTGTAAACAGAAATCAGTGCATACTTGCTAAATAGAGATGCAGAAATATGATGAATCTCAATCTTTGATGCAAATATGCACAACTTATGCTTCGCAACAACATCAACACTGGATGAAACCAGAGGATGAAATTCAGTTCCTTCCGAAATATCCTGCGAGAAAATGAAAATTGTTAATTGAAAATTGTCACTTAATATTAAGCATAATATGGTTTTCAATGTCAAACAGAAGTTTGCAGAATACAACATATGGTATTTCAGACTTCTTTCATAGAACTAAACTTGATTAAAAATAACCACTAATCACATCAAACTAAACATAATTAAAAAAAGAATCAAAAGAGAAATTAAAACACAATTTCTATTTTATATATTCATAGAATTTCAGTTGAGTATGACTCAAGTCTTACAAAACCGGCTTTTAAGGTGAGGGCTACCCAAGCTTTATAAGCACTACAAAGGCCATATCTTTACACAATGTGGGACTAAATCTACCCCTTCACAGCCTACACAGTGAAAGTGTTGGGGGCTGCATTGCAAGCACCCCAAATGCTGCAATTAGGGGGTTTGGGACGGACCGCAATGAAAATGGAATTTCAAACACACCCCCTCACGCCCAGGTCCAATGAGCCTGAAATGTGAACGATGCGTGAAGCCCAACAATGGATCTAGGATAAGCTCTCTGGTATGATCTTTGAATTTAGATTGGGACTAACTCAACCCTTACAAAACCGGATCGTATGGTGAAGGCCGCCCAGGATTTATAAGCACTACTTGGGACATACCTCGAGGCAATGTGGGACTAAATCCACCACTTCACACACAAAACAATGAAGGTGTTAGAGGCTGCAATGAAAGCAACCCAAATGCCACAATTAGGTGGCTAGGGTTGCCTTCCAACATATATTGTTAGGCCCGGTATTGATGTTAGGCCCAGTATTGATGATAGGCCCATTATTAATGTGAACAAGGGAAAATAACCCAAAACAAGCACAAAAAATGCCAGGCCAACCCTCGAGATAATGTAGTAACTTAACAAATAAATGAAAACATGTACCTTAACATCATATGACACAACCCCAGAAAATTGACTGGAATCATCAGTACCACCAGCACCAAGCATGCCACGAGATAGCCAATTCAACCATCCTCGTGATTTGACATTGTTCTCATCATTTCCTGACTTTTCTGCAGATATATCAGTGTGACTCCTTCCATTGTTCGGAGTAGAATACCTGGAAAGATACTCCTGTAAGAACATAAAAGCAAGAGCTTTACAAACCAAACAACCAAATTATACACCTCAAAATGCATTCTTTCGGCATTAAATTACCAAATACATGATATAACCTCAAATATCCAAATACCGAGTATTCATTCATGACCTGTAGTAATCTTACCTGCATCTCAAATTCTGCTGCGGATCGATAATTCAAAATATCATCTAGATCCGATTCCTTCTCCATTCTCTCCAAATCTTGAAGAATGTCATCATCAACTGGCTAGAAAGCACAAATATAAACATCAACAGGACAGTATGGAAGTAACACCATTTCCAAATATGGTAGAGATAAATAAAGTGAATTGGAATTCTGATTTTGATTGATTATACAGATAGTATAATACCTAATTATAAACTGATATGCAATCTTATATCAGGACTTACAAATAAATAAAAACAAACATACAACTATTATGATCATCATAGAAGATAGAAAGAGAAAGAAAAGTGAAACTGCAGTTATTATTGAATTTTCTAAAAAACACTAAGTGTTTTCTTGGGAGGAATGGAAGGGAAGGGTCAAACTTACATCCTTGGCTCCCCTCCAATATTAGAAGGATTTATAGAGGAGAGAAGATGGGTATGTAAAATTTTAAATCCATGGCTAAGATATCCTTATGTGAAATGCAACATAAAAAAAATTATAACAGTATAAAGTGTGATATTACACGCAATGCACTCATGTATGTATCTTTATGTGAGTGGGAGTGAGTGCATTATGTAAATACAATAAAAGGTTGCCTGTTGTCAAACAATAACAGTATAATACAATATTAAGGGTTTGTCAAAAAAAAAAAAATACAATATTAAGGGAAGAAAAAATGAGATACAAGTACAAGTATAGAAACTACAGTGAAGCTGAAAATACACAACAATAAATTAAATTCACGTTTCAGTTATCCGAATCGCCATAGTTACAAAGATTTGATTAGACAAAACATAGATTGAAACATTATTTACATAATTTTCAACACAATAATCACCACATACTTTTTTGTCAATATACGAAAATGCTATAAAATACAGATCCAAATATGTGGGGCTTCAAGAAAGAAGAAAACGATAAACCACCTGCTCTTGTTGAAGAAAATCCAATTTAATCTTGTACAAGTTCATATATTTCCGACGGTAGCTCCTATAACAAGGAATCATAAAGAATTACCGACAAGGTAAATGAATATCAACAAAAGAACGCACAAGGACACAAGACACGACTAAAAATTTCAAATGAAAGGTAGCACATAACACACATAGCTTATAGTCAGATGTTGTCTTCAGCTATAGACTGTGTTTGATCATAGGTCTTACACTTTGTTCGGCATTAACTACTTCACAATTCAGTTTGCACGACATAATATTGACTTCAAAATATCATAAGCACAGATTCCAATTTGATCTTTATATAGTTTTAGGTCTGTACAAGTTTAAAGATTGATCTAGATAAGATTAATTGACCAAGTTACAGCCCCTCTCTATTGATTAGTTGGATAAAAGCAACTGTGACACCAGGGCTACTAACATCAAACTTTGACTTATTGGACAAGAATATGCAAACCACCACACCACCGAAGGTGATTTTGCAACGGCGCCAAGTCCCATCATCCGACCATCGCCAGCGTTGAGCCGCTGGCACCAGTCACAAAAAACTTGTGCACGTTACACGCTTAATTTGGTTGCTTTAGACCAAGGACTAACATCATCGCAATTTGGTTTGCGTAAATTTCATGAAAGTTGGCTGTTATATTTTCTCTTTCAAGGATATATTTGAAACAATAGCTTAAAGCTTTGTAAGCTTTTAGCTTGAGGGCAAATGTTAGAGTATAAGAAAATATCTTAAAATATCTTTGATTTTATGCTGGAGTATCTTAGTTTATCTTACGGGGTTAGATTCTAAATATCTTACTGTATTTATTAAGAATAGTTTCCATATTATTAGTTATTATAATGATTTGTTACCTGACTTCCTTATTTATTTATATCGGAAAAACTCGTCCCACATAGAATAGAGATAAGGCCTTATTAGAGTTTATAAAGAGTAGCAACTCTCACTTTAAAAGCCAGTTTTGTAAGAAATAAGAATGAGTTAGGCCTGATAATAAAAACTTAATATGGTATCAGAGCATCCCCAATTCAGGTCACCAAGCAAATTATATCCACGCGTGTATTGAAAAATCAAAAACCTAAGTCCCACATAGAAAATAGATAAGGCCTGCTTAGAGTTTATAAAGAGTGGCACCCCTCACTTAAAAAGCCGATGTTGTAAGAATGAGTTAGGCGACATATAAAAACGTAATAATTTAGGATTAGGAGTCTTTTATGCCTGCAAACAAGGGTTTGTGCCTTTGTATCAAGTTGGTATCAAATTAATTAGCAGTTTGCTATCAATAATAGTACACCATTCAAAGTATTTATAATTTCTCTTGTCCTGTTTTTATATAAAACCCATTACTTCAACAACCCCTTCAAAAGAAATCAGGCATACAATGAATGCTATAGGAAGAGTAAAAACACTTGCATCATAAACTACTTTACTGAGAAAAATCATCTTTACGTGAACTTACAATCGATCTCCAAAATATTTCCATGAAGTTTTCTTTAATTTCTTACGAACATCTGATAGTACTGCTTCTTGTGCATAGTGCCACCACGTTATTTGCCAACCTTCATATTTTCGTGGTAAAGGACAATGCCAGGGGCGAAAACGCCCATACCTAAATAATAAAATGATTAAAAAAATTGAAGTACACTTTTAACATCAATGCGTCAATTTCACTTAAAGAATACAATGGAAGGGACAAAAACAACAACACCTACATGATATAACAATTAACAACTATTTCAGAGATTACTGCTTTTTAATATTAAAGCAACAATATTTCGCTCGGGTGTAAGATCTGGGAATAACTCAACATAGAATAATATTTATCACGCAAATCCAAGAAAGACAATTTTCGTTTAACAATTGCAAAAAGAAACACATCATGGTTGGATAATCAAGGAATTGCAAAAAAAAAAAAAATAACCGATTTAATAGAATATTAACACAATCCTTGTGTTATATATATAACAAATGAGCCGGAAATCTTTTTTGCTTAAATGCGGCTAAACTACTAGAATGAATGGTGCAAGTCATCCATCATCACTAACACAGTATTCTAAACTTGGGTTTTTTTTTTATTATTTTTATTAAAAAAAAAACTTGGGTTATTTTTATCCACCTCATTACTTTCTCAGTCTGCTATTAACTATCTAGAACCTTCTTTTGGTAGTTTGTTCTTCAGTTTTCTATTGTCACATTGTCCCCATGAGCATACCTCAATTGGTAGGGATATTGCATTTTATATACAGGGCCGGGGTTCGAACCCGGGATCTGTCACTTATTCACCTCAAGAGGTGAATTTCTAGCCATTAGGCTACTTGACTAAAAAAAACTAACTGCTATGCATAGGAATAATTGTGAAAGAAATTTATCAGAATAGAATAACAATTCGTTAGAATTTTCTCTCCAATTTTTTTGGCATCTATCAATTCCATCGAACATGAAGATGGTATCGAGAACCAATATCCAGTGATGGCTTCAAAAATTGCCAACCAGCAATTATAAAATTGTCCATGCGGGGCTTTGACCTCTTACAGGACCTTTCTGAAATAAATAGTAGTTGTTGTTCGATTCAGCACAGAAGCTGATTACAGCTTTTCCCAAGCACCTGCAGACTTCCACTTCATTACAGTCTTAGATGGTTAACCACTGCTATTAACTATCTGGAACCTTCTTATGGTTATAAAAGTTTTACCTTTGAAGAGTTTTGTTGAATTGGTTATAAAAGATTTTTATATAAACTAAAATGCTGCAAATAAAGAATTTAAGTGAAGAGTCCAGTAAATGTCACTGCAAGTGTTGTTTCCTTCCTTGATCTTTCATTTTGTATGTTTCAATATTACTTTGTTTCCACAATGGCTACTAATTTATGCATTAAGCAAAATTAGTAACCAAAGACACATCTTTTATAGTACTAGTATAATAATAACAGGCTTCTGGAAATAAACTTACTTTTCTCTTAATCTGCAAGTGCAAACATAATCCCACACAAGAAACATTTGTTGTAGCTGAACCTCGTCTAAGGATATAACCTAATAAGCAGAGACGATATTAGAATGATACATAAGCGATGTAGGTAGGACAGCAGAAAAAAAAATACGGCAATACACTGCTTAAACTAGCAAATTCTAGAAGGAAAAAAAATTGAGTACCAACCAAACCACTTAGTTCAGCAGTAACAGAATATTGTGCAGCATTTTCATCGAGCTTTTGCGATCTGTTAACCTACGAGAGAAATTGAAGACGGAGTTAAGTGTGAAGTAAAGCTTTATGCTGAATTTAATAGTCACAGAAAAGAATACAACAGAAGGTTATGCCTAAAACCAATAACCCAACCTAGAGTATTTGAAAAGTGGGAAAGAAATAGGGCGAGTACAAAACACCTCTATTGAGCAATGAATGTAAAAATACAATAAATACAAAAAAGCAGTTACAGTATCTGATAGAAAAATTACTTCTGTGAGCTATCTTCTTTTACGGAGGAAAAAATTTATTAAAAATAAAAAAGAAAGAGAATCCGACATCCTCACAAGGAAATACTAAAAAGAAAACACCTAGAACCTATGACATTAAGTCATGTGAAAGGGCATGTTCTCTAACCACGTTTGACAATAAAAACACCATTAAAGAGACCATGAGCAGAAAATTGCAAACAAGATATTAAAAAAATAAAATCATTTACTCCAGAAAATGGAGTGAGTTACAGTTATAAAAAAAAAGATGAAATATTCCAATGGAAAATAAGGAACCCAATCAAAATATCCATACCGAAAGTATTAAGGTTACATCAAATGGTGCCAGTATGGAATCGTATTGTTCTCCTTCGGATCCTAAAGTACTTGTTGGGTAGGAGTTACCCATAGTGTTCATAATTACCAACTCCATTGTTGAACTATGAAACATACTTGAATAAATCTCCAGTCCTTTCACCTCCACAATTTTCTTTGCTTGGGCCACACTTGCCCTTCCATTTGATGAACTGAAAAATAAGGAAGATAAATAGCCAAATCTCAGTTGACATGTAAATTAACATCTCAAAATTCAACATATTATTTGACCGTTGAAGCAAATTCCAATCGATCACTTGGATTAATAATTTAATATTAAATTTTAGACTTACAATTGCATGCAAAATAAAGATAACACTTGAAATAATAAAATAAAAATTACAAATGGAACTTCGAAATTTGGTGGAAGAGAAATGGTAAACTACTAACATTGGCAAAATACATTTAGTTGAGAAACTGCATTCAAAATATTACAAGCAAAGCAGTCCAGGTAAAAATGCAATATTTTGAAACAATAGCTCAATATACAATGAGAGGGTGAAAATTAACCACCAACCAAAAACCTGTTTTTTCCTATAATGTAGCACTATAAGAGTCAAAAATCTTAAAAGATAATGATGCAAACTTTAAAAGGAAATGTTCCACAGAGATTATTACTAGTTACTAGTGAAATGAAAGAACGAGAGTATTACCCAACAAGATTTTGCTTCATGGTCAAGTTAGAAAACTTCAAACCAAAAGATATATGCCCCTAGAAAATTGAAGTAAAAATAAGTGAGTGTCGAACAAAGTTAAATCCTTCACTAGAAAATCTTCAAGATCTCTAGATTTTATTGCAAGAAACATAACCATATCTAGTACGAAGAAAAAAAAAGTATAAAACTAAAACAAACTCTAGGTAGTTTAAATCAATATTGTATATAGGATCGAGAAGTGAAATCAAGATCGTAAATCATGGAATTGTAGCAAGGGATCGTGAGATCATACCAATTCAGAAAATCAATACAAACACGAAACGAGTTTTCCACAGAATCAAAACGGGGAAATAAAATCATGACATGAATCATGAGAATCTACAAAATTCATAAAACTGCGTATTCATGTATGGATTCATATAAATGCATACAAAAATTCATAAAAAATAAAATTGAATTATATGAATTTTAAATTTTTAATATAATTGTCTTCTATATTATTTCATTTTCATAATTTTAGTCATTATTATATATTGAGTTTTTATTTGGGTAATATTATTTCCATTAATCAATTGTCTTCACATTTCCTTAAATCCTCGGACATCAACCTTTTTTCAAAGCTTGTTTTGAATTCCACTGAAGATGCTTCTCTAGTCTTGATATCCCATTACAGGGGCTAAAACATATTATGTTATAGGCAAAGACACTATTATTTTTCTTTTAATCACAAGCAGCTTTTTGTAAATTGTAATCATTATGGCTATATATTAATGTGTAATGAATCGAATAATTGATGCCTCTTTCTTAGTTTTATGCATCTATATAAATTTGCTAACATATTAAGGTTGTATCATATCCTATTTTTCATACCCCAAAATCCTTGTGGTATCGTACCCACTACATATCTTTTTTTTCGATAAATTAAGAGCATCCGAGCATCAGAAAGTGAGTAAACATCCCAACTATGTTGGCACCCCTAAACACTTCCATCCTATACTCCATAGATAAACGACATATTTGGAATGAATAGCTTATGAGTATAACCATGATTATGACTACCATAGATAAACGTACCAGGTCATTTTGCACATCACTGTACAAAACATGAAAATTCCGTATGTCTATTTGAATGCTGTCAAGAATCTGAAAAAAAAAGGAAAGTATAAGTGATTATTCGTAGAAAAGTAAATTCAGAATGAAACAAGAGACGTATAAAGAAAGGACGATAGAATATTGTATACTCGACAATAGTTTAGTCCTTGACACTAATGACAAACTACATTGGATTGAAATGAAAAAGTAGCCTCCACAGAAACGACAATAGCATCTGTCTAAAATAATCATGGCATATTACCTTTGCAGTGACATGAGAAATAAAAGATTGCCCAGTAAGACCACCTGCAGAAAGTAAAGCTATTAATAAAACCAACTCTAAACAAATATTTTAAAGAAACAGCAACTCAGAAATCCTAATAAAAGGTTGACCATCAGATATGAAGCACGATGGACACCTCTAGGATTAAGCGTGTTGTCGCATTGTCCGACATTCTTACGACACGTGTCAAACAACTCAGGCAAGTGTCCAACAAAAATTTGTTTTTTTCTTTTGCTTTGACACTCCTTGAATCAGTGTATGACACCAATATGACACCCGTACGAGGTACGACACATGTCAGACCCCCAAAAGAAATTTTATTTATTTTTCTTTGCTTCGACACACCTTAGACACTCCTTGGACACATCTACAAGGGTTAAAGATGTGTCAAAACACAGTGTTGATCAATGAGGGGTTAAAGACATGAAATTTTAATACAGCATTTTTAGCTTTTCGATAGTAGATGGATCAATAAAGGTCGAACACATCATATCTTGTTTTAGAACTTTTTTAATGAAATCAATTGCTCAATTTAGATGCACATGTATATATTTAATTATATTAAGGAATTAATTCTTGATTCATCATTCAGATATTTGAGAGAGTTCAACGACTCAGATTGTTGCATTTCTTTGATTGAATGATAACAATGAGTGAATATCCTTTATATAGGATTCACAAATAGAGAAGCTTCTAGTAACTACTTTTGATCCTACTCTAACAACTGAGACAGTTCAGTTAGTTATTTACAAGAGATTTTACCTAGTGTTATATCCCTAGGCTAACTATAGTGCTCCTTCTTGAGTCACATAAGTGAAAGTAAGGTTGGAAACTGTGTGTTCTCTCTAATAAATTACAATAAAAAATTAATATATGTAATAGTGTCAGAGTGTCAGTGTCCTGTGTTTTTTACATTAGCAGTGTTGACGTGTCTGTGTCATGCGCCCATGCTTCATAATTGACCGGTATAAATATTCGCACATGACAGCAGGTTGAAATATCAAATTTAATAATTTCAAAGATTATACTATTTTCATAAAAGAAGCAGAGATAGAGAGAGATTAAAAAAAATGATAAAAATCATAAAGGTTAATATATATATATATATATATATCCATCCTCTAGGAGACAAAAAAGTATGTGAACACAAAGTTCAATGATGGCATATGGCATTGAAGTTAACAGGCTTACCACTCACACGTCTGGATAATTTTCCCAACTCCGCTGCTGCTAGCTTGGCCTTTTTGCCAGCAAATTCTCTTTTTTCAACAGCATCAGCATTCCACTATTACAACAACATTGAATTGTTTTTAATCTAGATAGATAATATGTGTAGATAATATAGTTTTCCTGCAACTGATACGATTGAGAATCTAACATTTATTTGCTCTGTTATTATCACTAATTCTTTGCATGAAACATTAATACTGGCCACAAGGCATCTGATATGGGTTTCCGAAACTTATTAAACAGGTGATTAGAGAAAGAGTGGTTGAATTAAGAAGTACCTCTTGATCATCTCGCTTTGATGCAGAAATAAATACATCCTCTAAAATAATTATAATGGGATCCCAAGGCTTTTTCCATGGAATTTTGATGCTTAACCTCCCAACTCGACCTGGCAAAGAATTTCAAGTTTTGTTAGGAAAGGGAAAACAGGAGCTTCTCTACACAAACCCCCTCCATTCATGCTCTAGAAAACAATCACTGCATCAGAAAAATCAAATAGAAACAGTAAAATTTATTTTTAGACCAACGAGCTATAATTTGGAAGAAAGTAAAAGAGGACGAGATTTATTCTGTAGTGTATCTAGCTAGAGACAACAGCTTGTGTTTTTCAAGGTCTTTCCATATCTGCATAAATGTTGTGAGAAAGGATACAGCTTTGGCATCTATGTAATGCTCAGCTCACTCATTATCTTTCCAAAGGGTTGCACTTTGAGATATGCATGGACATGAACTGGTAATACTGACTTCAACTTTAAGTTGTAACCTTGTAATTTTCTCTCTATGTATTGCTCAGCTCATTCATTATCTTTCCAAAGGGTTGCATTTTCGGTGCATAGATATGAATTGGTACTACTGACTTCAACTTTAAGTTGTAAACTTGCAATTTTCTCTTTCTATAGTTTTCTTGTCGAGGATATTATATTCTTGTCTTTGAAAATCTCATTTCTCTTAATAAATTCTTCTATCGACGACCAAGATCTGTTCCCGTTAAATAGAGATGGATATAATGATCAATGTCAGTAAGAGGGTGAGATAGCAATACCATGCTTTAGTGCAAATGGAAGCTCGAGATAATCAAATGCTTCGAGTATCAGCTCCACATTCTCCAACAGTACTTCCTCTAAATATACAATACACAATGAATTCCCAAGTCAGTTCACAAACAACCTTCATTTAAAGTACAAATATTAAAAAATAAAAATAAAAATATTTCATAACCTCCTTATGATTAACAAGAATAGTAAAATCACAATAAAATAGAAAATGGGAGAACAGCGCTGAGTTCTACACCAGCAATTATTAGAGTTAAACATAAATGTGTACCTACTAAGTCAATGTTTTAAAGTTGAACACAAATCCTATAAGTAACTTTACATTGAGAAATTTAACATTCTTTAGCCAGAGGTAGACTGGCAAGGTGGACTACACGAAAAATTGGTTACCAGACTACTAAATTAACATATGTAAACATTAATTTTGGTCCTCTTAAGATACATGTGCAATTAGTTTGGTACCTCAATAATAAATTGTTAAATACATCAAAATAGTCCTTCAATACAGGACATCAAAGCAACAATTTAATGCATTTATAATTTTATATCACATGCCAAATTGATACAATTGCACCATTGAAGGACCAAAATGAGTATTAACTCAAATTAAATTCTGTATAATTGTTAAATACATCAAAATAGTCCTTCAATACAGGACATCAAAGCAACAATTTAATGCATTTATAATTTTATATCACATGCCAAATTGATACAATTGCACCATTGAAGGACCAAAATGAGTATTAACTCAAATTAAATTCTGTATAAGAATATGATAGTATGCAGGGAAGAATAACAGTAAGATAATCCATAGTAATCCATTCTGTACATTAGATAGTTCTATGTATTGCGCACAAGAAACCCAGGGCAAAACTTTATTCTCCATTTTCAGTAACACACTTCTATTCCTTTGATTATTTCTATTATTCTTTCCACTTTCAATAACATACTTCTATCTTTCGATTATTACTATATTTCTCATTTCAATTCTTTGGTCCTGTAACAAGTTGGTTTGACCTGCCAGCTCTCTTGGTGGCGGATAAATGAAGGCAGCGGTGTCTTGAAACTTGTCTGCAAGAGTCTGACATTTATGAAATCAAGAAGATGCTAGGTTGTTTCAAGATGTGCAGAATGATGATGGGGAAAAGGTGGATGCAGATAAATAAGAGTGTCATAGGGATTGGACAATCCACAAAAGTAATGAATCAAGGGATAGAGAAACTTGATAAAGGATGGTGACTGGAAAAAAAAAATATTTGAAGCAAGGCCAAATTATGGTTTTAAATTACATAACGCGACTACAATTGCGGCCACAATATTGTGGGTTTTGCAGTCTTAGCAACAGCATCCCAGCCACAATTTCAACCACATTGGCCACATTTCACAGCAATATAAAGTTTCGCAACGTAACCACAATTTAAAACAATGGGTCAAATATAGAACAAGGCAAGATCGCTTTAGATTGTTTACAGTAAAGACGGGATGACAATGAAGGAGAATGGGTTACAGGACCAGTATGCAAGTTATTGAGACAGTAGCACCTATGTTCTTCATCCTGCATAGCATATCACCGACCGCTTAAAATGCTAAAGTGGCATAGTGGATACAGGATGGCCACTATTGCAAAGACTAAAAGATCAGTGTACAAAGTAAACATAAATACTCAAAAATAGAAAATTACACAAAATTAAAGAGACTGTCATACTTAATAATACTCCCTCTGGTCCTTATTATAAGAAGAAACACCAAAAAAACATAAAAACCAACACAATTATTAATTGTTGTATCTTTTTGAGTATTTTAACAAATTCACAGGAAATTATGAAACATTAAATACATCCACTAATATTAAAAAGACAAACGTTAAATGAGATAGAAAAGTCTTTTAGAAGTTGTGAATTTTCTTATAAATAAGACAAAAATTCAAAATATTCCGTATGGACTTGGGGTGAATTATTTACAACTTTGTCATTTCCCATCAAAATCAAGTTCTAAGGACCCATTTGGTGGCCAGGATATGAGACGGGATAAGATAATTGTACCATAGCTTGTCCCAATCCAGCGTTTGATGAGACAGTAAGTTAATCCTAAAACTTATCATATTTTGCCTCTCCAGTTAAAATTCTTATCCTAAATTCTTTTGATTCTGTCTGCCTCTTACATTTTTATTTTTTTTAGACTAAAAAAAATTAGATTACCACACCCTCATGCAAGGTCAAGGAGAACCACCAACTTCATTGAAGATTTATAATGGAACTTACATATAACCTACCAACCAATGAAATTTGGGGTGCAAGTGAGGCAAACCACAAACTACAATCCTCACCTTACAAGCCGGTTTTGTGAGGATGAGTTAGGCCCAATACTCAATTCTAAGACAAGTAAACATTTAAAAGCCACATTTTAGTGTTTGAAGAGCCGGTGTGCATGTTTAATTCAGTTTATTATTCGGGAGGAGGGGAGAGAAAAGGGGACTCCTATGTGAAATTCTTATGGGACGCTGTAAAAAATAAGCAATTACTTTTAACATAAACCAAAGATGTTACATGCTCCCAAAAGGTAAGTATTACAACAATTGGCAAGATAACTTCTAAACTAACAGTACTTGCATGTTACATACCAAGTCTAATCTTCAGCTGCTGTTTCTGGATGTCTTTAAAATATCGACCCAAGTAACCCAGAAGCAACTGATGAACCAGTCCTTCAAACATTGCTGGAGAATTATCTTCACCGTCACAACATCAATATTTTCATAGTTCCACTGAAATCAATTACAAGCAGGTTAGCAAAAGAAAATAAAAACAAAGAAAACTCAGACTCCACACATACGCATCAAACTTTTTCCCCAGGAAAAAAAGAAACATTAAGGGGGGTAATCGCAAAAGTAAGGTAAAAATATGCATAGTTTTGGTATAATTAAAATCTTAACCAGTTCTAAGTGTTAATAGAGTTGTTCTATTTATTACTATCCCTCACTCATCAACTTAATAAACCACTTTATCAGTTAATTTCCCTCAAACTAGAAAAATCATTCACTCTCATTTTCTCACCGTTTTCATTAAGATTTACATGCCTCGGATAAAGAGGAAGTCAACTACTTTTCAATCACATCTTAATCCAATAATACACATTCTAACACCCATCTCAACACTAAGGTAAACAATAATATCATCAGAAAACCGCACGACGACTATGCCTACTATATCTCAGAATTAGTTACAATTTGTTACTAATCCTTGTTCCTATCCTAATCCTTGTTGTATATTGTGAGATATAGTAGGCATAGTCGATAACACGCACCTATCTCTATCAAGTCAGCAATTTCACTGTTCTAATCAAAATTCACTGTATCCTCAGTTAATCTTCTTTCACATTACCTGACAAACTCAGTCCAAAATTTACAAACTAAGAAAGAGCATCACAATCGCACACAAACTCAATAGTTCAGGCAATTTACAATCAAAATCAATCATCACAACAATACAGAACAATCAGTAACACTAGTTCATCAAATGAAGTTGAAAGCAACAAAATCAGCTTAATTCTGAACTAAAACTCTACTCAATTTTAACATAAACTAAAAAGAAAAGACGAATAACATCGTTAATGGTAATCACACGAAGCAGTAAAAAGTATCGTTCGAAAAATCACCTGAAGAAGTCGAGAGCGAGAAAGGAGCCGGTCGGAGGAAAGTGAATCCTCCGGCACGGTAGCGTGGATACGGCGGCGGAGACGGTTAGGTGGCGTCGATCGGTGGCGAGTGATGAGTGTTAGGGTTTCGAATAGTAATGATTCGTTGTTGATGGCGTAACGAATCAGAGAGATAAAGAAGAGAAGAGGGTGCGAGTGCGGGTTTCGAATGGAATGAATATTTTGCAGAACAAAACACAAGGCAAAATATTTTTCTTTTTATTTTCTTAATCGATTAGTAATTAAAGATTCTCAAACATTTTTTATACAAAATGTAAAAATAAAGAATCTTTAAAAAAAATAACAAAGATTCTTAAGATGATTCATACATATTTCATATTCATACCATATACTAATAACACTTACATTACATGTATTTCTTATTTTTCCTCTCACAAAGAGGTAGTTTTTTTATTAAAAATAATTTTCTTTTATTTTTTCAAAATGAAAAAACACAAATAACCACCTCTTTGTGAGTGGAAAAGTAAAAAATACATGTAGAGCGAGGATCTCTCCATTTTTATTGTTATTTCTAATTTCTAATTTTTTTTCCTTACTGAAGTTTTGACTTTTGAGATATTTTGGGGTGTATAAATAAATTTGATGTCACATTTTTTCATTTATGTTTTCAAAACCATGCAATAATGGAGAAAATGGAAAGATGTAAAATGGAAAATTCTCGACTCGTTTACATGTTGATGAATTTTGAGAGGATGAGACTAATTCATTCTGGTGGCCTTAGATAAGGAGACTCTTTTCTCCTTACCTTTTCATATTGATGGTTGAAGGTCTTACATCACTCATTAAAAAAAAGTAGAGGCTTGTGGCGATATATATGGTGTGAAGAGTTGCAGAGGGAAATTGGTGGTGTCTCATCTACTTTTCGCTGACTATTGTTTTCTATTTGGCAGGTCTAGATAAGTAGGGAGAAGCAAGAAGATCTTTCAAGAGTGATGGGGTTCGACATATTTTAGGGACCGGTACCTACCTAGGATTACCATATGGTAGTAGGGATGAGCACAAACCTCGGACCCACCTGAAACCGAAAAAATCGAGAGAAGGAAAGCCTAAATGGGCAAGTCGGTGCGGGTGAACCGGGTTTCGGGTTAAAAAAACAGTTATACATGAGTATTTATGGTGGTCGGGCTCAGTTGCAAAAATGTTAACTCATTGGTGCCAATTTGACCGAAAATGTGTATATATTATGTATAAAGTCTCTTTATACTACATGTCGGTCATGAATCTTATTCTAATGGCTTGAGACTTTCGAAAGTACTTTTATTATGACTCGTGAGCCTTACATGTTTCCAGCGCACACATTTCCTTGTTTTGTTATTTTTTTTCTTCTCTATTATTGCAAGCAAATGTCAACACAAAGCAGTGTATAAATGTCTTCAATTACTTGAGAGATACCTAATTTCAACTTTCAAAAATACTATAACAAATGTCAATACCATTATACTTATACAATATTGTATTTAATTATAATAAACACAAATATAGAAATTGAATATTGTATTAACATTTCTCTCTCTATTTCACAACATGTTTTCCTCTTTCTCCGATCAAACAAAAATAGAGAAAATGAAACAACTTGCATCCATCTTGTTCTTTCAATGTTCTCATATAGTTCTTCTTTCTCGACAATTCAAAGACTTCATCTCATTCTTTTGGCGTTTATCTTGTGCTACATGTGTCTACTTGCTCATCAACCCGCGATCCGAAACAACCGGCATCCGAATAATACATGCATAGCCATGGTCGAAAATGGGCCTCAAATAATATCGTCAGTTGTTCTCTGGATCTGGGTTTTTTGGTCTGAATCTGACCGAACTTGTCTCATTCTTTGGCCTACATGGTAGGGAGGAGCAAGAAGGATACTTTTTCCTATATCAAGGATAGAGTGTCGAAGAAAATTAACTCGTGGATAAGTAGACCTTTGTCTAAAGCAGGGAAGGAAGTCATGATCAAATATGTGTTACAAGCAATATCATCCTATGTAAGGAACATATATTTTATCGGATACTTTGATCAACGAGATAGAAAGAATGACGAATGCATTTTGGTGGGGTGGTGGTACTAATAACAAAGGCCTATAGTAACTATGGAATAGAATAAGATTATTTAACGTTCAATGTGTTTATTATTTTAACGTTCAAAAACTTATGTTACCGATTGTCAAAAGGTGAGACATTATTAAGATTCAATCTTTATTTTCAGAGTTTGAAGTGAATAAGATTTTTGTTGTTCCAATGTTATATATAGTTCGAGAGGATTGGTTACTTTGAAAAGCGATTAGTTACTCGGTCCGATCCAGGTATAGAGAATTCATGAAGAAGAAAAGAAATAGTAACAAGTTGCAGGTCCTTTTTGCTTAGGCAAGGTTTGAAAATTCAAGCTCCTTCGAAAGTTAAGCATTTGTTATGGCGAATTTGCAAAGAATGTTTACCGACTCGTACAAGAAGTCACTATATGAATTTTCAAATTAATTGTCCCATGTGCATGCAAGTGACAGAGGAAGATATGCACATTTTTTTTTTATTTCACTAGTAGAAATATGACATATTACATAAGGCTTTTACATCTGTCTAAAATATGTCAGATGTAAAAAGTTATATGGAGTGGTGTTTACATTTGGTTCCAATAGCCACATAAGTGAAAAATATATGGACAACACTTTTTACATCTTATATCAATATACCAGATACAAAACTGAACGCGGTGGCAATCTTGTAATTATGACGAAAAGTATCTAAATTAAATTTATATCTTGGCATATATATAATCAGATGTAATAAGGCATCTTGAATAAAAAAAATTGTTTTTTGGAATCAATATTAATAAGTCATAAAAAAAACCTGTATGTTTGTAATCAAAGGGAAAAGAACTCACGTTACGCAGCTTCGCGAACCAGCTCTCGATCTGCTCTCTCTCACTCGCGAATCTCAGCTCACCGTCGTCCTCTCTTACTCTCTCGAAGCTTCTCTTGAACCCTAGCTATTCCCAAATTGCAAAATCAGGTACTGTTCTTGAACCCTAATCCCAAATCGCAAAATCGAAGCTTTTCTGTATATTTTTCATCTGATTTCTTTGTTTTTGTGGTTTGTTACTTGGTTTTAGCTCTTAGAACTGTTTCTACTGCAATTGATTTAGGTTTTTTACTTGGTTTTTTTCCTGCTGTTTCTAATTTTTACAGGTTCTCATAGAACTTTATTAGTTTCTGCTGTTTTCTACTTGTTACTTTGTTATTAGACACTAATGTCACAGGTTCATACAATGTTACTAATTTTTTGTTCACGTTCATACAATGAGCTACATTCATCTGGGTCCACGTTCAAACTATTCAATTTTTAAGCTTTAGATGCAAATTCTTCAATTTTTAATTTTCTTGTATCTTTAGGGTTTATGTCAAGAATTTGTATCATAATAATCAGTCATCATGATATGGGTTATAGTTTTTTTCAGTTTTTTGATGTGGGGTTTTGTAACACTCTTATGTTATAGATTAAAGATTATTTTTTTTCTTGTTGTGGTTTATGGGTTTAGTAATAAATTGCTTATCTTTAGGGTATATTATATGAACACCATAGAATTTATGGTTGTATTATGATGGTAACAATACTTCCATGTTTTTCTTGATTGATTTTTTCTTAGTGTATGCAATGATGGTTTTGCTACAAGTAGTGTCACTGTCAACATCTTGGATTTCTGGTCTATCTGTGTAAATTGTATTTAGTGAGGTGATCTGTGTTTTGTTTTAGGCATGATTGTTACGTCTGCACTGATAATATGGAAGGCATTGATGTGCATCACTAGCAGTGAATCTCCTGTTGTTGTTGTTCTTTCTGGAAGTATGGAACCGGGTTTCAAGCGGGTAAGTCAATCTTATGCATGGAAGCCTCGGCCTTTCTATATTCAAATCAATTGTCAACTGTTGCTAATGAATGTTGGATTTTTCAGGGGGACATCTTGTTCTTACACATGAGTAAGGATCCAATTCGCACCGGAGAGATTGTTGTATTTAATGTAGATGTAAGTTCACCTCTCGGTTTTATCCTCTAGTGTTTGCATATTTGTATGAATGCTAATTTGATGTTTTGTGTTTTACATGTTGTGTTTTTTGTGTTATGGTGATTGTTTTGAGTGGTTCTTTTGTGTTTGGTCAGTTGAGCCTTGTCTTGGTGTTGTTTTTTGTTAGTTGAGCTTGAGCCTTGTTTTTGGTTGGTTACACCATTTCTTGTTTTCATATGTAATGATATGCTTTTTTTGTGTTGGATGATTTTTGGTTCTGGTTTTTTGTTGTTTCCATTGTTAGCTTTTTGGTGGTAGTGTTGTGCTTTAGAGTGTCCTTTCCTTGCATTTTCTATTTAAGGATTGGTGTTTTTCCTTTTGTTGGCTTCTATCTGATTTTTAGTTTGAACAATCCTCCTATTTAGTTTTTTAGTTTGAGTTGTTATGGATTAGATTTTTTCTTTTGAAGTTGTAATGATGTAATTGGATCTAAGGGTACTAAAGATGTAACTTGAGATCACAAAACTTGAGGGACTTGATCAAAATCAAATTAGTTCTAGATGTTGCATACTTTTATTTTAGAGGGACGTGATCAAATTAGGTCTAAATGTTGCATTCAAAATCAATTTTAATTTTTAGGACATGGAAATGGTTTTTTTTTTTCTTCTAACTTTTTTTAGTGGTTTCAATATGTTTTGGTGTTGTTCTGTTTATGCAGGGAGTCAGGGTTAGAGTATTTATGTATCCAAGCAACATATAAGGTAAATTTGCCATTTTATTGATAATTGTTTATTCTCAATGTACATACATTATATGTTGCATTAATATACTACTTTGAAAACTGATATCTTAGTTTAAGAAATGTATAATTTCTTGTTTTTTTGGCCGTTCTGTTCCGGCGTTGAAATAGTGTATGAAAAAGTGTTGTAAGTTTGTGAACAACATCATAAACTATTGTGTGTCTTTGCATTCATTTACATTTGCATATATGAAGATTTGAAATTTAGGATCTGTTTAGGAAGGCCAAAAAATTAGCTTTTAGCTTATAGCTTTTAGCTTATAAGCTAAAAGCTTTGTTTGGTAACGGTCATTTTACTATGAGCTTATAGCTTATTTTACTAGCTTATAGCTTATTTTCAAATGCTATTTTAAGTAGCTTATAGCTTTTAGCTTAGACCATGCTTGGTGTCGTGCTAGTTTGTCCTACATTGCATTTCTGGTAATACCCTAGAATATACGTTGGTATTCCTGAAAGTTGGTTCTATTTAGAGTCTATTGATTTTTTATAATGGTTTAAACAATATTAATTATAAGAAATATCAATGCCTATAATAATACATGTGGTTATGTTATAAGTTATAATCCTTGTGTTGTTCTTTTGTTGCAACAACATTGCATATATTTTTATTCTTTCCCCCGTTGAATATTTTTGGAGTCAAATGATTAATTTATGTATGATATTCTTGGTGCCAAGTTTAAAACACTTCCTGCATATATTTAGCTCAGTCACTAGAGTGTTGATGAATTCAGGCAATTGTTAATCTAGTGTTGCTCTTGACATTTACTTTGAATTTATAGGTATTTATATCTGAGTAAATTGGTTACACTTTCCGGAACATCAGGTGCACTTTTGCGGCTTGTAATTGATCAGGTAGGGCCCTTCTGTTCGTCCCTTGACCTTGACCCAAGCACTCTAACAGTGATAGTGCCACTTCATATAGATCATTATTTGTATGCTGCTTGTTTGATATTCTAATTTTGAGTGATGAAATATGATTACAGTTCATATTTGCTCCCATATTCATTGGAGTTTTCTTATCCTCATTGGTGACACTAGAAGGAAGGCCATCACAAGCTGTACCTAAGCTTAAACAGGTGACATTTAATAGATTTGGCATAAATTTGGCATGTCACAACATAAGTGAATTTCATATCTGCCTGAGCACGTGCTTCAGGGGATAAACCAAAACCATGTGTATCACGGAACAAATGCAATTCTGTCTATTTGTTGTTCTGTTCAATTTTTTTAGTAATAATTAATTGTACACTTACATATTGTAGGTGTTCAATGATCTCACGTCATTAACCGATGAGGAGCTGTATGATTTGCGAAACCGTTGGGCAACTTGTTTTCTCGGCCTATTTAATCCTAAGGTAGAATATGATGATGCCGATGAGGAAGCTTAGGAGATTGTTATGTTTGTGTTTTGATTAGTATTAATTATGATGATACAATGGATTAATATTAATTATGACAATGTTTTGATTTGTATTTTGGTATTTTGGTTAAGGTTTGTAATGACATTTGATATTGTAATGACACTTGATGTGTTTGTTGAATATTGAAACATTTTATTATATGTTGTAATGGTTTTGGTTGAATGTTGAATTGTAGTGGTATTTTGAGATTTTTAAAATTAAAAAAAAAAAAAAATTTTAAAAAAAAATTTGCAGGATTTTAAAAAAATAAATTAAATTAAGTAAATATTTGACATCTAGTGGACTTGGTCAGATGTAAGATGTCCAATTTAATTAAAAAAAATTGAAATGTGTATACTTACTACATCTGGTGGACTTAAGTCAGAGGTAAAAGGTGTTGTTTTTACATCTGACGCAAGTCAGATGTAAAAAGTGTATTTTTTCTACATCTCGTGCGTCTACATCTGACCCCCCGGCAGATGTAAAAAGTGTTTTTTCTACTAGTGTTTGAATGTGGAAGTGCTAGAGAGGCTTGACATGTGATGAAATTATATCATATTATTTTCCTGAAGTGCAATTATTTCATACAATGCAAGAATCAATATTTGATATATGCTGCAACGAAAGTAAAAGGACAACAAGAAAACTATGTTGTTGTGGATGATATGGAACAACAGAAATAATTATGTGTGGAGTGATGCTAGAATGAATGCAAGACAAATCGGCAACCACATGAAGCATATATGAAATTATAACAATTGTGAATCTTACATACATTGGTCTATTGTTTCATCTTCCTTCATTTCAAATAATTCAAACTTTCTTACTCCTATATCAATTCTTGTTTCCTTGACGTGACTAGTTTTCCTTCATGATGAGTTTGAAGAGTATCACACATTTCTTTGATAGATTCGCACTCCATTATCATATCATATTCTTCCGTGCACAAAACACACTTTAGAAATAATTTAGCTCTAGTATTTAAGAGTATCATTTTAGATTATTGAGTGGTCCATTCTCCTTTAGTCATTGGCATTGTGGAGGTAAATTTCTCTAGTTTCAATGACTGACCACATTAACTTATGATCTTAAAAACAACTCCATTTTATTTCTTCTGTAGTAGTCATCTCCTTCAAATAGAGGTGGTTTATTAGAGGATCCTCCTTATGAGATAAACTTTGCAGCTTTAGTCCTTACATCCTTTATGAATTTTTTCCTCTGACACTTGTAAGATGCTTAACCTTTGAGGCAAAACTCTGACAACAATTGAAGTAACAAAGTTTTACACAATAAATGGTGGTTCGAATTGTGTACATTTAAAAAATTGATAGTTAAATATAAACAAAGTTGTTATAAATTAATTAACTCACACAATGCAAACACGTTCTAAGAATGATCTAGCAATGGTAAAAGTTAAAACTTTTTTTATAAGCAAAAATTGAATTATAAAGAGTACTAAGTGCCTGTTTGGTTTGCCGGTGGGAACCCCAAACGTGCGTTTTTGCTATGACAAACTCAAGTTTGACATGTTTGGTTCTCAATTTTGTTTTTACCGCAACCGCCACTAGTAGAAATATGACATATTACATAACGTTTTTACATCTGTCTAAGATATGTCAGATGTGAAAAGCTATATGGAGTGTTGTTTACATCTGGTTTCAATAGCCACAGAAGTGAAAAATATATGGACAACACTTTTTACATCTGATATTAATATACCAGATACAAAACTGAACGCGGTGGCAGTCTCGTAATTATGACGAAAAGTCATAAAAAAAACTTGTTTTTGTAACCAAAGTGGAATAGAAAGGTATAGCGCTATCGCGAACCGGTACTCGATATGCTCTCTCTCACTCGCGAAGTATCACCATCGTCCTCTCTCACCGTCGTTCTCTCTCACCGTCATTCTCTCTCACTCTCACCATCGCCTCTCCCACGCTCACCGTCGTCCTCTCTCTCACTCTCTCGAAGCTTCTCTTGAACCGTAGTTATTCCCAAATTGCAAAATCAGGTACTGTTCTTGAACCCTAATCCCAAATCGCAAAATCGAAGCTTTTTCTGTATATTTTTCATATGATTTCTTTGTTTTTGTGGTTTGTTACTTGGTTTTAGCTATTAGATCTGTTTCTAATGCAATTGATTTATGTTTTCTACTGCAATTGATTTCTGCAATTGTACGTGGTTTGTTACTTGGTTTTTTCTTCTGGTGTAAATCTGAAAAAAATTGAAAAATCTTGGTATTATTTTTTGTTAAATCTGTTTTTTTTTTTGTTAAATCTTTAAAATCTGGTGTAAATCTGTATTTTTTGTTACTTGGTATTATTTTTTGTTAACTGTTTCTACTGCAATTGAATCCATTTATATTAAAAAAAAAATCTAAAAAATTACACGTATTGAAGCTCTCTTTCGTTTCCTCTCTCTCCGACCGAAACACGGGTACTAATTTTGAAATTATTCTCATGTTCTTAAAATTATTGTGATTTGCTTATGTTTTTAATTTTTATTTTATTTGATGTTTTAGTGATTTTTTTCTGGATCATGTTTATAATGTATCAATTTACTTGTTCAAATGTCAATTTTAAGCTTTCAAATAATTAATATATGGTTCCTCATAAATCTTTTCATGTGATTTGTGATTTTTTTTATAGATATTTTGGAATGAAAGAGAGTTGGAGATGATTCGTCAAAGTTCTGTTTATCAGGAAAGGGTTTACCAAAAGTTCTGTGTGTGTGTGTTAGTTTTGGAGTTTTGATTAATCAATTAATTCACTTGTTTCTGGTTATTACTATCCTTGTTTTCAGATTATTGGTGGTTCTGGTGAATCTGATTGGTTTTACGTTGGTGATCAAGTTTGATTGCTAATGCTAGGGTTCTTCCACCGAATTGTTCGAAGAATGTTCTCAACCCTGATCTTCACAAAAGATCGTTAAACAGGTTCATCAATGCACAAATTATGAATCCCTAGTAAATAAATTATGATCATAATTAAATATTTGTGATTATAATAAGTATGCATGGTTACGTATTATGAATGAATTTGTCACAAAAACCTTACAATTTTGTGTATTTAATTAGTTATTTGTATAGATTATGTATCATAAGTGATAATAATTTGAGAAAATCATATGATTAAATGTTATCACAAGTTTCGGTGTCGGACACTCGTCCGCGCCTAATCCGAGGAGTGTATGTTAGTTGATAAGAAATGTGGAAGATGTATGTGAGAAGAATCGGCAAAAGTACTCAAAATATATAATACAAATTGATACTCTTCCATTTTTGAAGTATATGGGATTCATAGTTCAGAATACGTTTCTTTCTATGGATAGATCATAGATGTATTCTTTCTTTCTTAAGCAGTAATAGAAGATTTGGATTTTACATTATGTTGATGTGTATCGTGAAATCTTGAGCAAAATGAGATTGAGTTGATTTGTATTGTAAAATTGTGAGCAACATTTGATTTTGATTAACCACATTGTGTCAAATGGATTGTGAATGAATTTGATTAGTTCAATTTTTTAATTGGAAATCAGCTATGAATGTTTGGTTAGGCATGCATTTTTGTTCTAAATTGTTCTAAAAAATGCATTGCTCATATAATTGAGGATGTAATAGGTGGAGTATCAGAAAACAAGGATAGTAATAAGAATAACATTTAGCTGTTTGTATAAGAATAACATTTAGGACCAATTATTTGGAGTTATTGTTTATCAAGATGTTTAATATTCAATATTATATCATACATTGAGGCTGGATTGATTGAAAAAACCAATATGTTACAGAATGAAAAGGTAGTTTTGAGCCTAGTTTCATCAACTTTGCAATTTCATTCATCCGCAGGCTGTAGCTGATTTCACCCCTCTTAGCTGCTTATATAAGAATAATATTTAGATATTTTTCTGTTGATGGAATTGTGATTGAAATTCTAAATCAGCTATACATTCCTGCACAGGAGGGCTTAGAGCAAAAAGTAAATATTCTGGACAGCAATTTGAGTTCCTTTAGTGAGAAAGAGGTAATAACTTGTCACTTCTCTTGTGTTATTGCATTGACATTGAGTATATTTTGTTTGCTTAATTTATGACTTAACTCTTAGTATAGGACACTAGGTATAATCAGCACCTAATTTTGATCTGCTCTTTAAATAGAAATAATTAGATTTGAATAGAACATTTTTTTATCAATCATGAATGTATGCATGGTTCTTGTGCATTATTTAAATCTGTCATCCTTATAATCATGTCAGAACCTTATTTTTTTATTTTTTTTATTCTTTTGTTAATGGCATTGTAGTTTATTTAAATACTAAAAGTCTGCTATACATTTATTACACAGGAGGGTTTAGAGCAAAAAGTAAAGATTCTAGAAAGCAATTTGAGTTCCTTTAGTGAGAAAGAGGTAATAACTTGTCAATTTCCTCATGTCTTATTGCACCGAGTATATTTTGTTTGTTTAATTTTGTTACCTTAACTTTTTATATTAAGTATACTCAGCACCTAATTTTGACCGGGTACCTTTTTTTTAAGAAAAAGAAGTAACTGGATTTTAATAGAATAGTTTTTGATGAATGTGTAGATAGCTCTTCTGCACTATTGCGAGTGAGCCATACCTGGTTTTATGAGCACCAAAGTATGATCCTGATCTTTTCTTAATTACGCTTTGTAGCTAACTTCTCTAACAATCAAAATTTGTCTATATGTATTAACTGAATCAGTAGCAGAAATACAAAGGGTTATATATGAAGAAGAAAAAAAGCTGGCCCAGAATCAGGCACAAATAAAATCCCAGATGGCTAAATATGAGGATGAGTTGGTAAGGAAGAAGAGGCAGGTATTACATTAAGTCTTTTGAAACATGGGAATTCTGTTTTTGCATTTTTATGAGTCTTTTCTCATTCTTGCATTATTATTGTCAGCTAGAAAATGAGTACCATAGAGTAAGGAACCAAGAGCTTGTAAAATTCCAAGAAGAATCAACAATTAGACTGGAGCAAGCTCGACGTGCATTACAAGAAAAAATTCAAGTAGAACAAAGGCAAACTAAAAAGGTGAAGGTTGAGATTGAACGCGAAACAATCAAAATAAGTGAAATGGAGGCAGCAGAAGCGAGAGCGCATGAAGCAAGGCTATCCGAAGAGGTTGACAGATGATTACTACTTGAGCGTGGTATATGCTATTAGTACTTGAATGTTGAATTGTAATAACATTTGATATTGTAATGACATTTGATGTGTTAGTTGGATGTTGAAACATTTTATTATATGTTGTAATGGTTTTGGTTGAATATTGAATTGTAGTGGTATTTTGAGATTTTTAAAATTAAAAAAAATGGATTTAAAATAATATAATAAAAACCGCAGGATTTAAAAAAAAAAATAAAGTAAATATTTCACATCTGTAGACTTGGTCAGATGTAAAATGTTCAATTTAATTAAAAAATAAATTCAAATGTGTATATTTACTACATCTGGTGGACTTAAGTCAGAAGTAAAAGGCGTTGTTTTTACATCTGACGCGAGTCAGATGTAAAAAGTGTATACTTACTATATCTCGTGCGTTTACATCTGTTTTACCGTCAGATGTAAAAACTGTTTTTGGGCAGATGTAAAAAGTGTTTTTTCTACTAGTGCGCGATTCTTACCCCCCAAAACGTGCTTCTTACTGAAGCTAGAATTCCTAGCTTCTTGAAATCAATTATCGTTGCTACAGTTATGCAATAATCATTTCTCTCTTTTGCCCTTGAATTGGTGATTGAAGTTCTTACGCCTACCTCATAATAGGGTCACTCCATCAGAAACAAGTGAAGAGCGTGAACGACGGTGACGTTGTGGTTGCACAGCGAGGTTGTGAGCTAAGGTACAGGAGAAGCAACATCACCCACGGTTTGATACTGATAGTAATACCACACCGCTTGACACAAGAAGGAAAATCCAATTGGTGAAGAATAGTTGTGTAATTGGAGAAGAAAATTGAGAAATGTTGAGGTGGAATGGTACAATGGGTAAGCTTGAACATGAAAATTGAAACTATTGAAGTTTCCAGAGAAGTAGAGAATGAAGTGGAATCTGGAGATGGTAGAAAGAGATACCTCACTTTGATAGTTTGATTAATAATCTTTATTTTTTTGTACTATTTGTTTTTTTTTACGCAACTATTTTTTGTTTTCTTTCTTACACAATTATCGTGGACCTAATAAAATTGCCTCATTGTTTTTGTTTTTTTATATTAAGTCCTTTTTGGTAATTTTCAAATTCAAAAGCAATTTTGATCTAAATTGTCCAAACAACATATCTCATGAAAATTACTTTTACATTCAACTCACTTTTAACCAAAATCAATTCTATCAAACTCAATTCTATCAGAATCAATTCTAGTCACCGCTGAACCAAACACATACTAAGGGTATTCAACACTTACAATTCAATAAAACTCCATTAGATGTTGCGAAGACAAACTAATGAATTCTTATATCAATCAGAAAAGGCAAAAGAAGATGCTAGGTAAAGAGACACTTATTAAAGCAGTTGCTCAGGCGATCCCAAATTATATTCTCAGCTGTTACAAATTACCAGAGGGGTGCTGCCACGAGATCGACTGAATGCTAGCTAAGTTTTGGTGGGGTTCAAAAGTGGAGGAGAGAAAGATCCATTGGATGATCTGGGCAAGATTGTCAAAATCTAAGAACAAGGGTGGCATGGGATTCAGAGGTTTCAGTGACTTTAATAAAGCCCTCTTGGGTAAACATTGCTGGAGATTATTTACTGATCAAGAGTCTTTGTTGAGCAGAGTTTTGAAAAGTAAATACTTCCCAAAGTCGTCGTTCAAGGATGCTACAATTGGATACCAACCAAGCTATGGTTGGAGAAGTATCCTAAGTGCTAGAGAGATCTTAGAAAAAGGCAGCAAATGGTGTATTGGAAATGAAAGGTATACTAGAATTTGGAATGACAAGTGGCTTTCTGATTTTACCAAAGTTCGGTCTCGAAACTCTTCATGTAACCTACCTGTTGATGCATTAGTTTCTGATCTTATTGATGAACAAACAGGGCAGTGGAATGGATCTATCATTTCAACTATTTCAATAGTGATGAAGCTTCAAAGATTGTTAGCACTCCTCTTTCAATTAGATTACCTGCTGACAGAATCATTTGGCATTGGGAAAAAGATGGTCTCTACTCTGTGAGGTCTGCCTACCATCTTCTTTGTAGCGAAAGAGACATTCTCATGTCGAGTCCTTCCTCCTCTAGAGATGACAACTTGTGGAAGGAAATTTGGAAAGCTCCTCTTCCAAACAAGATAAAAAACTTCATGTGGCGCTTAGCTAGAAATATCCTTCCAACTGAAGCGGGTGGAAAAATGCGCGAGCGGGAAGTGCTCGCTAGACAGTAAAGTCGCCACCGAACTTTATTTATTCCCGGAGGAAAAGGAAAATATCGATAAAACCTTAAAAGCAATGGAAAAAGGGTCATCGCAACCATTTCCAGGTTCGGGAGTCGATTATGTGAGGGGAAGGTATTAGCACCCCTCACATCCGTTGTACTCAACGGGAACCTTCTCGTTAATTTTAGGGTTAAAAAAGCGTTTAATTTGCTTGCATGATTTTAATTAATTATTATGTACAAAGGGGAAAAAGTTATTTTTTTATTAGTGTGCTTGACAGGATGTATGAATCCCGCTCCTACGTATTCCCGGGTGCAATGGGAAATTCAAAGCTACACGCAGTTCTGGGTAGAAAATAATTGTTGGTTGGTTGATTTTATTTATGAAAACATTTTGGTTGCGCTTAGGTGGAAAAAAGTTTGTTTGATTGAAAAGGCGGACTCATGCATAACGATAGTACCCGTTTGAGAAAAAAGTAAGCGCACGGGGGCGCATAAAGAATAACGTTTGGTGTGTTGAGATTTATTTTAATGTGTTTTTTTTAGAGAATGACGATTATCCGAACCACAAGTCATACGTCAAGTATCCAGATAACCGGGGAGCGAGAAGGCCATACGTCCGACCACCCCTTTTTCATTCACTTACTATTTATTTTAAAAGAAGAATGTTTTATTCTAGAATGACGGTTATCCGGATCACAAGGCATACGTCAAGTATCCAGATAACCGTGGAGAAAGAAGGCCATACGTCCGACCACCCCTTTTTCATTCGAATTTATTACAAAACTATTTGATGTTTTTTTATGGAAGACAAATAATCGGTCGGCAAGGTGTACATCAAGCATCAATTATTTGAGAGATGAGCGGAAGTACATTCGCCGGTCTCTTTTTTAATCCAATTTTATTTATCGATGTTTTTGTGGTTCTCTTGTTTTATTTATTTACAAGTCGGGAAATTAAAAGTAGCTCCTTTGTATTTTTTAACGAAATGAGTAAAATAAAAATTGCTTACACTAAATCAAATAAAGAAAATATGAAAGAAAAAAAAAATCAGAAAATATAATCAGCCAATTAATAGAAATAAATAAATTAGGAAATAGATACCAAGAAGGGAAAGGAATTCCTGCGTTTCAAACACAACAGAGAAACAGAACACGCAGGTTCTTTATCTCTCCCGCCACCTCTCGTTTGCGTCCTCTCTCAGCCTCGGTGCCTCTCGATCACGTTCTTCAATCTCTCCCGTCTCTTTTGATTCGCCGGCGGTGGTCCTGGGTGGTGCAACGATGTCAGCAACGTGGCCAGGCTCGTGATTCACGGCGGCGGCGGTGGTGGGACTTTGGATTCGTGGGCGGATTCGTTTCCTTCTCTGTTCTGCTTTTGATTTTTCTTTTGTTTGATGGATGTGGGTTTGGTTGGATTGTTTATTGTTGTTATTAGAATGGAGATGAAATTTTTATGAAAATGGTGGTTTGGATGGTTATAATAACAATGCCGTAATATCTTCTTTTTTGTGGAACTTTGCCTTTTGTTTGTTGATTTGTTTGTAGTGATTGTTGTTATTAGAGGTTTATGAATGGAGAATGGTTTGATCAAGGTGGAGATTGTGAAATGGGGTTGACGGAAAAAGAAGTGGTGGGGGGTTGAAGATGAACACGCAGCACTGCTGCTGTGTTGTGTTTTTTGTCACCTTTTTGATTCTGAGTTTTGTGTTCTTCCTCCTCTTAGTGTTTTTCTTGCTATTTATATGGGTACAAAATTAGGTTTTTATGAATTGAATGAGGATTGTTTTGGTTTAGGAATGCTATGATGATGATGATTTGGAATTGATGGGAGAATTGATTTGTTCCTCTTTGGTTTGATTTGTCTTAAAAGTGCATATACTTTCCCTCTCTACTTATTCTTTTGACTTTTGACACATGATGACAATAATAATAGTAATTGAGCTAATTCACATATTCAAAAGAAAATGCGGCAATAAACCATATGATTATGTAAGTGGGCAAAATTTGGGGTATGACACCAACTAGAGTTAATCTACAAAAAAAAAAAGGTATTTCTCTTTACACTTCTTGCCCCCTTTGTAACATTGTTGCTGAAAGTTCTCAACATTTGTTTATGCATTGTAATTTGTTGAAACTAGTCCTCTTTGCTTCTCCACTTGGGTGTCATCCTCCCTTGAATGTGGATTTGAATTGTTGGCTGTTGGATTGACTTTCTTGCTCTGACAAGTTGGGAACTCAATTATTTTGTACTATTCTTTGGAAATTCTGGTATGCTAGGAACCAGACTGTTTTCAAAGGAACTCCGTTTGAGGCAGTGAGTTTGGCACAACCAGCTCTTCTATTTGTGCAAGAATTTAATGATGCTAATATTCAGTCTAGACCCTCACAAGCTGCCACAAGGGTTCGCAACTCTTCGCCCGTCCCTTCTCGACAATTTTCAATGTTTGTTGATGCTAGTTGCTTATCAAATGCTCAAATAGGCTGGGGCATCGTCTTCAAGGATCACAACGGTGCTGTCTTATGGAGTGCTTGTAAGAGGGATAATATTGTTGTTACCCCCATTATAGCTGATGCTTTAGGCTTAAGGTGGGCTATTCAAACATCAATCAGCCAAGGTATCCAATGTCTCTCTTTTGCTTGTGATGCCTTGGAAGTGGTCAATTGTATTAATAGTAAGTGTGTAGTGGCCTCCATTGATCCAGTTATTAAAGATTGTACGAATTTATTAGAAAATATCCCATATGCTATGGTTTATCATGTATCTAGAAAGCTCAATAGAGAAGCTCATGATCTTGCCTCTTTGGCTAGGTATGTTGGCTCTAGGACTTGGATGGGGAATGCCCCTTCAATCTTGTTATCTACTACTAGTGTTCCTGCTATTGTAAGTCACTTTGAGGCTGGTTTCTCTGTTTAATGAAATATGTTTCATTTCAAAAAAAAAAAAGCGAGTTCATAAAATAAAAGTATAAGGGAGGAGGGAATCAAACTCTCAAGAGTTATATTGGTTCACCCTTAAACTTATGTTATATATGTTCAATCTCCACGTCATGTGAGTTTGTCCATTATAATCTTCTGATATTACATATCTAAAATTACAACACCACATTAGTTTTTGAATGTTTAAAACTGCAAACAAATTCACAAATGCCTCTTTTGTTAATCATTTTGATCTTTAATATGTTTTAAGATAATCAATTTAATTTAGTCATCAAATGTGTTCTTTATCGGTCAATTTGATCCATAAAATGACCGTAAAATGAGATATTCGTTTTCTATTTTTAATTTCGATACACTCAAAGATAACATAGTAATAATAGAAAACCAACATAGAATGACATTTTTATAGACAAATATAATAGTTAGCCGGTTTAAAAATACGTCGAAGAGATCAAACATCACAAATATTAAAATATCATCTCCATGTCTAAATATTTTCCTTTTGAGATTTTTAGTCGTCCCTTTTTATAAGACTCATTTCAAACTTGCAAATGAATTAATTATTTACCAAATATCACTGCAAATGAATTATTTACCAACACATCACTAATTATAGTGTATTTTTTCTTTAATTTATTTATAATAAATACTCTAAAAAAACATTAACTCATTATCTCTTTAAGAATAATTTTTAAAAAAATAATATTAATTGTCAAAAAATTTATAGCACAATCAACTTTTTTAATCTACCTTTGGTTAATGAACTTCACCAAAGGACAAATTTTGGGAGAACTCGAGTTCGATTTATAGGAAGAACAATTTTTTGGCCAAACTTTACTTACCTCGGAGGTTTACAAACAAAAAAAAAACTTTTTTAATCTCCCTAATTTTTTTAAATGTTTTTACCAAAAAATAAAATAAAATAAAAAACACCATACAAAATGTGTCCCACCATCACTTTCAGACAAGGATTAGCTGACTTTAATCCGGGAAAGGCAGGGTAACTTTGGGTCAATCTCATACGTTTGATCAACCGTCTGTTTCACAAGTCGCCACGTGTTATTATCTTAAATGTGAAAGAAAACATCTATATACTTGACAAATAAAATGCTAGAATGCAACCATAGTGCCATGTCACTTCGATTGGTGGATGGGACCATGGGGGCATTTTTATGGCTTCTTGATTTTTGTCCTTTTCTATATTTGTTTGTAGTTTACAATATTAAAATAATTAACTAAAATCATATACTAAAATATTTTTTCTTTTATAATAATAATTGAATTTAATTTATATACACATTCAATATAAAGTTATTTTATACGTACGTGAAATAATATACCAACATATCATGTATTGTGTTTAAAAACACATGATGTGTCACATTCATGAAATGATGTGACAACACATAATTGGATGCATATATAATTTTTTTTACACTGACAGTGCAAAACAATTAAACTCATAATAATTTCTACGTGGACATATATTTCTACTCATATATAAATACACGTGTTACCTTTTTTATAATTTTCATGCAGACTTATATTTATACTCATATAAATATGCGTGCATACTTTTTTACAATTTCTACACCAACTTATATTTTTACTCATATATTAATACGCGTGTCTGTTTTTTTATAATTTTGAATGAAACCTATATTTCTACTCATCTATAAATACAAGTGTCTATTTCTTTATAATTTTCACGGGGACCAATATTTTACTCATATATAATTTCTACGGGGACCTATATTTCTACTCCAATATTGTGCCTACTTTTTTTTATAATTTCTATGTGGACCTATAGTATTTCTCCTCATATATAGATAAGCGTGTCTATTTTTTTTTATAATTTCGATGCAAAGTTATACTCCCTCCGTCCCATTTTCATTGCCACATTTGCAAGAAAAAATTGTCCCATAATACTTGACCCATTTCAATTTTTTATGTTATTTTTCCATTTCTACCCCTTATAAATGCTTGCCTCTTCACTTTCTCACCACTTTTTGCCTCTTCACTTTCTCAACACATTTTGCCTCTTCACTTTCCCACCATATAACAAGGGTAATTTAGTAAAATTAATATTATCTCTCATTCATTTATGCACTTTTCTTAATATGTGTGAAATGGTCAAATGTGTCAATGAAAATGGGACGGAGGGAGTATTTCTACTCATGTAAATACGCGTGCATACTTTTTATAATTTCTATGCGGACTTATGTTTTTACTCATGTATTAATATGCGCGTCTGCTTTTTTGTAATTTTTACGGGAACTTATGTTTCTACTCATCCATAAATACAAATGGCTGTTTTCTTTTTATAACTTGTACGAGGACCATTATTTCTCCTGATATACTAATACAAGTGTCTACTTTTTTATAATTTCTAAGGGACATATATTTCTGCTCATATATAATGAATGTTTTTTTTAATAATTTTTCTACGAGGACCACCAATATTTCTACTCATATATTGATACAAGTCTCTATTTTGTATGATACATATATAAGAAATTTCTACCAATGAAAAATATCATCCCAACAAGTTCAATATTATTTATATATGAACAAGTTGTCACTGAAAAATATTATAATTATAACTACCATACACCGGATAACAATCTTGCACTGACAAATACGTTTTAGCGGGACTAATTTTGTATTATACAATGTTCAATCTATTATAATTTACTATATTAATATATTTGTTTGCATTATCTTAATAGAAATATTAATTATAAATTGAAATTAAATTATATGATGAACATTAATCGTTACCTCTACTTACGAAAATATCGCTCTATCATAAATAAAAGGTGGCAATCCCGCGACCTGTGCCTACGCACAGGTATTATGTGTGAACACAAAAAAGAAAGAGCTGCAATGCAACACTCCGCAACAACAGCGACTCTCTCGAGTCGAGATCCACTCCATTTCTTTATCTCCATTTCCTCTAGTTTTGCTCCGGATGAATGACATGTGGCAATTAAAAATTTTAGTGGATGAGATTAAAATGTGAAAGTCACAAAGAAACACTTTGTGAAGTACTGTAATAACAACATCAACGTGAAACTAACATCTCTGGCCGCCATCTACTCCACCATCTCTCGCCACCGAGTCTCTACTGCACCATCTCGCCGCCGCCATCTCTTTAAATCTCCGTCGACGTTGCTGTCTTCTTTCCTCGTTACATCGCCGTCTCCAACATTTCATTGACGATTTTTTTTTTAAGATTGTTGCTGAAAAAAGATTTGGGAAATTTTGGTAAAATTTAGATTGAAGATGGTCTGGCTTTGCATGTAATTGAAGATTGGTGCTAAAAAAATAGGTTTCGTTCTACATTCCCCATCTTCAATAAAATCTTTATTATTTTTAGAGGGTTGCTGAAATCAACTGTCGCCGGAAAACTGACGCGGAGTTGATGATCTCTGGCTGCCTCAAAAAGTGAGAAACTCCTCCGTCCACTGACATTTGTGGCAGCCCCTCAAGAAGCAACACACTATTTGTTAGGTTTCTGTTTTTGGTCATATTTCGGTAAGTGCTTCAAGGTGCCTTTAAGGTGTTTGATTAAATGTCTCATACATGTTAGATGTCCAAAAGTACTCTAAGATGATAAAATGTCCATCATTATGCACTAGTAATTGGTGTAATTTTCATCATACCACTTCCTTTAACAAAGGCTTATATTGTGTGTCACTATTATTTAGGTTTGTTCTAATATTCTTGATCACTATTACATGTGTTCATTATCACCTGTACTGTACTATTGGCTATATGCAGCAGGAACATGTGCTTTTGTTTTAGTATTAACTCTTACTCAAAAAATGAGGAAGCCTATGTATTGACACCACCAGTTTAGCTGTAGTGTTATGACCCTTTTGGTAATTTACAAATTAAAAAATCAATTTTGATCCAAACTATCAAAACAGTATTTTGATATGAATCACTTTTACTCTAAGGGCCCGTTTGGATTAGCTTATTTTTGAGTTTATGCAAATAGCTTATGCAATTTTTATGTATTATTATAAGTTTGTCAAGGTAGTTTATGATAAAATAGCTTATAAAAATACAATTTTCACTAGTGTGAACTTATAAAATAGCATAAAACCTAATTTATATTGCATAAACTCAAAAATTAGCTAATCCAAACGGGCCCTAAATGTATCCAAACATAAATCACTTTATGCTCAACTCACTTTTTTAGCCAAAATCAATTCTCTCTAGGTTTTATTCTATTTTTCTCGGTAGGATTTAGGCTTTATTAAAGTTTTGATATTTTGAGTCTGTTTGGATTGACTTGTTTGAGATTTTGAGCTTATTTACTAATATACGCACTTGTATGAAAATAGGTTATGGCATATTCATCAGTTGTTTTCAACTTATTTATATATGAATAGCTTATGGAAATAACTCGTAGCTTATATAAAAACGATTCGATTTATTTTATCTTTTTGTTATAGAAACAACTTATATATAATTAAGCACATATATGATGAATAAACACTTATGATATAAGTGCTTAATTAAGTTATTTATAAAAAAGGGCTTTAGATTTTGATTAAAGAACCTTTTCTCCTTTTCTGATTCCAACTATGATTATTATTTTTGAAATTTCTATCTTGAATTCCAAAAATATAATAAAACCCCATTTGTTTTTGCTAATGGGCTGGTATTTTTCTGTGTTAGGTGGGGAAAAATGTTGAAATGGACAAGCAATAACAATGGCTGCTCATGGCTGAAATATGTAGTGAGGCACTACTCTAGAATTCACCCCCCAAAGTCCGTTTCTGTTGATAAAGTAATCAGAGTTTCTAACAACATTGCTCGCTTGGATGCACCCAAAGAAGGTCCAAAACCCAGACAATTACTATCATTGCCTCCTTTTCCTTCTCACCCTTTGCCTGGCAAGAATACAACCAGTGCACATGGACAAAGCGATGGACAAAGCGATCGTGTTACCGCTGTCAATTGGATTAAGTATTACTTTAAGGGTGCATCCGGTTCTGTCATTGAGTCCCATTTCAGGGAGGGTCTTGTAAGTATCTACTATTTTTTAGTATATGCATTTTTTTGTTCCTTTGCAGTAAGTAGTAACTGAAAATATAGTTACATACTCGTTGATGATTTCCTATTCTAGGTGCAAATGGAGGAGCGAATTACTGATGACTCTTTCACTCAGAAGAAAGAGCCGATGAAACCTATGCGAAAGGTATTTCATGTTTACATTTATCCTTTTAGTTTGCCATTTCCTGTGACAAACTTTGCTTTGGATGATTTTCCCTCTGTGTGTGTGCGTATGTGTGCTGTTTAACAATAAATATATTTCAATTTCTTATGATTTGTTTTAGGTTTAATAATACTACAACTATGCAGCTTAACTACAGATTAGACCCAATGAAGTGATGAAGCCCGGGGCTAGGATTCATGTCCCAGTATCAATTGCTGAAACTAGGATTTCAAAAAGATATGATCCTATACCATGTGGCACACTATATCCAAATGCTGATGAAATTAAGTATTTGCAGAGGCTTGTGATTTACAAGGTATATATGTGTGTGTGTGTGTGTCATTCATCTAACACCAGATTTATTTACATTTTACAGTTTTCTGCCTGTTTTTTTATAAGCGTCTGTTATATTTTTATTATTCAACTGCATTTCAATATATTGTATTCATCAATTATTGATTCAAATGTCTTTCTTTCAGGACTCCGCGCTTATTATGTTAAATAAACCTCCGAAATTGCCGGTTAAGGTTTGAACGACTTTTTCACATTTATAGAAATTCACCAAGTTGGAGTTTGTTCTGGGATTTTGATTTCCTGCTGATGATCTTGTTAGGGGAATCTTCCAGTTCATAATAGCATGGATGCATTGGCAGCTGCAGCACTGTCCTATGATTATGAGGAGGGTCCTAAACTGGTAAACCACTCTTTTATACTTCATTGGCATTGCTATGAATACAAAACAATTTGATTTGCATTTACCAGTAAATCATGCAACAAATGAATATCTATTCATATAGCTTTGCTGACACTCCTATTTTAACTAACGGATAAAAGATTAAAATCTCTGGTCCCTTTAAAGTGTTTGGTCAATTTCATAGCTCCCTTACTTTGGTCTTTCATTGGCTTCATTTTGGTGTATCACTCAATTAATTATTTGATACGAAGTTGGATGGCTTACTTTTCCTAAAATTTGAGCAATCAATTGGTTTTATTATTTGTTTTTAGTTGCAATTATCGCCTTGCATATCGTAAGATTTGACAAAGAGGACGAATAATGATAATGCAGTTAGGCTATATAATACTCCTATTGAATTTTGGGAATGTCTAGGAGAGAAAGATATAACTTGGCTCTCAAATTTGTCTAAAATTTCATGATTATTTATAAGAATGAGAACTATGGAGCTTATATTCTTTGGCTCATGAGTCATACTATTAAACTATGGAAAAGAGTAATCGTCAGGATTAAAGTAGGCCAACATAATGGCACCATTGGATCAATGTAGGTTACCCTACTTACAAGGAAAAGACTTTTGTTGTTATGATAAATTCCCCTCATGCATAAACTGATCTCGAGACAAAAATTCTTGAAATTTATATAATCATCATATCTGAAGAGTAATTCAAATATAGTTATTGTTTGTGGCCTCCGCCGGGCATGCACCTTGTTTGGATTGAGATATCGTTGTTTTATTTCACGTTTTCACTAATAATTTCAGAAAGGACAACTATTTTCTTTTGGTTTCCTTTGTTCACTCTGCTTCTCAATTGTATTTTGGACTTAAAACTGCTATAGAACTGGTTGGTGCCTACTATTTATCGAATATAGAATATCACACATGATAGGTCCATTTGATGGGTCTGTAGTAGGAGATGAATTAATTGAGGAAGGGGGCACAATAGGATTTGGAGTTGGGGAAAAAGAGGGCAATAACAGGATGTACATGTAGCATGATGGGAGTAGGGGAAATGATTCGGGAATTAGAGGGTGACCAGACTTGGAGAGGCATTTGGGACATTTGCAATTGGGTATCGGAGGTTCAACTAAGAAGTAGGCTTGCCTCTCGGTCAAGGAAATTTCTGCTTTCATATTTACTTCTCCTTCATCTTTTACAGAGCTTAGCTCCAACCTTTGCCATCTTAGTCCCTCAATACCAGATAAAAAAATTCTTCATTTAATATCAGTGTGGGTTCTATCAAATCAATTCTTATGTTGGTTTTTTCAGGTCCACCGTCTTGATAGAGAGAGCAGTGGCATCCTTTTATTGGGGAGAACAAAAGATAGTGTATCTCACCTTCAATGGTTATTCAGTAACATAAACAATGCAAAATCTTCTTGCAAGGTGCCTTTTCTATACTAAGTATTTAATTGCAGTTTTTGTACATATCATTTAGCATGTGAGTGCAGTATCGAGTCTTTCATAACACTGTCAACAACAATTTATATTTCCATTTCAACTTAACTCTCGTCGGCCTATTTTAGGCTTGGAATGATGCATGTGGAGCTACATATCAAAGATATTGGGCATTGGTCATCGGAACTCCCAAGGAGAAAGAAGGTGTAATTCACGCTCCTCTTTCTAAGGTTTGTGCTCTTTCATTTTAAATTTTTTCCGTGTTTGCATCCAGTGATGATTCGTAACATGCTTAATGTGATTGCTATCTTCCAGAGTGTTAATTGATTCTGTTTATGAATGTGATCTTATGTCAGGTGCTTATGAATGATGGGAAGACTGAGAGGGTAATGCTAGCTCACCAGTCAAGTATAGAACCTCACCAAGAGGCTGTAACTGAGTATCGGGTGCTTGGTCCAAAGATAAATGGATGCTCATGGGTTGAGCTGCGTCCACTAACTTACCGGAAGCATCAGGTATCTTCTATGATGCTTTAAATTCTCTATTCAATTGAATTGTACTGGTAAATTAAAGAATTAGACATGGTTTCCATATCTGTGTGAATATAATTGGGACTTAAACTTAGAATATCATTAGAATATGTTGTGGAATCACTACTAAAAGGCGTAGTTCAACGAGTCAACCTCTTATCGAGAAATCCCTGGCTATTCTAGGCAACCTATTGTTGGGATTGGCGGTGAGTTTGATGGCCCTGATTTCGTCAAATTTACTGTGATCCCAAACATGCACCAGTTTAAATAAAGTTTGGAATAACATGGTTTTTTTAATTATCATTCCTGCCGTAAAATATAGTGATTTTGCTGTGTTAAATCAACTTGTTCCTTAATCCGTTTTCTGCTTTCTTTTTACCAGTTGCGTGTCCATTGTGCTGAAGCACTTGGGACACCGATAGTGGGTGACTATAAGTATGGCTGGTTCGTGCACAGCCGATGGAAACAAATGGCACGAGTCGATATCGAGCCAACAACCGGAAAACCATACAAGTTGCGGAGACCAGAAGGCTTAGATGTTCAGAAGGGAAGCGTTTTATCGAAGGTCCCTCTATTACATCTCCACTGCAGAGAACTTGCACTCCCCAACATTGCTAAATTTCTTCATGTTTTAGAAAAGAGTTCAGAAGAACTTCACCCTTCACTTAGCTTGCAGCCTGATATTCTTCGCTTTGTGGCAACAATGCCAAATCATATGAGAATTAGTTGGAATCTTATGTCATCATATTTAGTTTGAGAAAAACTATTAACTTCTGGAGAAAGAAATAGATGTCAACTAATATTTTAAAGTTTAGGCATACACCTTCTAGTATTCAATATTTCTTTAATGTCTTCCAAATTTTGACTTTCTTTAACCTTTTGTGGGTCTCGGTTATGCCCATCGTTTTTCCTATTTATTACTTACTCCCTCCGATCCTTAATATTAAGAAGAAATTTATTTTTTAGATAAATTGAGAAATTGATGTATCTAAATTATATTATAGACTAGATACATTCATTTTTCAATGTATCTAAAAAGTCAACTTCTTATATTAAGGACTAGAGGGAGTAATATTTTTGGCGTGTTAGCTAAAAAGTCAAATTCTTAATTTTTTAATATGTCCCGAGTTCGATTTAAATTTTTATAGCTAAAAAGTCAATTGTATGAGTATTTGGATATTAAATAAAAAGTTTAATGTTTTTTGAGAATTTAAATTTTTATAATACAAATTGTAGATTCACCTTTAAACACCAAAATCTTAGAAACGACCTTAGGCAAGAGTATCCTGTTAATTAAATTCAAAATACATCAAAAGAAATTGCTTTCTAATTTGCTAGGAAAATACTTAGGGAGTAGGGAGTATTATTATTTTCTTTTGTTTGTCGGATTTGCGAAGAAGGTGACCATCTTATGTCCATAAAATAAGTCTATTTTCTTTTTTATAATGGTATGTATTAGTTTTGCTTCACAAAAAACGTTATATATGAACGATATATATTAACTATACTATGGAAAAAAGAAAGAGCATTGTGTGTTAATAATGTAAAAGCAAAGAATAAAATGGAAAACATTGCACTAGCCAGGAATCAAACCTGGGTCTGTACTGTGGCAGGGTTCTATTCTACCACTAGACCACTGATGCTCTTGTTGTCTAATGTTTTCCTAATTGGTATTGTATACATTAACAAAACTTACATCATACATGCATTTCTTTCTTTTCCTCTTACAAAGAGGTAGTTTTTTTTATTAAAAATAATTTTCTTTTATTTTTTCAAAATGAAAAAACACAAATAACCACCTCTTTGTGATTGGAAAAGTAAGAAATGCATGTAAGTTTTGTCCTTTATTTAATATCAAACTAGTACAACCAAATTTTAAAATTTGGTTAAAAAATAAGTGGTTATTATCAAACTATTCTTATTAATCATTGATGTGTTCACCATCGTAATATTCTAAAAGGAGATGTTTGTTTCCAGTTTCCTGTTTACTAAATTTATTTTTAGCAATGATTGTTTTCGTGAATACAAAAATGAAAATCATTTCTTAGGTATTTAAGAAAAACGTTTAGTTACTTACGCGTATACGGTTACAAGAACCAAACATCTTCTTTGGTGGATTAGCAAAGGTTGCTTACCTACGCATATACGGTTACAAGAGCCGCACATACCTTACCCAACATTATGTCCGTTGTGTAACCAACAAAATGAAGACGATTGGCACATATTGTTCGGCTGTGATGTTAGTATGCAGGCTCGACATTCTACAGGTCTCAGACAAAGCTTGGAAACAATAATTCATCAGGCTGACAGTTACGTACTAAAATAACCAAATTAATGTTATTTCGTCAGATTTTCACCATTTTGGTAGATAAAAACCGAATCTAAGCGTTTTCGGAAGATAGAAACTCAATCGAAGCGTATTCTGGTAGTTACGTATCAAAGTAACCAAATTAATGTTATTTTGCCATTTTGGTAGTTACGTACCAAAATGGTTTTAAGAGCAAACTGGTTAAGATGGGGGGCCTGAGAGTATTATAGGGGGCCTAAAAAGCAATTTTCATCTTTGTAAACCATGGGTCTACTTTTGAATTTGAAAACCATGGGTAACCGAATCGGCCCGTGTTTACTATTTTTTTTATTACTACTACTAATATCTATATATATAATGACACCATTTTGTAAATTTTTAGATTTAACATTAGCTAATTTTTGGTTTCCTCTTTCACTCAAACTTTTTTATTGTTGCAAACCCTAGCCATAGAGTGAAACACTCCGCCGCCTCCGTCCACTCACTCCTCCTCCGCTTTCACAACTCGTTTACCACCGTCCCATCTCTCCATTGTTGCCGAACTCAAAGTACCTACCACCCATCTTCTTCATTTTCTTCGTGTTCGGTTTATTTATTGGGTTTGTTTGTTTTAATTTTTCACAACTCTTAACAATTTTCTTTTTGTTTTTCTATCATTGTAAAGTTGAAGGTGTAGACAAAAGTTAGAGTTTTATTTGTTTGTTTTGTTAAGGTTTACAAGTCTTCTTTGCATTTGACTAACATTTTGATCGATCGTTTTTAATATTCTTCAGATCTACATGGTAAATAATAATATTTAGATCCACACATTTCTCTTCAAATCAACATGATTATCATAATGTATCGATCTTACAATATGTCTCTCTTATTGATTTTTGGTTTCTGTTATTTATTGATCCAAGTTTCTCTTTATTAGGTTTGGTGAAAACAATATATTCGATCTCCGGGGAGATGGATCTCCCCGGGTACCGTGGGGATCTGTGTGGATGAAGAAAAATATTCCCCCGTGGCAGAGATCGGGGACGAGGAATAATTTGGGGGGCGGGGCAGGGAACGGAGAAGCTTCCTCTGCACATTCCCCGTCCCGTTGACATCCCTAATTCTAATTATGGTGTAAATGTTGGATTTATGTTTTTTACACACATATAAAGCTCCTAAAAATCATCAACTTGAACCAAGATAGACGATAACTGAGAAGATCAGAGTAGAACAGACTTGGAGTCGGCCACCCACCAACCAGAGACAATGAAATCCAACACCAAAACCCATCAATTGCTATCGGCTTCAACATAAGATAAGTTGCACCTTCCATTCATTAAAGGAGCAAGGATTACCATGATTTTTCGCTAGATACCACATCAAAGATGAATACTTCGCATTTTCAACCAACGATTCAACATAAACAATTCACCTCACAAAGATTAAATCGTTTCGAGAGTTCCAAATAGACGAAATAGTAACATGCCAAGTTTTATCTATGCCAACTTGTATATTGAGATAGGTAGTAATATTTATTTTAAACTCCTATAATTTATTTTATCATATTATTAGACGTATTTTTCAATAAATTACTTCATGATGTATGATGAGGTTAATTTTTTTATGTCTAGTAATGCTCTAATATGTAGCTACAAATCGCTTTTCATTTCCATTAAAGATTTATTTTGAAAATACATTTGTCGATGTTAATTATTGTCAGGAGGTGTATTCAAATTGAAGTTGGGCCCTTTAACATCTGTGAAACCTTCGGAGATGGATCAAGTTGTTCTCTTTGAACTCCAAGTCTCCAACAGTGGGAAAATAACACAGTTTAGTGTTGTTTGGTACTGTAGTCTTTTAAAAAAAAAACTTTAATGGTATAGATTGAAACTGTCACATCATTATCTTATGGGATAAATTGATCTAATGATTTATATCAAAACTATGTGTTTATTGTGTGTTTTTTTACAGCACCAAATCCTTTTTCCAAGTGGACTCTTCCGACAAGTATGCTCTCACTGACGAGTGGGGTGTCACCCTCGATCCAGTAGTCCAACATGGTGTTTCTTATTACACGGTATGTAAAATTTTTTTTACAAGTGGAGTGTCAACAACCGAGTTAAGCTCATAAGACAGTGACCACTTTTTTTATTTTCAAGGCAACTATTAATTACTCCCTCCGTAACACTATATAAGCAAAAATCACCTTTCTAGATTCATTGTAAAATCAATGTATTTGGTCTATAATATAGACCAAATACATTAATTTTACAATGAATCTAGAAAGATGATTTTTGCTTATATAGTGTTACGGAGGGAGTATTTATTTTCTAGTTCTATCTTCTAATTAATATTAATTTCATTACTTTAAAGTCTATATTTCACGATACATTTATATATGATGATATATTACAGATTTTATCAAAAAATCAATACATAAACCAATTGTTAGTTGGTTCAGTGGTGATTGGTGCTGAACTTGGTAGGGAGGACCGCGGTTCGATCCCCCGCAACTGCGATCGGGAGGGGGCTGGAACCACTTGATGCCAGAACTGACCCCCGAACCAGATTAAACTGGTGGTGAATACCAAAAAAAAAATCAATACATAAAAAAGGATAATATATTAAAAATATCACATTCTCTCATTTATTTACAGCTATTTAATTTGTGTGAAATGTTGAAAGTTTTCAACCGATTCCTCTTAATTGGTTGGATTGTAGTGTTTCTAATCTTAACAATGGTGTGCATTAGAGTACATATATCCTCTTCCTGGCAAGTAAAAATGGATATATATATATTTTTTCTCTTCGTGGCAAGTAAAAATGGATACATATTTTTTTTTGTTCTTCTAAGAATCAGAGGGTTAAATATAAAAAAGGGATAAATATTTTAAAAATGGAAAAATAAAATGCTTTCTAAGTAACCATGCCTAAGCTTTCCTAGACATCCTCTTGAATCATAAGCATATCCAATTTTACCTCTTGAGTCGTAAGCATATCCAATTTTAAATAAGAAAAATATTAATATATGTCATTAGGGCACTCGTTAACATGACCATTTAAATAAAACCTTTGATTTTCTAGTGTAAAAATGGAAGGCAACTACATTTATGTTGATCTCTCAAAACATCATTTTAATTTTAATTTTTTTTTTATGAAAACAACAATTTTTTATTAGTTAAATTCATATCAATTTTAATAAGTTTCATATAATTTGATGATGGGATCCATATAAATTGTAACATTAGAAGAGAGTGTGTATTTAAATGTGTGCTATTAGCACTCTTCAACATAAAATACAATTTTGTAGTTATTACAATTTAAAAAAAATCATAAATAATAATTAAATAAAGAACAACATGAAAAACACCTAAAAAAAGCTCTCATCTTGGGCAAATAAATGCTAAAAAAAAATGCATGATAGGAACATCGCACTATATGTGCAGGAGCCCGGGTTCGAATCCGGGACACTCCACTTATTCACCTTTAAGGTGGATTTTCTAGCCACTAGGCTGCTTGACAAAAAAAAAGAAAAATCATACCGGTGGGTATCCGTCCGAACAATCCCTAATTTGACCGAAAAACTTGAGTTGACTAAGTTTGGATGGTTTTCCTGATTTCAAAAGACGGGGAAGGGGCGAGTAATGAGGATATTGATACCCACCCCAAATCCGCCCTACTTATATCGAAATCATATTTTACATCTCCTAAATTATATTTATATATTATTTTTTATTTTTAAGTTAAGTATTCAATAAGTTGTTCTCGTCTATTTTTTCCTTGTTTAAAAATATAATAAAGTTGAAAAATATAGTTTTATAACTTTTTTTTTATAATAAAAATACTAAAATACAACCTAAGTTCATGTGGGATGGAGGGAAATCGGAATACCCGAACCCCATTGAAGATACACGAACCCTATCGTATTTAGGATTTTATTTTTTATCCTCGTTGAAAATTGGGACGTGTATGGAGATACCCAAACTTTATGTGTTTCAGTTTGGGACGATAAAACTCATTCCCGCCCCACCTCATTGTGATGCCTAATAAAATAGTTCATGCCCCAATAATGTGTAGTATTGGTACTCAACTAAGTAGAATTTTATGTGTAGAATTTTATTCAGTGTTAATATACTAAGTAAGTATTGGTACTTAACTAAACTCCGCACGCTTCAAAGTTTATGTACAATAGAGTTGAATTATCAATGGTAAATGTTAAATACGACAAATTATAAACGAACTAATTTCATTTTTTTTATCCAAGCTAATTCATTTTATGGTTGATAGTTCAAGTTTTTCTAGTAGTAAGCTTTGATAGATGATTATTGGCATTTAATTAATACTATTGTAGGATTGCAAAACTTTTGATAAGACATTTATTTCAAAGATACAAAAATGTTATGTGAGTTGGGAACTATTGTGGTAAGCTTTAAATTGACATATTTGATTGATTTGATTTGGGAAGAATTTGTCCGTCAAACAAAAGGAAAAAATCCTGGAGAGGTTTATGAAATATTTCATATGGTGTGTGATCATAGCTAAAAGCTCAAGCATTGACCGTTAAAGACTTAAGTAATTAGGTAAATTCTTTAAGGGTCAATGCTTAAGCTTTTGACTATGATCACACACCATATGAAATATTTTGGAAACTTGTCAAGAAATTTTTGCTTTTGTTTGACGGACAAGTTTTTCACAAGTCAAATCAATCAAAGGTGTCAATTCAAAGCTTATCGCAATAATTTCTAACTCAGATAATGTTTTTGTATCTTTTAAATAAATGTCTCATTAAAAACCTTTGCTTTCCTACAATTATACCAATCAAATGTCAATATTTATTGATCAAATCATATTACTAGAAAATAGAATTATCAACGAATGTGAAACATGAAATGAAATTATAGCTAGTTTATATTTTCTCATATTTAACCTTTTACTATTAATAATTCAACTGTTTATTGTACACAAACTTGGAAGGGTGAAAACATACTAGTTGCACACTCCAGTATCGTAGAGTTTAGTTGCATACCAGTACCTGATAGATTTTTTTTAAGGTCATGTAATATTTTCATTTTAATTTATATTAAAACAAATTTAAATATTGATTAAGTTTTTCTTAAAGGTACCGGTTCCCATAAAACACCTATTACTTGAAGAATTTACAAAAAATTATAAATATACTATGTATTGGTACTCAACTAAACCCCGTATGCTTCAAAGTTTATGTACAATGAGTTGAATTATCAACTGTAAATGTTAAATATGTCAAATTATATAAACAAGCTAAATTCATTTTTTTTTTATCCAAGCTAATTCATTTTATTGTGTCATTGTGGTTGATAGTCCTAGTTTTTCTAGTAGTAAGCTTTAATCAATGATTATATGCATTTAATCGATACTATCGTAGGATTGCAAAACTTTTGATAAGACATTTATTTCAAAGATACAAAAATGTTCCGTGGGTTGGGAACTATCGTGATAATAAGCTTTAAATTGACATCTTTGATTGATTTGATATGTGAAGAATTTGCTCGTCAAACAAAAGGAAAAACTCCTAGATAGGTTTCTGAAATATTTCATATGGTGTGTGATCATAGCTAAAAGTTCAAGCATTGACCCTTAAAGACTTAAGTAATTAGGTAAATTCTTTAAGCGTCAATGCTTAAGCTTTTGACTATGATCACACATGATATGAAATATTTTTGAAACTTGTCAAGAAATCATTCCTTTTGTTTGATGGGCAAGTTCTTCACAAGTCAAATCAATCAAAGGTGTCAATTCAAAGCTTATCGCAATAATTCCTAACTCACATAACATCATGTATCTTTTTAAAATAAATGTCTCATCAAAAACTTTGCTTTCCTACAATTGTATCAATCAAATGTTAATACTTATTGATCAAATCTTACTACTAGAAAAACTAGAATTATCAACGAAAATGAGACATGAAATGAAATTATACTCTCTCCGTCCCAAATCTTTAGTTCCTTTAACTTTTTAGTTTTGTCCCAAATCTTTAGTCTTTTTAAGAAACCAATGCAAAATTAGTGATACTTTACCACTTGTACCCTTACCAAAGTTAAAACATTAATTAAATATATTTTCTCTTTCTTAATAAAGTAAGGACAAAAGTGACTTAACTTATCAATTTTTATAATTTCTTAATCTCCGTGCAAAACTCTAATAGGACTAAAGTTTTGGGACGGAGGGAGTAACTAGTTTATATTTTCTCATATTTAATCTGTTACTATTAATAATTCAACTCTTTATCGTACACAAACTTGGAAGGGTGAAAACATACTAGTTGCACACTCTAGTATCGTAGAGTTTAGTTGCATACCAGTACCCGATAGAATTTTATTTAAGGTCATGTAGTATTTTCATTTTAATTTATATTAAAACAAATTTAAATATTAATTAAGTTTTTTTTAAAGGTACCGGTTCCCATAAAAACACCTATTACTTAAAGAATTTACAAAAAATTATAAATATCTTCACAAACAATGTAAAAGGTGATTATTGGGTCCAAAATTGGAAGTCCTCAATTGATTGTCTAGCAAAGGTTTGTGAACAAGTAATTTGGTTGCGATAAATAAGGTTGGAACTTGGAAGTGAGTTACGCCAGCTTGTGAGCCTTTGTAGATCTTGGTTTATTAAATTTTGGATTAGTAGAATGGGTTAATTGGTAGGACATCGCATTTTATATGCAGAGGGCCGGGGTTCGAACTCCGGTCATCCCACTTATCCACCTTAAGGGTGGAGTTTCTAGCCACTAGGATACTTGACAAAAAAAAGGGTTTTTTGAATCAGAGCTGCAACTTTTTTAATCTTCTGGTTGAGACACGAAATGATTGAGACACAAAACTCTAATCAACCTAAGTCCTTATAAATGAGTGGTAATTTGTTTAGTTTTACAAGCACAATTAATTTGACATGATAAAACCTTAAAACTATCTTGTTAAATTCTGTATTCATTGTTTTCTACCATGAAACTAATACCATTTCCTAATTTTTTTTTCTACATATGACGATTTTCTTTCATTTTAAAGCTGATTTGGTTTTGTTTCAAGATATTTTCTGATATATTGTTTTTCGAGGTTAAATATTTTATTGATCTTTTCTTGAAATTATCAATAAATGTATAATTAAAATAATAATACAGGTTTGATCAAATTTGAATGTTAGAAAATGGGTAAAATGTCAAATACCCCTCGATATTTTAAAATTCGTTAAATACCCCAATGAAATTTGAAAAAATGCAAATGCCCCTGAAATTGTAAAATGTCAATCAAATTGTCACCTGCTACGGTTACTCCGTCTATTTTAATGAGGAAAATAGAGGAAAAGATGGATGAGACAAGAATTGATAAAGAGTATGATGTTGGTGATGAGTGTTTCTTGTCTGGTTCTGAATCTGATGACTCAGATTGGTCTATTTGGTGGTTAGAACCTCTTGGTTCTGATTTTGAAAGCAATGATAATGATGACGAGGATGATTCTCATGATGATAGTTTTGCTATTTTGGTTCCTTATTATTCACTTGGTTGCAAGGAGGTTGAAAGCTCAAACAATGTGCTTTTGAAGGCTCAAAATAGACGGAGCAGGGGGCAATTTGATTGACGTTTTACAATTTCAGGGGAGTATTTACATATTTTCAAATTTCATGGGGGTATTTGACAAATTTTGAAATTTCAAGGGGATGTTTAACATTTCACTCCTAGAAAATTTATTTTTCATGCGACAGGTGTTTGGTGGCTGATTAAGAATGTTCGATGTGGAGTGTTGAGATGCATGACAGACAGAGAGAAAGCGTGAATCTAATTGGTGATGATTATCCTATTATGAATAAACCATCAATTTGATTCCTAAAATATCAATTTCTCTCCAATTTAGTCTTTGAACTATTAAAATATACTAAATAGTCTCTAAACTATCATTAATACATCAATTTAGTCCCTCAATTCTTTTAAAACCATGAGAAAAATGAAAGTTCAAGGACCACTATGATGGATTTTTATAGTTTAGGGACCAAATATAAGAGATGTTAATAGTTCAAAGACCAAATTGAAGAGAGGTTGATCGTTCAAAGACCAAATTGAAAATTTATTCCCCTATTCTCTTTGATCAATTCAAAATCAGACAACTATACAAGTGCAATCTTAAAGATGCAACAACAAAACTCAAGAAGTTACAAAGATGTAACAACAAAAATCAAGAAGTTACAACTACGACTTGACATCATTGAATTGTTACATCTTTGCAACTTCTTGAGTTTTGTTGTTGCATCTTTAAGTTTGGACTTGTACAGTTGTCTGATTTTGAATTGATCAAAACGAACATGACAATCATTTTCAACGAGTTTCACTCTTTCTCTTTGTTTGCCATGTATCTCAACACTCCACGTCAGACTACTTAATCAACCGCCAAAAACTTGTCACATGAAAAAAACAATCTAACATTATATTCAAATTTGATTAAACATGGTACTAGAATTGAGTTAAATTTCTAACATTATTACGTTAAAGAGACAACATTTTTTGAGCAATTCTTCTATAGGCACAAACATAAATATAATTTGTTAGACACATTCACAAGATACATAAAAAAATAAAGAAAAAATGATTAAATTAATATGTTTCGATGTGACAATTTTATTTTTCTTTTAATTTTTTTATTTATGTATGTATACCTAAATTTAGTGGCCAAATACTTGTGTCTAGGTAAGTGTTTCTCCCATTTTTCCTTTTCCTTGAAAGAGACACCTTTATTTGCTTTAAATTTATTGACTAAAACTGAGTTGTTGTAGTAAAAGATGCTGAATAGGAAAAAAGTTCATGAATTTTAGCCATTATGTTTTTTGAAGAAGTTCAAGTCAAGAAGACAAGCATGATCGGAAGTTTTAAGGGAAAGAGAGTTATAGCGTCAAATCTGTTTTTTATTTCATAATGAAAACTTGACGGAGATTATACAACGCTTTGAGCTCTGCGACCTTTTTCACTATGTCTCAATGGTCTGTATTGACTCCAATAATTACTAGAACTAACTCTTTATCATAGATAATTACATGAAGTTATAAATACATGACTATTGACTAGACTCAAAAATATATAAAAACGCACAAAATAATAGTATATCACCATCTTGATAGGGAATAATCCAAGTGAGTTATCACTTGTATAGCTGTTTAGTATGCCCTTCAATTGCTGTTTTCTACTTTCAAAAGTATATGTTTAATCTATTGTCCTACACACTTAAATATACATTAGTATATCATATTGTCCTCTTATATAATGTTATCATCAAAACTTCAGGCATTGTCCTAAAATCTATTTTGGTTTAACAAGTTCCTAATTTTATTAGAGTCGAGTTTCTACATCCTCGCTTTGTTGTTACTTCTTTTAGATTATCTTAATTTCCTTTTATTTTTCTTTTTTTTTCCTTTTATTTTTCTTGGGTTTTGTTGTAGTCTTCCATGTTTGTGTGTGTCTATATATATATACTCCATTGGATTATCGTCTTACAAAATTGACCGTTGGATTAAAATATGTTATAACATAAATCATGTCTATAAAATATAATATTAATCATAATTCATTTGATATGTCAATGAAATACATAAAAATGAACTCATATTTTGAAAGTTCGTAAGACGTTAATTTTGATGTATTTCATTGACGTATCAAATGATTTTTAATTAATGTCATATTTTATAGACATGATCTATGTTATAGATAGTATTTTTCAATCCAACGATCGATTTTGTAATACAAGTTATGATATGTCAATGAAATACATCAAAATCTTTTATAGTATTCTAAATAGGACAAAACTTACATGCATTTCTTGCTGTTCTACTCATAAAGAGGTAGTTATTTTAATTAAAAAATAGTTTTCTTTTATTTTTTAAAAAAGAAAAAACACCAAAAACCAACTTTTTGTCCTTCTAAATATACCTAAAAAAAAAAAAAAATTAAAAGTAGCCCTGTCAAAAAATAAAATATTAAAAGTAGCAGTTATTAAAACTCCATCAAACATTTGTTGGGACCAAAACATATTAATTTTTTAGGACAATGCCTCAACTGCGATCGGGAGGGGGCTGAAACCACTTGATGCCATAACTGACCCACGAACCAGATTAAATTGGTGGTGAAAAAATAAAAGAAAAAAGAAGCAATAATTTTTTGTATAAAATTTAAAAACAAAATTTTGTAATTTCATAAATTTAACTTTAATTTTATACCAAGAATTTAATTTATATGCATTGTCAGTATAAAGTTATTTTACGCATGCGTCCAATCACATACCAACAAATCATATATTGTGTCTAAAAACACATGATATGTCACTTTTATTAAATGATATGACAACACATCATTAGATGCATGTATAAAAAACAATTTACATTAACATTGCACAAAAATTAAACTCATTTCCCAAACATTTTCAGCCAATTTATTGATGATAAACTATTTGAAAGACGACATCGTTTAGTCCGTAGTTGTCTTCTGCAATTGAAATTGAACCTGTTCACACTGCATAATGCATACTCAACTGAAATTGAACTATTATGAGATTGAGATCTTCTGAATTCATTCAACATCACGCTGCAAAGAAGAAGAAGAAGAAGAAGAAGAAGAAGAAGAAGAAATGTCGCCACTATTTATGAGATTAACAAGGTTTCCTTCAATACCCCTTTTTCCTCTTTTCTTTCCCTTTACTTCAAGGTTATTTTCTCACTCTCACAATGTTAATGATGATGTTCTTTACACATTCAAAAGCATGCTACAAATGCGTAATACTCCTTCCATTATTGAATTTAACAAGATTTTAGGTTCCATTGTTAAAACTAAGAACAATTACTCAACTGTTATTTCCCTTTCTCAACAATTGGAATTCCATGGAATTAAGCCTGACAATTTTACTATGACCATTTTGATCAATTGTTATTGTCATCTTGGTCAAATGACTTATGCCTTTTCTCTATTGGGAAAGATTCTTAAGATGGGTTATCAGCCTGATGTCATAACCCTGACAACCCTTATAAAAGGTCTTTGTCTTAATAATGAGGTTCAGAAAGCATTGCACTTTCATGATGATGTTATTGCAAAGGGATTTCAGCTCAACGATGTTAGTTACGGGACATTGATCAATGGGTTGTGTAAAATGGGTCAAACAACACCTGCCCTCCGACTGTTGAGACGACTCGAACAAGGATCAATCAAGCCTGGTTTGGTAATTTACAGTACAATCATCGATAGCCTGTGCAAAGATAAACTTGTAGATGATGCTTGTGAATTATTTTCTGAAATGGTTATCAAGGGAATTTCACCCAATGTTGTCACTTACAATGCTCTAATCTACGGTTTTTGTATTGTGAATAAATTAAAAGAAGCAGTTGTTTTGTTGAATGAAATGGTGTTGAAAAACATAAACCCGGATGTTTATACCTTTAATATATTGATTGATGCGTTTTGTAAGGAGGGAAAGATGAAAGAAGCTAAAACTATGTTAGCTATGATGATGAAACAAGGTATGAAACCTGATGTAGTTACTTATAGTAGTATAATGGATGGGTTCTGCCTTTGTAATGAAGTGAAAAAGGCCAAATATATATTCAATACTATGGTACAAAGGGGAATGATGCCCGATGTTAAGACCTACAGTATCATGATTAATGGATTTTGCAAGAGTAAAATGGTGGATGAACCCATCAAACTCTTTGAAGAAATGTATTTAAAAAATATGATTCCTGATACAGTAACATACAGCACTCTTATTGATGGCTTGTGCAAATCAGGGAGAACTACGTATGCTTGGGAGCTTGTAGATGAGATGAGTGACAGAGGTCAACCACCCGATGTATTCACTTACAATTCCTTCTTGCACACTTTGTGCAAAAGTCATCATCTTGACAAGGCAATTGCATTAGTCAAGAAAATTAAAGACCAAGGTATCATGCCAGATTTGTACACTTACAATACCCTAATTGATGGACTTTGCAAAGGTGGGAGGCTTAAGGATGCACTAAAGGTTTTTAAGGATCTTTTGGCTAAAGGATACAATCTAGATGTCGTAACATACACAACTATGATTTGTGGACTTTGTAATGCGGGCTTGTTTGAAGAAGCATTTTTTTTGCTGTCAGAAATGGAAGATAAGGGCTGCTTTCCTAATGCCTCCACTTTTGAAATAATGATTTGTGCACTCTTTGAAAGTGGTGAGAATGATAAAGCAGAGAAACTTCTTCGTGAAATGATTGCTAGAGGCCTGCTAATGCTATAAGAGTAAATATATGTATGTCTTTTTCTAGTTATCCATTGTTATTTTGAATTTTAATGATAATCATAGTGTCTTTTTCGTTGATAGTTACATAAAAATGATAATGGACTATGATCTAGACTCGCTTTTAGTTTAGTAGTTTTGGTCAAAGTCATTTATTGTTTGGTTCAATTGGATATCTTATCCATTGAAATGGTTAACTTTTTTGTCTTGAAATGATTTAGTTCATCTACTTTAAAAGATTTTATCAGGTAATGGTCATTGCCGGGGTTTCAAATTACAAACCAATTTGATTATGACATGATTAATTTTTAGGGATTTGTATCTTAGTGATCATCGAAATTTTAACTTTATAAAGAACGAATAAAGAAAATATAAGGAATCAGGATTATTTAGAAGGCTCAAATTTCATTGTTTTGTATAATTGTGAATTATGATAAAAAAAATTTAATACCTAACTATTCCCATATTAGATTTGCACTAAGAGTATAGTTCCTGATGATGTAAGTGTAACTTTTAAAAAAAGTTGTCCTCTTTGTGAAAATGACTTAGTAGGTTAGTGATGAAAAACTTCTGCATCAAATGATTGCTTTTGCTTGTTGAAAAGATGAAACATTTGTGTTCAATATGAATTTTAATTTCTTTGCTGTTGAATTTGAATATGTAGGATAGTACTTATCAGTTATTTATTTCTTGTTATTAGTTTACTGCGGCAATAGTGATAGTTGCATTTTTCTGCTGTTTGTCAGTAATTGTTCGCTGCCCTCTTTGAGTATAAGCATATACTTGACTGCTTCTTTCTTACAGTTGCATATGATTTTCTCATACAATTTTCAATTAATTATGTGTTCTTTCTTGCTTAGATTTTAATGTAATAGTTCTATGTAAGTAGAACTTGTTATATATTTGGTTTACGACTTTAGAACATTGTAAATGCAGTGGTTTTGTTAATTGTATCAAACTTAATTGCTTGTTTTGAGTGTTTTAGGTGCATGGACTTTGTTTTCATTTAAGACTTTGTTTTGAGTATCAAACTTAAATGCAGTGCTTAATAAGTTATTTTTCTTATGGAAGCTGTTCACTCAAAGGGAACTCGAGCATGTCGAGGAGTCGAGTTAGGGGGGAAGATGTTTGGGATTTGTTACTTCATTTCTTGGGTGCCTTACTTAAAGAACTTCTGCAGAGATCAAAATCTAAGACAAAACAAGAAATTGATATGCCGATACGTACTGTATTACTTTAAGATTTTGATAGTAAAATTGCATAATATGCTTCACATCATTCTATGTGTGCTGCAACCTGAGTTCACCTTGAGATTATATGGATATGAAACCAATTCAGTTTGTTACATTTATTCAGTTGGATTTTAGATGCATTAAAGAATAAATATATTTAGGATATGCCTTTAACTATACAAGTAACCATTCTGGCCCTAACTATCAATTTGAGGATATAAAATTAGTTTTGCAATTTTGCAATACTACAATTAATATAGAATGACACGAACTGCAAAAATGCAAGAATGAGAGAATGAGGGACAACGAGAGAACTGATGTGAATTTATAGAATTCACCAAGTAATTTGATTGGTAGAGGCCATGTCATTGCCAAAAACGTGACCAATCACATTTAGTCACGTGTCAACACAATTTGACTAAATGGAAGACTGTTTTTTTTTCATAATTTTCGTATTTTTTCACGCTCGCTGCCTATGCTGTGAGGCTGCCTACATTGCGATGGATAAAATTGGAAGGCCACGGGGTGAGTGAGAAGTTAGGAGGGTGTGAAAAGAAGAACTCCCGAATATTTATCATATGATGGACATTTGAGTCCAATCACTTGGATATTCATTTCTCTTCTTTATTTCTTTGCTTTTTTTTTTTAATTATTATTTATTTTACATATACAAAATGAATACCATTAAATATTATATACTCTTTCCAATTTCAAATATAAACAAAAAATAACTTTTTAGGATTATTGAATAATCAATAAATCTGATCTACGTGCTTAAAAATGATATTTTGCTTATATTGAAAAGCAAAAGGTTTGGATGGAGTATGTGCATAAAAGTTTTTTCTACCAATTGGAATCTATATTATTTTATATGATTAATCAATATTTTGAAACATTTATTTTATTTTCTTAACTTCAAGAGAATCACAAAAATAATTATAAACTTATACTTAAATAATGCTCCCACTACTCAAAAGTTCTAGCTCCGTCACAAGGCACAAGAAGCTTAGAGGACAAAAAGAAATAGTCAATACATTTACATTACCTTTCTCTAAAGATACTAATAGAACTTGAATTTGGAATTACCTGATCAAAACTTTGAAGGTTCAAGAAACACAAGAAAGTGGGGTTTGAATTGGGTTTCTAAGTATTTAGAAAACTCTTTTGGAAAACTCTAACACATCAACAACAATAGAAAGGGACAACAAAAGAATAAAGGTGACACGATAGTTTTTATACTGGTTCACCGTTAACGAGGCTACTCAACTCCACCTGAGTGAGTTTGTCTTGCACCTCAAGGACTTAATCCAATAATCTAGATTACAACCTCATTGACCACTGTCAATGACTTCTCAAGGTAGCTGACTAACCTTAGTCCCTTAAGGAATTCAACCAATTGCTGATTACAATTTTCTTTGTGTTTACAAGATTGCTTCTATGTAAGCAGATTACACAAACGATGTCTGAGCTCGTACACTTAGATAGTTTACAACACTAAGTGTTTTGTACAAATAATTACAAAAGAATTGAAGAATATATGTGCAAGTATGTATGTATATTTGTATTATGTACTTCTGCGTAATATTATGTGTGTGTTCTTCAATTTCTTCATTCTCCTTTTATAGCTGATGAAGGAAGGTTACCGTTGGACTTGATTTGAGAGTGTTTGCTTTGATTGCATAATCGCAAGTCTTCAGGTTTACCGTTAAAATTCTTTCCTTATTTGATTTCCTTTGTCTGATGTTCATAAGGAAACAATTCTTGTGCATTGATTGTTTTAGATCTTCTTCCAACGTCTCTTTGTTGATTGTTTACTTTGATCGGATCTTTGCTTAATTCCTTCATTATTTGAGATTGAGATTCTTGCTATTGAATATGTTGAGATAACTATTGTAAGTTTTGAGTTTGAACAAACATTTGCTACTGTTGAACTTGTTAGAAAGGCTATCAAAGATTATGGTGTATTAGAAAGGGGTTTGTTAGTATCTTGAAACATACACCAAATATGAAAATTAGAGCATTACAAGATGAAACTAAAACTAGGTGGAGTGTTATGCTTAGCAGACATCAAGCTTATAGAGCTAAAACAAGAGCCTTAAGAATGATTGAAGGAGGCTGTATAGATCAATATAGGAATCTGAGGAGTTATGGAGATGAACTGATGAGCAGTAATCGAGTTAATGGAGATGAACTCACGTGACCTCCCCATAATTTTTCCTTTTTTTAAAAAAAAAAACTTATTTAGGTTGTCTAACAGAATTATGACACGTGTTAAAAAAAATCCATATCATCAATTTTTTGTCAAAATAATCAAGAGGGGCCACGAAATGCAAAAGGGGGCAAACATGAGGGGCCAAAATCGCTCAATTAGGAAACGTGGGAGGCCAAAACTGCAATTTAGCCAAATATTTTTGGTCTTTTTAAACGTATAAACTTTTATTTTAATTCTTCTAAAACCACTAGTGTAGAAAGGCGATTTTACACCTATTTTTTTGGAGATATTATACCGGTTTTGGTCCGGTGTGAACTCAGCCGGTGAGATATGTCCAAGAAATTTACACCCGTTATAAAATAGGTGTTAAAAGAGTTATATTATACCGGTTTTTAATTAATAATTGGAAAAAAACACACAGACCAATGAACCTTCTATTTCTTATTAAAAATTCTAAAATTTTATAATCTATTCCAAAACCACCTTTATTGTACAGAGAAGATATCACTCTAATTAATGCATAACATTGGAATGAATTACATTTGATACAATTTAATAAGGGTAAAAATGGAATTGTTTAATTAATAAAGAAGAAATTTAAACATTGTTTCTTATAAAAAAACCAAAAAAAATTTCAAATTGTTCCTTATAAAAAGGACCAGAGGGATTAAGTTTTTGCACACTTGATAAAACAATTAGTGCATAAAATTGTTCTTTTATGTTTTGTTATCATCAAAACTCCTAAGGTTATAGTTGCAGAACCAACCTTGTTCCAACAAACTTGTCATTTTTTCTCTAAACCGAACCTTTTGTCCTGTAAAATATAGCAATTTTGATTTTAGTTCCTAAATATAAAATCGTGATATTTTCGTTTTCTCAATTTTTTCCTTTTCGTTTTTTGTCCTTAATTATACATGTCAAAATTGTGTCTATTAGAGACCAAAAGCGAAATAGTTTTAGTAGAACAAAACATTCCATTTTTAAAAAAATAATTTTAGTGATTAAAATCAAAATTTACGAATAAAAAACCTAGTTAACCGTATGATTTTACAAAACAGTAGATTGTCATAATATATCATTTTGCATGATTCAGAACTATATTGTTGGTATTAAAAATAAGTTCATATGTATATGCAATTTTTGTATATGCATATTATATCATGTAAACAATAAAATAAAATAAATTTTTCTATGTTTATTTTGTAACAAGTTGGTAATATTGCCATATTTTTTATATCGCGATAAACCGCACAAACCGAACCAACCCTAACCTCATTGATTTGGTTTTGATGACTTTTTAAAAACTAACTTAACCACACCACATGCATTTTTGTCTCGCGGTTTGAATGTTTTTTATGCTTAAAATCTAACCAACCTGCACCACAAACACCCATGCTCTTAGGCGAGTTTATCATCCATTTAGATCCCACAAACATCGAAAAATTAGTCTATGTAATTGCACATAGAGATATGCACCATAACCACACACGTATAGGCACGTGAGGTTGCTGCTGCAAAAGGACGCATGATGAAGAAAGTTATGTATGGCCATGTGGCATATTTTCTAACATTTGATGAATCCAACAGATAATAGTGACTGAAAGTTAGGGTGACTTTCCCGCCCTAAAGTCATGTAATCCTGATCCCAATGCTTAGTGGTATGCATAGTTTTTTATGTTTTTATTTCTCTCTTCTTTTTTCTCTCTTATCAAATACTTCCTCCGGTCCTTTTTATAAAAAATTAAAGTGAAAAAAGTTTGGTCATTTTTATAAGAAACTTTGACAAATATTTAAATCATTAGATGTTTAATTTCATTTATGCCCTTATTTATTATGAGAGAATCTTAAAAGTAAGTAAATTTGTGGAATTAAGAGTGATTAAATAGGAGTATTCAAGGAATATATTTTAATTTATATGAGTATTAAATGAAGATAACTATGATCCCCGTGAGCATAGCTCAGTTGGTAGGGATATCGCACTATATGTGCAGGAGCCCGGGTTCGAACCCGAGACACTCCACTTATTCACCTTTAAGGTGAATTTTCTAGCCACTAGGCTACTTGACCACAAAAAAAAATGAAGATAACTATTTACAATGTATTTCCTTGGTCTGTTTGATTTTTTAAAATTGTTCCTTATAAAAAGGACCGGAGAGAGTAACAAATAAGGTCTAAAAGTTAAATTTTTTTTTTTGGATAAATTGTATATCTCTATGTGCAATTACATAGACTAATTTTTCAATGTTTGTGGGATCTAAATGGATGATAAACTCGCCTAAGAGTATGGGTGTTCGTGGTGCAGGTTGGTTAGATTAAGCATAAAAAACATTCAAACCGCGAGACAAAAATGCATGTGGTGTGGTTAAGTTAGTTTTTAAAAAGTCATCAAAACCAAATCAATGTGGTTAGGGTTGGTTCGGTTTGTGCGGTTTATCGCGATATAAAAAATATGGCAATATTACCAACTTGTTACAAAATAAACATAGAAAAATTTATTTTATTTTATTGTTTACATGATATAATATGCATATACAGAAATTGCATATACATATGAACTTATTTTTAATACCAACAATATAGTTCTGAATCATGCAAAATGATATATTATGACAATCTACTGTTTTGTAAAATCATACGGTTAACTAGGTTTTTTATTCGTAAATTTTGATTTTAATCACTAAAATTATTTTTTTAAAAATGGAATGTTTTGTTCTACTAAAACTATTTCGCTTTTGGTCTCTAATAGACACAATTTTGACATGTATAATTAAGGACAAAAAACGAAAAGGAAAAAATTGAGAAAACGAAAATATCACGATTTTATATTTAGGAACTAAAATCAAAATTGCTATATTTTACAGGACAAAAGGTTCGGTTTAGAGAAAAAATGACAAGTTTGTTGGAACAAGGTTGGTTCTCCAACTATAACCTTAGGAGTTTTGATGATAACAAAACATAAAAGAACAATTTTATGCACTAATTGTTTTATCAAGTGTGCAAAAAATTAATCCCTCTGGTCCTTTTTATAAGGAACAATTTGAAATTTTTTTTGGTTTTTTTATAAGAAACAATGTTTAAATTTCTTCTTTATTAATTAAACAATTCCAGTTTTACCCTTATTAAATTGTATCAAATGTAATTCATTCCAATGTTATGCATTAATTAGAGTGATATCTTCTCTGTACAATAAAGGTGGTTTTGGAATATATTATAAAATTTTAGAATTTTTAATAAGAAATAGAAGGTTCATTGGTCTGTGTGTTTTTTTCCAATTATTAATTAAAAACCGGTATAATATAACTCTTTTAACACCTATTTTATAACGGGTGTAAATTTCTTGGACATATCTCACCGGCTGAGTTCACACCGGACCAAAACCGGTATAATATCTCCAAAAAAATAGGTGTAAAATCGCATTTCTACACTAGTGGTTTTAGAAGAATTAAAATAAAAGTTTATACGTTTAAAAAGACCAAAAATATTTGGCTAAATTGCAGTTTTGGCCTCCCACGTTTCCTAATTGAGCGATTTTGGCCCTCACGTTTCAAATGAGCGATTTTGGCCCCCCATGTTTGCCCCATTTTGCATTTCGTGGCCCCTCTTGACTATTTTGACAAAAAATTGATGATATGGATTTTTTTTAACACGTGTCATAATTCTATTGGACAACCTAAATAAGTTTTTTTTTAAAAAAAAAAGGAAAAATTATGGGAAGGTCACGTGAGTTCATCTCCATTAACTCGATTACTGCTCATCAGTTCATCTCCATAACTCCTCAGATTCCTATATTGATCTATACAGCCTCCTTGAATCATTTTTAAGGCTCTTGTTTTAGCTCTATAAGCTTGATGTCTGCTAAGCATGACACTCCACCTAGTTTTAGTTTCATCTTGTAATGCTCTAATTTTCATATTTGGTGTATGTTTCAAGATACTAACAAACCCCTTTCTAATACACCATAATCTTTGATAGCCTTTCTAACAAGTTCAACAGTAGCAAATGTTTGTTCTAACTCAAAACTTACAGTTTCACCACCTTCTTTATATTTTGGATATTTAGTCTTAATACCCTCTTCACCACTAGCTTCATTTGGTGTTTCTAATTCTTCGGTGTCTCCATCTTCATCATCAAAGTCTTCAAATGTAGTTTCCACAATCTCCCCTCCTTTGTCTCAGACTAGCAGCACTGATTAGAGTTGGATCTTGAGTCACATCTGGTAGTATATTTGTTCAGTTCCAGTCATCATCATAGTCACTGTCTTCAAATTCCAACTCTTCACTATTGGCATCAACATGATCATCAACTTGAGCACCATCTTCTAATTCAGTAGCAAAATTGAGGAGTTAATGGAGATGAAATCACGTGTCCTCCCCATAATTTTTCTTTTTCTTTTTTTTTTTTTAAAGAAACTTACTTAGGTTGTCCAATAGAATTATGATATGTGTTAAAAAAATCCATATCATTAATTTTTTGGTCAAAATAGTCAAGAGGGGCCACGAAATGCAAAAGGGGGCAAACGTGAGGGGTCAAAATTGCTCATTTGAAACGTGGGGAGCCAAAATCGCCCAATTAAAAAACGTGGGGCACCAAAACTGCAATTTAGCCTAAAAAAAATCAATACATTTTTTTAATTTTAAAACATACTTTCAATTTTAATTTGTTTTAATTTTTTTAAAAAAATAAAATAATGATTAAACCTTTTCTAAAAAAATTAATACATTTATTTATTTTTAAAACTATTTTTTATTTTTTTAAAAATGGCACATAAACAATTTTTTGTCAAAATAGTCAACGGGGGGCTAGCAAATGCAAAAGGGGGTAAACTTGAGGGGTCAAAATCGCACAATTGAAACATAGCCAAAATCGCAAAATTGTGAAACTTAAGGAGTTAAAATTGCACAATTGAAACTTGAGGGGCCAAAATCGCACAATTGTGAAACTTGGGGGACTAAAACTGCATTTTAGCCAAAATATTTAAATTTTTTTATAACTTAATTAGGTGTTTACTTACAAAATATGTTCTAAAACACAAAAGAAAACAAATAAGGCTCTGTTTGGTAATAAAATACTGGATAGCTGATAAGTTAGCTTATAACGGATAAACTTATAGCGGATGAGCTTATAGCGAATATCTTATAAGTTAGCTTTTAGCTTATAGTAAATAAGTTGGTTGATTGAATTTGTACTGTTTGGTAAAATTACCAGTTAACTTAGCTTATAGGTAGAAAATGATGTCAAAAATATATGTTTAATTAATATTTAATTATTAAAATGTTATGAGTAAAATTGGAACAAAAATGATAAACTATAAGCATTTGACATAACGTCTACAAAATATGCTATAAGCTCATAATAAAAACAAAATTTTTAGCATATAAGCTAAAAGTTATAAAGTATAAATCAGCTTATTTGTCTTAAAAAAAAACAGCCTAATTAAACATTTGAATGAATAAATTATTTAAAGGAATAAAATAAAATAAAAATGGTCCGTATAAGCATGTGGGGTTGCTGGCTTGCTGCTGCAAAAGTACAGGATGAAGAAAGCTATGTATGGTCATGTGGCATATTTCCTAACATTTGATGAATCCAACGGATAATTGTGACTGAAAGTCAGGGTCACTTTCCCGTGCGAAAGTCACGTAATCTAGATCGAGTAAACAACCACTTTGGTCCCTGAAAGTGGCACTCGTTGTCATAGTAGTCCCTGAATCATAAAAAAACAATTTAAAATCCCTGAATGTAACTTCTGTTAGTCAAAACAGTCCCCGGCGTTAGTTTTTGCGAGAGAACCGTTTAATAGTGCTTATGTGGCAGTTTTGTTTACTTTATTGACTGAAACGTGGCACAAATTGAAGCCACGTCAGAAGGACCAAATTGAAGGCGAAAATGAACAAAGACAGATGACCGTTGAAGGACCAGAATGACCATAATGATGAATTTATGAACGTTGAGGGACTAAATTGACGGAAATAGAAAATCACCCCCAAATATAAAACCCTAAATCATTCTCCATCTTCTTGCTCTTGTCATCTCCATATTCTTCCTCTTCTCATCTCCATAACCATCTTTGAAAAGTTGAAAGATGAAAGAAGTTTCACCATTGTTGCAGCAAAGATAAGCTTCAACTACCCAGATTGGAAGCCAATCATCATCCTCACGTTTTGATCGAAGGCCTAACTGCTTTTGTCAGAGGAAGACAATTATGTTTAGAGCAAATACATTGAAGAATCCAGGGAGATCATTCTACACATGCCCACTAAAAAAAGTATGTCATTTTTGTGGTTGTATAATTTATTTATTTTGACAGTTCTATGGTTGTTTAATTTGACAGTTATATGTTATGCTGTTATGTTAATTTGCAGGAAGATATAGCAAATTGTGGTTACTTCATTTGGGTTGATGATTGGGAAGACTATCTTGCAAAGGAATCCATAAGAAGAGTAGAAAGAATAGAAGGAGTACAAGATTATGAAATGAAAAATGGTGTTGGCAACAAATATGAAAATGATGAGAAGTTCAAGAGAGATGTAAACTCAAAGTTGGATATGTTGGTTGTTGATATGAAACTTATAAAATACTTTGTATTTGCTTGTCTTGTGATTCAACTTTTGTATATGGTTGTTCACAAGTAGTGTTGTTGTTTAGCGATTGAAATTAGTGTAATGTAAGGAACTAGTGAATGTGATGTATTTTAGCTCTATGATTAGTTATTGAAATTAGTGAATGTGATGTATTTCAACTTTAATCAAAACATATTTGTGTCATTTATTGTCTTGGAAGCACAAGGTTAATGCACATTGCTATTTTGTAAATATAATTCCTCATACTACAATGTTTTTGCAGAAGAGCATGCCCTGTTAATGCACATTCTCTATGCTATTTGGTATATGTATAAGATGTAGGAACTAGGATTATAGGATTAAATGGGGCTTTAAAATTTTTATAGAAGCAGCCTTCAATGATAGTACACATATATGCCATCATACACTTAAATAATTAAACTTAACATTCATTACATAGCCTTCAAACATAAGGCAAATAGATGTCTTCAAAATAAGGCAATAACAATCATTACATAGCCTTCGACTTAGCCTTCATTACATATATGTCTTCAAAATAAGGCAATTACATAATATAAACATTCTTAAAGTACCTAGCCTTCAAACATAAGGCAACTGGATGTCTTCATAATAATAATAAATATAAACTAAGGCAATTACATGTCTTTCACTCTAAACATTTAAAATATGTCTTCAAACATCAAAAGTTGCCTTCAGAAAGTGTATTCATAATTCAATCTTCATGATGCCCTCTTGGTGGAATACTTGGTCCTCCTGGTGGAAACATTGGTGGTCCTCTTGGTGTAGGCATGAAGGTCATGAATGCTTGATTTCCACTTGAAGTACCTTCAGGGAATGGCACATGATACATGTTTGCATGTCCCCTAATTGGTGGTGGTCTAACCCCTATTGAACTTCCATCAAATGTACCTTGACCAATGCCAACTTGGAATACAGCCTATGACAACAACATCATTACAACATTATTTACATAATGTGAACAACATTATCAACAAAGTGTGTGAGTGAAGTTACCTGAGAGTTAGAACCCATAGAAAAAGAATGACCAATGGGCTGAGATGAAGGCTCAGTAGTTGGTTGAGATGCAGTCAACTCAACCTCAGATTGTCCTTCATTAGCAACAACATTACTTGTAGGAGCTTTATTAGTTGCTTGCCCAGATTGTCCTTCATTTGTTGCTTGTCCAGATTTCTATTTTTTTGGCTTTGTTGGTACACCAAAATTACCACAACCTAAGATATTATGTCCCTCCAAACCACATCTTGAGCATGTGATTTCTGGATACTTCCTCTTAAGTTTAGTAGTACTTACAGATGCCTCATTCCTATCCTTCCTTCGTTGCCTTTTTGGTCTTCCAATACGCTTCCTACATTGTCATACCCCATTTTTTGACCGATCGCTTTTGTTCGGCGTTTAAAACCTTTTCTTTTTCCTCTTTGTCATTTCTGACGAAATTTCGGCAGAGAAGTATTTTAAAATACCTCATTTATTGATTCTTTTTTGTTTTTATTTTATTATTATTTTTATTTTTATTTTATCATATTTTTTTCATTTTGATTTATTTATTTTATTATTATTATTCAATTTATTTTATTTTTTAAGTCATTTTTATCATTTTTATTATTATTTTCGTTTTTTCATCAGGTGTTTTTTTTTTTGGTCAGTTTGTCAACGGTCCAAATGTGTATTTTTTGTCCAATCCAAACCCAAAGGGGCAATTTTGTCCGAAGAGGGGAAATTTCATCTGCCAAAACCCTAGTTTCTGACACTGTATAAATAGTGCATTTATTGCACAGTTCCCTAGGTCAGCAAATTTTCATCAGCCGCAATTCATCTTCTTCTTTGACCAAAAATCAAAAACAGAACAAAGAAAAATCAAAAAAATAAAAAAAAATCATCATCTTCATTCAACCATCACCATTCAAAGCAAACCCGAAAATCAAAACTCAACAACACAAATCATCCAAACCGAAATTATTCTTCCTCAAACCAAAAACCCAGAAACCAAAATCATAAACAGGATCCAAATCCGAAATCAAATCTACTCCCAAATTTTCAAAACCGAAACCAAATCCGAATTATCCACAAATCAAAACCCAAAAAAACGAATTCGAAACCGGAAACACAAATCCAAGAACAAAAAAACGAGAAGAGGAAGTAGAGGAAACTGAATCGGTTGCAAAAGAAAAACGAAAGGTTGATTTGCTTTTCATCTCCATTATGTTTCCGTTTTCGATCTAGTCTGTGTTGATTTTGTTTGTTTATTCTGGTTTTGGATTTGAGTTTAGAATTTGTTTTGTATGGACTTGATGTTAAAACTTTTTGGAAGTGAGTTTTGAAAAACAAAAATGAATAGAAACAGAGAAGTGATGAGAGAAAGAAGAGTGGTGCGGCGGAAGAGAGAGGAAGAAGATGATATATGTGACCTTTTTAGGGTTTGGGGGTATTTATACCCCCAACCCGATCCGGTGTGCGCGTGTCTATCGCAGCACACCGTGCACCCTCTCTTCTCAGCCACTGATCCTTATCAGATGGCCTAGATCCTTTCATTTTAAGTTTAGATCAGGGCCGTCTGATCCATCAGACGCCCGAGATTGATCCCTCGTTTTTGGACGTTTTTTTGGTAGAAAGGCCTATTTGGACTGGGCCTTGCTCATTCTATTACTTTTTGCACCCCTTTTATTCTCTGTTTTGCTTCTGCACCCCCTCTGTTTGCTTAATTTTTGTTTTAGCTTATGCAAATAAGTGCTTATTTGAACAAGAGCTTATTTAGGCTTTTGAGTCAAATTCTTGCACTAACATTAAGGATCTCTTTAGATCATAAATTCTCAAATTTATTAGTTTATTTAAATAAGTCATTTTTTTGTTTTGTGGCTTATGAAATAAGTGCTTTTGGCATAAAGCTATTTTTAGCTTGACTTAGCCTTATAAAGCATGATATTGAGGCTTGTTTTAATTATTGTTACTAACTCACTAACATTTTATTTATGCTTATTATTTTTAATTGTTGTTACTAACCCACTAACTTAACAATATCAACTTTATTGTCATTAACTTAATAATCCTCTCTAACTTAACATTTTCATTCATACATGTCAATATTATTTATTGCTAATAACTAATCTAATCTAAACAAATTTATTTATTGCTTTATCAATTAATTATTTATTTTTATTGCAAGGACTTTAGAATGTATTTTAGGGTTTGGTGTAAATGTAAATAAAAATTGCATAGCATCCTCTCTTGCATTCATTTCATATTTATTTTTCTTGCAAATACCTTAGAATGTAATTAAGAATAAATGTACACTATAAATGAAAAAATTGCATCTCATGCATATTTATTTTTATTGCTTTCCGCAAAAACGTTAGAAAATATTAAATTCCGAGGAAAAGACATCGTTTTGATCAAAATATCATTACGGTTTGTCTTCGCGCTTAATTATTTCACTACAACGTTAGTGTATTTCTTTTCGCGCGCAATCATCATTCGTTTATTTTTTATCAAAAAATGAGGTCAAAACCTCTTTCAAAAATACGCAATTTATTTTCAAACATCGAAAAGAATAAAAAATATTTTGTCGTCAAACACTTTCAAAAACCTTGGATTTCAAACCAAGTGTTCATTTTTCCGCAAAAACCTTGGACTTCAAACCAAGTGCATTTTCAATCACGCAAAAAAAAACCTTGGACTTCAAACCAAGTGACTTTTATCATTCAAACCATTTTCTCAATAAACCTTGGACTTTAAACCAAGCGATCGCGCCTCTTTTCTAAATCAAAAATCAATCAATCCTAATCATTTAGACTTTCTTTCACAAATAAAAATGAATCAATCTCACACTTTTCTTATTATCTTTAAAAACCTTTTTCAAAACTCTAAAAAATAAGCAAACAAATCACTCCGCTTTTTATCCCGAACTACGGTGGTTTGATCCCTCGGGTACGTAGGCATGAGACTTGTCTCTCCAATCAATAAAATCAACAAAAACATTTTTCCTTCTTTTTTCGTCACTTTAAACTTTTCTCAATCATCACTTTAAATCCCTAATTTTGTACATTTTACAAGCAACTAAAATTAAGTGCAAAAGTTAGAATAAAAACAAGAGGTTCCTATAGAGTACTATAGATACTTAGGGTGCTAGTACCTTCCCTTCGTATAACTAACCCCCGAACCTTGATCTCCTAAAAAAATAGGGTTTTTCGAACGTTTTCCCTTTCCCTCAGATAAATTAAAGATCGGTGGTGGAACATTAAATTGCGATTCGAAGTTAATTAATAACTCGATATCCAAAAATCACCGCGACATACATGGTGGTGGAACCGGTTTCACATAATCAGTTTGGTGCCAGTACTCTTGTCCTTCAGTTGGTTGAATGAAGTAATTGTATGATGCTTTGTATGCACCAAGTGTCAACCACCCACTACAATAATCCTCAGCTTTGTGGTTCTTATAGGCAATTGCAGCAATAGCATGTGCGCATGACATTCCTATAACAAATGAATTAATCATTGAATTCAGTTTTTACAACAAATTAAGTAATTGAGTTTGATGGTATACCTGTTAATTGCCAGAATCTACAAGTACATGTCCTAGTACTTAAATTCACATCCATTTTTTGTTGCCATTTTTGGACCTCAAAGCGATTACCATCACCATCGCCAGACCATATTGGTGTCCACTTGTTGCTCTCAACCTTTTGCTTCTCTAGTCTTGACTGCTGCATTGGACACAATTTTTCATTAAGATCTTGTAACTTCAACTTGTTAGTACTCATCATTTTCATGATATAACATCTAATTTCTTCAAGCATGGTTAGTATTGGCTTCCCACGATATTTAACTATCTTTGCATTGAAGACTTCACAATTGTTGTTAGTGATGTTGTCCACCTTACACCACTCACTGAAATAAGCCTTAGTCCATGCTTCTTTTGGCCACTTGTTTAAATACTCCCATGCATTGATACTCTTTCTTTTCAATCTCTCCATATGTGCATTAAAGATGGCAGGGGTTGTTGCTCTTGCACATTCCCATACAACTCCTCTAAGCTCTTTGTCTTTCCATTGTTTTGTGAAGTTCTTCCATAAATGCATAGCACAGTATCTGTGAGGTACACCAGGCATTACTTCCTGCATAGCAGGAATTAAACCCTACAACATAAAAAAATAAATAATGTCATACTAGTCCTTGTATGTCACAACTTACTGTCACATTAGTCCCTGAATTCATTACATATATTATCAAAATAGTGTAATTAAAAAACAAGTACCTTTTGCATGTCACTCACAAAGTTCCATCCATGTTGCCTGTAGTCCCCCAAGTCTTCATGGAGTAGTGTGAGGAACCATTTCCAGTTGTCTTTGTTCTCTACATCAACTATAGCATATGCAACCACATATATGTGATTGTTTGCATCTTGGCTTACAGCTGACAGTAATTGGCCACCATAGTAACCCTTCAAGAAACACCCATCAAGACCAATGAATGGTCTACAACCAGCCTTAAACCCTTTTTTGCATGCATCCAAACTAATGTAGATTCTTTTGAATTGTGGTGGACCATTAGACATAGGAATACAATTAATCTTCACAGTTGAACCATCATTACTCCTACGTAACTCATGAGCATAGTCCCATATCCTCCCATATTATTCCTTCAAGCTCCCTTCAACTAACTCTCTAGCTTTCTTCATTGCTCTAAATAATTTGGTTTCATTGACATGTATACCAAAGTCTCTCTTCAGCCAATCAAATACCTCAATGTAAGTGATATTTGGTTGCACTCTCAATTTTGTCTCTAATTTGCTCACAACCCACTTTGTTTTTGCTTGAGAATTTTTGAACACCCTACAACATAAATGTTCAGTTGCAAATGTCTTAATCTGAAAGCTCATGTTCACCTTACTCCATGAACACAATATTTCCCAAGGACAACCTTCATTCTTGCATTTAGCTCTTGCCCTTTCCTTGTCATTCTTTACCCATTTAAATTCTCTTCCTAGTGCTATAGAATAATCTCTAAAAGCAGTTTTAAAGGTTAATAGTGTTTCAAACTCCATGCCTATTTCTAGATGGACTTGACCAAATTCAGCTTCATTATATTGTGGAAATACGTCTCTCTCCTTACCTTCAAATTCATCATCAGTGCTAATGGGGCTTTTTAACTCCTCTGAATGATAAGAATTCCATTCTTTGTCACTACTTGAATGAATGGTATTTTCATGAATGATATTCTCTTGAGCCTCACCTCCATCACCATTATGCCATTCAAAGGCTGCATCTAAATTTGCATTCTCAGCATCAAAATCACCATCCACATCAGTCTCATAATTAGAATCACTATCCTCCTCACTCTCAGCATCATAATCAACATCCACTTCAGTGTCAGCATCAGAACCTTGCACTTCCACCCCAGGCTCAACTTGCACTTCGACCTCAGCCTCATCTTGCACTTCCACCTCAGGCTCGATGCATTGAAAGACCTCTACGCCATGTTCAAAAAACAACTCAATCTCATTGTTGTTATCCTTAGCAACATAAACCATGTCCATAAAGTCTTTATCATTAACCAATTTTCTTAAACCATCAAGCATGGTCATCTCAGGGAGCAAGTACCATATATGGCTAATGTTAAAGTACCTTCCACAATTCCTCACCATGGCTTCTAAGTCAAATTTGTTGAGGAAATCAACTTCAAGTTTATCCCAAACACACATTTGACCTCCAATGTACTGCAAGTCATTGCTTCCAAACTTAACCAAATCTCCACCATGGTGGAAAATCATTGTTAACCCAATTTCAGTTTCAGTTTCCATCCTAAAAATGATAGCAAAACAATCATTTAGAAACACATTCAAATACATTACATTTTTTTGAAACCCTAAAAAAAATCCTAATGTTAAAATATAACTATAGAACACAACTAAATAACCACCAATACACTTTTACAAAAGCATTAAACAACAAGAAACACAAGTATCATAAAAGCCCTAAAATAGCAACAATGTTAACAACCACATAGACACTAACACACTGTAATCTTTAAAATCGTGCATTTGAGGGAACAATAACAACAACAAAACTTAACAAACCACCAAACCCAACACAAGAACACCATTTTAAGCACACAAAAATGACGAAAATAGAAGAGACTGACGAACAATACCTTGATTTGCAGAAATTGTAAGCTTGCTCGATCACCTTAGTCCACACCAATGAATGATAACCAGTAACAATGGAGGAAGGGTGATTGATGAAGAAGAAGAAGAAAGAAGAAGAAGAGTGAGGGTTGTTGCTTTCAGAAGATGAAGTGTGTTTGAAAAAGTGAAAGGGACCAAATAGAAACAACCATTCATCTGTCTTTTTGTTCATTTTCGCATTCAATTTGGTCATTCTGACGTGGCTTCAATTTGTGCTACGTTTGAGTCAATAAAGTAAACAAAACTGCCACATAAGCACTATTAAACGGTTCTCTCGCAAAAACTAACGTCGAGGACTGTTTTGACTAACGGAAGTTACATTCAGGGATTTTAAATTGTTTTTTTATGATTCAGGAACTACTATGACAGCGAGTGCCACTTTCAGGAACCAAAGTGGTTGTTTACTCAATCCAAATCCCTAAGCATCGGCCTAACTTTTATCTACCGAAAAAAAAAAAAAAATCTTCAATACTTAAAGACTTTACCGAAACTTAAAACTTAAAGACGTTCCCGATCGCCATTTGGCTTCCTTGCTCCGCCGTTCTCCGCCGCTCTGTAGATGAGATTAACAAGGAATGATGTCACCTATGAGATTAACAAGGTTTCTATCTAAACCCTCTTTACTTCCTAATAACTTGTTCACTTTCACACTTTTCTCTCATTTTCACTCAATTCACAATGTTGTTGATGATGATGCTGTTTACACATTCAAAAGCATGCTACAAATGCGTAATACTCCTTCCATTATTGAATTTACCAAGATTTTAAGTTCCATTGTTAAAACTAAGAACAATTACTCAACTGTTATTTCCCTTTCTCAACAATTGGAATTCCATGGAATTAGGTCTGACATTTTCACTATAAGCATCTTGATCAACTCTTACTGTCACCTTGGTAAAATAACTTATGCCTTTTCTCTATTGGGAAAGATTCTTAAGATGGGTTATCAGCCTGATGTCATAACCCTGACAACCCTTATAAAAGGTCTTTGTCTTAATAATGAGGTTCAGAAAGCATTGCACTTTCATGATGATGTTATTGCAAAGGGATTTCAGCTCAACGATGTTAGTTACGGGACATTGATCAATGGGTTGTGTAAAATGGGACAAACAACAGCTGCCCTCCAACTGTTGAGACGACTTGAAGGAGGATCAGTCAAGCCTAATTTGGTAATTTACAGTACAATCATTGATAGCCTATGCAAAGATAAACTTGTAGATGACGCTTTTGAAATATTTTCTGAAATGGTTATCAAGGGAATCCCGCCTAATGTTATCACTTACAGTGCTCTAATCTATGGTTTATGTATTGTAAGTCAATTAAAAAAAGCGGTTATTGTGTTGAATGAGATGGTGTTGAAAAACATAAACCCAAATGTTCATACCTTTAGTATATTGATTGATGCGTTTTGTAAGGAGGGAAAGATGAAAGAAGCTAAAACTATGTTAGCTATGATGATGAAACAAGGTATGAAACCTAATGTAGTTACTTATAGTAGTATAATGGATGGGTTCTGCCTTTGTAATGAAGTGAAAAAGGCCAAATATATATTCAATACTATGGTACAAAGGGGAATGATGCCCAATGTTAAGACCTACAGTATCATGATTAATGGATTTTGCAAGAGTAAAATGGTGGATGAAGCCATCAAACTCTTTGAAGAAATGTATTTAAAAAATATGATTCCTGATACAGTAACATACAGCACTCTTATTGATGGCTTGTGCAAATCAGGGAGAACTACGTATGCTTGGGAGCTTGTAGATGAGATGAGTGACAGAGGTCAACCACCCGATGTATTCACTTACAATTCCTTCTTGCACACTTTGTGCAAAAGTCATCATCTTGACAAAGCAATTGCATTAGTCAAGAAAATTAAAGACCAAGGTATCATGCCAGATTTGTACACGTACAATACCCTAATTGATGGACTTTGCAAAGGTGGGAGGCTTAAGGATGCACTAAAGGTTTTTAAGGATCTTTTGGCTAAAGGATACAATCTAGATGTCGTAACATACACAACTATGATTTGTGGACTTTGTAATGCGGGCTTGTTTGAAGAAGCATTTGTTTTGCTGTCAGAAATGGAAGATAAGGGCTGCTTTCCTAATGCCTCCACTTTTGAAATAATGATTTGTGCACTCTTTGAAAGTGGTGAGAATGATAAAGCAGAGAAACTTCTTCGTGAAATGATTGCTAGAGGCCTGCTAATGCTATAAGAGTAAATATATGTATGTCTTTTTCTAGTTATCCATTGTTATTTTGAATTTTAATGATAATCATAGTGTCTTTTTCGTTGATAGTTACATAAAAATGATAATGGACTATGATCTAGACTCGCTTTTAGTTTAGTAGTTTTGGTCAAAGTCATTTATTGTTTGGTTCAATTGGATATCTTATCCATTGAAATGGTTAACTTTTTTGTCTTGAAATGATTTAGTTCATCTACTTTAAAAGATTTTATCAGGTAATGGTCATTGCCGGGGTTTCAAATTACAAACCAATTTGATTATGACATGATTAATTTTTAGGGATTTGTATCTTAGTGATCGTCGAAATTTTAACTTTATAAAGAACGAATAAAGAAAATATAAGGATTCAGGATTATTTAGAAGGCTCAAATTTCATTGTTTTGTATAATTGTGAATTATGATAAAAAAAATTTAATACCTAACTATTTCCATATTAGATTTGCACTAAGAGTATAGTTCCTGATGATGTAAGTGTAACTTTTAAAAAAAGTTGTCCTCTTTGTGAAAATGACTTAGTAGGTTAGTGATGAAAAACTTCTGCATCAAATGATTGCTTTTGCTTGTTGAAAAGATGAAACATTTGTGTTCAATATGAATTTTAATTTCTTTGCTGTTGAATTTGAATATGTAGGATAGTACTTATCAGTTATTTATTTCTTGTTATTAGTTTACTGCGGCAATAGTGATAGTTGCATTTTTCTGCTGTTTGTCAGTAATTGTTCGCTGCCCTCTTTGAGTATAAGCATATACTTGACTGCTTCTTTCTTACAGTTGCATATGATTTTCTCATACAATTTTCAATTAATTATGTGTTCTTTCTTGCTTAGATTTTAATGTAATAGTTCTATGTAAGTAGAACTTGTTATATATTTGGTTTACGACTTTAGAACATTGTAAATGCAGTGGTTTTGTTAATTGTATCAAACTTAATTGCTTGTTTTGAGTGTTTTAGGTGCATGGACTTTGTTTTCATTTAAGACTTTGTTTTGAGTATCAAACTTAAATGCAGTGCTTAATAAGTTATTTTTCTTATGGAAGCTGTTCACTCAAAGGGAACTCGAGCATGTCGAGGAGTCGAGTTAGGGGGGAAGATGTTTGGGATTTGTTACTTCATTTCTTGGGTGCCTTACTTAAAGAACTTCTGCAGAGATCAAAATCTAAGACAAAACAAGAAATTGATATGCCGATACGTACTGTATTACTTTAAGATTTTGATAGTAAAATTGCATAATATGCTTCACATCATTCTATGTGTGCTGCAACCTGAGTTCACCTTGAGATTATATGGATATGAAACCAATTCAGTTTGTTACATTTATTCAGTTGGATTTTAGATGCATTAAAGAATAAATATATTTAGGATATGCCTTTAACTATACAAGTAACCATTCTGGCCCTAACTATCAATTTGAGGATATAAAATTAGTTTTGCAATTTTGCAATACTACAATTAATATAGAATGACACGAACTGCAAAAATGCAAGAATGAGAGAATGAGGGACAACGAGAGAACTGATGTGAATTTATAGAATTCACCAAGTAATTTGATTGGTAGAGGCCATGTCATTGCCAAAAACGTGACCAATCACATTTAGTCACGTGTCAACACAATTTGACTATATGGAAGACTGTTTTTTTTTCATAATTTTCGTATTTTTTCACGCTCGCTGCCTATGCTGTGAGGCTGCCTACATTGCGATGGATAAAATTGGAAGGCCACGGGGTGAGTGAGAAGTTAGGAGGGTGTGAAAAGAAGAACTCCCGAATATTTATCATATGATGGACATTTGAGTCCAATCACTTGGATATTCATTTCTCTTCTTTATTTCTTTGCTTTTTTTTTTTAATTATTATTTATTTTACATATACAAAATGAATACCATTAAATATTATATACTCTTTCCAATTTCAAATATAAACAAAAAATAACTTTTTAGGATTATTGAATAATCAATAAATCTGATCTACATGCTTAAAAATGATATTTTGCTTATATTGAAAAGCAAAAGGTTTGGATGGAGTATGTGCATAAAAGTTTTTTCTACCAATTGGAATCTATATTATTTTATATGATTAATCAATATTTTGAAACATTTATTTTATTTTCTTAACTTCAAGAGAATCACAAAAATAATTATAAACTTATACTTAAATAATGCTCCCACTACTCAAAAGTTCTAGCTCCGTCACAAGGCACAAGAAGCTTAGAGGACAAAAAGAAATAGTCAATACATTTACATTACCTTTCTCTAAAGATACTAATAGAACTTGAATTTGGAATTACCTGATCAAAACTTTGAAGGTTCAAGAAACACAAGAAAGTGGGGTTTGAATTGGGTTTCTAAGTATTTAGAAAACTCTTTTGGAAAACTCTAACACATCAACAACAATAGAAAGGGACAACAAAAGAATAAAGGTGACACGATAGTTTTTATACTGGTTCACCGTTAACGAGGCTACTCAACTCCACCTGAGTGAGTTTGTCTTGCACCTCAAGGACTTAATCCAATAATCTAGATTACAACCTCATTGACCACTGTCAATGACTTCTCAAGGTAGCTGACTAACCTTAGTCCCTTAAGGAATTCAACCAATTGCTGATTACAATTTTCTTTGTGTTTACAAGATTGCTTCTATGTAAGCAGATTACACAAACGATGTCTGAGCTCGTACACTTAGATAGTTTACAACACTAAGTGTTTTGTACAAATAATTACAAAAGAATTGAAGAATATATGTGCAAGTATGTATGTATATTTGTATTATGTACTTCTGCGTAATATTATGTGTGTGTTCTTCAATTTCTTCATTCTCCTTTTATAGCTGATGAAGGAAGGTTACCGTTGGACTTGATTTGAGAGTGTTTGCTTTGATTGCATAATCGCAAGTCTTCAGGTTTACCGTTAAAATTCTTTCCTTATTTGATTTCCTTTGTCTGATGTTCATAAGGAAACAATTCTTGTGCATTGATTGTTTTAGATCTTCTTCCAACGTCTCTTTGTTGATTGTTTACTTTGATCGGATCTTTGCTTAATTCCTTCATTATTTGAGATTGAGATTCTTGCTATTGAATATGTTGAGATAACTATTGTAAGTTTTGAGTTAGAACAAACATTTGCTACTGTTGAACTTGTTAGAAAGGCTATCAAAGATTATGGTGTATTAGAAAGGGGTTTGTTAGTATCTTGAAACATACACCAAATATGAAAATTAGAGCATTACAAGATGAAACTAAAACTAGGTGGAGTGTTATGCTAAAATGGAAGCTAAAATGTTTTCTCAAACCAAAAATATTGAGGTGCTTATACGTTATGTACCACTGACACGAAACACGACACTGATACGTTGACACCAATAAAAGTTTGAAAAACTGAATTAAATGAGAGTAATTGCGTGTATCGGTGTCAGATATCGAATACACCTTCCATCACAAGTGTCGATGCTACATAACTTATATGTAATTGACCAAGTATTGCAATAAAATATGATACACTTCAAAAAGTATATTTTTCTAGTGAACATGTTATTTGCAACCTAAATCAGCATTCTAAATCAGCATTGGTAAATTCAGCTTCCATTGTGGTTACCATCAATGAGTGGAACCATTCTATGTGTGCTGCAACCTGAGTTCACCTTGAGATTATATGGATATGAAACCAATTCAGTTTGTTACATTTATTCAGTTGGATTTTAGATGCATTAAAGAATAAATATATTTAGGATATGCCTTTAACTATACAAGTAACCATTCTGGCCCTAACTATCAATTTGAGGATATAAAATTAGTTTTGCAATTTTGCAATACTACAATTAATATAGAATGACACGAACTGCAAAAATGCAAGAATGAGAGAATGAGGGACAACGAATAGAATTCGAATCTGGAATTACCTGATCCAAAACTTTGAAGGTTCAAGAAACACAAGAAAGTGGGGTTTGAATTGGGTTTCTAAGTATTTAGAGAACTCTTTTCGAAAACTCTAACACATCAACAACAATAGAAAGGGACAACAAAAGAATAAAGGTGACACGATAGTTTTTATACTGGTTCACCGTTAACGAGGCTACTCAACTCCACCTGAGTGAGTTTGTCTTGCACCTCAAGGACTTAATCCAATAATCTAGATTACAACCTCATTGACCACTGTCAATGACTTCTCAAGGTAGCTGACTAACCTTAGTCCCTTAAGGAATTCAACCAATTGCTGATTACAATTTTCTTTGTGTTTACAAGATTGCTTCTATGTAAGCAGATTACACAAATGATGTCTGAGCTCGTACACTTAGATAGTTTACAACACTAAGTGTTTTGTTCAAATAATTACAAAAGAATTGAAGAATATATGTGCAAGTATGTACGTATATTTGTATTATGTACTTCTGCGTAATTTTATGTGTGTGTTCTTCAATTTCTTCATTCTCCTTTTATAGCTGATGAAGGAAGGTTACCGTTGAATAGGGGTGGAAACGAACCGAACCAACTCGAACAAAGTTCGAGACTCGATTCGACAATTGATTCGTTGAACTTGGTTCATGAACCAAATGAGCCGAACTTGAGCTAAATATTAAGTTCGTTAATTAAATGAGTTGAACTTGAGCTATATATAGTTCGGCTCGTTTGGTTCACGAGCTGGCTCGATTATATATATAACACTTCAAAATATATTTTTAAGTAACACTTCAAGAATAATATTTATCTTTGGAAGCATAAGTGATATTTGTTTCTTTGATACTTCACAATTTATACACTAACACTAAGTCTCACATCGGTTAGCATTGAGAGAAAACTTTGTTATAGGTGGTGTACTACATGACTCGGAAGCACAACAAAATGCTTAGGGTGAGTTTGTTATTGTTTCACATTTTCCTAAGTGTGATAATACTCCCAAATACGGCTGACAATGAATCTAACCAACTCGAAAATAGTTCGAAACTCGATTCGATTCGATAATTAACTCGTTGAACTTGGTTCATGAACCAAACGAGTCGAACTTGAGTTGAAAATTAAACTCGTTAAATAAATGAGTCGAGCCGAGCTTAAACGAGTTCGACTCGACTCGACTCATTTCCAGCCCTACCGTTGAACTTGATTTGAGAGTGTTTGCTTTGATTGCATAATCGCAAGTCTTCAGGTTTACCGTTAAAATTCTTTCCTTATTTGATTTCCTTTGTTTGATGTTCATAAGGAAACAATTCTTGTGCATTGATTGTTTTAGATCTTTTTCCAACGTCTCTTTGTTGATTGTTTACTTTGATCAGATCTTTGCTTAATTCCTTCATTATTTGAGATTGAGATTCTTGCTATTGAATATGTTGAGATAACTACTCCATCCCGTCATTTTTATAAGGAACAATTTAGAAAAAACACACACACCAAGGAATCTTCTCTTTCTTATTAAAAATTCTAAAATTTTATAATCTATTCAGAATCTAACCTTTAGTATATAGGGAATATATCACTCTAATTAATGCATAACCTTGGAATGGATTACATTTGATAAAATTTAATAAGGGTAAAAATGAAAATGTTTAATTAATAAAGAAGAAATTTAAACATTGTTTCTTATAAAAAATGCAAAAGAAATTTTCCTCTAAATCGAACCTTTTGTCCGGTAAAATATAGCAATTTTGATTTTAGTTCCTAAATATAAAATCGGGATATTTTTGTCTTCTCAATTTTTTCCTTTTCGTTTTTTGTCCTTAATTATACATGTCAAAATTATGTCTATTAGAGACCAAAAGCGAAATAGTTTTAGTATAACAAAACATTCCATTTTTTAAAAAATAATTTTAGTGATTAAAATCAAAATTTACGAATAAAAAACCTAGTTAACCATATGATTTAACAAAAACAGTAGACTGTCAAAACATATTATTTTGCATGATCCAGAACTATACTGTTGATATTAAAAAGGGTTAAATATGTTTTTAGTCCCTACATTTTGAAAAATTGTTAAGGATGGTCCCTACATTTTCAAAATGGTAAAAAAAAACCCTATAAAATTTTCTGTTATCAAGATTAGTCCAAACCGTCAAGAATAGCCCCTACATTTTGCAAAATTGTCAAGAATAGCCCCTACCTTTTAAGATTTTTAGTCCCTATATTTTGTAAAAGAGTAGTCCCTACCTTTTAATATTTTTAGTCCCTACATTTTGCAAAATTGTCAATTATGGTCCCTACATTTTATGCCACAAATGTTTTCTTAACGGATTGGACTAATTTTGAAAATGGAAAATATTTATGGGGTTTTTTTTAACCATTTTTAAAATGTAGGGACCATCCTTAACAATTTCGCAAAATTTAGGGACTAAAAACATATTTAACCCTATTAAAAATAAGTTCCTATGTATATGCAAATTATATCATGTAAACAATAAAATAAATTAAAATTTCCTATGTTTATATTGTAATTAGTTGGTAATATTGTCATATTTTTTATATCGCGATAAACCGCACAAACCGAACCAACCCTAACCACATTGATTTGGTTTGGATGACTTTTTAAAAACCAACTTAACCAAACCAAACCAAACCGCATGCATTTTTGTCTCGCTGTTTGAATGGTTTTTATGCTTAAAATCGAACCAACCCGCACCGCGAACACCCATACTCTTCGGCGAGTTTGTCATCTATTTAAATCCCACAAACATCGAAAAACTAGTCTTTGTAATTTCACACAGAGACATCGAATTTACCCAAAAAAACAAAAAAAAAACTTTAACTTTTAGGCCTTATTTATTACTATTTGATAGGAGAGAAAAAGAGAAGAGAAATAAATACATGCAAACCATTTGTTATGAATGCAGTACTGATAGTGAAATATAAGGAAAAATACTACACTACAAACAAACTAATACTATGCTCATTAACTTCTCTGATATTATTTCATGTGCTTGCATCACATAAGTAGTACAATTTTAGCTAAAGTCCAAAATAGTACAACTCACAATATTAAGCACTACTAACAAATTTAATGACTCATAAAAAAAACGTGTAAGAGGTATATTCTTTGCTAAGCCTTCATTTCTTGCTACCCTTCTTCCACTGAGGTAACACATAATTTTGGAGGTGTTTAGGTGGACTAGCATTTCTATTGGGCTTTGATTTCGGATCCAACACAAAATCATTATTAGTTGGGCCATGTACCCATCTTGAGTACCCTCATTCATATCATTCCCTGGTTCATCGAAATTCACCTTGTCCTCAAGGTGCAAATCAGGATAAGAAGTGACAATGTCTTGATAACTTTCCCAAGTAGAATCTTCAGGAAATAAACCAACCCACTGAATTAGTACTTGCCATTCATTATCATGCCATTTTCAATCAAGTACAGACAGAGGTTGGATTAAAGGCTGATTGTCCAAAGCATCTGCAGGTAATTCCAACACAGCATCAACATCTCTGTCGCAGTGATTTTTGGATGTCGAGTTATTAATTAACTTCGAATCGCAATTTAATATTCCACCACCGATCTTTAATTTATCCGAGGGAAAAGGAAAAAGTTCGAAAAAACCCTATTTTTAGAGAACAAGGTTCGGGGGTTGGTTATACGAAGGGAAGGTATTAGCACCCTAAGTATCTATAGTACTCTATAGGAACCTCTTGTTTTTATTTCTAACTTTGCGCTTAATTTTAATTGCTTATGAAAATGTGTAAGTATGGGAATTAAAGTGATGATAGAAAAGAAGTTGAAAGTGATGGAAAAGGAAAAATGTTTTTGTTGATTTTATTGATTGGAGAGACAAGTCTCATGCCTACGTACCCGAGGGATCAAACCACCGTAGTTCGGGGTAAAAAGCCGAGTAAATTTGTTTGTTTGATTTTAAGGTTTTTGAAAATAGTTTTAATGACAAAGAGCCGAAAGTGGCAAAATGTGAGTTTGATTGATGTTAGTTTGTGAAGAAAGTCTATATGGTTAAATTGGTTGAAATTTGATTATGAAATAAGATGCGGACGCTTGGTTTAAAATCCAAGGTTTGTTGAGAAAATGTTTGAGTGATAAAAGACACTTGGTTTAAAATCCAAGGTTTTCACATGATTAAAAATGCGTGAATGAAGAAAAATGCACTTGGTTTAAAATCCAAGGTTTTTGGCGAGAAAAGGATCACTTGGGTTAAAGTCCAAGGTTTTAACGATAAAAGAAGCCGTTGGTTTAAAGTCCAAGGCACTTGGTTTAAAATCCAAGTTCGCGATAAAAAAAAAAAAGACACTTGGGTTAAAAATCCAAGGTTTTCGCGGTAAAAGAAACGTTTGGTTTAAATTCCAAAGTTTTGAAAAATGCTTGATGACAAAATATTTTTGATGCTTGATGATGTTTGAAAATGAATTGTTTTGACATTTTTGAAAGAGGTTTGGACCTCATTTTTGAGAATAAAATGACTAACTATTTTGATTAGAATGTTGGGTTCCAAATTAGTAGAAAAATGTAGCGCTAAAAGAATAATAACGTCGCAATAAGCAAATTAAGTGCGAAGACAATCCGTAATGATATTTTGATCAAAACGGTGTCTTTTCCCTCGGAATTTAAATATGCTAACGTTTTTGCGGAAAGCGATAGATAAATATGCATGAGATGCAATTTTTCATTTATAGTGTACATTTATTCCTAATTACATTCTAGGGTATTTGCAAGGAAAAATAAATATGAGATGAATGCAAGAGTATGCTATGCAATTTTAAGTTTACATCAAATCCTAAAAATACAATCTAATGTCTTTACAATAAAATAAACAAATAATTAATTAGGCAAAAATAAAAATAAAAAAACATAAAGGGGGTGCAAATATCAATTAAAACATAAAGGGGGTGCAAAAAGCAACTATGGGCCCAAGCCCAGCTGGGGGGGCGTGGCCCAGAGGGGAGGTGTGTGAAGTAAAACGTTCAGACAGAAACAGAGCCGTCTGATTAATCAGACAGCTCAGATCTGATCACAAGCAACAGGAATCAGGCGCGTATGATCATGATCAAAAGGACATAGGCGCGCAGGTGCATCGTAAGGACGTGCACCTGCGCGCACAGGATCAGAGTGGACTATATATACAGAAAACCCTAAAAATTAACACAAATAACAACTTCTCTCTTCTTCTCCTCCGCCGCGGCTATACTATTTCTTTCTTTCCTCTCTCTGTTTCAAAAAAACTCCATTTTTCTTCAAAAATTTATAACACCAAACACAAACAAAATCTACTCCTGAGTCAAGATCCAAACTCGAAATAAACAAACCCAAAACCCACAGTCCAGATCGAGGAAGGAAAAAAAAGAAAGATATGACAACCTTCTGGTTCCTGAGGGAACGTGACCTTTCTTCTTCTTCTCTTCTTTCTTCTCGGTTTTGATTTCGATTCTGGTGATATAGTTTGGCGATGATTTGATTCTGTTTTGAATTTTGATGATGATGATTTCCCGAGTTTTTTGATTCTGGGTTTTGCGGTTTTGATCGGAAGGTTTTATGGTTTTGTTTTGGATTTCGTTTTTCGAAGGTTTGAAGAAGATGAACAGTGTGATATGGGTTTTGTTTTGATCTGATTTGGTTCTGATCTGGATTTTCAGTTTGATTTGATGAATAGTGGTGATGAATAATGGATGAAGATGATGTTATTTCGTGATTACAGTTCTGGGTTTTGATAGTTTGATTCTGGTTTACTGTTTTTGATTTTTTCTTTTCTGTTTGTGATTGTTTGTGATTTCTGCGGCTGAGGCTGATTTTTTCCTCCTTGGGAACTGTGCAATAAATGCACTATTTGTACTGTGTCAGACCTAGGGTTTGACAGAAGAATTTTACCCCTTTTGGACAAAATTGCCCCTTTGGGCCTGGACAAAAAACACACCTGATCTGACCCAAAAATAAAAACTGAAAAAAGACACCACAAATAAAAAACGAAAATAATAATAATAAAAAAGAAAATGACTTAAAAAATGAAATGAAATGAAAAACCAAATTAAATAATGAAATAATAATAATAAAAGAAGAAAATATAAAAAAAGAAATCAAATAAATGAGGTATTTTAAAATACCTCTCTGCCGAAATTTCGTCAGAAACGACAGAGGGAAAAAAACAAATTTAAACGCCGAACAAAAGCGATCGGTCAAAAAATGGGGTATGACAATCTCCAAAACAAGGCTTCAATTGAGACACATGAAATACTGAGTGTATCTTGCTTGTAGGTGGTAACTCCAACTGAAAAGCCACTTCTCCCACTGCCTTGACTATCTTGAAGGGTCCATAGAAGCGCTTAGACAACTTATGAATACATCTGCCAACCACTGAACTCTGTCTATAAGGGCGCAACTTAACAAACACTAAGTCACCTACAGCAAAATGATGAGGAGTATGCTTCTGATCAGCTGTAGTCTTCATAATTATCTGAGCTTTAAGCAATTTCTATTTCAGTGCTTGTAATACAAGCTCCCAATCCATCAATGTAGCTTCCACAACTTGAAGTTGAGTACTACCAGGTATGTACTCTGATAAGGCTGGTGGTGTACGGTCATAAACCACCTGGAAAGGAGTCACTCCAGTGGATGTGTGTACAACAGTGTTGTAATGCTATTCTGCCCAATGGAGATACATTCCCCATTGTTTTGGTTTGTTGTGTACAAAACAACGCAAGTATTGTTGCAAAATCTTGTTAACTATCTCGGTTTGGCCATCACTTTGGGGATGATACGCGGTGGACATACGTAATTTCGTGCCACTAAGCCGAAACAATTCCTGCAAGAAATGACTTAAAAACACAGGGTCACGATCCGAGACAATACTTCGAGGCATGCCATGGAGCTTACATACCATAACAACAAAAAGTTCTGCAACTTTGGCTGCGGTAAAATGCGTAGCTAACATACGAAAATGGGCTGCCTTGGATAGTCTATCCACTACCACGAAGATCACAGTATGGTTTTGGAACGAATGGAGTCCTACAATGAAATCCATTGAAATGTCTTCCCACACTTTATCCGGTATAGGGAGGGGTTGTAACAAACCATAAGGAGCCTGATTAGAAGACTTGGTTTATTGACATATCACGCAACATTTAACAAAGACTTTTACATCCTTGCGCATCCCAAACCAATAAACATTTTCCTGTAACCTACCAAAGGTTCGATGAATCCCACTATGGCCACCGATAGGGGATGCATGAAATTCCTCTAACAGAACCTGTTTGAAAGGGGAATTAGTGGTTAGGAACAATTTTCCTTTGAAAAATATAAGACCATTCAACTCTTGGAATTGTTTGTGGTTATCAGGTTTCTCATGCATTTTATTGAGGAATTGTTGAAATTCAGGATCTTGAACCAATTTCTTTTTGAGTTTGGAAATAAAGTCCATTTGTGGAATGGATAATGCCAAGCAATGAACACGAGAGAGTGCATCAGCCACCTTATTATGTGCTCCCGGTTTGTAGACAATATTATAAGAATACCCTAATAACTTGGCCAAATAAAACTGCTGTTCCGGAGTTTGTATAACTTGTGTCATCAATTCTCTTAAACTCCTTTGGTCAGTATGTATGCTAAATGTTCCACCCAATAAGTAAGTGCGCCATTTTTTGACAGCGGAAGTGATGGCGCATGTCATACCCCATTTTTTGACCGATCGCTTTTGTTCGGCGTTTAAATTTGTTTTTTTTCCTTTGTCGTTTCTGACGAAATTTCGGCGGAGAGGTATTTTAAAATACCTCATTTATTTGATTTCTTTTTATTTTCTTTTTATTATTATTACTTTTATTCCTTTACATTTTATTTATTATTTATTTGATTCATTTTTATTTATTATTATATGTATTATTATTTTATTTTATGTTTTTTATTCCTATTTTCGTTTTATTATTTTTTGGGTGTTTTTGTCAAGTTTGCCAAAGGTCCAAATCTGGTTTTTGTCCTCATCAGGCCCAAAAGGGGCAATTTTGTCCAAAAGGGGAAATTTCATCTGTCCTAACCCTAGGTCTGACACAGTATTTATACTGTGCACAGTTTCCAAGTCCGGGGAGGAAAAATTAAGTCAGCCGCAGTATCCAAAACAGATCCAAAAATTTCATCTTCTTTTTGAATCATCAAAAACAGAAACAAAAAACACAGAAAAATCAAAAATCAACATCCATCTTCATCACCGTTCATCATTCATAATCAAACAAACCCAGAATCATTCAAAACCCAGAAAAAGCAAACAAAAATCCAGAATTAAACCCATAATCATCATCGTTCACCATCCTCATCAAATCACAACCCAGAAACTATCATTCCTCATCACAAAATCGAAATCCAATCCGAAGCCAAAACCATAAACGAATCCAAAACCCAAATCCAAACCTCATTCTTTCTTTTCCAAATCAGAAAAACAAAAACGAAGAAGAAGAAGAGAGGAGGAGAATCAAAAATCGAAAAAAAGCTCCAAGGTTGTTTTTCCTTTCTATTCTGTTTTCGGGATCGATCTAGTTTGTAGGATGTTTGTTTGCTTTTTTCGAGTTTGGATTTGGGTTTAGGGATTTGATTTGAATATGTTTGATGTTAAAATTTTTTGAAAACCATGGATGTTTGGGATTGAGAGATTGAATCGCGAGAGAGAAGAAGCAGAGAGCTCAGCGGCGGCGAAATAAAAAAGAGTTGAAATGAATTGATTTTAGGGTTCCTTTGAATATATATGCCCTGATTTAATCTAGTGCGCGTGGGTGCACGGCCTTATCGTGCACCTGCGTGCCTATATCCTTCTGTTTTAATCATACGTTCTTGATTCACTTTCATTTTGATTAAATCAGAGCTGTCTGATTAATCAGACGGCTCTGATTCAGTTTTGTTTAATTGCTTCAAACACCCCCCTCTGGGCTGCGCCCCCCAGTTGGGCCAGAACCCCAGATTTGCTTTTTGCACCCCCTTTTCTTTTGATTTGATATTTGCACCCCTTCTGTTTATTTTATTTTATTTTTTTTGCCTATGATAAAAGTGTTTATGGAATGTGCTTCAATAAGCTATTAAATCCAAAATAAGCACTTATTTGAGGTTCTTTTATTTTTTATTATTATTAATTTATTTCATGATTATTTGTGCTTAATCTTGCTCACTAACCTAACTTTATTCTTGATCATTATCCCTAATTATTATTACTAACTTACTAACTCATCATTATTATTATTGCTTGTTAATCTAATAATTAATTTATTGCCTAATTAATTAACTTTTTATTTTATTGCAAGGACATTAGATTGTATTTTTAGGATTTAATGTAAATTTAAATAAAAATTGCATAGCATCATCTTGCATTCATTTCATATTTATTTTTCTTGCAAATACCTTAGAACGTAATTAGGAACAAGTGTACACTATAAATGAAAAAACTTGCATCTCATGCATATTTATTTATCGCTTTCCGCAAAAACGTTAGAATATTAATTCCGAGGGAAAAGACACCGTTTTGATCAAAATATCATTACGAATTGTCTTTGCGCTTAATTTGCTTATTGCGACGTTTGTATTATTTTTTGCGCGCTACCTTTTTTTAATTTGGAACCCAACATTCCAATTGAAATAATTAGTCACTTTATTCTAAAAAAAAACGAGGTCAACACCTCTTCAAAAAAAATCAAACGAGGTCACTTTGGACTTTAAACCAAATGTTTCTTTTTATCGCGAAAACCTTGGATTTTAACCCAAGTGCCCTTTTTATCACCAAACTTGGATTTTAAACCAAGTGCCATGGACTTTAAACCAATGGCTTCTTTTATCGCTAAAACCTTGGATTTTAACCCAAGTGCATTCTCTTCATTCATACATCTTTAATCATGCAAAAACCTTGGATTTTAAACCAAGTGTCTTTTTATCACTCAAAACCTTTTCTCAATAAACCTTGGATTTTAAACCAAGTGTCCGCGTCTTATTTCATAATCAAATTTCAATCAATTTAACCATATAGACTTTCTTCACAAACTAACATCAATCAAACTCACATTTTGCCACTTTCGGCTTTTGGTCTTTAAAACCATTTTCAAAAACTTTAAAATCAAACAAACAAATTTACTCGTAACTTTTACCCCGAACTACGGTGGTTTGATCCCTCGGGTACGTAGGCATGAGACTTGTCTCTCCAATCAATAAAATCAACCAAAAAAACATTTTTTTCTTCTTTTTCATCACTTTAAACTTTTTTCTCGATCACTACTTTAATTCCTACACTTACACATTTTTTACAAGCAATTAAAAATAAAGCGCAAAGTTAGAATAAAAACAAGAGGTTCCTATAGAGTACTATAGATACTTAGGGTGCTAGTACCTTCCCTTCGTATAACTAACCCCCGAACCTTGATCTCCTAAAAAAATAGGGTTTTTCGAACTTTTTCCCTTTCCCTCGGATAAATTAAAGATCGGTGGTGGAACATTAAATTGCGATTCGAAGTTAATTAATAACTCGATATCCAAAAATCACCGCGACAGCGCATAATTCGCGAACATAAGTAGAAGCAGCCGACAAACGGGGGCAAAATTGCTTGCTATAATAACAAATAGGGTGACCAATTTGAATCAGAACCGCACCCATGCCTGTTCTAGAGGCATCCGTTTCTAAAATAATCTTTTCAGCAAAGTTAGGTAACGCTAGAACAGGTGATGCAGACATCACAAGCTTCAGTTGGTCAAAAGCTTTGTTAGCATCATCATTCCATTCAAAGGAATCCTTCTTCAACAAAGCAGTAATAGGAGCAACTAGAGTAGAATAATGCTTAACAAATTTTCGATAAAACCCTGTCAAACCCAGAAATCCACGCAACTGTTTGATATTCTTTAGAGTTGGCCAAGTTGTCATGGTGGTGATTTTGGCTGGATCAGGACCAACACGATCTGCTGACACAATATGACCCAAGTATTCAATATAACTTTGAGCAATTGCACATTTAGACTGTTTGAGACAGAACTCATGAGTTAATAAGCATTGAAAGACGAGTTCTAAGTGGTGAAGGTGAACATCAAATGTCGGGCTGTAGACGAGGATAACATCAAAGAAAACAATGACATAGCGGCGCAGATATGGCTCAAAAATAAGGTTCATATTGGCCTGAAATGTAGAGGGTGCATTGCAAAGGCCAAACGGCATTACCAGAAATTCATAGTGGCCTTGATGAGTGTGAAATGTGGTTTTGTGAATGTCGTCTGAAGCCATACGAATTTGATGGTACCCTGAACGCAAATCCAGTTTGGAGAACCACTTTGTACCATACAATTCGTCCAGCAGTTCATCAATGGCAGGAATAGGGAATCGGTCTTTGACTGTGATTGCATTCAAAGCTCTGTAATCCACACAAAACCTCCAAGTGCCATCCTTCTTACGCACTAACAAAAACGGAGAAGAAAATGCACTAGTGCTTAGTCTGATAACACCTTGATTCAGCATGTCCCTAATTTGAGTCTCAATTTCTTGTTTTTGAAAATGGGGGTATCGATAAGGACGAACGTTTACCGGATTAGAGGCGCCTGTGAGGGTAATTTTGTGGTCTACTGGTCTTTGTGGGGGTAGGTGGGTTGGGTTCTGAAAAAGTGAAGAAAATTGTGTAAGTAATTGGGCAATTTGAGGGTTAGTCTCAATGGTAGGGGACAAATGTGAAACTGGTTCGACAGTATTAAGGTGGAGACGAACACAAGTATCAAGGGCGTTTGTGTCTACCAAACGTTGTAGCTGATAGAGGTTTGCCTCTTCTGGGCTGGGCTTAGGGACCCCAAACAAATGTACCGGAGTACCATTCTTAGAGAAACTCATAGTAAGGTGTTCATAGTCAGTGACTATAGGGCCTAGTGTCTTCAACCATTGGACTCCCAAAACTAATTCAGCACCACTAAGGGGTAACACAAAAAGATCCACAACAAACTCATGTTGACCCATGAAAAGAGATACCTAAAGGCACATGGTGGTGCAGTGTAGCAATTCTCCATTCCCCACCAAGACTTTGAAAGAATGGGCTTGTTTAGTAGGTAAGCCCAACTTCTTGGCGACCCGATCTTGAAGAAAATTATGGGTGCTTCCGTTGTCAATGGGAACTGCTATTGGGCTTTGGTGGAGTTGGCCCATAACTCGTAACGTTTGAGGGATTGAATGACCCATTAACGCATGAAGGCTAATCTGGGCTGGATCCGGATACGGGTCTTGAGTTTCGGGTAAAGTTGAATCTGGAGCACCATCACCTTCAAGAGTTTGCAGAGTAGAGCTTATCTCTAAAGGTTCATCGGGTTCCACGATTAGAAGGTGAAACTGACGTTTGTAGCGGTGGCTTGGCTGGAAACGGTCGTCGCAGTTGTAACATAACCCTTTCTCGCGGCGTGCTTGTAATTCATCCGGTGTGAGATGTTTGATTAGAGTGTGTGGCTTTGCTGGTACGACGGTCATCGTGGGTTTGAATGTCGAACTACCTCCGGTGGAACTTTGCTGAAAGGATTTTGTTGGGAACGGCGCACGATCTGCCAACTTCTCCTCTTGTAACTTGGCAAGATGAACAGCTTGAGTTAGGGATAATGGTTGGAATGCTAGAACCTCACGACGGATAATGGTTGATCTTGAAGATCCAACCCGAAGCATCTGAACCATTAAAACGGGAAATATCTAATTTCATGGTGGTAGTGGGTAAAAGAGTGAAATTAGGACCAGTGGGAGTGAACGTTGGTGGAAACCTCAGTGGTGGGTTTCAGGCACGGAAGTCGTGAAACTCAAATGTGAGATTGTTAACGTTGGCTGAAATACTAGCTTGGAATGATTGTTGGCTAGAGATGAGTTGATTAATGGTGGCCGAGAGATCCTCAAGGGTGGGAGGAGAAGCCATGATCAATGAAGACACCAAATTTGTTATGAATGCAGTACTGAAGTGAAATATAAGGAAAAATACTACACTACAAACAAACTAATACTATGTTCATTAACTTCTCTGATATTATTTCAGGTGCTTGCATCACATAAGTAGTACAATTTTAGCTAAAGTCCAAAATAGTACAACTCACAATATTAAGCACTACTAACAAACTTAATGACTCATAAAGAAAACGTGTAAGAGTTATATTCTTTGCTAAGCCTTCATTTCTTGCTACCCTTCTTCCACTGAGGTAACACATAATTTTGGAGGTGTTTAGGTGGACCAGCATTCCTCTTGGGCTTTGATTTAGGATCCAACAGAACATCATTACTCCCACCGTCCCAAAATAACTGACATAGTTGACCACTGTCACGTTTGCCAATGTTCAACTTTAATTGTTAATATCTTAAATTATATTTTATTAAAAATTATATATTTTGAAAATACTCATCGAGACAAATCAAACAACATCTCATATGTTAATATTTGTATCTATATATTAGTAGAAAAATAGAGTCAAAGTAGATCATATGAATAGTACTCAAAGTCAAAAATAGGTCAGTTATTTTCGGACCGAGTGAATATTAGTTGGGCCATGTAAGTGTAACCCATCTTGGGGATGAGTACCCTCATTCATATCACCGATGCATACCACTAAGCATTGGCCTAACTTTTATGGGAGATTCTATGGTGAAGTCATGCATTTGACTTCATTGGTGAAGTCACTTTAATTGACCAATTGAATAGCAATTTATGTCACCTCAGCGCAAGTCCATGGTGAGTCGTTTTTTTTAAAGAAATTTTGCTTATTGCATACAAGTCCTTTTATTAGTTAAAATTATTTTAATAATTAAAATTTATTTTATTAATTTGGATTTAAAATTTTAAATCATATTTCCAGAAAATAAATTATCATCACCAAACTCACCATCATCGATCATCATCACAAACCATAATCAAGAAATCATTATCATTTTGTCATCTCCATAATGTTCACTTTCTCAAAACCTAGAAACAAATATTCATGTCCCCAAAACTAATTGTGACTTCATCAACCCCTCAAAATTTCTTCACCTCCATTAAAGAACTACAAGATGAAGATTCTTAATAACAACAACAAAGTGGGTTTGATTTATCTGAGTTTTGCTTCAAACTTGTTTTTGAGTTCTGAGTTTAATATTTGATTTCTATGTTCTTTTATGCCTCTTTTCTTTTTCTTTTTTTGTTAATCGTTTTTGTTGATTATTTAATTTTCTCATCCACAGAGGTTTCAAATTTTGATTTGTTTGAATTTTTTTTTTCCTTTTTTCTGAAGAGGCAAGCCATAGCCAAAACCAAAAGTTCTTATTCTGCCACTGCAGCAACAATAAAAGCTCATGCCACGTTATTCAATCAATTCACGATCTTGGTACCTTTTGACTAGCGAATCGTTTTTTGGTAGACGCATCCACCGCGAAAATACATAGGGAGTTGTGGAATCATCGTTCTGCTGCGAGTGTGTTCATCAACTCAGAAGTTCTGGTACCCGGGTCGGGTCCGCGACCCGTTTCTGAAAACACGACCCACCTTCTGGGAAACCCTAAAAAATACAAAATTTTTTTTTGCCTTTGCAGTCACAGTCATTGGCTTTAGAAACTCATTAATGGTTCATTAAGCCAATTAACTACTATTTCCAATTTTTCCAATACACACCCGTAAATGCCATAATTTGTGGATCTTATTATCAAGTAAAAATCAAACTTTTTAGTTTTTTTAAACAGCCCTGTTATTTGCAGCGAATATATTGATAGCGAATTTTCACGAATTGGCAATTGGAACAAGCACATTCTTTTTGAACTTGGATTCTATATTTTTTTGGACGGAACAATGGACTCTATTATTAACATATTAAGTAGTAATATTAATATAATACGAATATGTTGGTACTACTTTGGTACTTCTAATCAACACCGAACCAACTACTTTGGTACTTTTATACCGAAAAAAAAAAACTTCAAAACTTAAAGACGTTCCCGATCGCCATTTGGCTTCCTTGCTCCGCCGTTCTCCGCCGCTCTGTAGATGAGATTAACAAGGAATGATGTCACCTATGAGATTAACAAGGTTTCTATCTAAACCCTCTTTACTTCCTAATAACTTGTTCACTTTCACACTTTTCTCTCATTTTCACTCAATTCACAATGTTGTTGATGATGATGCTGTTTACACATTCAAAAGCATGCTACAAATGCGTAATACTCCTTCCATTATTGAATTTACCAAGATTTTAAGTTCCATTGTTAAAACTAAGAACAATTACTCAACTGTTATTTCCCTTTCTCAACAATTGGAATTCCATGGAATTAGGTCTGACATTTTCACTATAAGCATCTTGATCAACTCTTACTGTCACCTTGGTAAAATAACTTATGCCTTTTCTCTATTGGGAAAGATTCTTAAGATGGGTTATCAGCCTGATGTCATAACCCTGACAACCCTTATAAAAGGTCTTTGTCTTAATAATGAGGTTCAGAAAGCATTGCACTTTCATGATGATGTTATTGCAAAGGGATTTCAGCTCAACGATGTTAGTTACGGGACATTGATCAATGGGTTGTGTAAAATGGGACAAACAACAGCTGCCCTCCAACTGTTGAGACGACTTGAAGGAGGATCAGTCAAGCCTAATTTGGTAATTTACAGTACAATCATTGATAGCCTATGCAAAGATAAACTTGTAGATGACGCTTTTGAAATATTTTCTGAAATGGTTATCAAGGGAATCCCGCCTAATGTTATCACTTACAGTGCTCTAATCTATGGTTTATGTATTGTAAGTCAATTAAAAAAAGCGGTTGTTTTGTTGAATGAAATGGTGTTGAAAAACATCAACCCAGATGTTTATACCTTTACTATATTGATTGATGCATTTTGTAAGGAGGGTAAGATGAAAGAAGCTAAAAGTATGTTAGCTGTGATGATGAAACAAGGTACGAAACCTAATGTAGTTACTTATAATACTTTAATGGATGGGTACTGCCTACATAATGAAGTGAAAAAGGTCAAAAACATATTTAACACTACGGTCCAAAGCGGAATGATGCCCGATGTTAAGAGCTACAGTATCATGATTAATGGATTTTGTAAGAGTAAAATGGTGGATGAAGCCATCAATCTCTTTGAAGAAATGCATTTAAAAAATATGTTTCCTGATACGGTAACTTACAACACTCTTATTTTTGGTTTGTGCAAATCAGGGAGAATTTCGAATGCTTGGAAGCTTGTTAACGAGATGAGTGACAGAGGTCAACAACCCGATGTGATCACTTACAATTCCTTCTTGCACACTTTGTGCATAAATCATCATCTTGACAAGGCAATTGCATTAGCCAAGAAAATTCAAGACCAGGACATTCAACATGATTTGTATACATATAACATGCTTATTGATGGTCTGTGCAAAGGTGGAAGACTTAAGGATGCACAACATGTTTTTAAGGAACTTTTCATTAAAGGATACAATCTAAGTGTCGTTACGTACACAACTATGATTGGTGGATTTTGTAAAGAGGGCATGTTTGAAGAAGCATTAGCTTTGTTGTCAAAAATGGAAGATAAGGGTTGCATCCCTGATGCTGTCACTTTTGAAATAATTATTTGTGCACTCTTCGAAAGCGGTGAGAACGATAAAGCAGTGAAACTTCTCCGTGAAATGATTGCTAGAGGTCTACTATAAGAGCAAAACTAGGTATGAGTATGACACTTTCTTGTTACACGTCGTTATTTTGAAATGTTTATGACAATCATAGAGTCTTTTTTCCTTGATAGTTGCCCAAAAAAAATATGGACTTTGATCTAGGATCTTTAGTAGTTTAGTTTTGACCAAAGTAATTTATTGTTTTGTTCAATTCGACTATCCTCTTTCATCTCGGTGCACTACTGATCCGCTTTATCTACTTTAATAGATTTTATCTGGTAATGGACATTGTCACTGTTTGAAATAACAACATATCATGCTTGCCAAAGTTGGCATGGTTAATTTTTTTGCAATCTGTATCTTAGAGATTATCTAAATTTAACTTTATAAAAGAAAGAATAAAGAAAATATAAGAAATTAGGTTTATTCAGAAGACTCGAGTTTCATTTTAAATTTTAATTTTGAATAATGATACTTTAATACCCAACCCATTCCCTCGTCATATGAAATATAAGTCCTGATGATGTAAATGTTAATAGGAAACAAGAGAATGCATAAGAAAAATGGAGAAAATGCACATCTCTATGTTCTTGTATTTGATGTGAATCTGCAATACACTATGGTTTGGGTAGTTATACTAGGACAAGTCTAACGGACTCAGCACCAGTCTGTTATAAAGAAACTTATTCAAATGCACATCATTTTGAAAACATTTTGGCAATCGTTTTATAGGCTGAAAAGTTCACCATTAAATTGGAAACCAAGAGCTCTATGTGATGTACCATGAAAGTGAACCGATATCTTGACTTCATGCAAGAAAGAGCATGGTGTACGGCCCTCTGTCTGTTGTATTGTTATAAAAGAGAGAAACTTGAGTGTTGCCAGAGGCATGGTGTTAGGCCCACTATGGCTCTATCTTTTAATTGAATGCATTAATCTTTTCATATGAATTGTGAATTAAACTATAATTTTAGTTTTTGCATAAAATACATTGCAAGCGTTTGTAGTGCGTACCTGATTTTGTTTATTGAGTTGTGTAAGCGTCCGCAGTATTGTTCATACTTGGTAGCTTGTACTATGGCTGACTTTGTTTATAGAAACAAGAGTTCCTCCCAAGTCAATCAGTTTATATAACACCTTATTCCTTGTTATTCTTACTTGAGATTCAGATAAAGGTTAAACTTGCTCCTTACTTTAGCTTCAAGTTGTTTTAACTAATTAAGTAACAATCTGAGTCCCCCAAGGGAAGCAAAGGAAGTGCCTTCCACTTCATATCATGTAAGTTTATTGGTGTCAATAAGCTGTTGCATCTTTCCTTTTTGTGTCATCTTCGAATATGTAACTTTCTAAACTAGTCAGTGTTAATTTAGTAGTGACATTGCCACTGTTTGCAGTGTAACTTGTGATTGTGACAGGATTGAGCAACTTTTTCACCAAAACCAAGCTGATTTCAAGCTCAGAACTCTACATCTATAGCCCAAACTAGCAGATTTTTTCAGCATGATCTTTATTTTTTGTAGGTTAGGTTTAGGTAAGGCGGATACTTTCTTCTTCGCTCCCCTCATTTGGCTTGGGACCATGGAGTGTGTTCCTCTCAAGGTCTCAAGTTCGATTCCCCCTGATGTCAATTTTAGTGGGCTAGTCCATACAGAGTAAAAAAAACTCTGGATTTAAATGGGACCCACGCAAGTGGACGGTGAAATTGGTCTCCTCGGATTAGTCGGTCCAAGGGCTGGATACCGAGTTTTCAAAAAAATAAAAATCTAATCTGTCTAGTAGTTTGCAGTTTGCACAGCTCTAAATTAGAGATGGATTAGACTTTTTTGAAAATTTTCTATGATGCCGATATTTTCTCAACTACTCATCCATGATGTGACATTAACGGCTTAAGTTTTCATCATGTTTATAGCTTTGAAATCTCTCCACAAATTTATAACTTCAATATCTTGTTCTATTAGTAATCTATGAACATTTTGATGATTTTGGTTATTTTCATATTGATAGCTTCAAGTCCTCCACAAAATTCAGAACCTGCATCTTTCTCTTCTTTCACTACTTTGCTAAGACCATATGTGTTTTCTTTGTATTCAGCTGAAGAAAATTCCCAGATTGGAAAAACTACGGAGTAGATTATTAAGCGTGTATTTGGTTATATGTTGGGAGAGACATTCGCATATCCCTCCCTATTCAACGAATCAAACAGGCACAAGCACATGCACAAAATATTAGAGCAAATAAGGGTGTCTCAAGGAAAAAATGGTACTAATATAACATCCTTTGCAATATATTTTTCATGTTTAAATGTAAACAATTGATTCTGATAGTGATATGTGAAAATGTCTTTCCGGTTCAAAGTATAAAAAATTCTTTGTAAGTTACTTACCATTATTATTGCATGGAGATTTATAACTTTTATTGTAGATTGTTGATCCACTTATGTCTATCAATTTCCACATAAATCACAAATTTGCAAATGTTTTTTTTTTTTTTAAACTGAATTTTTCAATCACAATAGAATCAATCGATAAAATGGGGCATATAGATAGTCAAAAAATTGAAAGGAAAAATTGAGTTCAAATAGTTAATGAGCTCCTCCTAGGATGAATTTTTGAAAGAACTCGAGTTTGATTTCTTGTGGGAACAATTTTTGCCCAGATTTATTTACTTTACAGTTGAACTCTGAATTCCCGACCCTATTTTTGGAAATCAGGGGATTAATACAAAAAAGAAATTAACCTAATGTCATTGAAGGATTTATATTTTTTTTTATTAGTTGGATAAATTAAACCAACTTTAATTAGCCATTTCAACTGGTTGAATGGCACATAAAAAAAATTATTTAAAAAAAGGAATAAAATGAATAAATATGTAAGCATATTATTTTCAACATTAATATGATTAAAATATGTTATTTTTCAAAATTAACAAAATAACGAGTTTCTTTTTTTTTTTTTGACTAAAAATAAGGATTCATTCATTCAAATTGAAAATACATAGATCATTACAAATTCAAGATTGCTAAAAATTGAAAAAGGTGAATCTACAAACAAACTTGTAGCACGTAAGTTAATAGCATACAACGGCATCATGAAAGATATGACAAAATAAAAGTCACCGGAATCTTCAAATCGTTTGGGAGAATTCAAATTTAATTCTTGGTAGAAATAATTTTGGTCATGTTTTACCACATCATCCTCTCTTCTTCAACCCCACTCCTAAAAAATCTATCAAAACAATTAGTAGTATACTAAAGTTCAACTGATCCAATTCTCTAAATCATCACTTTTCAATTGATCCAATTCTCTAAATCATCACGGGAGCTTAACTATTTGAATTTATGAAATAGAAGAAAAATCTATATGATATAATCTTTCGATCTAACGGTGAATTTTATAAAATTTATATTCGTTATAATGTTAATCAACATTTGTGCACCATACATCACATACTTTACTATTTCATGTTAGAATAGGCTTGTAAACAGGATCTGCAAAAATACCTCAACATTGTTTGAAAAACAATGAAGGAAATGCCTAATATCCCCTGAAATTTTAAAATTCGTCAAATACCCCCATGAAAATTGGAAATAGACAAATACCCGATGAAATTGTAAAATGTCAATCAAATTGTTATCTGCTTCGTTTCTTCTGTCTATTTTGAGTCTTTAAAAGCACATTGTTTGAGTCTTCAACCTCCTTGCAACCAGATGAATAATATGGAACCAAAACAACAAAACAATCATCACCAGAATCATCCACATCATCGTTATCATTGATTTTAAAATCAGAACCAAGAGATTCTAACGACCCAATAGATAAATCTGAGTCATCAAATTCAGAACCAGACAAGAAACATGGGCAATTTAATTGACGTTTTACAATTTCAAAGGATATTTACCTATTTCCAAATTTTAAGGAGGTATTTAACGAATTTTAAAATTTCAGATGGTATTTGGTATTTACGTGGAAAAACAATTCAACCGAAAGTTAAGAAAAACAAGATCTAGAAGCAACAAAAACATGATAATTTCATATCTCAAAATCACAACAACACAGTTTGTTCTAACACACGAAGCAAGAAATGATGTCGTCTATGAGAGTATCAAGGTTTCTTTCAAAATTTATCACTTTCAGACTATTCTTTCATTCTCACATAATTCATAACTCTGATGATGCTATTTACTCATTCAATCGCATGCTACAAATGCATAATACTCCTTCCATTATAGAATTTAACAAGATTTTAGGTTCCCTTGTTAAAACTAAGAACAATTACTCAACTGTTATTTCCCTTTCTCAACAATTGGAATTCCATGGAATTAGGCCTAGCATTGTTACTATGTCCATTTTGATCAATTGTTACTGTCAGATGGGTCAAATGAGTTATGCTTTTTCTCTATTTGCAAAGATTCTTAAGATGGGTTATCAGCCGGATGTCATAATCTTGAATACCCTTATTAAAGGACTCTGTCTTAATGGTGAGATCCAAAAGGCACTTCACTTTCATGACAAATTGGTCGCACAAGGATTTCAGTTGGACCATTTTAGTTACGGGATATTGATCAATGGATTGTGTAAAATTGGACAAACAACACCTGCCCTTCAACTGTTGAGACGACTCGAACAAGGATCAGTCAAGCCTAATTTGGTAATTTACAATACAATCATTGATAGCTTGTGCAAAGATAAGCTGCTAGATGATGCTTGTGAATTATTTTCTGAAATGGTTATCAAGGGAATTTCGCCTGATGTTGTCACTTACAGTGCTCTAATTTATGGGTTTTGTATTGTGAGTCAATTAAAAGAAGCAGTTATTGTGTTGAATGAGATGGTGTTGAAAAACATAAACCCAAATGTTCATACCTTTAGTATATTGATTGATGCGTTTTGTAAGGAGGGAAAGATGAAAGAAGCTAAAACTATGTTAGCTATGATGATGAAACAAGGTATGAAACCTAATGTAGTTACTTATAGTAGTATAATGGATGGGTTCTGCCTTTGTAATGAAGTGAAAAAGGCCAAATATATATTCAATACTATGGTACAAAGGGGAATGATGCCCGATGTTAAGACCTACAGTATCATGATTAATGGATTTTGCAAGAGTAAAATGGTGGATGAAGCCATCAAACTCTTTGAAGAAATGTATTTAAAAAATATGATTCCTGATACAGTAACATACAGCACTCTTATTGATGGCTTGTGCAAATCAGGGAGAATTACGTATGCTTGGGAGCTTGTAGATGAGATGAGTGACAGAGGTCAACCACCCGATGTATTCACTTACAATTCCTTCTTGCACACTTTGTGCAAAAATCATCATCTTGACAAGGCAATTGCATTAGTCAAGAAAATTAAAGACCAAGGTATCATGCCAGATTTGTACACGTACAATACCCTAATTGACGGACTTTGCAAAGGTGGGAGGCTTAAGGATGCACTAAAGGTTTTTAAGGATCTTTTGGCTAAAGGATACAATCTAGATGTCGTAACATACACAACTATGATTTGTGGACTTTGTAATGCGGGCTTGTTTGAAGAAGCATTTGTTTTGCTGTCAGAAATGGAAGATAAGGGCTGCTTTCCCGATGCCTCCACTTTTGAAATAATGATTTGTGCACTCTTCGATAGTGGTGAGAATGATAAAGCAGAGAAACTTCTTCGTGAAATGATTGCTAGAGGCCTGCTAATGCTATAAGAGTAAATATATGTATGTCTTTTTCTAGTTATCCATTGTTATTTTGAATTTTAATGATAATCATAGCGTCTTTTTTCGTTGATAGTTACATAAAAATGATAATGGACTATGATCTAGACTCGCTTTTAGTTCAGTAGTTTTGGTCAAAGTCATTTATTGTTTGGTTCAATTTGATATCTTATCCATTGAAATGGTTGACTTTTTGTCTTGAAATGAAATTCATTTTTCATTACAGTGCACTATTGATTTAGTTCATCTACTTTAAAAGATTTTATCAGGTAATGGTCATTGCCGGGGTTTCAAATTACAAACCAATTTGATTATGACATGATTAATTTTTAGGGATTTGTATCTTAGTGATCGTCGAAATTTTAACTTTATAAAGAACGAATAAAGAAAATATAAGGATTCAGGATTATTTAGAAGGCTCCAATTTCATTGTTTTGTATAATTGTGAATTATGATAAAAAAAAATTAATACCTAACTATTCCCATATTAGATTTGCACTAAGAGTATAGTTCCTGATGATGTAAGTGTAACTTTTAAAAAAAGTTGTCCTCTTTGTGAAAATGACTTAGTAGGTTAGTGATGAAAAACTTCTGCATCAAATGATTGCTTTTGCTTGTTGAAAAGATGAAACATTTTTGTTCAATATGAATTTTAATTTCTTTGCTGTTGAATTTGAATACTTCAGAAATAACTTGTGGTTATCTTGTTATATATTTCTTTGCATGGACTTTGTTTTCATTTAAGACTTTGTTTTGAGTATCAAACTTAAATGCAGTGCTTAATAAATTATTTTTCTTATGGAAGCTGTTCACTCAAAGGGAACTCGAGCATGTCGAGGAGTCGAGTTAGGGGGGAAGATGTTTGGGATTTGTTACTTCATTTCTTGGGTGCCTTACATAAAGAACTTCTGCAGTGATCAAAATCTAAGACAAAACAAGAAGTTGATTAATCAGTACCTAAGTACCTAAGTATTCGATTTGAATGAATTCAACGAGTAGGATCGTCCAATTGGCATGAAATTGATATGCCGATACGTACTGTATATATATTGCCTATGTACATTGCTTTTAGGCAACTTGATCAATTCTCAGAAGAATGACGAAGCACATTACTCATCTTTGGAATACTCTCTTTTCTGTTTTCATGTTTTCTGCATATGCTTTCACATGGTATCAGATTTTTCTGCATATGTTTTCTTGTAACTCTGTTTCCTAATTTTAAATATAATTGTATAGAAAATATTGAAAACAGAACAAAATGGAGACATGAGGCATGTTTGAAATAAAATGGAAGCTAAAATGTTTTCTCAAACCAAAAATATTGAGGTGCTTATAACTTATGTACCACTGACACCAAACACGACACTGATACGTTGACACCAATAAAAGTTTGAAAAAATGAATTAAATGAGAGTAATTGCGTGTATCGGTGTCAGATATCGAATACACCTTTCATCACAAGTGTCGATGCTACATAACTTATATGTAATTGACCAAGTATTGCAATAAAATATGATCCACTTCAAAAAGTATATTTTTCTAGTGAACATGTTATTTGCAACCTAAATCAGCATTCTAAATCACCATTGGTAAATTCAGCTTCCATTGTGGTTACCATCAATGAGTGGAACCATTCTATGTGTGCTGCAACCTGAGTTCACCTTGAGATTATATGGATATGAAACCAATTCAGTTTGTTACATTTATTCAGTTGGATTTTAGATGCATTAAATTAAAGAATAAATATATTTAGGATATGCCTTTAACTATACAAGTAACCTTTCTTGCCCTAACTATCAATTTGAGGATATAAAATTAGTTTTGCAATTAATATAGAATGACACGAACTGCAAAAATGCAAGAATGAGAGAATGAGGGACAACGAGAGAACTGATGTGAATTTATAGAATTCACCAAGTAATTTGATTGGTTGAGGCCATATCACTGCCAAAAACGTGACCAATCACATTTAGTCACGTGTCAACACAATTTGACTATATGGAAGACTATTTTTTTCCTTCATAATTTTCGTATTTTTTCACGCTCGCTGCCTATGCTGTGAGGCTGCCTACATTGCGATGGGTAAAATTGGAAGGCCACGGGGCGAGTGAGAAGTTAGGCGGGTGTGAAAAGAAGAACCCTCCAATATTTATCATATGGACATTTGAGTCCAATCACTTGGATATTCATTTCTCTTATTTATTTCTTTGCTTTTTTTTTTTTAATTATTATTTATTTTACATATGCAAAATGAATACCATTAAATATTATATACTCTTTCCAATTTCAAATATAAACAAAAAATAACTTTTTAGGATTATTGAATAATCAATAAATCTGATCTATGTGCTTAAAAATGATATTTTGCTTATATTGAAAAGCAAAATGTTTGGATGGAGTATGTGCATAAAAGTTTTTTCTACCCATTGGAATCTATATTATTTTATATGATTAATCAATATTTTGAAACATTTATTTTATTTTCTTAACTTCAAGAGAATCACAAAAATAATTATAAACTTATACTTAAATAATGCTCCCACTACTCAAAAGTTCTAGCTCCGTCACAAGGCACAAGAAGCTTAGAGGACAAAAAGAAATAGTCAATACATTTACATTACCTTTCTCTAAAGATACTAATGGAACTCGAATCTGGAATTACCTGATCCAAAACTTTGAAGGTTCAAGAAACACAAGAAAGTGGGGTTTGAATTGGGTTTCTAAGTATTTAGAAAACTCTTTTCGAAAACTCTAACTCATCAACAACAATAGAAAGGGACAACAAAAGAATAAAGGTGACACGATAGTTTTTATACTGGTTCACCGTTAGCGAGGCTACTCAACTCCACCTGAGTGAGTTTGTCTTGCACCTCAAGGACTTAATCCAATAATCTAGATTACAACCTCATTGACCACTGTCAATGACTTCTCAAGGTAGCTGACTAACCTTAGTCCCTTAAGGAATTCAACCAATTGCTGATTACAATTTTCTTTGTGTTTACAAGATTGCTTCTATGTAAGCAGAATGCACAAATGATGTTTGAGCTCGTACACTTAGATAGTTTACAACACTAAGTGTTTTGTACAAATAATTACAAAAGAATTGAAGAATATATGTGCATGTATGTATGTATATTTGTATTATGTACTTCTGCGTAATTTTATGTGTGTGTTCTTCAATTTCTTCATTCTCCTTTTATAGCTGATGAAGGAAGGTTACCGTTGGACTTGATATGAGAGTGTTTGCTTTGATTGCATAATCGCAAGTCTTCAGGTTTACCGTTAAAATTCTTTCCTTATTTGATTTCCTTTGTCTGATGTTCATAAGGAAACAATTCTTGTGCATCGATTGTTTTAGATATTCTTCCAACGTCTCTTTGTTGATCGTTGACTTCACATAGATAATTGAATTGAAGTTTGATTAGATCTTTGATTAATTCCTTCATTATATGAGATTGAGATTCTTGCTATTGAATATGTTGAACTTTCTGCTCAGAGTCTGTAAGTCAGTGCTAGTGACAAATACCAGAACTTCACTCGTTCAGAGTCTTCACCTAGTCTAGAGTGCATAGTCTTGACGTTAAGAGTCCATAATCTATTTCTTGTCTTATCTCAGAATCAACTTTTAGTAACTACTCCCCCCGGACCTTTTTATAAGTACAATTTAGAAAAAAACACAGACCAAGAAACATTCTCTTTCTTATTAAAAATTCTAAAATTTTATAATGTATTCAAAAACTAACCTTTAGTATATAGGGAATACTAGTATAGAGCCCGTGCCAAGCACAGGTATAATTACCGTGTTGTTAACTTTTTTAACTGTTTCAAAAGTGGTAGCTAGTATATAATGATCTTGGATAGGGATGGCAATCTGACCCATATCCAACGGGCACCCGCAGAAAATACCCACGACGGGTAGAGTAAAAACCCATGTTTTTTGTACGGACACGGGTATGGATAATTACCTACCAATGAGTGGTTATGGGTGCGGGTACGGGTACCTTAGTACCCACCCCGCCCCATACCCATATAATATATATTTATTAATTTTATTTATATTATTATATAAAAATATATGTGTATTAATTTTAAACAATACACACACTATTAAACTATTACCCATGTTTTTAATAAAAGTGTTTATTTATAACATAATCAAACACAATGTAAAATGTCAACAGAGATATGAACTTTAACATGAGATTAGTAATAATTTTGTTTATAATTTTCATAGGTCGACATTAAAATCTTTTAATTTTTTTTAATTTTATTAAAATAATATGATATTTTATAATTGATCGATTTATTCTTCGCAAAAGTGCGGGTAACAGGTACGGGTATGGGTACTTAGGTACCCACAGGATATGAGTACGGGTGCAAAGTTTGTTACCACGCGGGTATGAGGATGGGTATAGGTATTTTTTCAAACTACGGATATGGGGATGGGTACTATAGTACCCTACCCATACCTTACCCATTATCATCCCTAATCTTGGAAAAAAAAAATTCATTAGTCATGTTTTGCACTACATCTGAATAGACAAAATCAATAAGACATAGCGGATCAACATTACGATGCTCTGTAGGATTTTATGAAATGACACAGTCACATATTTGTCGTAAGTTTTATAACCTTACAATGTCTCCATAAGTTTGATGCATTTATTGTTGCGGCTAGAATGTCTTGTCTCCCACCTTTTCGCACAATAGGAAATATTTGTCTAAAATCACCTCGCAAAACAACAGAAATTCCACCAAATGGTTTAAGTGAGTTGTCTATGCCTTTGTACAACATGATGTCACGCATTGACTGGTCAAAATACTCAAAAGAATATCTATTCATTATTGGTGCCTCATCCCAAAAGATTAGTTTTATTTGTCGGAATAAATCGGCCTTTGAATCTTGTTATTGATATTACAAATAGATGCTTCATTAATCTCAATAGGAATGTACAACGATGAATGAGCAGTACGACCACCAGGTAGTAACAATGACGTTATACCACTCGAAGCAACATTTAAGACAATGAATCATTTGAATCATAATCAGGCCGAGAGTTTCTTGGAGTTTCAACTCCTCGGCTAATATCGATGTAATTTTCTTTTTTTCGGGCTTAGGCCCTCTTGTTATCCAAAAAAATAATTTAGTCTCAATCTAAAAGTTTGTTCCTCAATTATATATATAAAATTGAAGTTGTCCTAATGAACTTAACTCAGTTGGTAGGAATATCACATTTTATATGTAGAAGTTGGTGTTCCAACTCCAGACACTCCACTTATTCACCTTTAAGGGTGTAATTTTAGCCATTAGCCTACTTGACCAAAGCTAAAATAAAATTGGAGTAATGGATCATCATTTCTTTGACAAAAAAAAAATTTAAAATGGGAATTATTTTCACGGGAGTAATAAAATAGCGACAACTATACATGAAATATAAAACACCGTAAATCATAAGTATATTCTCAAACTTCTAGAATAAAAATATTTTTTTAAAATGTAATTAAAAAAGTAAATAAAGTATTGTGAGCTTAGTTAAGTTGAAAGAGACATTGCATTATATATGTAGAGGTCGGGGTTGAAACCTCGGTCATCCTAGGATGGAATTTATTTTACTAGTTATTGAAGACAATAATTTAGGTAAATTGACACACAATCTCGTAAATAATAATACATTAAACACAAATTTATACTAAAAATAGCAATTTTTTAATTTTTTCAATCTTAAACCTTCCAAACATGCACAACTCTTATGACCAATATCCATAATTGTTTTGTTGGTGATATGTTAATAATGAAATTGTGTTTTAGAGACAATGCATTCGCATAAAGATGAGAGAAGCAACACAATATAAATTGTCTAATACGGATGAAATAAAATAATTTTGTGGATTTTTTATGGCAAAAGTACTTATGTTTATGATAATTAATATAATATTGAGATTTTTCTTTTTAATAATTTTTAATAGTATAATTGTTACAACTTTTATATACCAAAATGTTTATTTTATTATGACTTGCATGTAACCGACATTTTTTTTTATTTCACATTTAAATATTCATAGAAACCTTTATTTTATTAATTGTAATTTGTTGGTTTAATTGCACTTGTTGTCCCCCTATTTTATAAACTAACAAAACAGTCTCTCTATTTTAAAATCGATCTTTATGGTCGCTCTATCTTCATATTTGTTGCAATTTTGGTCTCACCCCATGTTTTTCCTCTAAAAATTATGATTTTTGGCGTCCTAAAAAAATGATTTATCGTCTCCAGCATTGATTTTAAAGATGAAATATCAAGTTTGAGATCTAAATCCACTTCTTTCTTCTTCTTTTTTGCGTCAAAAGTCACCACTTTTAGAGTAAAAAACATGAGTTAAGACTAAAACTGCAACAAATGTGAAAATGTGGGACCAAAAAGTTTGATTTTAAAAGGGGGACTATTTTTTTGAGTTTGATAAAGTAGGGGACTAAAAGTGCAAAAACCTAATTTGTTTGTAACTGACATATGTATTATGTCACATTTAATAATATTATTGAAACGGTTAAATTATAAATTAATATTTTTTTTAACTGACAAAAGTTTAATGTAAAGCTTAAATTTAGAATACATTTTACTTAATACAAAAATATTATTAAAATATTAAATGAATTAACAAATGCACCATAATGAAGAATGTATGAGAGGCTAGCATTTTAGAAAGAGAGAGAAAGGTACATAGTTGTGTCTCATTCATATTGATAGAATAGTCTTTTTGACCACTTGGACATTTGTATCAGATGTTTCCCATGTCTCATCTAGTGAAAACATTATCTTCTTAAAAGAAACGGTGAAGCAACACTCCAAGTCTACACCTTAGAGCTATCAAAATGCACTACATAGAAAGGGGCAAGCGACGACATTTGGAAAAAATCATTAGCGTCAGCCTAAACCGTCGCTAAATGCTTTCTACAGCGGTTGGTCAACCGTCGAAAATTGCGGCGTCGCTATGTCATTTAACGGCGGTTCGGGGTAACCGTCAGAATAACCGCCGCAAGGATGATAGAGGCGGTTGTATTGTTTTTTGCGTCGGTTCACAACCGCCACTATTTGTAAATATTTTGTAAATTTTGAGCTTTTAGCGACAGTTTTAACCGCCGCTATTTGCATTTTTTTTTAAAAAAAGAAGCTTTTTTTCCCAAAAATTTTTTAAATGCTTTTTTTTGCCCACAATTTTTTTTTAAATGGTGTATTTAACACTTTTGATTCCCATTAATATCAATATAACAAAACCCAAAACACACAACTCCCCTGCACACATTATTTTACTAAACATATCAAGTAATTGATTCTCACAATTCAAGTAGAAAATGATACAAGTTTACATCAAAATTGCTTCGAGTTAACACACTAACCAGAATATAAAAAATAACCATATAACAAAATTTTACTTAAGCAATAATATATACACAACCATAAAACTATATATATAATTTCATTCAAATTAATAGTTAAATACAATACAATAAAAATATTTCATTCCTATAATCAAATTATTTTGGTGGAAAGGTGAAAATAAACAATGAACTGGTTTGGCAATTAATGAAGCAAACTTTTCCAGATTCAAGAGGAATGATGCAAAATCGAGAAGGTAGAAGTGGAGCATCATCAGCAAATGAAGCATCAAGTGGAGCAAATATAAGTTCTGCACAAGTGCCAATAACATTCTCATCCATTCCACTGCAGAGCTACCAAAACAACATGAAATGGATTATAAGAAAATCACAAATGTGTCCTAGAAACCATCACATTAAAACATAAAACTTCTGCATTTATTAGAAGCAGGAGTTCAAAAGATACCGAGTAAAACTAGCTAGCTATCTATTCGAGAGAATTTGGGATATCTCCTTGGGTTTGGCAATATTCTCTCCTTGCATTTGAAACACATTCTTTCTCTACTTTTCTTGTTTCTAATTTTTCGACTCACAAATAAAGACTAATTAAGCCTTGCAGTTTCTATTGAGGGAAGGTAGCAGGATCAATGTTAGTATATATGGCTAATCTACATCTTTGAAGTCTCAACCAAACTGAGACAAGCAAATGATCTTACCTTCATCTTTCATTGGAGAGATGCTAGTTTCATTGATGGGAGTCTTAGTTGCATTATCTTCAACTGCAATATAAAGAAGTTTCTATCAAAATCATTAATTAGCCTCCACAGTTCTTATAATTACCATCCTAGTGTAGTATTGTACTCTGTCGATTTTTAACTTCTCTTTTTATGGAAATCATGAAGGTTGAGTTGTTCATTTAATTAAACCACAAGTAGAGCTGATCTGACCTTGATTCCACTACTATGAATTTATTATTACCTTTAGCCATTTGTGGAGAGATTCTTTTGGCATTGACAGTGTTCTTTGGTACAATTCTTTCATCTGACAAATGAAATATTCAGAGGGTGTTAAAGGTTTACAATAAATCCTTTTAACCATATTCAGATTCACAAAATCTTACCTTCAATCATATGTAGAGAATTGCCATTGTCTTCAACAAGTATTTGAGTCATAATGTCTTCAACAGTAGATCAAAGAATCATCACATAAACAAACACATGTTAAAATCATTTGGCTCAAAAAATATACTCCCTCCGGTCACTATTATAAGCAAATTTGACTTAACACATACTTTTCCAAAGTGCCAAAAAAGTCAATTTTACTTATAATAGTGACCGGAGGGAGTATATATTATTCTTACCTTAAAAAGCCTTACTGTGTTAAGTTAACCTGATTGAAATTCAGAACACAGGTCTTTTTAGATCGGTTTATTTGAGCTTATCTATTAACCTAAACACTTGTGTTATTGTTTGAGAAAGCTTATGGAAATAACTTAAACATTTTCATAATAGATAGCTTCATGTTCACTGTGAAAAGAAGTAAATATATATTCAAAGACTACTCTATAAAAGAAGTAGAGATATATTCATAAAATAAAATTATTGGATTTATCTGCATTTCATGCCAAAGAACTATATAAATTAAAAACAACATTCACGCTTACTACTTAGTCTTGCATTATGGAAACAAGTGGCTAATACAAGTAGTTACATTGCAAATGAAAATTTTAAGTACTCACAATCATGTAAAGGACCCAAGTAAGGCTTAAACACTGTGCAGAGACTCAAACCTATCAGTAAGAAGCGAACAAGTGCCCCATATCCCAACTTTTTATGCTCATTACGACTAAAGCTTTTGGCAAATATTGTATGATAAGATACCTCTCACAGATCTAAGGCACACATAAATTATGATTTAAACTTATGTGTTGTAGAAGGACAAGGAAATATAACAGACTTCTCACAGATCTTCATTTGTGCATTATAAATTTTACTTTACCTGCATATAAAGTAGCTCAATGGTTCCACCATTCGCAGTGGGCAGCACATTGACAATATCAACAGCTTGGCAATCGTGAAACCACAAAGGATGATCTTTGAGGATTTCCACCACATATCAAATTCAAAGAAACACGTGATAAAAAAACCCAAAATCACAATATAGAAGCACTATCGGATCAATTCTTCATCGATTCTCTTACTGACAAATATAATTTGAAGGAGTACATGAATCATAAATTTAACCTCAAATCAAAATCCTTAAAACCTAAAATCACAAAGTAGAATCAAACAAAACAGTGTATAAAGATGTGTTTTGTGATTCACTTACCATCTAATGAGAATCAGTGATGCAACTACTACTGAAGAGGAGTTCACTCATAAAAACATTAGATCTGCAGCTAAAGCAATATGTAAATTGACAAATGCAAATGTTAAGAAATTAAAATACACAAAGATGGTAGAAAATTGGTGGATTAAGCGCCCACTCACCTGTGCTGGGTAAAATCAAAACCCTAACTCACTCATTGACATGTATTGCTAAAGCTCTCGCAATTGCTCTGGCAAGGAAAACTTTATGTGGTTGGTGATTGTACTCTGAACTGAGAAAGGCAAGTTAAGGCTCCACAAGAATGCAAGTTTGGATTCTTTTAAATAAAAGTAATTGCTTTTTAAATCTAAATGATCAACCAGTTAAGGCTAAATCCCATGAAAGATTCATCTGAGAATGAACTGAGAAGAGAGAATATCAATCAGAATAGGGAACACGAGAGAAGAGAGATGAGTGAAATTACAATTGGAAGACGGAATAATTTAGGGTTCTCAATTGGAAGAGAAGAGGGAAAGCTTGAAAATAAGAGAAGATGGAATCGAAATAAGAGAAGAGGGAATTGAAATTGCAATTCGACGGCGGATGAGGAACAGCCACAGTAACTGCCACAAAAGGGATACGCGACGGCGGTCATGATGCAACCGCCACAGTAGGTTTGTCGGTATAAACCATTTTTCTTGTAGTGATGGGCTAGCCCATATGACTTGACAAACCCAACAAATTGTAGGGTTTTTGTGCTTTAAAATATTAACCCGAATGTTTAAGGCTTTTAACCCGATCCGAAAAATCCTGTTTAAAATACGGGCTAGCCTGCACGGGTCATGGGTAACCCGTTACCCGCATAAAGCAACGCAAATGGCCAAAAAATTAAAATAAAAACTAAAGTAAGTATCCTACAATAACTTAATATGATGGTTTTATTGGTTAACACCTTAATCCCTACACTAAATTAAATATTATTGTATTTGATTTCTAAAATATGACTTATAATTGTTTTATAATTCTTCGTGGAACTTAAAAAAATAAAAAATTATTTCACATTCAAAATCTTATTCTAAAGTTTCATTTGCATTTTTCACAATTTTTTTAATCACCATTCCTCATGTGTTTCTTCCTTCATAGTCTTGTAAACCAATTTTAAATTTTATTTTTGTAAACTATTTTACATTATTTTTTAAAAAAATATGTAAAATAAATACAAACAATATGGGTGGCACGTCAAGCCCGTGGCCCGTATAGTGTCAACCTCTCAATTGTTATCCTAGAGGTGACCTTTAGAAAATCATCTTCATCACTCAACACATTATGATCCTGAATCAAGCAAATTCCGGGGGACGCAGAATCAATTTTTTCCATCATCCTATTGTCCAAATTGATCAATCGAACGTAAATTATAAAATACAACCGTTACAAACAATTGTTCAAATTCAACACACAATTGATATGCATACATTTTCTTCAAATCATTGGCACCTATATGAAATCAGGATTAAACAACAACTTAGTTGAAAACATAGAACTTTGAATTGTTGCAGATCTTATAAAAGATACATATAAATAAATGGCAAAATTACACCGGAGGTCCTTTATCTTATTTTTTTGTAACACTTTGGTCCTTTATCTTTTTTTTGTAACACTTTGGTCCTTTATTTTATTTTGTTGTAACACTTTGGTCCTTTATCTTTTTTATTTGTAACATATAAGTCATTTATTTTTTATAAATAAATAAGATAAAAGACCAAATTGTTAAAAAAAAAAAGGACTAAAGTGTTACAAAAAAAAGATAAAGGACCAAAGTGTTACAACAAAATAAAATAAAGGACCAAAGTGTTATAAAAAAAAGATAAATGACCAAAGTGTTACAAAAAAATAAGATAAAGGACCTTCGGTGTAATTTTGCCTAAATAAATTGGTTTTAACCATTTTAGCCAATATCACAAATACCTTGCCATATCTTGATTTTAGCCATTAATATAACGACTAATGTATTTTCGGTTTTGCTAGCTGAAACGAACGCATTCAACTAATCAACGTATGGACCAAATAAGGTAACTTTAAACTTGAATGTGAAAGTAATACATATATTAGTAAATTATTTGGAGAGTATTTGAATATATTATAATAATTTGAGTAGAACACATTAATATTACATGCTAACTCATCATATTCCACCTAAATTACAACCATTTTGGTCTTGATATCATTGCGTTCATACTCCTTTTGAGTTCTCACTCTGGTTAGAATGCCCATAATGTCTACTTAGCAAATGACATTGTGAGTATATTGTGGCAAGTTTAGGAGAAAATTATCTTGAAGACCACCTCAAGGTATCCTAAACTTTATTTTGTTGTGGCAATTAAATTAACAAATGACTTTGTGAGTATGTTGTGGTAAAAAAAAGATTTATTTATAGTCATATTTAGAAAAAAGTAAAAATAATATGATTTTATGATAATTTATTTGTAATTGTTAATGATATATCCGTTGCCAATTTAATAAATAAAAACGTTTTATTTAATAAATATTTAAATTTCATTATTTAATATAAAAATGTAACGTCATCAAATTTTATTAATTCAATTATTAAAAAAATGTAACATATTAATTTCATTATTTAATATAAAATGTAACTTATATATATTTATTTCATTTTTTAAATATGATTTTATGATAATTAATATAATATTGAGACGTTTCTTTTACTAATTATGAATTTATGTAACCGACAATATATTGATTGATATGTAACGTTTACAGTTATGTAAAAATATTTATTATAATAATTAAAATTTGTATGTAACCGAAATTTTTTTATGGGGCATTTAAAAACCTATTGAAACGTTTAAGATATTAATTAATTTTTTCCTACGACATAAGAAATTACATTAATTTGTAACATACAAATATAAATGTTTTTCATTTTTATATTTAATAGAAAATGCAAAGTCATCAAAATATTAATTCAATTAGTAAATAAAATTCATATCATAAATTTGTAATATACAAACATAATTGTTTTTAATTTTAATATTTAATAGAAAATGTAACGCCATCAAAATATTAACTAAATTATTAATAAAATGCATGTGATAAATTTGTAACATACAAATGTAAATTTTTATTTTAATATTTAATAGAAACTATAACGTCATCAAAATATTAATTTAATTATTCATTAAATAAAATTCATAATTAATTCTTAAAAAAAAGTACACATGACACTCTCTTATGAATAGGGTGTCATTTGTTTATAATATAGATATCATTCTAATTAATGCGTAACATTGAAATGGATTACATTTGATACAATTTAATAAGGGTAAAAATGGAATTGTTTAAATAATAAAGAAAAAATTTAAACTGTTCCTTTTCGTTTTTTGTCCTTAATTATACATGTCAAAATTATGTCTATTAGAGACCAAAAGCGAAATAGTTTTAGTAGAACAAAACATTCCATTTTTAAAAAAATAATTTTCGTGATTAAAATAAAAATTTACGAATAAAAAAACCTAGTTAACCGTATGATTTAACAAAACAGTAGCCTGTCAAAACTGAAATCTGGCACGTTCAGGAACTAATGTTGAATACAATGTTCCAACACTTCTATGAACACAATGTTGTAACCAATGTTTCAACCTTATACAAAGCAGCAGAAAATATAATTTAAATGACAGAAAACAATAAAGAACACAAATGATTTGTTAACCCAGTTCGGCATAAACGAACCTACTCTTGGGGATACCAATCCAGGAAGGAAATCCACTAATGTAGTGCTAGATCTAAGCCCTCAGTAAATGCCCCGTTTACAACTTATATCCTAGACACCTACTTGTGCAACTTCTACTTAAGAACTCCTAAGTATGAGATCTCATCTCACCTCCAACTATCACGCACAGTGATTATAGTAACACAACAATGTTTGCGAAGACACACTTCAAAACAACAAGTTACCTCCGTACTTAGAAGCTTAGGAGTAACTAACACACACACAAATTCAGTCCTTAGCTTGTGTTATAGAATCCACAAGAAAGGCTCACAAAATAGAACAAGACTCAAAACCCTAGAATGCTATTCTTCAATGACGGCTTTGATAACCCTACTGGGTTTTTCGTTCTTCATATATATACTCCAAGCAACACGGGTTGAACTCCAATTTGGGCTTAGAACACACATTAATCAAGAATCAGAACCATACAAAAAGTTTCCTAAAATGTCAGAACATCTTTAGGAAAATATCTCATCGCTAATTCTTTACAAAAGTATACTCCTTGGCGCACAAGAATAAAACGTTGATTCCTTTTAAAAACGCGCTTTCCTTATATAAAACACGCGCGCAAATCATTTGGACACTGGTTGTACCAATGTTGAAACATTTGGTCCAACATCTTGCTTGTATATTTGTTTTAGCAAAATGAGGCTGTCATACCCTAAATTTTGCCCAACTGATTTTTATTTCTAATCAAAGTTCTTTTTTAACGTTTAATATTAAACAAGTTTTTTGTCTGCGTCTATGTCTGTCCATTTTATTAATAAATGTCCGAATCAACTCAGTTGACTAAAAAGTCCAACTTTTATTTTGGGTCTCATTTAATGTCCTTTCAATTTCTACCAGTACCATTATTACTACATTTATCATTATTATTAATACAATTAATTATCATTATTATTGTAAAATTATTCAAAAGAAATAAAAAAAAAGAAATGGCCAACAGTGGCCGCCCTCCTTCCTCACTTTCTTTTATTTTTTTTATTATTATTATAATTATAATTATTATTATTAATTAATTATTTTAACAAAAATTATAAAAAAAAAAGAGAAGAAGAGGAGGACAACAGAAGAACACGTCCATCCCTCTCTTGTGTCCTCAATTTTTTTTGCTCAGTAACATCCTTTTATCCAAAAAACATGCTATTATCCATTGGTGCATAGAAGGGAGTAGACAACAACAACTGTAGCAACAGTACTCTGTTCCCTCATCAACAACAAACCCTAATCTTGCCTCTGCCTATAAAAAGAGAGAAAGCAAACCCTAAAAAAAAAAAAAAAAACCTGACATCAAGACAAAAAAAAAAGATCAGAAACGCTCAAAAAATTTCAAACTACAGAACAACAACAACAACCACTTTCCATAATCCAGAACCGAAAAAAATATAAACCGAAAAAAGAAGAAGAACAGAACCGAAAAAAAAAGAAGAACAAAACCGAAAAATAAAGCCAAAGAAGAAAGGTAATAACAGATCTATGGTTTTTCTGATTTAGAACTATTTAGTTTTGTTTTTTTTGTGTTTTTGGGGTTTTGATTTATGTTTAAAAAATAGTAAATAAGTGTTTTAAAAAGGATTTTGGAATTTTTGGGTGAATTGGGAATTTTTTGGGTGTTTTAGGGTTCCGGCGCGGTGGTGCCACCGTACTGGACCGGCGGCCACAGCGCCGGATTCTGGGCTGGACGGCGGTGTCTCGCCGGAAGGGATGAAGATGTTCATCAAACAACGCTTAAAGCCTCCCACGCGCGAGCATACAAGCATACGTTTAACCACTAAAATGCGACTAAAACATTATTCCCTAAAAAAAACCAACACCCAAGTTTTTTTTAGAGAACTACGTGGGCTTTGATTTCTCCATTGTACCAGGAGATACGTAGGCACGAGATTCAACATCTTGTCGAGCTCAATAATAAAAAACTAATATTTTCCCCCTTTTGTATATACTTTAATAAATCAACACAAGGATAAAAACAGGACATTAGTAAAAAACACGCAAACAAATTTAGAGAACACTTTTTAACCCTAAGCTAAAAAGGAAGTTCCCGTTGAGTACAACGGATGTGAGGGGTGCTAATACCTTCCCCTCGCATAATCGACTCCCGAACCCGAAAATGGTTGCGACGACTATCTTTCCGTTGTTTTCAAGGTTTTATCGATATTTTCCTTTTCCCACGGGAATGAATAAAGTTCGGTGGCGACTCTGTGTTTCATTTCGAGCGTTCATTACGCTCGGGCGTTTTTCCGGCCGCTTCAGAAGCCAATTCAAATATCCAACAATCTCCCCATTTGGCAAATTTTTGGCTAAAACAATCTGAGATTACTTCAACCACTTCAGAGAGATACACAGTGATGTGATTTTCACAGATTAACATGAACACACAACATATGAAACATAACATCATTTCTTCAAAGCAAATTAGTCATTTGAGCTCCTCAAGAAAAATTGCAGATAAGAAAATACAGTATCACTTAGAAATATCAGAGGCATACAACAGCGGAAAAATGAACACAAGTAGCCTCACAGGATAAGCCAAGAGAGAGAGATGATCTCTCACACAAACTCAGTAACTTAGGAAAAATAAATTCCCAGTAACTAGATGTTTCAACATTTATCAGAACATAAGCACATGCATAGATCACAGCAGACTTGCTCCCCCTCAACATCAGAATCAGAGCTAACATGAACAAGATCTTTTTCAAAAGAAATTTATTTTTCTCCCCCTGAGTCATACTACTCCCCCTCAAAACATACATCACATGCATAGCTACTCATACATGCATAATAAACTACTACTACACATATTAGCAGAATGCTTCAACATCGGATTCCACATCACACATCAGGGAACATGCATATACTAACAATTACTCCCCCTTTTTAGCCACAAAAGTTGACAAATTATCTTCAGGCAGAATAACTAACAGTACCATAAGGACATAAGTGTAGATTATTACAGACCGGCATAGCACAAGAGTGCTCAAATATTCAGGGCAGCGCCCATGATAAGAAAGTCATAATAGAAACATAACAACATAAAAAAAAAAAAAGAACCAAGAACAAATCAGAAGAATCAGTCTTTAGAGCTGCTAGCAGTTCCTTCAGAGCTGCTAACATCATCACCACCTTTGTCATCACCCACACCAGTTCCTTCCTCTGTATCAACTGCAACATCACCTTCCATATTATTAGCATTTGTATCCACAACTACAGGATCTTTCTCACGTTCCAGAGCAGCAATCATATCCTCAAAAATCTTCTTCTTAGCATCAAACATCCTGTCAAGCTCCTATTTCTTCTCATCAAATTCCCTTCCAACATCCTTCACCACATCAGTACCATCATCAGTTGGTTTTTGAGAACCCAACTCAGAATCATTAACACAAACAGTCTCTCCATCCACAGTCTTGGGTTTCTCAGATGTACTCTCAACAACAGTAGCAGTAACAATGTTCTCACAAGTCTTCCCTAATAGGTCATCAGATTTGGGATCATTAGAACCTAGGGTTTTGGATTTCTCCGAATCTAGGGTAACAGAAACTCATCAACAATCCTAGATGTTTCAATATTTGATTTTCTAGAATCAACAGCAACACCAACATTATCGGACGCAAAAGGATTTGAATTCAGATACAAATCTGTCATAGTAAACGCACGTTTCGGTACAGATTTTGATCTAGTTTTCTTTTTGCTTCCAACTTTACTAGAGACAGAGGTTGGAGAATTACTTACTTTCTTTGATTTCTCCTTCTTCGCGACAGACTTGCTTCGAGTCGGTCGGTTCTCTACTTCACTTGCATGCACTGACGCCAAAGGTTCTACAAGAGCGATCAAACGAGATGCTTCAACCTTTGATTTGGAGTGATCGGAAGAACTTCTTGGAGGCGAAACAGTTGTTTGATCTTTGACAGGGGAGGATTTTTGGGAAGTAGACATGGTGGAATAGAGGTTTTGATTTTGGTAGTTGAGGAGGTTTTTGCGGTTTGTGAAGAGAAAGAAGTTTGAGAAGTTGGAGAGGTTGTGTGTAGAAGTAGAAAGAGGAAATATGAAAAGGTTTAGGAAAGTGTATATTTGATTTCCTAGATTTGCGTGCAGCACTAAAGGGAGGAAGTTGGTTATAACTGCTGCACCCCCAAATAACTGTAATTGCTACAGTTCTTCAAATAGGCATTAGGGCCCCTTAATTTCTCAAACTGATTTGCATCCAATGCCTTAGTAAAAATGTCTGCCAACTGTTCTTCTGTAGACACATGTTCTAGAGTAACAATTTTGTCTTCACTAAATCTCTGATGAAGTGATGACGAATATCAATGTGTTTGGTTCTACTGTGTTGAACTGGATTTTTTGAAATATTTATGGCGCTCAAATTGTCACAGTACAATGTTAGAACATCCTGCTCAACATTGTATTCTTTCAACATCTGCTTCATCCACAACAATTGAGAACAACTACTTCCAGCTGCTATGTATTCAGCTTCAGCAGTTGATAGAGAGACACTGTTTTGCTTTTTGCTGAACCATGAGATCAAATTACTTCCAAGAAAGAAACAAGCACCTGATGTGCTTTTCCTATCATCAGCACTTCCAGCCCAATCAGCATCACAATACCCAATTAGTCTAGAATCATTACCATGTGAGAACAGAATACCATAGTCACTTGTCCCATTCACATATTTCAGAATCCTCTTGACTTGAGTGATATGACTAATCTTGGGCTCCGCCTGGTATCTTGCACAAACTCCTACGGCAAACGTGATATCAGGCCTGCTTGCAGTAAGATACAACAAGCTGCCAATCATACTCCTATAGAGACTTTGATCAACACTTGTACCACTTTCATCCTTAGTAAGCTTTAGATGTGTAGGTGCAGGTGTCCTTTTGTGTGGAGCATTTTCCATTCCAAATTTCTTCACAATGTTCTTGGCATACTTGCTTTGAGAGATGAAGATGGTTTCTTCCATTTGCTTCACTTGAAGACCCAGAAAGTAAGTTAGTTCACCCACAAGACTCATCTCAAATTCAGACTGCATCTGCATAACGAAATGTTGAACCATCTGATCCGACATTCCACCAAAAACAATGTCATCCACATATATTTGTGCAATCATCAATTTACCATTTTCTTCCTTAACAAACAGAGTTTTGTCATTCCCTCCTTTTCTGTATCCTTGACTAATAAGAAAATCAGTAAGACGTTCATACCAAGCCCTTGGAGCTTGCTTTAATCCGTATAGAGCTTTCTTCAACTTGTAAACATGATCGGGATGAGTTGGATCAATAAACCCCTTAGGTTGTTCAACATAGACTTCTTCATGTAAGTACCCATTAAGGAAGACACTTTTCACATCCATTTGGAATAGCTTAAACTTAAGGATGCAAGCTACTCCCAAGAGTAATCTTATAGATTCTAACCTAGCCACAGGAGCAAAAATTTCATCAAAGTCAAGACCTTCCACTTGAGTGTATCCTTGTGCAACTAACCTGACTTTGTTTCTAGTCACAACTCCATTCTCATCAGATTTATTCTTGTACACCCACTTTGTACCAATCACATTCAAACCACTAGGTCTAGGCACAAGGTCCCATACCTCACTACGCTTGAACTGATTCAACTCATCTTGCATAGCACATATCCAGAATTCATCAGTAAGAGCTTCTTTTATGTTCTTAGGTTCAAATTTTGAAACAAAACATGAATTAGAAACCACATCAATCGATCTTCTTGTGGCAATTCCCTGATCAGGATTACCTATGATAAGCTCCTTTGGATGATTTTTCTGAACCCTTACAGATTGTCCCTTGTTAGTTGGATCATTCTGAGACCCACCTATAGATTCATCAGCCTGCTCATTTGAGTTTTTATCACTGCTGTCAGCTTCTTCTGATGGTCCAAATGTTGCAGCACCTTGTTCAACATCCTTTGTCTTTTCTGATGGTGAGTCATCCACTACCACGTTGATTGATTCCATCATAACTTTGGTTCTTGAATTAAAAACTCTGTAGGCCCTGCTGTTTGTTGAGTAACCAAGGAATATTCCTTCATCACTTTTAGGGTCGAGCTTCCTTCTTTGTTCTCTATCAGCCAGAATATAACACTTGCTTCCAAACACATGAAAATGTTTTACTGTGGGCTTTCTTCCTTTCCACAGTTCATAAAGAGTCATGATGGTTCCTGTTTTTAGTGTGACCCTATTATGAATATAGCAAGCCGTGTTTATTGCCTCAGCCCAGAAATTTAAAGGAAGATTCTTTGCATGAATCATCACTCTAGCAGATTCTTGCAATGTTATATTCTTTCTCTCAACAACACCATTTTGTTGAGGTGTGATGGGAGAAGAAAACTCATGCTTAATTCCTTCTGACGAACAAAATTCAAGAAACTTAGCATTCTCAAACTCTCTTCCATGATCACTCCTAATTCTTACAATTCCACTACTTTTCTCCCTTTGTAATTGTTTACACAATTCTTGAAATACTTCAAAAGTGTCGGACTTTTCTCTAATAAAACTCACCCAAGTAAACCTTGAATAATCATCAACCATTACAAAGACGTACCTTTTTCCACCAAGACTTTCTACTTGCATAGGTCCCATTAAATCCATGTGCAATAATTCAAGTACACAGGAGGTAACAGAATGTTAGAGCCTTGGATGCGACATCTTGACTTGCTTACCAATCTGACATTCACCACAAATGTGTTTCTCTTCAATATGTAACTTAGGTAATCCCCTGATAGCTTCTTCAGAAATGACTTTCTTCATTCCTCTGAGATGGAGATGACCAAGTTTCTGGTGCCACAACTTTACTTCTTCTTCCTTGCTTAATAAACATGTGAAAGAATTAGCTTCCTTTTGAGATGTCCATAAGTAGCAGTTGTCTTTGGACCTTTCCCCTTTCATTATCACCACTCCCTCTTCATCTGTGACAATACATTCAGCTTGTGTGAAGTTTACTTTGTATCCTTGATCACAGAGTTGACTAATACTGATCAGATTAGCTGTAAGGCCTTTGACCATTAGAACATTATCAAGCTTTGGTAAGCCATGATTGATTAGCTTTCCTGTACCCATGATTTCACCTTTGGCTCCATCTCCAAACGTAACAAAGCTGGTAGCATAAGGTTCAATATTTTCAAGGAACCTGCTAATTCCTGTCATGTGACGAGAACATCCACTATCAAAGTACCAGTCTTCCCTTGATGAAGCTCTAAATGAAGTATGAGCAATGAGAGCAACACTTTCTCCTTTAGGTTTCCATTCACTTTTAGTTTTCAAAATAGGGGGTTCAAGAGGAAACTCCCTGTAGTGTCTGGGATATCCATAGAGTTCTTAACAGTGAGGTCTGATATGTCCCTTCTTACCACAGTGATGACAAATCCATGAACGTGATCTGTTCATGTGAGTCTTCTGATGTCGCCTAGGATGTTGAAACATCTGCCTGGGCACAGTAAAGTGATGATTACCTTCAGCAGTCATAAACTTCGTATCTGGATCATACATCTGCTTCTTGTTGAGAGCTTCATAGTCAAACCCAATGGGTTGTGGCTTGACAACCTGTTTTTCCATAATCTCGTCTAAAGCATGTGTACTATGGTGCATCATTACAACTTGCTTCTTTAAGTGCTCGAGTTGAGAATTTAATTGAGTTACCTCATCATTCAAAGTTCCTATTTTGGCGAGATGACATTTTCTTTCAGTCTTCAGTTGAATGACCAATTTTCTTTCAGCTTCAAGTTGCTCACATACCTCTTCACTTCTGATGCACAAGGACTTAAAGGATCCAGCTAGCTCATCATATGACACTTCCTCATCAATTGAATCAGAATCAGACTCAACCACTCCAGTTAAAACAGTTACATGTCTGGCTGCTTCATTCTTAGCTTCTTCTTCAGATTAATCCTCTTCAGACCATGTAGCAGTCATGCTCTTTTTTTGTCTTTTGAGAAACGTGCCGCACTCAGTTCTAATGTGCCCAAAACCTTCACATTCATGACATTTAACTCCCTTGGATTGTCCCACTTTGTCATCAGTTTTTGTCCTTGTGAAGTTGTTTCCAAGTTTGCTGATGTCGAATCTGATGTTTGGAACATTTCCTTTTGTCTTTCTATCCATGCGTCTCATAACCTTGTTGAATTGCTTTCCCAACAGTACCATGGCATCTGAGATACTTTCATCAGTGTCAATGTCATCTTGATGATCTTCATTATCAGTATTTGACACAAGTTCTATGCTCTTGTTCTTGCTACCATTACTTCCAGAACGCTCATTAGCTGACATTTCAAATGTCTGAAGCGAACCTACCAAGTCATCAAACTTAATAGTGTCAAGTTCTCTAAACTCTTCAATGCATGTGACTTTCATATCAAACTTCTTTGGTAAGGATCTTAGCATTTTCCTCACCATTTTCTCTTCTGAAAGCTTCTCACATAGAGCATCAAAAGTGTTGGCATAATCTAGAATAGTCATGTGAAATTCATGCACACTTTCATCCTCCTTCATCCTGAGTTCTTCAAACTTTGTAGTGAGCATCTGTAGTCTAAAATTCTTTACCTTAGATGTTCCCTCTTGAGTGGTTATCAAGATTTCCCAAGCCTCTTTAGCAACTTTGCAACGTTTAATTAGTCTAAACATATTTTTATCAACTCCATTAAACAATGCATTCAACGCTTTTGAGTTACCAAGAGCCAATTCATCTTCCTCTTTAGACCACTCACTTTCAGGCTTCAGCTCTTCCAGATTCTTTCCATCTTTGTCATGTAATACTGGTGGTTCCCATCCAATTAGAACTGCCTTCCATGTTTTGTTGTCAATAGACTTCAGAAAAGCTTCCATACGAGACTTCCAGTAGTCATAATTAGCTCCATCCAAAAGAGGAGGTCTATTCACGAACCCTCCTTCTTTCTCCATTTCTACCAGATGTATACGCCCTGAATCTCACCCAATCCAGAACAGGGTGCCTGCTCTGATACCAATTGAAATCTGGCACGTTCAGGAACTAATGTTGAATACAATGTTCCAATACTTCTGTGAACACAATGTTGTAACCAATGTTTCAACCTTATACGAAGCAGCAGGGAATATAATTTAAATGACCGAAAACAATAAAGAACACAAATGATTTGTTAACCCAGTTCGGCATAAACGAACCTACTCTGGGGGATACCAATCCAGGAAGGAAATCCACTATTGTAGTGCTAGATCTAAGACCTCAGTAAACGCCCCGTTTACAACTTATATCCTAGACACCTACTTGTGCAACTTCTACTTAAGAACTCCTAAGTATGAGATCCCATCTCACCTCCAACTATCACGCACAGTGATTATAGTAACACAACAATGTTTACGAAGACACACTTCAAAACAACAAGTTACCTCCGTACTTAGAAGCTTAGGAGTAACTAACACACACACAAATTCAGTCCTTAGCTTGTGTTATAGAATCCACAAGAAAGGCTCACAAAATAGAACAAGACTCAAAACCCTAGAATGCTACTGGGTTTTTCGTTCTTCATATATATACTCCAAGCAACACGGGCTGAACTCCAATTTGGGCTTAGAACACACATTAATCAAGAATCAGAACCATACAAAAAGTTTCCTAAAATGTCAGAACATCTTTAGGAAAATATCTAATCGCTGATTCTTTACAAAAATATACTCCTTGGCGCACAAGAATAAAACGTGGATTCCTTTTAAAAACGCGCTTTCCTTATATAAAACACGCGCGCAAATCATTTGGACACTGGTTGTACCAATGTTGAAACATTTGGTCCAACATCTTGCTTGTATATTTGTTTTAGCAAAATGAGGCCAATTCAAATATCCAACAAAAACATATCATTTTGCATGATCTAGAATTATATTGTTGGTATTAAAAATAAGTTCCTATGTATATGCAATTTCTGTATATGCATATTATATTATGTAAACAATAAAATAAATTAAAATTTCATATGTTTATTTTGTAACAAGTTAGTAATATTGTCATATTTTTTATATCGCGATAAACGGCACAAACCAAACCAACTCTAACCACATTAATTTGGTTTGGATGACTTTTTAAAAACAAACTTAACCAAACCAAACTGCATGCATTTTTGTCTCGCAATTTGAATGGTTTTTATGCTTAAAATCGAACCAACCCGCACCGCGAATACCCATACTCTTAGGCGAGTTTGCCATCCATTTTTATTTTTTATTTTTTTAGTTTTCACCACCAGTTTAATCTGGTTCGGGGGTCAGTTCTGACATCAAGTGGTTCCAGCCCCCTCCCGATCGCAGTTGCGGGAATCAAATCGTGGTCCTCCCTACCAAGTTCAGCGCGAATCACCACTGAACCAACTAACGATTGGTAGTTTGCCATTGCCATCCATTTAGATCTCACAAACATCGAAAAATTAGTCTCTATAATTGCACACAGAGATATCCAATTAACCCAAAAAACAAAAAACTTTAACTTTTAGGACTACTCCCTCCGTCCCTAATTATAAGCCCCTCTTTAAAGAAAAAGTTTGTCCCTAAATATAAGTCCCTTTTTAAATCCCTAGACAAATTTATTAATACTTTTACAAACATAGCCCTACTTTACATTGAAATCCGAAAAGTCAAATACAAATACATCTTTTCACTAAGGATAATTTAATAATTGTAACACCCAAAAAGTACATATTAATTACACTAAAAACTTTTCTTAATATGCGTAAAAAATGCCAACGGAAACTTATAATAAAGGACGGATGGAGTAATTTGTTACTATTTGATAGGAGAGAAAAAGAAAAGAGAGAAATAAAAATATGCAAACCGATGCATACCAGTAAGCATTGGCCTAACTTCTATCTACCGAAAAAAAAATACTTCAAAACTTAAAGACTTTCCTGATCGCCGTTTGGCTTCCTTGCTCCGCCGTTCTCCGCCACTCTGTAGATGAGATTAACAAGGAATGATGTCACCTATGAGATTAACAAGGTTTCTATCTAAACCCTCTTTACTTACTAATAACTTGTTCACTTTCAGACTTTTCTCTCATTTTCACTCAATTCACAACGTTGTTGATGATGATGCTGTTTACACATTCAAAAGTATGCTACAAATGCGTAATACTCCTTCCATTATTGAATTTAACAAGATTTTAGGTTCCCTTGTTAAAACTAAGAACAATTACTCAACTGTTATTTCCCTTTCTCAACAATTGGAATTCCATGGAATTAGGTCTGACATTGTTACTATGTCCATTTTGATCAATTGTTACTGTCATATTGGTCAAATGACTTATGCCTTTTCTCTATTGGGAAATATTCTTAAGATGGGTTATCAGCCTAATATCATAACCTTGAATACCCTTATCAATGGTCTTTGTCTTAATGGCGAGGTTCAGAAAGCATTGTACTTTCATGATGATGTTATTGCAAAGGGATTTCAGCTCAACGATGTTAGTTACGCGACATTGATCAATGGGTTGTGTAAAATGGGACAAACAACAGCTGCCCTCCAACTGTTGAGACGACTTGAACGAGGATCAGTCAAGCCTAATTTGGTAATTTACAATACAATCATTGATAGCTTGTGCAAAGATAAGCTTATAGATGATGCTTGTGAATTATTTTCTGAAATGGTTATCAAGGGAATTTTACCCAATGTTGTCACTTACAGTGCTCTAATCTATGGGTTTTGTATTGTGAGTAAATTAAAAGAAGCTGTTATTGTGTTGAATGAAATGGTGTTGAAAAACATCAACCCAGATGTTTATACCTTTAATATATTGATTGATGCGTTTTGTAAGGAGGGAAAGATGAAAGAAGCTAAAACTATGTTAGCTGTGATGATGAAACAAAGTATGAAACCTAATGTAGTTACTTATAATACTTTAATGGATGGGTACTGCCTTTGTAATGAAGTGAAAAAGGCCAAATATATATTCAATACTATGGTACAAAGGGGAATGATGCCCGATGTTAAGACCTACAATATCATGATTAATGGATTTTGTAAGAGTAAAATGGTGGGTGAAGCCATCAATCTCTTTGAAGAAATGCATTTCAAAAATATGATTCCGAATACAGTAACATACAGCACTCTTATTGATGGCTTGTGCAAATCAGGGAGAACTACGTATGCTTGGGAGCTTGTAGATGAGATGAGTGACAGAGGTCAACCGCCCAATGTATTCACTTACAATTCCTTTTTGCACACTTTGTGCAAAAGTCATCATCTTGACAAGGCAATTGCATTAGTCAAGAAAATTAAAGACCAAGGTATCATGCCAGATTTGTACACGTACACTACCCTAATTGATGGACTTTGCAAAGGTGGGAGGCTTAAGGATGCACTAAAGTTTTTAAGGATCTTTTGGCTAAAGGATACAATCTAGATGTCGTAACATACACAACTATGATTTGTGGACTTTGTAATGCGGGCTTGTTTGAAGAAGCATTTGTTTTGCTGTCAGTAATGGAAGATAAGGGCTGCTTTCCTGATGCCTCCACTTTTGAAATAATGATTTGTGCACTCTTCGAAAGTGGTGAGAATGATAAAGCAGAGAAACTTCTTCGTGAAATGATTGCTAGAGGCCTGCTAATGCTATAAGAGTAAATATATGTATGTCTTTTACTAGTTATCCATTGTTATTTTGAATTTTAATGATAATCATAGCGTCTTTTTTCGTTGATAGTTACATAAAAATGATAATGGACTATGATCTAGACTCGCTTTTAGTTCAGTAGTTTTGGTCAAAGTCATTTATTGTTTGGTTCAATTTGATATCTTATCCATTGAAATGGTTGACTTTTTGTCTTGAAATGAAATTCATTTTTCATTACAGTGCACGATTGATTTAGTTCATCTACTTTAAAAGATTTTATCAGGTAATGGTCATTGCCGGGGTTTCAAATTACAAACCAATTTGATTATAACATGATTAATTTTTAGGGATTTGTATCTTAGTGATCGTCGAAATTTTAACTTTATAAAGAACGAATAAAGAAAATATAAGGATTCAGGATTATTTAGAAGGCTCAAATTTCATTGTTTTGTATAATTGTGAATTATGATAAAAAAAAATTAATACCTAACTATTCCCATATTAGATTTGCACTAAGAGTATAGTTCCTGATGATGTAAGTGTAACTTTTAAAAAAAGTTGTCCTCTTTGTGAAAATGACTTAGTAGGTTAGTGATGAAAAACTTCTGCATCAAATGATTGCTTTTGCTTGTTGAAAAGATGAAACATTTGTGTTCAATATGAATTTTAATTTCTTTGCTGTTGAATTTGAATATGTAGGATAGTACTTATCAGTTATTTATTTCTTGTTATTAGTTTACTGCGGCAATAGTGATAGTTGCATTTTTCTGCTGTTTGTCAGTAATTGTTCGCTGCCCTCTTTGAGTATAACTCTGTTTCCTAATTTTAAATATAATTGTATAGAAAATATTGAAAACAGAACAAAATGGAGACATGAGGCATGTTTGAAATAAAATGGAAGCTAAAATGTTTTCTCAAACCAAAAATATTGAGGTGCTTATAACTTATGTACCAGTGACACCAAACACGACACTGATACGTTGACACCAATAAAAGTTTGAAAAAATGAATTAAATGAGAGTAATTGCGTGTATCGGTGTCAGATATCGAATACACCTTCCATCACAAGTGTCGATGCTATTTGCAAATTATACTTAAAGGGTATATTATTGTTGGTGAGGTGCTGAAGAAGTTGGACTTCATTGGCTTTTTTATTTTAGAGCATTCTAAATCAGCATTGGTAAATTCAGCTTCCATTGTGGTTACCATCCATGAGTGGAACCATTCTATGTGTGCTGCAACCTGAGTTCACCTCGAGATTATACGGATATGAAACCAATTCAGTTTGTTACATTTATTCAGTTGGATTTTAGATGCATTAAAGAATAAATATATTTAGGATATCCCTTTAACAATACAAGTAACCATTCTGGCCCTAACTATCAATTTGAGGATATAAAATTAGTTTTGCAATTTTGCAATACTACAATTAATATAGAATGACACGAACTGCAAAAATGCAAGAATGAGAGAATGAGGGACAACCAAAGAACTGATGTGAATTTATAGAATTCACCAAGTAATTTGATTGGTAGAGGCCATGTCACTGCCAAAAACGTGACCAATCACATTTAGTCACGTGTCAACACAATTTGACTATATGGAAGACTGTTTTTTTCCTTCATAATTTTCGTATTTTTTCACGCTTGCTGCCTATGCTGTGAGGCTGCCTACATTGCGATGGGTAAAATTGGAAGGCCACGGGGCGAGTGAGAAGTTAGGAGGGTGTGAAAAGAAGAACTCCCGAATATTTATCATATGATGGACATTTGAGTCCAATCACTTGGATATTCATTTCTCTTCTTTATTTCTTTGCTTTTTTTTTTTTTAATTATTATTTATTTTACATATACAAAATGAATACCATTAAATATTATATACTCTTTTCAATTTCAAATATAAACAAAAAATAACTTTTTAGGATTATTGAATAATCAATAAATCTGATCTATGTGCTTAAAAATGATATTTTGCTTATATTGAAAAGCAAAAGGTTTGGATGGAGTATGTGCATAAAAGTTTTTTCTACCCATTGGAATCTATATTATTTTATATGATTAATCAATATTTTGAAACATTTATTTTATTTTCTTAACTTCAAGAGAATCACAAAAAAATTATAAACTTATACTTAAATAATGCTCCCACTACTCAAAAGTTCTAGCTCCGTCACAAGGCACAAGAAGCTTAGAGGACAAAAAGAAATAGTCAATACATTTACATTACCTTTCTCTAAAGACACTAATGGAACTCGAATCTGGAATTACCTGATCCAAAACTTTGAAGGTTCAAGAAACACAAGAAAGTGGGGTTTGAATTGGGTTTCTAAGTATTTAAAAAACTCTTTTCGAAAACTCTAACACATCAACAACAATAGAAAGGGACAACAAAAGAATAAAGGTGACACGATAGTTTTTATACTGGTTCACCGTTAGTGAGGCTACTCAACTCCACCTGAGTGAGTTTGTCTTACACCTCAAGGACTTAATCCAATAATCTAGATTACAACCTCATTGACCACTGTCAATGACTTCTCAAGGTAGCTGACTAACCTTAGTCCCTTAAGGAATTCAACCAATTGCTGATTACTTCTTTGTGTTTACAAGATTGCTTCTATGTAAGCAGATTACACAAATGATGTCTGAGCTCGTACGTGCGTTTGGCCTAACTTTTTTTGAGCTTAATATTAAAAATAAGAACTTTGAAAAAAAAGCTAAAGTCGTTTGGTAACTTTAGTTTAGAAATTATTTTTGAAAAAAACATTACTTGGCAGAATATTATTACAAAAAAATTTAATTTTTTAGATATAAATAAAAATTCATTGTACCAAAATAATAATAATAATAATTCATAAATAATTATATAAATAAATGAAAATATTTTATAAAGTAGCCAATTGAATAGAATTCAATATTTTTTAACTATTAATCATAATATTATAATTTATATTTTAATAAATTATAAATTGTAATATTACTGAATAAATATATTTTAAAATATTTACCACTTTCTCAAATATGATTTTAATATATTATTATTTTGCACTATATTTTAATAAAATATTACTATAAGATTACTGTTTATTATTTAAAAAAAATTTGTTCATGTGTATTAATTTATATTTTGATAGTGTACTTCAGCTCTAGTCAAATAAATATTTTTTTATTAATTTTAGTTTTAAAAAAATTGACGAGGAAAAAATTGTACACCGTTAAATCCTTTATCTTAATTTTATTTTACTAACACCTTATGTGTTTATATTTTTGAGAAAAAAAACACCACATGGTGATAGTGCATTTTATTTTATTTCAATAAGTATAAGTATTTTATATATTATGAACATTTTGTACCCAAAAAGAAAAGGTATTATGCACATTTACTTTGATTTTGATGTGGACGTGCAAATTAATAGTAGAAAATATAAATGATATAATGCAGTTCATAATTAATTGATAAAAAAAAAAATTACTGTATCACATCACATGGGATTCGAAGATGGGTCAAATTAGCCGAAAAGCTGTGTTCTAGTTAGAAAAGCTATATATATCAACTTTACCAAAACTCCTTAATTGATGTATTTTACACACATAAATTAAGCAACTTTTTTTAACAAAGAAGTTTTATAAAACACTGTTTGGCCCAGCTTCTACTATTTTGAGTAAAAAAGTATGAAATAAGTCAGGCCAAACTACAACACTAAGTGTTTTGTACAAATAATTACAAAAGAATTGAAGAATATATGTGCAAGTATGTATGTATATTTGTATTATGTACTTCTGCGTAATTTTATGTGTGTGTTCTTCAATTTCTTCATTCTCCTTTTATAGCTGATGAAGGAAGGTTACCGTTGGACTTGATTTGAGAGTGTTTGCTTTGATTGCATAATCGCAAGTCTTCAGATTTACCGTTAAAATTCTTTCCTTATTTGATTTCCTTTGTCTGATGTTCATAAGGAAACAATTCTTGTGCATTGATTGTTTTAGATCTTCTTCCAACGTCTCTTTGTTGATTGTTTACTTTGATCAGATCTTTGCTTAATTCCTTCATTATTTGAGATTGAGATTCTTGCTATTGAATATGTTGAGATAACTACTCCATCCCGTCATTTTTATAAGGAACAATTTAGAAAAAACACACAGACCAAGAAATCTTCTCTTTCTTATTAAAAATTCTAAAATTTTATAATCTATTCAGAATCTAACCTTTAGTGTATAGGGAATATATCACTCTAATTAATGCATAACATTGGAATGAATTACATTTGATAAAATTTAATAAAGGTAAAAATGAAAATGTTTAATTAATAAAGAAGAAATTTAAACATTGTTTCTTATAAAAAATGCAAAAGAAATTTCCAAATTGTTCCTTATAAAAAAGACCGGAGGGAGTAATTTTCTGCACACTTGATAAAACAGTTAGTGCATAAAATTGTTCTTTTATGTTTTATTATCATCAAAACTCATAAGGTTATAGTTGCAGAACCAACCTTGTTCCAACAAACTTGTCATTTTTCCTCTAAACCGAACCTTTTGTCCGGTAAAATATAGCCATTTTGATTTTAGTTCCTAAATATAAAATCGGGATATTTTTGTCTTCTCAATTTTTTCCTTTTCGTTTTTTGTCCTTAATTATACATGTCAAAATTATGTCTATTAGAGACCAAAAGAGAAATAGTTTTGGTAGAACAAAACATTCCATTTTTTTTAAAATAATTTTAGTGATTAAAATCAAAATTTACGAATAAAAAAGATAGTTAACCATATGATTTAACAAAAACAGTAGACTGTCAAAACATATCATTTTGCATGATCCAGAACTATACTGTTGATATTAAAAATGGTTAAATATGTTTTTAGTCCCTACATTTTGAAAAATTGTTAAGGATGGTCCCTACATTTTCAAAATGGTAAAAAAAAAACCTATAAAATTTTCTGTTATCAAGATTAGTCCAAACCGTCAAGAATAGCCCCTACATTTTGCAAAATTATCAAGAATAGCCCCTACCTTTTAATATTTTTAGTCCCTATATTTTGTAAAATTGTCAAGAATAGTCCCTACCTTTTAATATTTTTAGTCCCTACATTTTGCAAAATTGTCAAGAATGGTCCCTACATTTTATGCCACAAATGTTTTCTTAACGGATTGGACTAATTTTGAAAATGGAAAATATTTATGGGGTTTTTTTAACCATTTTTAAAATGTAGGGACCATCCTTAACAATTTCGCAAAATTTAGGGACTAAAAACATATTTAACCCTATTAAAAATAAGTTCCTATGTATATGCAAATTATATCATGTAAACAATAAAATAAATTAAAATTTCCTATGTTTATTTTGTAATTAGTTGGTAATATTGTCATATTTTTTATATCGCGATAAACCGCACAAACCGAACCAACCCTAATCACATTGATTTGGTTTGGATGACTTTTTAAAAACCAACTTAACCAAACCAAACCGCATGCATTTTTGTCTCGCTGTTTGAATGGTTTTTATGCTTAAAATCGAACCAACCCGCACTGCAAACACCCATACTCTTAGGCGAGTTTGTCATCTATTTAAATCCAACAAACATCGAAAAATTAGTCTTTGTAATTTCACACAGAGACATCAAATTTACCCAAAAACAAAAAAAAAAAACTTTTACTTTTAGGCATTATTTATTACTATTTGATAGGAGAGAAAAAGAGAAGAGAAATAAATACATGCAAACCATTTGTTATGAATGCAGTACTGATAGTGAAATATAAGGAAAAATACTACACTACAAACAAACTAATACTATGTTCATTAACTTCTCTGATATTATTTCATGTGCTTGCATCCCAAAATAGTACAATTTTAGCTAAAGTCCAAAATAGTACAGCTCACAATATTAAGCACTCATAAAGAAAACGTGTAAGAGTTATATTCTTTGCTAAGCCTTCATTTCTTGCTACCCTTCTTCCACTGAGGTAACACATAATTTTGGAGGAAAATTGCTTTTCTGACCCCCCCCATTTCTTCTATACCCCCCAAACAGACGTTTTTGCCCTTGGGGGGTACCAAATTTTTTGGCAGGATGCCTCGGTTCGTAGAAACCGAGCAGCTCTCTCGGTTTTTAAAAACCGCGCTACTCCTATATATAGAACAACCAGCAGCCACTTCTTATTTTCTGCAAAACTTTTCAAATTCTCCTCCCCAAATCAAATCCTAATTGGTGCTCATTCAAGGCTTGGATTCAACATCAAAGGTTGCTCTACAACATCAAACACTCATTAAAGCGTGAAATTAAGGTAATCACCGATTTAAATTTTGTTTAAATGTGGCTGTCATAGGTCTAGTTTCGTAGGGTATGTGTCAGGAAACGCTCGGTTTCTATTAACCGAGCCAGCTCGGTTTCTACAAACCGAGCTGGGCCTGCGTTTTGGAGAAAAAGAGCCAGCTTCTGACTTGTTGATTTTTTTTATATAATTAGTTACTAATGACTTATAAATTGTAGTACAAATTGCTTATTAGTATTGTAGGTGTGTACTTAGTATTCTATTAGGATTGTAACAATTAAAGGTTGCTAATTAAATTATTTGCATTTGCTTGGTTTGTAGTCATGGAAGATCAGCCGCCACAACCACTTGACATTGTTCCGGTTCCAGTTCAACCGCCACCAATATCAATTGACACCGGACATCATTTTGCGACTGCGGCTAAAGAGAATTCGAAAGATGATTTGATCACATGGGCTAAAAAGGTTGCACAGAAATTGAAGTTTACCATTATAGTTAGGAGATCGGACAACGGCGGGGATAAGAGTAGGAAGCCGTTTTTTGTGTTGGAGTGCGAACGAAGTGGCAAGTACGTGCCACCTAAAAAGAAGTTGAAAGCCGATTCTACGGGAACTACGAAGTGCGGATGTCCATTCCGACTTCGTGGTTATTATGCAAAAGAAACAAAGTTATGGCATATGACAGTGGTGAATGGCATACACAACCACTAGTTGGACACGGAGCTTGAGGGGCATCTTGTGGCGGGTCGGTTGAAGCCGGAAGAGACGCTATTGGTGAATGAAATGACCAAGAATTTGGTTCAACCAAGAAATATCCTCTCGACATTGAAAGAAAGAGATCCCGAGAACACGATGTCATCAAAGCAATGTGTTGTACCCTAAATTTTGCCCAGTCTTTTGTCACATATAGTGTTTTATGTTACATTATCTTACAAAAGTGTGAGGTAGTCCATTTGGTAATGAAGAGAATGTTTTAAATGGTTTTTAAGTGTATGGTCCTTGGTTCAAATCCCACTTGGTACTTTTTGCCGTTTTCTATATTTATTTGTCTCTAATTTTCACTTTCATTTTATTTTATTTTATTTTTTTATTTATTTTTATTTGTTATTACTACAAAAATCAAAAAATCATAAAGAGTAAAAGTCAAAAAAAAAAAAAAAGAGGAACAGTGCGCGTGAAAGAAAGAGTTCCAAAATAGAATTTTTTTTCATCTGCTCATTATTATCAGAACCAAATAATTCCAAAATCAGAGCAATGGAGTTAATTTCAAAACCTAATTTCTGAACTATATAAACCTCAAAGTTTCACAGAGCAAAGGGGGAGAGGATTCTGCAGCCGAAATTCAAAACAAACACAAAAAACCTTCACAGAGAAAAATACACAGTGTCTCCCCCACAAATCACAGGGAAGTACACGCACAAAAAAAACACATCCTTTAACCATCAGAGTCCTAAACCTACTCCCTGCTCCAAATCCATAACAGCAACCTCACTAACAGAAAAAAATCCAGCAGCCGAATTAAAACCCAAAAAAAAAAACACAGAAACCGAATTGCAAACAAAATAAGCAATAACCCCAAAATTCTGGTTTTCTCACTGAAGACAAAGTTTTGCATCTCCTGTATCACCAGAGCCTCGCAAAAAAAAAAGAACAAAAGAAGTTAGAAGAAGGGAAAGAAGAGGCAGAACAGAGAACGAAATTAAAAAGAAAAAAAAAACAAACACTTACAGCAAGAGGAATACACGGCACTCCAGGTAACCCTTGAATCTCTCGAATCTCCGATTGCTGCATGTTTATGATATGTTCGTGGTATGCTTGTTTGATTTTTTTAAAAAATAAATTCATAGTGAAAGAGTTTAAATCTAGTTAAATTTAGAACCAAAGTGTTTGAATCAGTTATTCGGATCTTGGGACTTAGGGAGTCTAATTCGGATTTAAAACCAATAGATAAGTGTTTAGAAGAAATTTGGGGCTTTTTGTTGTTACTAAAAAAAAGGTAAAAAAAAAAAGTAGAAAAAAAAGTTTTCCGGCGGCAGCGCCTAGGGATGGCAAAAAGGGTCAACCCGCCCCGTCCCGCCCCGCCCCGTCATTAACCCGTCTAAAAAGGGGCGGTGCGGGGCGGGCTAACTAGTGGTGGTGGGTTGAAAATCTCACCCCGCCCCTTTTCTTGGCGGGCGGCGGGTTGGCGGGAGTGCCCCGTCAATAAAATAAAAATAAAAAAATCGATAAATTCGCAAAAACATCATAAAAATTTGCGAATAAAATAAAATTAATAACCATCCAAGAAAATCAAAATATAATTATAAGCCAACAAGGTGACCAAAAATTAAAATTATCAATCAAAACTTCAAACATCCATAGTTTATAAAATCAAAGAAACCATAATAAAACTTTATGAAAATACTCGGTTTAAATTCAAAACAAACAAAACTTGGATTCAATGTTTAAATCCACACCAACAAAAGTAAACAATAAACTATAATTATTCTTCAATCCAAATCAACAACAACGCTAAAATGTAGATTATGTTAATTGGACCGAAAAATAGAAATTCATTTGTAATACGCTGAAACTTTTATTAAAAAAAGAATGTGGTTAAACCCGACGGGTCAACCCGCCCCGCCCCGTCGTCGTCCCGTGTTTTTTGCGGGTTAGGCGGGATGGGGCCCGCCACTTTTGCGGATTGAAAATGTCAACCCACCCCGCCAAAAATGGCGGATTAAACGGGCCGACCCGACGGACTTGACCCGTTTTGCCATCCCTAGCAGCGCCAAGGAGTTTAAATCTAGTTAAATTTAGAACCAAAGTGTTTGAATCGGTTATTCGGATCTTGGGACTTAGGGAGTCTAATTCGGATTTAAAACCAATAGATAAGTGTTTAGAAGAAATTTGGGGCTTTTTGTTGTTACTAAAAAAAAGGTAAAAAAAAAAAGTAGAAAAAAAAGTTTTCCGGCGGCCGCCGCGCCGGAATCTGGGTTCCATGGTGGCAACCCGCCGGAAGAGATGAAGATCATCTCCTTGTTCTTGACAAACAAGAACAACATAGAGAGAGAAGAGAGAGTATACCAAGAGAGAGAAAGTGGGATTTGAGAGAAGAGAGAGAAAATTTGTGGAAAGTGAGTGATTTACGGTGGTTTTGGATATATATATAGGCAAGGATCCAGTGTGCGCGTGTGTATCACAGGTTTACTATGACAGCTGTCCGATTCCAATCAGACAGCCAAGAATCCACAACCCCATGATCTCATCAAGACCGTCTGATCGAATCAGACGGCCGAGATCTTCCCTTGTTTTTTTTTTGTTTGACAGCGCCTGGGCTTTCCTCCCTGGGTTGGGCCCTGGACTTTTATTCTTATCTGCACCCCCTCTTTTGATATTCGCACCCCCCCTCTGCTTTCTTTATTTATTTATTTATTTTTTTTTATTTTTTTCCTTCTTGATTTCATTTATGTGATTTATTTAATCTAATAAAAAATAGCAAAAAAACCAAAAAACATGATCTTAAATTTTATTCTTTGCATATTACAAATCGGGTATTTTAATAAAAAATCTTGGATTAAAGAGGAGATTGGCGAATGTACATTCGTTGGTCTCTCGAACAATCGGGGGCTTAGCGTCACGCTTTGTTGACAGGTTGTTCGTCTTCCACTCAAATATATTTTAATAAAAAATCTTGGATTAAAGAGGAGATTGGCGAATGTACATTCGTTGGTCTCTCGAACAATCGGGGGCTTAGCGTCACGCTTTGTCGACAGGTTGTTCGTCTTCCAGTCAAATAAATTTTAATAAAAAAAACTTGGAATAAAGAGGAGATTGACGAATGTACATTCGTTGATCTCTCGAACAATCGGGGCTTAGCGTCACGCTTTGTCGACATGTTGTTCGTCTTCCACTTAAACATATTATAATAAAAAATCTTGGATTAAAGAGGAGATTGACGAATGTATATTCGTTGATCTCTCGAACAATCGGGGGCTTAGCGTTACGCTTTGTCGACAAATTGTTCGTCTTCCGCATCTAAAAACAACCTCAACGCATCAAATATTTTTAGCACAGTCAAAATATAGAAACAAAAATCTTTTCATAAGTAAAATCAACCAACACACAAACATTTTCTACCAGAACTGCGTGTAGCTTTGAATTTCCCATTGCACCCGGGAATACGTAGGAGCGAGATTCGTACATCTCGTCAAGCACACTAATAAAAAACTAACTTTTTCCCCCTTGACATATAATAAATAATTAAAAGCATGCAAGTAAATGAAACATTTTTAACCCTAAAATTAACGAGGAGGTTCCCGTTGAGTACAACGGATGTGAGGGGTGCTAATACCTTCCCCTTGCATAATTGACTCCCGAACCTGGAAATGGTTGCGATGACCATCTTTTCATTGCTTTTAAGGTTTTATCGATATTTTCCTTTTCCTCTGGGAATAAATAAAGTTCGGTGGCGACTTTACTGTCTAGCGAGCATTTTCCGCTCGCGCATTTTTCCACCCGCTTCAGCTGGCGACTTCACTGGGGACTTTAGAGAGTCAAACCTATCCTTGTTAGTTTTAGGGTTGAGTGTATTTGTCTGCTTGCATGCTTTCCTGTGTTCTTAAAATGTCTTATCTTATCATTGTCTTCTTGCTCTTGTATTTATTTTATATTTTGGTTATTTTTATGAACATATATCAATTGTGGGTTGGATTTATTATTTGAGAGAAGCTCTATACCCGAGCTTGAGTAAAACCCTAAGTTTAAGTAAGGAGTAAGTAGTATGGGCCTATGGGATGTACATCCCAATGGGTGATTTACAAAAACTCCGCCTAGAGTAGATCGGTTCAAAAGTTTTGTCAGGAATTGGCTAGCCCATCCGCTTGGCGAAATTTTGAATTTGGTCCGTGACTCTAGGGACCTTGTTTAGAACCCATTAAACTCTACCTAAGGGAGACCCTTTGAGGTTTTTCCACAAATTGGCTAGTTCAATTTTGTGGGGAAGTTTCGAATGAGGGCCGTGACCTTGATTGTCGCCTTTGAACAAACAAAAACCCAAGAACCCACATGTGAAGGGATTGGGTAGTAAATACTTAGAACTAGCCTCTCATAGGGAGCCCTCCATTTAGGTTATGTTTTGTCAACTTCCAATGACCCTACAAATACATCCTTGGGGTCACACCCTGACCTTATTCAATCTCGTCACATCATAGCATGTCATAAAAACTTTTTAACATACCCTCTAACTTAAAAAAAAAAAAAAAAATCTTTTTGCATATCCATGCATTTTCATACATCTGCATACATACATCCCATACTCAAAAAACTCATATCATTTCCCTTCCTTTCCCTTTGAAGCTCATAAAACAGCCGGCCCGCAAACCTAAACCGCTATCCTACCGGCCTGCTCTCCGACACTCTCGCGGAACACGTGCTAATTGTAAGAGGATCATGGAAAATTTAGAACAGAATCATAAGACACTAAGGGAATATGGTGACTCGGTAAAAGGAAAGATGGACAAGCTCCTTGAGATCTTCCAAGCTATGGCAAGTAAGGAGAACATTCCTCAAGTTGGAAATAGTTCACCCAATCACACTACTGAAGTTGTGGGATGTTCTATGCCACACCAAGCTACGCTCGTCAATGCTCACCAAGGTGTTGAATCTGCTCAAGTGTATCAAGCCTTGGAAGAAAGGTTGAAAGCTATAGAGGGTTTTGGCGCTTACGGATCCGACGCTTTGGACATGTGTTTAGTATCGGACGTAGTCGTCCCCCCAAAGTTCAAAATGCCTGACTTCGAAAAGTACAAAGGGATTCACTGTCCACGGAATCATTTGAAGATGTTTTGTAGGAAGATGGCTGCTTATGCTACCGATGAGAAGCTCATGATTCATGTCTTTCAAGACAGTTTGAGTGGGGCATCTTTGGATTGGTATATGCAACTGGAGAGAGCCCAAATCCAGACATGGAAGGACCTCGCTGATGCCTTCATGAAACAATACAAGTATAATCTGGACATGGCTCCCAACCGCATGCAATTGCAAAAGCTTGCTCAAAAGAGTGGTGAATCATTCAGAGATTACGCTCAAAGGTGGAGGGAATTGGCTGCTCGAGTGCAACCACCATTGTTGGAAAGAGAATTGGTTGACACATTTATGAGCACTTTACAAGGGCCCTACTATGAGAAGATGATCGGGAGCATATCGTCGGGTTTTGCTGACATAGTTCTGATCGGTGAACGAATAGAAGAGGGATTGAAGAGCGGAAAAATACAAGGTGACTCCAATAATCATGTGGGGCCAAAGAAGTCCTTTAACAATGACCTAAAGAAGAAAGATGGCGAGGCTAATGCTGTTGTGATAGGATCATCACAACCACCCTTCGCTCCTATGCCACACTATCAATATCCTTATGTGATAGCCATAGCCCAAGGACAACGTCCACAAAAGTTGCATCATACACCTTTGCCTCAACAGCCACTGGCAATACCTCAGCAGCAAATGAATCAACCTGGACCCAGGAATGACCGTAAGAGGAGAAACATACGTTATGATCACATACCCATGCCATATGGTCAAATTCTACCATACTTGTTGCAAAAAGGGATGGTTGAACTAAAACCTCTTCCCCCCGTGGAACCACCATACCCACCAACCTTTGATGTGAATGCTAGCTGTGATTACCACGCCGGGGCACTCGGGCATAACATCGAGAACTGTCGGGGCTTCAAGCATAAAGTTCAGGAACTCATTGATCAAAAGTTATTGTCTTTCAAGGAGTGATATTCTTCTCAAATGGTCACCCATTACAAGTCAGAGAACGCCAAGGGGCATCTTCAAAGTCAATGGTCCAACAAGGAAACTCATTTATAGGATTACTAGGTTTTTCATTCTCAGTTGTAATTTCACTCCTGCTAAGTTTTGTTTGCTTTCTTAAAATTGTTATCTTTTGATCAAGTGTTTTAATGAAATTCGCATGCATGTTTTCAACCTATCCATTCATATTCACTCTCTTCTTATGTCATCTTTCTCTTTTTATTTCACTTCTCACATGTTAACAAACTTGGTGGGGAGGATGATGTAAACAAATGATGGAATTTGCTGATATATGCTTTTATAAGTAAAACCCGGCTGATGATGTAAGGCATTGTTTCAATTCCCAAACACTGGAGATATAAGGAGATAATCCGTAGTCAACCCCTTTGAGCCCGAAGTCGGTGTTCTTTCTATTTTGCTAAAAAACCCTTAATCTTAACAAGGGTTAGGGTAGTTTTGCAATTAACTCAATGATACATTCCGATGCAAGAGAATTAATCCAGTTAATCACTTCATTAAGAGGTTTAAGCGTATCATCTCCCTCGTGTACATCATCCAACATGGAGGGAATAATGAGAGGATAGAACACATAATCGTTGATGTGGCAGCAATAATTTGATGAGCTAAAAGAAAAATCTCATGAGAGCCGTAAAAAAAAAAAAAGGGGAGAGAGCCCGCTAAGTAAGAACTTAGGCAAAAATGGGGCATCCCGATGGGCCGCACATTCAAAAGAACCGGTCATGCAAAAATAGGGAGTAAAAATAAAAATAAAAACAAGCCTGTCAACTAAAAGAAGTGACTGTCACTTCAAGTATCTCACCAGTGCTCCGACCACTAGATCTACTTCCATCATCAATGTTTCGATCAAATTCTCTTGCCAACCAAAGGCATCTATTGAGTTAATTGGACTTAGGAATGGGGGAAATCAAAGGAGAATGGGTGGGTTAAAATCAAATTTTGAGCCGTATAATCTCTTTTTTTTAAAAACCATGAACCATGCCACGTTACAACCCTCAAAAGACCTAATTGAAGCTAGGTTAGCTATACAAGCATATTCAGCAAAATTGTTAAACTGACTCCTCACGTTTGTAACAATTTTTCTCCCATTTCTATCACTTTCAATTGTGCCGATCTTCTGGCCAAATATCATCCATTGTACATAGCTAAACAATTTCCAATTTCAAAATTTGCATGTGCATTACTTCAAAACTACTTTTCAAAAGAAACAATTTCACTCGCGAATCAATACTTGGCATCGAGGGAACTTCAACAAGGGTCTGATCAAAAGGTGAATCATTGCACGACATTCCTAACAAGGGGCAAATCACCCAGGGGTCCTACTAATCAAGAGCAAATCCCTACAATCGAGGGGCACATCATTCAGAGTTCTTATTGATTGGGGTCAAGATATTTCAAGAATGGATCAAGCTTTTAAAGAACCAATCAACCAGGGGCATGTATTTCAAAATTCAAGTGTTGGGGCAGTCTAGGTCAAGGATTCAATATGGGGCACACCTATCAAAGATTTAAATACTGGGGCATCCTGTATTTATCATCCCATGGATGGAGAGGAGCCTTGCCTTCAGTCTGATGCAGTCAAAGATGCAATGCCCAAAGAAAAAGAAATTAAAAAAAAAAAAAAAAGCTCGCTAAGTCGAAAACCCGAAAGGGCGGCTTAGGCAATAGAGAGCGTCCCGGTGGACCGAAAACCTGAAAAGGCGGTCTAGGCAAAAATTAGGGACACAAAAAGGAAATATACTCCCGGTGGACCGAAAACTCGAAAGAGCGGTCCAAACAAAAGTTAGGGATTTTCAAAAAAAAATAGAAGGGAAAATTGGGAAAAATTGGCTAAAGCAAAGGGGCAAGCCCTCTCCATCCTTTCAAGTTGGTCAAGTAAATGCTGTCATACCTTAACTACGGTGTCGGGGCATCGTGCTAGCAAAAAAAAAAAAACCTTCTCACCCTTTCCATTGCCCATCACAAAGGAACTTTTGAGGAACATTCCAAATCATAGGCATGCATCCCCCATCAATCATATCTACAACACTCTAGCATCAAACCATGCATCACATTGCATCCATCATAACATATCATTCATGTATCTTGCATTTTACTTGTGCTTTAAGATCCCCAAATCTTCCAATGAAACTGAAATTACTTTCACCGAAAAGTTTTCAAACCAAAAACATCCAAAGGCCAATATCCATTGACATTCCCTTAAGGCCCAATATCATTGGTATCCGCAAAGCCCAACCTTTACCAGTATTTCATGCATCCATCATGCATCAATGCATCAAAAATTGTCATGCATAAACAAACATATAAAGCAAACATACATAGCATATGCAAAGATCTTGTGACTGTTCATAAGGGTCTAAATCAATTCCTGCTCCCCAGCAAACCCTTTTTCCATGTAACCCTTTTCTTGGAACAACCCCAGTTGACGTTCATTTTATACGTTGATGGGTGTCAACCTCTGATATCGCCTACAAGTCTTCTTTGATCTTAGCAATGACGCTTGAGTCTACTTATCTTTCCAATATAAGAATGATGCTCGAATCTGCTTACCTTTTCAATTTAAGCAATGATACTCGAATCTGCTTGTCTGCCTTTTCAATCTAAGCAAGGATGCTCGAATCTGCTGATCTATCTTTTCAATCCAAGCAAGGATGCTCGAATCTGCTTGTCTGCCTTTTCAATCTAAGCAAGGATGCTAGAACCTGCTCGTCTGTCCTTTCAATCCAAGCAACGATGCTCGAATCTGCTTGTCTTTCCAATATAAGCAAGATGCTTGAGTCTGCTTATCCTTTCAATGTAAGTAATGATGCCCGAATCTGTTTACCTCTTCAATCTTAGCAATGATGCTCGAGTCTGCAAAGATCTACTCATCTTTCCCATGTAGACAATGATTCCCGAATTTGTTTACCCTTTCGATCTAAGCAATGACGCCCGAGTCTGCAAAGGTCTACCTATTTGTTCAGAGTCCCCATTCTTATTTGGTATTTTCGGAGTCCCATCCATATTGTAAGAGTCCTATCTTATTTAGTAAATTAGAGCACCACCCTTGTTTGGCTAGCAATTTAGAGTCTCATTCGCACTGACATTTTAGAGTTCCATCTTTGTTTGGCTGGCAATTTAGAGTCCCATTAGCGCTGACAGTTTAGAGTTACATCTTTGTTTGGCTGGCAATTTAGAGTCCCATTCGCGCTGGCAGTTTAGAGTTCCATCTTTGTTTGGCTGGCAATTTAGAGTCCCATTAGCGCTGACAGTTTAGAGTTACATCTTTGTTTGGCTGGCAATTTAGAGTCCCGTTCGCGCTGACAGTCCAGAGTCCAATCCTCGATGGCTAGCAATCTAGAAGTTCATCTTTATTGATTGATAATTTTAAGGGTCCCATTTTCGCTGGTAATTTAAATTTAGAGTCCCATCTAATAGTTTGAAATCTCATCTTTGCTGGTAATCTAAAGCCTTATCTCCGTTAGTAATTTTGAGTTACATCCTCATAGTTGATTATGAGCCCCATCTTCGTTGATAGTTGGAGTCCCGTCTTTGCTGAAAATTTAGAATCTCATCTTCATTGGCAATTTTAGAATCCCGCTCTAGTTCGCCCTTCCTAGACAAAATTTGGGGTCCTTTCGTATTTAATTATCTTCCACCACGAGTACATGAAGACAACCGTCAATCATGTTCTCGAGTGAAAAATAATTAAATAGGGGCAGCTGTTGTACCCTAAATTTTGCCCAGTCTTTTGTCACATATAGTGTTTTATGTTACATTATCTTACAAAAGTGTGAGGTAGTCCATTTGGTAATGAAGAGAATGTTTTAAATGGTTTTTAAGTGTATGGTCCTTGGTTCAAATCCCACTTGGTACTTTTTGCCTTTTTCTATATTTATTTGTCTCTAATTTTCACTTTCATTTTATTTTATTTTATTTTTTTATTTATTTTTATTTGTTATTACTACAAAAATCAAAAAATCATAAAGAGTAAAAGTCAAAAAAAAAAAAAAAGAGGAACAGTGCGCGTGAAAGAAAGAGTTCCAAAATAGAATTTTTTTCATCTGCTCATTATTATCAGAACCAAATAATTCCAAAATCAGAGCAATGGAGTTAATTTCAAAACCTAATTTCTGAACTATATAAACCTCAAAGTTTCACAGAGCAAAGGGGGAGAGGATTCTGCAGCCGAAATTCAAAACAAACACAAAAAACCTTCACAGAGAAAAATACACAGTGTCTCCCCCACAAATCACAGGGAAGTACACGCACAAAAAAAACACATCCTTTAACCATCAGAGTCCTAAACCTACTCCCTGCTCCAAATCCATAACAGCAACCTCACTAACAGAAAAAAATCCAGCAGCCGAATTAAAACCCAAAAAAAAAAACACAGAAACCGAATTGCAAACAAAATAAGCAATAACCCCAAAATTCTGGTTTTCTCACTGAAGACAAAGTTTTGCATCTCCTGTATCACCAGAGCCTCGCAAAAAAAAAAAGAACAAAAGAAGTTAGAAGAAGGGAAAGAAGAGGCAGAACAGAGAACGAAATTAAAAAGAAAAAAAAAACAAACACTTACAGCAAGAGGAATACACGGCACTCCAGGTAACCCTTGAATCTCTCGAATCTCCGATTGCTGCATGTTTATGATATGTTCGTGGTATGCTTGTTTGATTTTTTAAAAAAATAAATTCATAGTGAAAGAGTTTAAATCTAGTTAAATTTAGAACCAAAGTGTTTGAATCGGTTATTCGGATCTTGGGACTTAGGGAGTCTAATTCGGATTTAAAACCAATAGATAAGTGTTTAGAAGAAATTTGGGGCTTTTTGTTGTTACTAAAAAAAAGGTAAAAAAAAAAAGTAGAAAAAAAAGTTTTCCGGCGGCCGCCGCGCCGGAATCTGGGTTCCATGGTGGCAACCCGCCGGAAGAGATGAAGATCATCTCCTTGTTCTTGACAAACAAGAACAACATAGAGAGAGAAGAGAGAGTATACCAAGAGAGAGAAAGTGGGATTTGAGAGAAGAGAGAGAAAATTTGTGGAAAGTGAGTGATTTACGGTGGTTTTGGATATATATAGGCAAGGATCCAGTGTGCGCGTGTGTATCACAGGTTTACTATGACAGCCGTCCGATTCCAATCAGACAGCCAAGAATCCACAACCCCATGATCTCATCAAGACCGTCTGATCGAATCAGACGGCCGAGATCTTCCCTTGTTTTTTTTTTGTTTGACAGCGCCTGGGCTTTCCTCCCTGGGTTGGGCCCTGCACTTTTATTCTTATCTGCACCCCTTCTTTTGATATTCGCACCCCCCCTCTGCTTTCTTTATTTATTTTTTTATTTTTTTTCCTTCTTGATTTCCTTTATGTGATTTATTTAATCTAATAAAAAATAGCAAAAAAACCAAAAAACATGATCTTAAATTTTATTCTTTGCATATTACAAATCAGGTATTTTAATAAAAAATCTTGGATTAAAGAGGAGATTGGCGAATGTACATTCGTTGGTCTCTCGAACAATCGGGGGCTTAGCGTCACGCTTTGTTGACAGGTTGTTCGTCTTCCACTCAAATATATTTTAATAAAAAATCTTGGATTAAAGAGGAGATTGGCGAATGTACATTCGTTGGTCTCTCGAACAATCGGGGGCTTAGCGTCACGCTTTGTCGACAGGTTGTTCGTCTTCCAGTCAAATAAATTTTAATAAAAAAAACTTGGAATAAAGAGGAGATTGACGAATGTACATTCGTTGATCTCTCGAACAATCGGGGCTTAGCGTCACGCTTTGTCGACATGTTGTTCGTCTTCCACTTAAACATATTATAATAAAAAATCTTGGATTAAAGAGGAGATTGACGAATGTATATTCGTTGATCTCTCGAACAATCGGGGGCTTAGCGTTACGCTTTGTCGACAAATTGTTCGTCTTCCGCATCTAAAAACAACCTCAACGCATCAAATATTTTTAGCACAGTCAAAATATAGAAACAAAAATCTTTTCTTAAGTAAAATCAACCAACACACAAACATTTTCTACCAGAACTGCGTGTAGCTTTGAATTTCCCATTGCACCCGGGAATACGTAGGAGCGAGATTCGTACATCTCGTCAAGCACACTAATAAAAAACTAACTTTTTCCCCCTTGACATATAATAAATAATTAAAAGCATGCAAGTAAATGAAACATTTTTAACCCTAAAATTAACGAGGAGGTTCCCGTTGAGTACAACGGATGTGAGGGGTGCTAATACCTTCCCCTTGCATAATTGACTCCCGAACCTGGAAATGGTTGCGATGACCATCTTTTCATTGCTTTTAAGGTTTTATCGATATTTTCCTTTTCCTCTGGGAATAAATAAAGTTCGGTGGCGACTTTACTGTCTAGCGAGCATTTTCCACTCGCGCATTTTTCCACCCGCTTCACAATGTTACAACGCCCGGTATAGGTATAAAGCTAAATTGAGGGCGTCCATGAGTGAAATGCAACACATGTTCAAACATCTGAGCGACAACAAATATTTTTTCAAGTATCGGTCGCATGTTGATGAAGGAGGTGAATATCTTCAAGATATTTTCTTTGCACATCCAAGATCCTTGAGCTTGTTCAACTCTTTTCCCACTGTATTGGTGATGGACTCGACGTACAAAACCAACATGCCTTTATTTGAGATAGTCGGGTTCACTTCAACCGAGAGGACGTATAATGTTGGTTTTGCTTGGCTTACAAACGAGAAAGAAGATAATTTCATTTGGGCTCTACAACAATTGCGGTCACTTGTAAGGAATGAAGGTAGTTTGCCTAAGGTGATTTTGACCGACAGAGATACCGCATTGATGAATGCTGTTGGTCAAGTATTTCCTACATCGGCTGCCATGGTTTGTCGGGTTCATGTTCAGAAAAATGTGGGGTCCAAGATAAAGGAGCTACTGAAAGTAAGAGAAGGAGAAGAGGTCGAGAAGGAAATTGTGTGGGCGAATTTGGAAAAAGCCTTCATGCATTTGTTATACTCGGATACAGTCGACGTGTATGGTGATCGCTTAATGGAGTTTAGGGAGCTATGTAAGAAGTGGCCAATATTGTTGCGCTATATTGAAGAAACCGTTTTGGACACGGACAAAGAGAAGGTTGTATGTGCTTGGGTAGACAAGCATATGCACATGGGCAACTATACCACAAATAGAGTTGAAAGTTCCCATGGTGTCTTGAAAAAATCCTTGGAGGACAGTTCTGGTGATTTGGTGAAGGGATGGGAAGCGATACATCACATGTTGGGACTTCAATTCACCGAAGTTCAAACTCAATTTGGTCAAAGTATGTCTGTAGAGGAACACAGATACCGAGATGTTAGACTGTACTCTTTGTTACCTTTCAAAGTCTCTAGAGCGGCATTGGATTACATCTACCAAGAGGCAAAAAGGGTCGACAATGTTGGTATGGATAGCAAAAAGTGTGGATGCTTGATGAGAGTTAATTATGGGTTGCCATGTGCATGTTTGATTGCTAAGAAGTTAAGGCACAACCAACCTATTAGACTCGATGAAGTATACATTCACTGGAAGAGGATGTGTTTCAATGTTGAAGAAGGCGGTCGAGACGTCCAGGAAGATTATTCGTGCACGGCAGAGTGGGAAGCAATTAAGGTTCGCATATCATAATTGTACATATTTGTTTGCGTAGTAACGATAAAATTATTTGTTTGCTTAATGACATATTGATATGAATATTTGTAGGAAAGGTTGAAAACATCGGATGAAGGTATGAAAAATGAAATCCGAAATCAACTCCGTCTAATTGCATATCCTGAATCTACCTCTCTCAAGCCTCCGGTTCAAGATGCCAAATCAAAAGGGGCTAAAAAGAAAAAGGCGGCGGTTCGTGGCAAAAAAAATACCACAACTAGAGATAAGTCCCGGTGGGAGCATGTTAATGCATACTTTGCGGAGACACAATCATCTCAATCTAATCAATCAAAGTCATCTGACTCGAATGCGTCATTATCACAAGCTTCATCGTCTACTATGTCCAAAGCTCCGGTAATTGGTAACTTCACTTCGACTCTATCTCAAATTGTTGAGCTTGACCACATGCCGAAGTGCATGCATCCTTTTATTGAAGATATAGTTGATGTGGAAGGTGACGGTTATTGTGGATACCGCGCGATTGCATTGGCTACAAAAAAGAATGAAGCGGATTTTGAGTTGGTACGGCTTAGCATGCAAAGGGAGATGACTTTGCATAGGAGTATGTATGTTAGCATGTTTGATGGTGAGGACCGTTGGAAATATATTTATGAGGCACTATTCCGAGCTCCGAGACAAAGAACCTCTCTTAGGAGGACAGTTGCACCACAAGATAAATGGTTCACATTCCCGGATATGGGACATATAGTAGCTACTATCTTTGAGAGAGTAGTGGTGCAGCTCTCAAAACATGGAGTGGGAGCATGTGAAACCTTTTTCCCATTGCGTGGCTATCCACCACCAAACCCGTCTTCAAAGGTTATTTGCCTTGGCGCATTACCTAATCACTTCGTTTTAGTGAAGTTAAAAGAAGGTTGTCCGATACCTAAAACAAATGCTCAGTGGAAGCGACATGCTGCTGAACACACTAAGGATTGACAAACTTATTTTATGGATAGGGAGAAGGAGTTTGAGGAACTCATGAGCATCGAGAGAGGAGACGTTTCAACTGTTGGTGTTGGTAGTGAAGACAATCCAATGGCAATTGATTGAACTTTGATGTAATCACATAGGTAGCGTATAATGAACTTTGATGAACTCATGTGATGTATTTTGATATGAAATGAAATTTGATGAACTTTGATGTATTTTGAAGTAATTAAAATAGTACTTTGATATAATGAAAATAGTATTTTGATTTAGTAAAACTGTTTGGTTTGAAATAATGATGTTATAATGTGTAAAAAACAGGTTCGGACCTCATTTGTATTGAGGTGGTAATGGAAAACAGAAGCAGGCTCTTCTGGTGTTTTTCCTGGTGTGGTTCGGTTTTTAAAAACCGAGCATGCCTATAATTTCGCGGTTTTTAAAAACCGAGCTTCCCCTCGGTTTTTACGGACCGAGCTAGGCCTGTACGCAGGTAAATTGTATGGGGGGTACAAAAGATATCAAGGGGGTAAAGAAAGATGCACCGTTAATATATAACTTGTTGAGGCAAAATCCCTAATTGATGTTTTAAAGATAACAAACCTCTTAATTATTTTTTTAATGTAATTCTAATCTTGTTTTGGTATCTAACAAGTGCTCTTGAGTGTTTTAATCAAGCTAGGAACAATTGAGCTATTTAGATCAAATATCATGTTTTTATTGTGATAAAAACAAAAGCTTGGAGAACGGTCTCTGATTGATCTCTGAGACCTGCGCAAACATCATTTTCACACAATCAATGCAAAAGGACTTATGGATAAGACAACTATGTACAAGACAAATGATCACTTTTCTCTTGGGCCTCTCTCACGAATTATCTATACTTCCAAGAGATCATTTAAGGCAAAGGTTTCTCTCATGAATAGAGAACTTACTTCTTTTACCAAGTTCTATGATTTAACTATGAGAAGATTGAGCATATGACATGAGGACATTTTTATACTCAATTAATGGAACTGATATTATATGGACCATGGAGAAGTAGACAGCACAACCTGGTCTTGGAGAATTGACTTGTACTTTAAAGAATAAAGTAGGAACATTCTCCAATGAAGTTTCTCTTTCTATATGACAATTGTACTTGCAACAAGGACACTATGGAACATCAAGTACAACATCCAGCTGCTGTTTTTATCCATAACAGCTGGACTTTTCGTGCTCTAGCTTCTTTGCTCCAAAAAGAAGAATGTCATTCACGCCAGAATTGGGAGATCGATCTCAGACCAATGCTGGAAAGAGAAAATCATCACTTGGAGTGACACCAGCTTGCTACAGCTGTTCAAAGGTTATCCAAAAGCTGCACAACGGCTATACTTGTTTGTTAAGCAACGTACAGCAACATTACAGCTCAACAACAGCTAGCAATACGCTCCTCTCTTAAAAGTCAGAAGAAGAAACTTTGGAGATCAATCTCAGACTGATCTGTTTTCTTCAAATTACATGAGCTGTCAATTTGCAGAGCAACTAGCCGTTATTTTCAAGCCTCCAACGGATATACTTCGTGGCCAAGACTCCCTGATCATCACTCATCTATATATTGAGGTCTTTGGCAACTTTGAAGAGCAAGAGTCTCCACTACAACTTCAACACTTGTTTTTGCTATACAAGTCTTTATCACGAGCTCTTCTTTTCTCTCTCACTCAGATCTGTAATTCATATATATCTAGGATTAGAATATCCAGTGAGTGTTTTGAGAGTTTATCCATCCATTTTCAAAGCTTCTCATAAGTGTATTGAGTGAATAGGCTTTGATTATCAAAATCCTTCATCATTGTAACCATTGGCTCAAGTTAGTACGTAACTACTAATTGAGTGACACCTTCATAGTCAGTGTGACTGAGGTAGATTAAGCTTGTAGGGCTTAGAAGATTATTTGATCTTGGATCTAGATCAAAGGAAGTGTAACTTGAGATCATTAGCATCTCTTAGTGGACAATCTCACAAGGAGTGTGGGGACTGGACTAGCCCAAGCATTTTGGGTGAACCAGGATAAATTATTGTGTGCATTCTCTTCCCTTACTCTGATTTAATTTGTGCAATCACTAATCACACACATCACAATTTAATAGTTATATATATACTGTCAGAGAGTGATTGAGAGATCGATCTCCAGACTGCAACACTTTTGGTTATTTGGTTTAACTAACAATCTAATCATTTTCTTCAAGTATATTGTGATTGATAATTTTTATAGGGAATATTTTAAAGGTTCACAATTCAAACCCCCCCTTTCTTGTGAAAAACTTTGCTACTTCATAACTAAATCCATTTTTTTTAATAAAAATATTGAAATGTAACCGACAATTTTTGTGGTTGAGATTGCACCATCACTTTTTTTGGTCGAAATGTAACCGACAATTTTTGTGGATGTAATCAGACAACAAATTATATAAATATATGGATGCGTATTCAGATAAATCACAACTCAGTTTCAATTTATTTACTAGTTTTTTCAATTCTTAACTATGTCATCCTCACGTGGTTCTCGTGGTTCTGCAGTTCGCAATCCGGTAGAAACATATCAGTTTTCTGTCCAGTTTCAGGGTAACAAAGAGTTGTTCACCCTTGCATTGGATACCAGTTTAACAACCGTTGAATCAATCAAAAATAGAATTGAAATCATGTATCATTATGCACAAGGCAAACAAATCAAAATTGCGAAACTTGGGTATGCAGAAATGTGGGTCGATCTGGCAGCTGACTGTTCAAGCAATTCATTTGAAGATGCACCAAAGAAATACGGGTGGAAACAATTGAAAGATGATGATGATGTGCGCTCCATGTTTAATCAAATTCTATTTGATCCAAAAGGGGGACGTTTGTATGCTATGTTACATTAACCTAATTTTATGTCTTTAATTTATGTTATGTCTTTAATTTCATGTAACGTGTTTAATTTTCAATGTTCCGTGACAGTTGTTGAACTCTATGTTTTTAATTTATGAAATATCCAGTTTATTATGTTTTATTATTTGTATGGATTAATTGGAATTTTTTTATGATTCATTCTAATTGGAAGATTGTTCATGTTCATAAGTATTGTTTTCTGGTCTTTCTGGGCGAGTTCGGTTTTTAAAAACCGCGCCAGAACTGGTATAGCTCGGTTTTTAGAAACCGAGCCAGAACTGGTAAAAACCAGAACCATAAGTTTCTGGTTCTGTTACCACCTCAATATATTTTGAGGTCCAAACCTGTTTTTTGCACAACATTCATTAAGTTTCATCCAACATAAAATACATTAAGTTTCATCCAACACAAAATCAACAATTAATTGTAAAACATAAAATCCATAATACATAATATTCCAACATTAAAATGCAAAAGTACATATTAATTATTAAGTTCCAACAAATTCCAAAGTACATATTACAACGCCAAAATACAGAAGTTCCAACATTAAAACATAATTAAAGACACTAAACTAGTAACAAATAACTATCCACGCCGTCCACCTCTTCTCCCCCGACTTATTCGTTTATACGTTAAACACGGGTTAAGCATGTTCAGAATCTTACGCAAAGTACCATGAACTGGAGTTCCTGGCTCAGCCTCACCAGCATCAAGTGCCCTCTCAACCTCATCCCTGACACGTCGGCATATACCCAATGGATTAGGGCCATGTCTTTGTTGAGACTCCTCGAGCAACACCTCCAACTCAGGTGGTCTTGGTTGATCCTCTGGAGCTTCTAATGGACGCATTTTGGGATGCGACACTTTATAAAACCACAAAACATATCCAGGTTCGCAGTCCCAAGCATTAACCACAGGTTGACCCCTCATGTTTTCATCAATCAACCGCATATCCATCTCTTCAGCCCACACACGATCAATCTCAAATATATTCATATTTGGCGTACTTACATCGGGGTCTCTTGGAATGCTCTGAACGTACTTAAATTGTCTCAGCACACGTTCAGGCAAATGCTTAGCCTTCAAACTCCCACACCTTAACCAACCAGAAAACCAACATGCATCAATCAAAGGGCGGATATGTCGGCGGTTATCATACGGACTAAACACAACGTCCGACACTTGAATATTATCGATGCTCTGCCTATAGCCACGTGAATCCTTGTGACCTTGTCCAGGAGCATACTTCGCATTTAGTGGCATATTTTCAGTAAAATTTGTCTCTAACTGCCACATGCTAAGTGTCGGGAAATGTGTAATTATCCACCCCTGAAAGATTCACATACAAGCTTCATTATATGCAAACATACTTATGTAAAATATATCCATGTAAAAAATAAGTTCTACACATATAACATAATATATAATTGAAGGATCGTATATTTTTACCTCGAAAAATGACATGTAGCCAGCCAACTGGGACGCTTGAGCTTGAGATGCGAAGTCCAAATAATTTTGTAATTGAACAAGGGCAGCAGAACCCCAGTTCCATTCATGGACACTCGACAAGTCCGCAAAGTACTGTATATACACAACGTCGAGGTAGTACGACGATTTGTTGCTGAATATGGTACAACCAACAACAAATAGCAAAAAAGCCCGTACGCATCTCTCCCTATACATCCTAACCTCGTGCATCGGGGCATTATTCGCGAAAGCAGTTTCAGCAACATCTAAATAATCCATAAAAAGGCCCTGAACGTAGGAATGCGTCAAATATGGCCCTTTTAAGGCGGCAAACATATCAAGGGCATCGCCTTCGTCAATTCCAAGATATGTGCTAAGCATTTGAGCTCCGTCTGGTCTTGAAATCTTGACATGGTTAAGAAATTTCCCTTGGATAGAAATATGCAACAAACATTGGACATCGTCCAATGTGATGCCCATCTCACCTATTGGAAGGTGGAATGTACTTGTTTCCGGATGCCAACGCTCAGCAAAAGCCCATAGAAGCCCATAGTCAAGTACGTTAAAATTGGTCCTTACCAGCGGCTCCAACCCCGATGCTATAATATATTGCCAAAACCAATCTTGTGTAGGTTTCTGAATTTTTATAACCTTATTGGCACTGGCAATGCAACGTAATGACCTGTGTAAAATCTGCAAATTCCAACAACGCAATACATTATTAAAATATGCACCTTAACGAAATTACAATATTGAACAAAGTTAAATCATTCATAAAATAATCGACATATTTCTTAGATTTTTACCGGGTCGTTATGTTGTGCATCCCAAATTGGATTTGCCCGATGCTTATGGTAATTCTTTAGCAACGACAAATCACTCGGTCCTCCTGGATAAGACCCTTCTTGTACATTAGGTTCCTCATCCTCATTATTATGTTGTGGTTGTGGTTGTGGTTGTGGTTGCTCATCCTCTTGATAATCAACCGGTTCATTTAAATATTGACCGGCATCAAAGTCCTCATCATCACGCACCGGTCGACGTGCGCGTGAACGAGAACCACCCGAACCACCCGCTTCGGCATCGTGTGTTCCTCGCACCGGCGGTCCTTGCTTACCGCGACGCCCTCTTTTAGGTGGAGGAGCATTTGCAGCAAGCTCTTTACGAGCAGACGAATGTGCTCTGCTCGCCCTTCCTTGTCTAGTTCGGCCAACATTGTCGTCTTCCATATCTAAACATAGAGAAAAATTCAAAATCAATACAAACTTTTAATCTATGACAAATTCAAACTTTTAATTCAACCAAACATTTAATCCATAAACAAATGGAAACATAATTAATATGGAAAAAAGTAATTGATTTCACTCAGACATTTTGTCAAACACTTGGAGTACAATATAGAAACTCAACCTCATACTCACATTTAACATAATATGAAACATGCATTCATGCTATTATCTAACCATACTAACAATTAACCAATAATCAACAAATCAAACAACAATAATCACGTTTGAAACACAAAGTCATAATTTGAAATTTATGGAGAGAGGAACAAAATATGCATATAATTGAAAATGTTGAGGATGAACATATAGAATGATCAAAGATGTATGAAACTTACTTGATTAAGTATGAAGTGAAGTTGGATGTTGATGTAGGGTTGAAAGTGGCGTTTTGGAGAAGAAGAGAGGAACTTAGGGTTTTTTTGAAAAAATTTCGTAAATGACAAACAGAAGCTGCAGCTTTTGTTTGTATATAACACTGGCTCGGTTAATATTAACCGAGGGGGGGTCTCGGTTAATATTAACCGAGGTAACTCTGGGGGGTATCTCGGTTTTTAGAAACCGAGCTAATTCAAAGGGGGGTCTAGTTTTTACGAACCGAGAATGTCTGGCAAAATTTTATGAGACACCAAGGGCAAAAACGTCTGTTTGGGGGTATAGAAGAAATGGGGGGGTCAGAAAAGCAATTTTCATTTTGGAGGTGTTTACGTGGACCAGCATTCCTCTTGGACTTTGATTTAGGATCCAACAGAACATCATTACTCCCTCCGTCCCAAAATAACTGACATAGTGGACCACTGTCACGTTTGCCAATGTTCAACTTTAATTGTTAATATCTTAAATTATATTTTATTAAAAATTATAAAAATTATATATTTTGAAAATACTCATCGAGACAAATCAAACAACATCTCATATGTTAATATTTGTATCTATATATTAGTAGAAAAATAGAGTCAAAGTAAATCATATTAATAGTACTCAAAATCAAAAATAGGTCAGTTATTTTGGGACCGAGAGTATTAGTTGGGCCATGTAACCCATCTTGAGTACCCTCATTCATATCACCGATGCATACCACTAAGCATTGGCCTAACTTTTATACCGAAAAAAAAAAAAACTTCAAAACTTAAAGACTTTCCTGATCGCCGTTTGGCTTCCTTGCTCCGCCGTTCTCCGCCACTCTGTAGATGAGATTAACAAGGAATGATGTCACCTATGAGATTAACAAGGTTTCTATCTAAACCCTCTTTACTTACTAATAACTTGTTCACTTTCAGACTTTTCTCTCATTTTCACTCAATTCACAACGTTGTTGATGATGATGCTGTTTACACATTCAAAAGTATGCTACAAATGCGTAATACTCCTTCCATTATTGAATTTAACAAGATTTTAGGTTCCCTTGTTAAAACTAAGAACAATTACTCAACTGTTATTTCCCTTTCTCAACAATTGGAATTCCATGGAATTAGGTCTGACATTGTTACTATGTCCATTTTGATCAATTGTTACTGTCATATTGGTCAAATGACTTATGCCTTTTCTCTATTGGGAAATATTCTTAAGATGGGTTATCAGCCTAATATCATAACCTTGAATACCCTTATCAATGGTCTTTGTCTTAATGGCGAGGTTCAGAAAGCATTGTACTTTCATGATGATGTTATTGCAAAGGGATTTCAGCTCAACGATGTTAGTTACGCGACATTGATCAATGGGTTGTGTAAAATGGGACAAACAACAGCTGCCCTCCAACTGTTGAGACGACTTGAACGAGGATCAGTCAAGCCTAATTTGGTAATTTACAATACAATCATTGATAGCTTGTGCAAAGATAAGCTTATAGATGATGCTTGTGAATTATTTTCTGAAATGGTTATCAAGGGAATTTCGCCTGATGTTGTCACTTACAGTGCTCTAATTTATGGGTTTTGTATTGTGAGTCAATTAAAAGAAGCGGTTGTTTTGTTGAATGAAATGGTGTTGAAAAACATCAACCCAAATGTTTATACCTTTAATATATTGATTGATGCGTTTTGTAAGGAGGGTAAGATGAAAGAAGCTAAAACTATGTTAGCTATGATGATGAAACAAGGTATGAAACCTAATGTAGTTACTTATAATACTTTAATGGATGGGTTCTGCCTTTGTAATGAAGTGAAAAAGGCCAAATATATATTCAATATTATGGTTCAAAGGGGAATGATGCCCGATGTTAAGACCTACAGTATCATGATTAATGGATTTTGCAAGAGTAAAATGGTGGATGAAGCTATCAATCTCTTTGAAGAAATGTATTTAAAAAACACGATTCCTGATATAGTAACATACAGCACTCTTATTGATGGCTTGTGCAAATCAGGGAGAATTACGTATGCTTGGGAGCTTGTAGATGAGATGAGTGACAGAGGTCAACCGCCCAATGTATTCACTTACAATTCCTTCTTGCACACTTTTTGTAAAAATCATCATCTTGACAAGGCAATTGCATTAGTCAAGAAAATTCAAGACCAAGGTATCTTGCCAGATTTGTACACGTACAGTACCCTAATTGATGGACTTTGCAAAGGTGGTAGGCTTAAGGATGCACTAAAGGTTTTTAAGGATCTTTTGGCTAAAGGATACATTCTAAGTGTCGTAACATACACAACTATGATTGGTGGATTTTGTAATGAGGGCTTGTTTGAAGAAGCATTTGTTTTGCTGTCAGAAATGGAAGATAAGGGTTGCATTCCTGATGCTGTCACTTTTGAAATTATTATTTGTGCACTCTTCGAAAGCGGTGAGAACGATAAAGCAGAGAAACTTCTTCGTGAAATGATTGCTAGAGGTCTACTATAAGAGCAAAACTAGGTATGAGTATGACACTTTCTTGTTACACGTCGTTATTTTGAAATTTTTATGACAATCATAGAGTCTTTTTTCCTTGATAGTTGCCCAAAAAAAGTATGGACTTTGATCTAGGATCTTTAGTAGTGTAGTTTTGACCAAAGTAATTTATTGTTTTGTTCAATTCGACTATCCTCTTTCATCTCGGTGCACTACTGATCCGCTTTATCTACTTTAATAGATTTTATCTGGTAATGGACATTGTCAGTGTTTGAAATAACAACAAATCATGCTTGCCGAAGTTGACATGATTAATTTTTTTGCAATCTGTATCTTAGAGATTTTCTAAATTTAACTTTATAAAAGAAAGAATAAAGAAAATATAAGAAATTAGGTTTATTCAGAAGACTCGAGTTTCATTTTAAATTTTAATTTTGAATAATGATACTTTAATACCCAACCCATTCCCTCATCATATGAAATATAAGTCCTGATGATGTAAATGTTAATAGGAAACAAGAGAATGCATAAGAAAAATGGAGAAAATGCACATCTCTATGTTCTTGTATTTGATGTGAATCTGCAATACACTATGGTTTGGGTAGTTATACTAGGACAAGTCTAACGGACTCAGCACCAGTCTGTTATAAAGAAACTTATTCAAATGCACATCATTTTGAAAACATTTTGGCAATCGGTTTTCTTTTGACCTCTGCTAAATTATTGCTTATTGGTATAATATTTAAAATGATAATTGATTGGTACATTTTATTTTCCACTTGACTTATAGACTGATTGGTAATTGATTTATAGGCTGAAAAGTTCACCATTAAATTGGAAACCAAGAGCTCTATGTGATGTACCATGAAAGTGAACCGATATCTTGACTTCATGCAAGAAAGAGGCATGGTGTACGGCCTTCTGTCTGTTGTATTGTTATAAAAGAGAGAAACTTGAATGTTGCCAGAGGCATGGTGTTAGGCCCACTATGGTTCTATCTTTTAATTGAATGCATTAATCTTTTCATATGAATTGTGAATTAAACTATAATTTTAGTTTTTGCATAAAATACATTGCAAGCGTTTTTAGTGTGTACCTGATTTTGTTTATTGTATCAGAATAGTTGGTGGTTTTGAGTTGTGTAATCGTCTGCAGTATTGTTCATACTTGGTTGCTTGTACTATGGCTGACTTTGTTCATACATCTATAGCCCAAACTAGCAGATTTTTTCAGCATGATCTTTATTTTTGTAGGTTAGGTTTAGGTAAGGCGGATACTTTCTTCTTATTCGCTCCCCTCATTTGGCTTGGGACCTTGGAGTGTGTTCCCCCCCGGTGTCAATTTTAGTGGGCTAGTCCATACAGAGTAAAAAAAACTCTGGATTTAAATGGGACCCCCGCAAGTGGACGGTGAGATTGGTCTCCTCGGATTAGTCGGTCCATGGGCTAGATACCGAGTTTTCAAAAAAAAAAAAATTCTAATCTGTCTAGTAGTTTGCAGTTTGCATAGCTCTAAATTAGAGATGGATTAGACTTTTTGAAATTTTTCTATGATGCCGATATTTTCTCAACTACTCATCCATGATGTGACATTAACGGCTTAAGATTTCATCATGTTTATAGCTTTGAAATCTCTCCACAAATTTATAACTTCAATATCTTGTTCTCTTAGTTATCTATGAACATTTTGATGATTTTGGTTATTTTCATATTGATAGCTTCAAGTCCTCCACAAAATTCAGAACCTGCATCTTTTTCTTCTTTCACTACTCTGCTAAGACCATATGTGTTTTCTTTGTATTCAGCTGAAGAAAATTCCCAGATTGGAAAAACTACGGAGTAGATTATTAAGCGTGTATTTGGTTATATGTTGGAAGAGACATTCGCATATCCCTATTCAACGAATCAAACAGGCACATGCACAAAATATTAGAGCAAATAAGGGTGTCTGAAGTAAAAAATGGTACTAATATAACATCCATTGCAATATATTTTTCATGTTTAAATGTAAACAATTGATTCTGATAGTGATATGTGAAAATGTCTTTCCGGTTCAAAGTATAAAAAATTCTTTGTAAGTTACTTACCATTATTATTGCAGGGAGATTTATAACTTTTATTGAAGAAATGTATTTAAAAAACACGATTCCTGATATAGTAACATACAACACTCTTATTGATGGCTTGTGCAAATCAGGGAGAATTACGTATGCTTGGGAGCTTGTAGATGAGATGAGTGACAGAGGTCAACCGCCCAATGTATTCACTTACAATTCCTTCTTGCACACTTTGTGTAAAAATCATCATCTTGACAAGGCAATTGCATTAGTCAAGAAAATTCAAGACCAAGGTATCTTGCCAGATTTGTACACGTACAGTATCCTAATTGATGGACTTTGCAAAGGTGGTAGGCTTAAGGATGCACTAAAGGTTTTTAAGGATCTTTTGGTTAAAGGATACAATCTAAATGTCGTAATGTACACAACTATTATTTCTGGACTTTGTAAACAGGGGTTGTTTGCAGAAGCATTTGTTTTGATGTCAGAAATGGAAGATAGGGGCTGCTTTCCTAATGCCTTGACTTTTCAAATAATGATTTTTACTCTCTTTGAAAGAGGTGAGAATGATAAAGCAGAGAAACTTCTTCGTGAAATGATTGCTAGAGGCCTGCTATAAGAGTAAATGTAGGTATGTCGCTTTGTAGTTTTATCCATTGTTATTTTGAATTTTAATGATAATCACAGCGTCATTAATTTACATATTTTGAATTTTAATGATAATCTTCGTGGAATGATTGCTTATCAGTTATTTGTTTGCTGTTATTAATTTACCATGGTAATAATGATAGCAGGGGCGTCTCCATGTTTTTGGAGGCCCTGTGTGAACTTATTAAAAATAGGCCCTAATAAAAAAAACGAAAAAAATTCAAAAGAATTGTCATCAATTTAAATTACAAATAACATCAATAACACTAAAAAATAATCATTTTTTCCACTAATATTACCAAATTTTGATAATCAAGACAATATATATCGCAAGTCTCTCCATTTGATAAAACTATAGTATAACAATTAACTATAAAGCATATAAAAAATTTATTCACAATAGAACAATCTTTTTTAGGACCTTTGATAACTAATAAATCTCTCTCATATTAATGATTCCTTGTTTGGAAGGTCACAATTCATCGTTTTATACTCAACATTTACTAATATTTACTACCTATAATTTTGTTTGAGGCCCCTATTTTTATGAGGCCCTATCCCATGGCACATGTTGGCCATGTGGCATAGACGCCGATAGTTGCATTTTCTGTTTTCTATTAGTACACCCGATTGTGTATCGGTAATTGTTCAATGCCCTATATATGTAGAATCTCGATTTCCCACATTTCTTTGTTTTTCATTGAAAACAGATAGTCTTACAGGTATTAAATTCTTATATGTTGATCGAGCCTTTTCTTTTCTCCGCTTCCTTTACGATTATGCCGTTTTCCTATTTTCAGTAATAAAAATACCAGTAGTAGTAAGATCAAACTTAGAGTGAGCAGCATAATATGAGAGAACTTTGAATAATTTTCTTATGAAGTTGGTCTCTGCCATTATTGAACAAGTGTAGAGGCTTGGTTGAGGATGGCGCTTTACTTCATATATGCTTTTGGCTGCAATATACTTGACAATTATGCAGTCAAAGATGTGTTAATTTTTTGTCTCTGTTACTGCCAGTTTTTTAAGTTGTGAAAAGTTTAGAATGCAGAAAATACTCTATCAGTAAGCAACACAATTTAAAAATAATGCCTTGATCTTGATTTCATAAATTCTGTTTTTATGAGAATTGTCTGTCTAACTCTAAACTCAGTAGGAGACTCAGTTTTCTTAAAGATATATATGTCTGTCTGCATGGGAATGGTAGGGTTACATGTGTGTTTGTTGCAGATTATCTCTGTTAAGGAATAAAATGATCAGAATTTAAATGTGAATTCTGATTCTCCTGTATAATTTGATTTCGGCATATTAGTCGGTACCTAAGTATTTTGCTGATGTTGCTTTGACTCCGTATTTTGTACGTCCTAATGAGAATACAGGTGCTGTGATTGTGTCACAACATCTCAAAGGTGATAACTATACCATCCGTGTAAAATTTAAATTAATTCAATGGACTAATCAAGTGATGATATGAACCTTCACACTCTTTTGTAGTTTATGCTTGACTAGATTGTTTTGGTGAAGCCAAGTTATGCATATTACTTTGTTAATGTTATGTGGTAAAATTTGGTAATCATTGTTAAAAATATCTATCTTTTTTTTTCCCAAGTATTTTAGTGGTTAGAAATTCCACCCTTGGGATGACCGGGGTTTGAACCTCGGTCCCCTGCATATATAAAATGCAATGTCCTTGCCAACTGAGGTAAGCTCACGAGACTTGTTAAATATCTATCTATGTTGAATTATATTAAAACAATAAACTTCAGATTATGAAATTAACATACAAAATATTATTTCTAATTTAAATAATTGTATAGAAAATATTGAAAGCAGAACATAATGGAGAGATGGGGCATTTTTGAAATAAAATAAAAGCTAAAATGTTACTGTCATTATTCACTATGAACATCTTGATCAACTGTTATTGTCACCTTGGTGAAATGACTTTTGCTCTTTCTTTATTCGCCAATATTCTTAAGATGGGTTACCAGCCGAATATCGTAACCTTGAATAGCCTTGTCAAAGGACTCTGTCTTAATGGCAGTTCCAAGAGGCACTGCACTTTCATGATAAAGTGGTGGCACAAGGATTTCAGTTGGACCATGTTAGTTACGGGACATTGATTAATGGATTGTGTAAAATGGGTCAAACAACACCTGCCCTCCAACTATTGAGACGGCTCGAACAAGGATCAGTCAAGCATGATTTGGTAATTTACAGTACAATCATTGATAGCTTGTGCAAAGATAAACTTTTAGATGATGCTTTGAGTTATTTTCTGAAATGGTTATCAACGGAATCTCGCCTAATGTTGTCACTTACAGTGCTCTAATCTATGGTTTTTGTATTGTAAGTCAAACAAAAGAAGCGGTTGTTTTGTTGAATGAAATGGTGTTGAAAAACATCAAACCAGATGTTTATACCTTTAATATATTGATTGATGCGTTTTTGTAAGGAAGGTAAGATGAAAGAAGCTAAAAGTATGTTAGCTGTGATGATGAAACAAGGTACGAAACCTGATGTAGTTACATATAATACTCTAATGGATGGGTTCTGCCTTCGTAATGAAGTAAACAAGGCCAAATATATATTCGACACTATGGCCAAGGGGGGAGTAACATGTAACGTTCGCAGTTACAGTATTATGATCAATGGGTTTTGTAAGAGTAAAATGATCGATGAAGCCATCAATCTCTTTGAAGAAATGCATTTCAAAAATATGTTTCCTAATACGGTATCTTACAACACTCTTATTGATGGTTTATGCAAATCAGGGAGAATTTTGTATGCTTGGGAGCTTGTTCACGAGTTGAGTGACAGAGGTCAACAGCCTGATGTGATCACTTACAATTCCTTTGTGCACACTTTGTGCAAAAATCATCATCTTGACCAGGCAATTGCATTAGCCAAGAAAATTCAAGACGAGGGAATTCAACTTGATTTGTATACATATAATGTGCTTATTGGTGGTCTATGCAATGGTGGAAGACTTAAGGATGCACAACATATTTTTAAGGATATTTTGATTAAAGGATACAATCTAGGTGTCGTAACATTCACAACTATGATTAGTGGATTTTGTAAAGAGGGCTTGTTTGAAGAAGCATTAGCGTTGTTGTCAAAAATGGAAGATAAGGGTTGCATTCCTAATGCCGTCACTTTACTTTTATAAATATAATTTTGTAAGATAATTACACTTGAATGGAAGGCAAACGGACAACAAGCTACGCTGCTAACCCTTTTTGGCTTGCAAAATCAATCCTCTTAAATACTACATCTAGAGACTTAGGAGACACCACATTGCTATGCATACTCTTTTGAAATAATGATTTGTGCACTCTTCGAAAGCGATGAGAATTATAAAGCAGAGAAACTTCTATGTGAAATGATTGCTAGAGGTCTAGTATAAGAGCAAAACTAGATATCAGGCTTTCTTGTTACACATCCTTATTTTGAACTTTTATGACAATCATTAGTCTTTTTTCCTTGATAGTTACACACAATTTGACCAAAGTAATTTATTGTTTTATTCGATTTGATATTTTATTTATTAAAATGGTTATTTTTTAAGTCTCTAAATGTCTATTTTTTTTTCATCTCGGTGCACTATTGTCGGTGTTTGAAGTAACAGCAAACCATGCTTGCCGAAGTTGACCTGATTAACTTTTTTGCAATCTGTATCTTAGAGATTATCTAAACTTAACTGTATAAAAGAAAGAATAAAGAAAATATAAGAAATTAGGTTTATTCAAAAGACCTGAGTTTCATTTTTAATTATAATAATTTAATCCTTTATGTTGTAAATATTATTATTATTATTATTATAGATTCTATTTAGTTTTACTTCGCCTCTAAGTTAGGCCCATTAGTTATAGCATAGTCTATTTAAACTCTTTATTAATTGCACTCAAGTGATAATTCTAATGTTACACATATTTTATTCATTATTATTTTATTCAACATGGTATCGTGAGCTCCCGATTTTGGGAAACGCTTCCGCATAAACCCTAGCCGCCATAGTTGAATTTTTTTTCTTCCATTCTTTCTTTGCAAACAACTATTAACTTGTCATTCTCGTTTCTCATACTTTTAGTGAACCTATCAAAACTTCATATACACCATCGTAACCGTCTCCATATTACGAGTCCGAAGCCGAAACAAACTCCGTCATAACCCTCCGCACGCGCCCGCACGCGCCACTTATATAACGGCGCGTGACGCCCACTTTCACCGCCGTCACCCGCGCGTGTTGTACACGCGCCGCCCTAGAAGTATCCGTTTTTTACGATTCCGGTGTCAGTTTTCTCGTCTCGGCCTGCTCTTTCCATTGGTGTGTTCAAATAAATTTTCTAAGATACTTAAATTTTAGGTATTTTTATTATCTCATTCGACGTTATTATTATTTCATTGATCGGTTGCTTTTTGCTTCAATGGAACAAGTGGACAACAATCCTCCACCACCTCCACCCCCGCCTCCGGTTATTCCACCTCCTTTTAATGCGAAGGATTTTGTCATTCAAAAAGGTTATTGGCTTCACGGTGAAAAAAATTATTTTCAATGGTCTCAATTAATCCGTCAGACACTTAAAGGTTGTGATATGATTGACCATCTTGACGGTGATCCTCCTGTGGTCACTGCTCCTAATTTCTCTTCTTGGGATAAAGATGATTCTGTTATTATTACTTGGCTTTGGAACTCCATATCTCCAGAAATTAGTAGAAATTGCATGTTTCTCTCTACTGCACGAGCAATTTGGGATTACCTCAGTTGCAGTTATTCCATGAAACAAGACATGTCTGCTTGTTATGACTTAAAGAGGAAAATCTTCAACAGCAAGCAAGGAAATCTTCCGGTCACTGAATATTTTGGGGCTCTCAATGCTCTTTGGATTGAACTTGATCAATATCAGAATTTGAAGATGGAGTGCAGTAACGACGCTGCCATTCTGAATTCTGTAGTTGAGAGGGATAGGATATTTGATTTCTTGGCAGGTCTAAATGTTGAGTTTGACCCCATTCGGGTCCAAATTTTGGGAAAGGAAAAACTCCCCACTCTTACTGAAGTGTTTTACACGGTTCGTAGCGAAGAAACTCGTCGCCATGCTATGCTCAACCAACATCCTCCTGATGTATCAGCACTCGTTGCTGGCAAAGGACCACAACCATCTTCTGAAATATTCTATTGTGACTACTGCAAAAAGCCTTGGCATCACAAGTCCATGTGTTTCGACCTACATGGAAAAGAACAAGTTCTTAGGCGACGGGGAGGCTCTCGTAATATGCAACAGAATCGGGCACATGTTGCAAAGGGAGAAACTGACTTGTCATCTTTCAGCCAGAATGATGTGGATCGTTTACAGTCTCTTCTTGCTTCCATGAATAAGCCTTCTGGATCTGGGTCTTTAGCAATTACTGGTAAGAATGTGTATTCCCGATCCTTTACTGCTTGTGGTATTATTCCAAAAAAAAGCTTGGATTCTTGACTCTGGTGCTACTAATCATATGACTTTTGATTCCACTTTACTATCCTCTTATACTTCACCTTCGAGTAATCCTTATATCACTGTTGCCGATGGCGCTCATGCTCGTGTTGTTGGCATTGGACATATTGACTTGCAACCTTCATTCAAGTTGCAATATGTGCTTCATGTTCCTACACTTTCCAACAATTTAATTTCTATCCATCAGCTTACCCGTGATCTAAATTGTAAAGTAATTTTCTTTGCTTCTCATTGTGTTTTTCAGGACTTGACCTCGGGACAGACGATTGGAATTGCTAAAGAAAAGGAAGGGTTATACTACTTCTCTGACGAGCCCGATGGTCCGAGGGTATTGTCTTCCTCTCTTCAGTCTGCATCTTCCTCTTCTGTCTCACAAATTTGGCTGCAACACAATCGTCTTGGTCATCCCCCATTTTCTATAATTAAGTCTATGTATCCGTTGTTGTTTTCACGACATTCTGTTGAGTCGTTTAAGTGTGATGTTTGCGAGTTAGCAAAACACCACCGTGTTTCCTTTTCTCCTAGTTTTAATAAAAGTGATGAACCATTTAATATTATTCACTCTGATGTTTGGGAACCTGCCCCTACCACTAATGTTTCTGGTGCAAAATGGTTTGTTTCCTTTATTGATGATTGTACTCGATTAACTTGGGTTTTTTTGATGAATACTAAATCAGAAGTACCGCAATTATTTATCCAGTTTTATAATATGGTAAAAACACAATTTGGGAAAGGTATAAAAAGACTTCGTTCAGACAATGGTAAAGAATATGTTAATCATACCTTGTCTGACTTCACCAGTAAACATGGCATACTCCATGAATTCACATGTGTCGACAGCCCTCAACAAAATGGCGTCGCAGAAAGAAAAAACCGTCATTTACTTGAAGTTGCTCGTTGTCTTATGTTTCAAATGTCTGTTCCCACTTCATATTGGGGAGAGGCAGTCCTTACCGCTGTCTATTTGATTAATCGAGTCATATCTCGTGTTTTAGGTAATACCAGTCCTATTAAATGCATGCTATCACATTTTCCTTCTGCTCCTATTTTACAAAATCTTAAGACCTGTGTGTTTGGTTGTGTTGCCTTTGTTCATGTTCATAAACAATTTCGCAACAAGTTGGATCCTCGTGCAGTCAGGTGTATTTTTCTAGGTTATGCTCCTAACAAAAAAGGGTACAAATGTTATCAACCTCCCAGTGGTAAATTTTTTGTCTCCAAAGATGTCACTTTTCATGAAAATGTGTCATACTTTACTCGTCCTCAGTCTCAGGGGGAGAATGTAAATGACTTAGAGTCTGAGTCCGAGTTTCTGGTCTTGGGTCCCAGCCTCCCTAGAACACATGTTCATGTACCCACTTCTGAACCTGAGCCTACAAGTGTTCCTGGTCCTTCAATGTCTTCTGTTTTGGAGGAATCAACACCTTCAGGACCAACTAGGGGGTATCAAAGAAGAAGTAAACCCGTTCCGCTCCAACAGCAAACTCAATCGTATGAACCGGTGGTAAGCACTGAAAATGATCATCCTATTGATAATTCTCATATTTCTGATACTGACCCGAATGATGTACCTCTTGCTTTGAGAAGAGAAAAGAGATCATGTCCCTCCATATATAGACGTCCTACTTCTAATTTTGCTTCTTATAAACAACTCTCACCACAATGGGAAGATCCTATGAAGTTATGTTATGATAATAAAGATGAGTTTACCAACAGAGCAATTCAACCAGCGTGCTTGCAAAATTCAAATGATTGATATCTATTCATCAGCTTGAGGGGGAGTGTTGTAAATATATTATTATTATTATTATAGATTCTATTTAGTTTTACTTAGCCTCTAAGTTAGGCCCATTAGGTATAGCATAGTCTATTTAAACTCTTTAGTAATTGTACTCAAGTGATAATTCTAATGTTACACATATTTTATTCATTATTATTTTATTCAACACTTTAATACCCAACCCATTCCTTCATCATATGAAATATAACTCCTGATGGTGTAAATGTTAATAGGAAACTAGAAACAGGAGAATGCATAAAAAAAATGGAGAAAATGCACACATCTATGGTTTGAGTAGTTATAAAGAAACTTATTCCACTGGAGGAACACTTTTTTCCAATTGCACATCATTTTGAAAACAATTTTGCTTTTTGGTATAATATTTTCAATGATTATTGATTGGTACAATTTATTTTACGCTTGACTTATATGAGACTGATTGTTCATACTTGGTTGATTGTTTTGAGTGTTATAGTGCTTAACATCTTAAGAAATTCTTCTGTGTTGAGTACTATGGCTGAGTATTGTATCAAACTCTTCACTGTGTTGAGTATTACTTGTGCTTAACATCTTAATAAATTCTTCTGCTTACAGAAACATGAGTTCCTCCCAAGTCATTCAGTTTATATAACACCTTATTCCTTGTTATTCTTCTGCAAAGGAAGTACCTTCCGCTTGATATCAGTTAAGTTTATTTGGTGTCAATAAGTGTATCTTTCCATTTTTAGCAGCCATCACTCTCTTTCTACACTAGTTAGTGTTACTTTAGCCAACAAACTGGTCATGACTTGGGATTGAGTGACGTAGCCAATGTTTGCAGCATAAGGAATGAACAACTGTTTGAACAAGACCAAGCTGATTGCAGGTTAGATTTTTCATGTTTAAATGTAAACAACTAGGATTCACACCTGTGCAATGCACGGTGAACAATTTGTTTAAATGATCTGATTCTATATTTCATATTTTAATTTTAATACGACATAAAAGAAATTGACGTTGGCGTTCATAAGGGGGTAAGCATTTGAATACAACCAATGACAGAAATTGATAGGTACTCTAATATAATAATTTATATTAGGGACATAACATTATACATTAACAATAATATTTGAGTCATAGTTCAACTTCTTTGAAAATCAAAATAATAACAACATCATAATAATTTTTTTTAGTACAAAACAGAAAATAACATCGTAATATCATAATAAAAACAAAAGGCAGCCTCAATCTTAATACAAAACAGAAAATAATGATAAGGGCCAAATTTGTTCCACCTGAAACCACTCTTCAACGTCACCGTCCTGTGTTGTCGAGACGAACTAAACAATAAGTATCAAGCTTGGTATTGAAAGCTCTCCCATATTTCACTTCAATTTGGCAATCCAGTTTAAGCAATTGATCCTGAAAGAGAAATAAACCAAAGTTAGATTCTCATAAAAGATCCTAGACAGGGAAATTTGCAAAGGGCTACATAATTAGTCAAATATATACTTCTAAACTGAATACTAAATCTGACAGTAATGACATGACATACTGATGTTTGATATATATCATAATCAATAGTGAAGACCAATATAGTTGGCAGTAAACAATGATTATTACCAAATCACCTTAAATTCCTACATAAAGAAAAATTAGAATTTCCTGTTTCAGGTAAATAAAATTCATACCATTTTCTTTTTTAAATTTTGATTTGAAACAAAATAAAAAATACATGATTAGTTGGACATAGTTTCAGATTCCATAATCCCCTAACTTTGAAGCTCATGCAAAATCAAAATCACTAAACAGGAAAAAAAAAATGAAATCGAATCAAAACTAAAACATAAAACAGATTGAAGAATAGAAGAAACAATGGCAAGAAAGATAATGTTGCGGTGTGGTTAACTCAAACCCCAAGCATCAGTTATGAAATTGAAATATGTCTGATACAAACCAGAAAATGAAAACAGCAAAATAAAGACAGATAGGGAATTGAAATGCAAATAAGATCTTTATTTATGATATTAATGAAGAAAAGTAATACAGCAATTGGGAATGGAATCCTCAATCCTGACACAGAGCCTAGCTCCTAATAGAAAGTATAACTTTCTATTCCTCCTCAGAAAGATACTCAAATCCCAGGTACCTACTCCTCTCTTCCTCTGCTCCTTATATTGTGGAAAATAGATTTGGTGTGATCATCTCTCTCTCTGGCACGTCACCAATTCTCTAACCAACTAATTATTGTGGACTCTATTACCCTTCCTTCTAGAATATACTAATAAAGGCAGTTGGGGCCCTCTGATGCCCTGGTGGATAATAGGATTAATTGATTCTTCCTCCTCACTCGATTGAGTCCTAACAATACTCCCTTCTTGAGAATTGACCTTGTCCTCAAGGTCAAATGTAGGGAATTGACTCCTAATCATTAATTCATCCTCCCAAGTAGCTTCTTCCACATTCTTGCCCTTCCAATGGATTAGTAGCTGATTACTCTCCTTCCCATTCTGCTTCATCTTCCTAGCAGATAGCACTGCTTCAGGAATATAAACCTCAAACTGTTCCTCCATCAGATCAGGTAGCACCTCCTCTTCATGATAACTTCCCACAGCTTTTTTGAGTAAGGACACATGGAACACTGGATGGACTCTTGATCCCTCAGGCAATTTAAGCTTATAGGCTACTGCACCTATCTTCTCAATCACAGGATAAGGGCCATAATATTTTGCTGCCAACTTGGCATTAATCCTTGTAACCAGTGATTGTTGTCTATGAGCCCTTAATTTCACAAACACCCAATCTCCACAATCAAAACTCCTTTCAACCCTTTTCTTATCAGCCTGATTCTTCATCCTCTCCTGTGCTTTTAACAATTGACTTTTCAACTGCCTTAAGCTTCATCTCTGTTAGCTAAGTCACTCTGCACACTAGCAACTCTAGTCTCTCCATGCACCCATCTTGTTAGGGTTGGAGCTGTCCTCCCATACACTATTTCAAATGGGGTCTTCTCAGTGGATATGAGGAAAGTAGTATTAAACCAAAACTCAGCCCAATGTAGCCAAGAAACCCAGTTCTTAGGTTGGTCAGCTATGAAACACCTTAAATATGTCTCAACACATCTATTTTTTATAATTGCTTTTACCTTCTTTGTCAATTGTCCCAAATCCACAAAAGTTTACTCCTGCACAAAAAGAAAAAATTGAAAACAATGCTCAATTTCAGTAAAATAATCAGAAACATGTGAAACTGAAATATGAATAACACACACAAACACCTACAAATGGTCAAGAGTTTAAATAAATGAATTTTAATAGACCTGCATAAAGAGTAATCATGAATAAGAATGCATCATGGAATTGGATTTGAAACTACAATCTATATCCAGAAGAAAATTAAAACAATCTATATTCACATTTCTTTTACCAATAAAATTTCCTCTACTTCAAATCAAAATAAGAGTACATGAAACTAAAATAAATTTGATAACATGTTTAAAAGAAGTGAACTCCGGATAATGAGAAAATAAAAGAAAGTGTTGCATGTATTTAGTAGCACAAAATATTATTTCAGACTATATATCTTTAAATGATGTAATTAGAGAAATACTTCTCTGCATCATCCTGCATATGTGATTACTATTCCAATAATGTTCTATTTAAATGATGTAATTAGAGAAATTATAGCACAACCTGCCAAATAGAGAAATTAAATTCACAATAAAGAAAACAACCTTTCATAATAAGAACAATACTAATCAAAAGACAAAATTCTTCTCAATTCTCACATATAGTTAACTGGACATGTTTCATAAAGCTAGTTAGAGAAAAGATAATAGTGAGGCAATTAGATGAACACCGTCCAGTTAAAGTTTAGCTGTGCAAGCACAAGTTTGGAGGGTTTTTTATGGCAATCCAAACACAAGAAGTATGTATATGATAATATGAACACAGCTGTGAAAATGTCAACTAAGAATTTTACCTGCAACTTTGGACGGAGTGCTTCAAGTGGTCCTTTAGGCTTTTGTGCTCCTGGCTATATGAATAATCATAGATATAAGACCGATATATCAGGCATCCAAATAAAACATATTGAAGGTTACATTGAAAATTTGAATAATAAACAGATGCATCTAAGACCAGAATATACCTTTCCGAAAGCCCAATCAGCATAATCAAAATAAGCACGTTCATGGTCCTGCCAAAAATTGAATTATTCATGAATAAAAGTCAGTTTCAACATAACATTTCACAAACACAGTACACACCTACTGTCAAATGGTAGAGTTATACAGGAAATGGAACTTTGAAGAAGCAACCACATATAAGGAAAAAAAAAAAAAAAGGGGCATTGAAACTCATCACTTGAAGTCCAACATCATCAGCTCTATCGCACCATCCAACATTCAAAGACTTTGTATGTAACTAAATGTAGTATTAGCAAACAGATAAAACCAAACATAGGAAATAAATAAAAAAGAGAATTTGAAATCCATGAGCCTAAACATATTAAGCGAAGAATATTAAGGGAGAAGATGGATCTTACTTAAGAGGGTCTGGAACAACCATTCTCTTGCTCATATTGTCATATGGATGGGATCCCTTCATAAAACTAAAACTTTCACAAAACAAACCATCAAACCAAAACTCAATAAAAAAAGAAAAAAAATAATCATCAATGGCTATTTTGAAGGTAATAAACAATGAAATCCATAATCAAAACTCAAAAAATCCAAGGCCAATAAGAAGAGAGAAAAGCAAATGAGAACAAAATTGAAGTTTACCATTGATTCTCTTTTTTGTTTGGCCGTGACCATCTATTCGGAAACCACGTCAAGTTGTTAACCTCATCTTCTCTAAACCGGCAGGCATTACATATCCTCTATAAAAGTTTCCCCCAGCTGCATAATCCATTACAATCAAACCAATCTGAACAATAGCATTGCACAATTAATTAACAGTGTATTTAATACAAACTAATCCAAGAGGTAACCAAAAAAGTCCTTACCTCCTTAACAGTGTAGTTAATAGTGACAAAGGGACTTGTGGTTTATAATCTCTCTTGCCACTTTCTCATCAATCTGGAATTTGTGAAGCAGAAAAAGAAAGAAAATAATCCCATAAATCAAAATAATAACAATAAATACAAATAAAAGTTATTGAAAATCAATAAAATAGCAACTATAAAGAATAGAAACAGAAAGATATTAACAGGGTTGATTGAGAAATAAACTTATAGTCAAAACGGCTAATTGATTTTATTTTGTATGCATTGATATATAAAGTGGTTGCCGCCATCAAGAACAACTAATTAAAGTGGTTTCCACTTAAGTAAAATAGGTAACAACTAATTGATAGCATATTTTATATTAGTTGCTGGTTTGAAATCAAATTAAAAAGAGGTTGTCATCAATTGAGAAAAAATAGCAATTGAGGTTACCCAACAATCAAAACTTATTTACCAAAAAAAAAAAAACAGAGAAAGCCAGTAGTGAAAACCCAAACACAAAAACTCTGAACTTTGGTGCAAGCTCAAAGTGAAAATTGCAAAAACCCCGTGTCTTTACATACATGAAAGGAAGAAATCCCAATTTGAACGTGCATATAATTAGTCATGAAATCCAAAGCAAAAAAATAAAAAAATAAAAAAATAAAAAATAATGAATTGAAGGCAAGAACAAAATTAGAGAGAACAGCTACCTCCAAATTCATCATACTAAAAATAATACTATTAAATGACATACCTTTTTTCTCAAAATCATTAGTTGCACATGAAGAAGTGATGCGATATTTCTGCAAGTGCACAGACGTATCGTGTAGTTATAAAAGATTATCTTCCTTCGGGGACTATTTTCCAAAACTTCGCTTATGTTTTTAATATAATGTAAGGTTAAGGCTAAATAATAATTGGAAAGTGATTTTAAAATAATTAATTTAATTTAAACAATTAGATTTAACTAAACTGGAATGTTACTTTAGGTCGCTTGGGTTCAGTAATTAAATTGCATTTAGAAATAATGTCACTTTTTAACAAACTGATATTGATTTAAAAATACGCTCCTCACACTTTTGCGCTATTGGTTAATATCATATAGATATAAAATAAATGCTTCACTCTCGCTCTCACACTTACTTATAAAAATACTTTTTGAAAATCAATTCAATTTAATTAAAAAGATCTAGTTTTCACAAAACAATATTAGTTTAAAGACGAAGGTCTCACGCTCTCGTGCTATTGAACTATATCATAGAATATAAAATAAATACTTCACTCTCGCTCTCGTATTTATTTATAAAATATTTTTTTGAAAACTAATATAGTTTAATTAATTTTAAAGAGCTGTCGCGGTGTTTAAAATTAATGTCCAGTTTTTACTATCTAGTATAAATCTCACACTCTCGCGCTGTTGACTTACACTTTAGTTAATTTTCACTTTCGTGCAAAATTATAGTCTATCGTTTAATTAAAAACTGAAACAGAAAACTAGTTTGTTTGAAAATAAAGTTTGCAACTTAATTACTAAACCCAAATCAGCTTCTTATTCACATTCCAATTATATTAAATTAGTTCGACATAATTATAATTGAAAACATCACGATTAAATAAATAGCAATTAACTTAATTAAGAACATATTAGATACTGAATGCGAAGAAAAATAAATAAAACTGGAACATATAATTGAAACTGGAACAGATTAATTAAACAAGTAGCAGTATAGTAACAATGACGAATTATTATAAAATAAAAGCAAAACAGAAAATTAAATACCATATACTGTACGTGACAGTATATGGCAGTGCAAATAAAATAAGCTGAAACCAAAATATTAAAATACTGAACTGAATAATATATATTAAATAAAGTAACTTACAGAGAGCAACCAGAATGAAAGCAAAAACACCAGAATAACAATAGCTTAAAATCTCAGAATAATGCGTAAAAAAAACACTGAGTACAAGATCAATTTATAGGCTGGAAATAGAGTTACTTTTTTCCCACGTTTAGGAACTTCCATTGATATCTGATAGATCATGTTGAGGAGAATACGGAAATGTATCCGTGAAAATAGCTTGTGGCGGGTGCCACAAGTCACATGACCGGCGCCACGTTGCCTAAATCATAGTGAAAGTTATTTGTGCTGGTGGGGGCCATGTCTTCCTTCACTGACGCCATGAGTTTGTTATTATTTTATTTCCACGTGACTTGAATCTCCATGACCGGGGCCACAGAAGTCATGGCTGGCGCCATGCATTTGTTTATGGGACGTTGGCCACAAGTGCCATTGCAGGCGCCATGCACTTGTGTTTTGGCTATTCTTTTGATTCTAGTCCCATAAAACTCATGTTTTGCTAAATTTCGGCTGCATCTGTATTTTCATAAAATGTAATAATTATTTTATTGATAAGGCAATAATTTAGAGAAAATATTAAAATATTAAGACAAAAATGTGGAATATTCGTAGAGATGAATGAGATTTGTTTAATATATAATTGATATTTTTGAAATTGATAGTCTTTCTCACGATAAACCTAAACTAGAGGCCGCTCTTTTTAGTGATGATGGAGGTGGAAACAATTGACTCTTTTTGAGCTAATTGTTTTTTAATTTCATATTTTGATGTTTTTGAACAATTTGAATTACTTTTAAATTGTGGTGTGATATTTTTTATGTTTAATTATTTATTTTAACAATATAATTCTATTATTTGATTTATATAATTATATTTTAAAAAAAATTATAAGGACGTACCCGTACCTTAGTTTTTCTAAAAATGACGTACCCCGTACCAGTACCGGTACCAGATACCGGTACCGTACGCGCACCCGGGCAACATAGGTTTACTATTATTTAATGTTTTTATTGCTCTTTATTAAATTCTATATAAAACTACTTTTGATGAGTTATAATAGTGTTAAGTGTTTTCCATCAAAAAACCAGTAGCTTGATAACTTGAAAGAAATTCATAACTTGAAGAATTGAATTTTCAAATTTATTAACTGTGAAAAAATAATATGTTTTTATCGTAAAATTTTGGTCCTTTTAGTAATTTATAAACATATAAATAGCGGTTCTGTCAAAAAAAATATATAAATAGCGGTGTAATTGGATCGGTTTTGAGTGAATCAAATGTACGAATCAATGAACTCTCGATTCGGATACTTTAATTGATTTTACATCGCTTTTTTTTTCACGATGTATTTCATGCTGTTATTTTTTTCCTGATATATTCTTTCCCCGTAAGTTCATCAAATACAAAATACAATTCATCAAATAAGTTCATTAAATACAAAAATACAATTATTTTCCCATAAGTTCATCAAATACATAATATAACCATATTGAAATTAAGTTCATACGTTCTTCAGATACAAAATATAACCATATTGAAATTAGGTTCATAAGTTCTTCAAATAATAAAGTACAACAAAAATAAAACTTCAACTCTATTCCCACTTGAATCGCTTGCAAAAATCATTAAAATCACAAATAGAGTAACACTTGAGAATGAGGTGAGAGAAGCAAAAATCAATAAATCGAAACAAAATCAGTACCTGTGAGCCTGAGGATTAGGTGGGAGCAGCAAAAATCAGTAAATCGAAACAAAAATCAAAAATCACAAACAAAGTATGAGGTGAGAGCATCATGAGGTTGTTTGCGGTTGTGAGGAAGAGAGAGTCTGAAAGTTTATATAAGTTAGAATTTGTATTGTGATGTTGAGTGAGCAAGACTTTTTATTTTACAAGTAGTTGAACATGTTTTATTTTTTAATAGATGTGGACTTCCTAAAAAATTATTAACTTAATAATATATATATTGGTTTGGTTCGGTTTGTCCATTGGATTTTAAAACTGAAACCGAGAACCGAACCCAACCACATCAGTTTTCAATTGGTTTGAATCGGTTTTTTATTTGAACCATAAAAATCAATTTTTTCTGATTTGGATTGATTTGAATTGTCAGTTTAATTAGACTTTTCAGATCCACTTATACCCCTACATGTAAACACAAATTTGGAGTAGAGTTGTATAGAAATAACATGTGTGTGGACCGGTCCGGTTTTTAAAACACTGATGTGGACTGTGGACATGTGGTCTTACAAAATAAATGATGTGACGTTTTATTTCTAATATATAACTATGTTTTCCTAAATTTTTCCTTCTTTTGTTTTCAAATTCACTAATTTGCATCTATTAATTTAAACTTTTGCTTTATCTTAGTTGTTTCTCCTATTAATGAATGTATTATAAATATTCTCTTATTTTTGTGTATATATTTTTAAAACTTTGTCAAAATCAAAACAATTTGAAGTTTCGAATTAAATATTTTATTTTAATTTTAAAGGAAAAATTTCCCAGTGCCAGATATGGGTATACACGCTAGTAGTTGCCTAAAAAAAGTATAATTTTGTGTACAATCTCATAGATTGACACATGTCATTTTTTGCTATTTGTTGATTTTCACTTATGTAGTTTGAAAAATTGATTCCGATAGTAATATATGTGAAAATCTCTTTGTGGCTCAAGATATAAGTTATTGTGTTGAAAAGCCTTAATTAGTTTATAGTTACTTACCATTATTATTGCATGGAGATTTATTTTTGGGACTCTTCCACTTACCACTAATTTACATTTGTATCCTTACCACTCTTCTATGTTGAAAATCTCTTTTTTACCATACAACTCTTCCACTTACCACTAATTTACATTAGTTTATAGTTACTCTTCCACTTACCACTCTTCTATTGCCTTAAACGTTTTTGTCATGAAAAGCAAATATTTACGTTTTTGTCAGCGGTAGATATTACTAAACAAACTAAATTACTTGCATGGAACTGGCTGAGAATTAAGTCAAGAACTTTTCAATTATGATATTTGCTCAATGGGTAACAAATCCAGTTACTTGCCTCGAATCTGTCAAGTAAATGGCGCTATTATTATTATATTTGTGCTGTAGAACGGCTGATCATTGCTGGATATAAAGGTGAAGGTTACTGCGAGATAGTTTAATTTATTCCGGTAATATTGAATTGCAGCATGCAGCTCAGCCGCAGCTGGGTTGTATCTCTAAAATCTGTGTTAGTATGGCTTCGGATAGAAGGTTTGATTGATAATTTTGTATCAGTTTCTTCACTGTTATGCGGCTAGTTGGTGGCACGGGCTGTGAATCTCTGTGCTGTCATAAGGTTGCTGACTGGTTTTTATGAGTTGGAGGGTGAGCTGCTGCACAGAATGACAGGGAAGTGGAGCTGGCATCAGATTTTAGCTTGGAGCTTTTTTAGAATTCTGGTGCTTTGATGATTCAAGTGCACTGTTAATAATTATTATCTTGTTTCAATGGTTGTAATCATAGGATGAGGGGTGGGAGAGGTGACCAGTGATTTTTTCATCACTGATGGGTCCTTTTATATCCCCCCTGGCCGCACCCGTGGCAAGACTTTGAGTGAGGGAGAAGACCATTTCTACCGACAGTTCCGCTACTTAAGTAGCGGATGTCAAGCGTAGTGTGTGCTGCGACTTAAGTAGCGGGCGACATATGACAAAATGTGAAAAACACAGAATCAATAAATGCAAAGTGAAGTCGAAAAATAAGAGAAATATTTCATTAACACATTAGACATAAAATATTTGAGAGTAGAAGTGTTATTTGAACAACAATTTTGCAAATCACACAAGTGAAAGACAAAAAAAATGCCAATTTGCAAATCACACAACAAGTGAGGTATTGCTTTCTAAACATGAAATTAACCCTTTTTTTTTTTTTTTTTATAGAGTTAGGATTTGTTTATACTAGGTGTGAAACTAAACTTTGACACCAAATTTTAAACGTTACTTTTGGTATTAAAAATTGAAAAACAATATTTTAACAATAATTTTGAGACAATTTTTGGACAACCCATACAAATTACAAAGTCATTTAGTTTTTGTAACTAATTTTTTATATGCCTTGATTTATGTGTCAATGTTCACATTACCTTCTATATTTTTTTTTACTAAAAAATAAATAAAGGATATTAATTTATTCAAATTGATAGAGTACATCGATGTAATACAAATTCAAATTCGATAAAAACAAAAAAGATAGATTTGCAAACAAACTCATAGTATACATGTTAATAGCATAAAACGACAAATTGCATAAGCCTACAAATATCACCATATTGAAGTGTCCGGAATGTCCAAGCCTCCGAATCTGTAGCGTAGATGACACCAAAGTCGACATTGATTGGATTTGCACTATATCGAAATTAATCCTTCAACCTGAAATAAATGAACACCACACAAAGACGAGACAACGGAATACTCCGCACAAAAACGGGACAACACAATTTTTTGCACAAAGACAAAACAACAAAATATACCGTACGAAAACAGAAAATCAAAACAAACAAATATAGAAAAATCACACTTATTTACTATAATGAGAAAGAAAAAAACAATTTAGAGATAATTTCATACTAAAATTGACTTTAAATCACCTCTCTCCGATAAACTTAGGCTCTGTTTGGGAAGACCAAGAAGCTAGCTTATAGCTTATAAGCTAAAAGCTCTGTTTGGTAACTGTCTTTTTGTTATGAGCTTATAGCTTATTTTACTAGCTTATAGCTTATTTCCAGATGCTATTTCAACTAGCTTTTAACTTATAACTTATTATTTTTTCTTCCACTTTTACCCTTATTATTTTAACTAAAATCCAATTTTACCTTTTATAATTTATTATTTAAAATAAAACTGTATAACTTGCATGAATATAAACTATGCAATTTTTTTAATAAACCATGATCATTGATCATTAGCCTAATAGCAATTTTTTACATGATAATTGGATTTACGTTATTCTACCATAAAAAAATATTACGCTAATTTTACCAAACAGTTCAATTAACTTATCAGCTATAAGATATAAGCTATAAAGTAGTTTATCAGCTGACCTCTATTTTTTACCTAAAGCATTAAAAAATGTGGTAAGGATGATGTTATTATTACGTTCTATATTTTAGTTGTTTGTCCAAACAATAGTTGTTCGTGTAACACACCTCTAAAAACATCCCAAAGAGTGAAGTTTGCGTTAACAATACAAACAGTTTCTTTCGGTAACCTTCGTTGTCGGCGCTCCTTCCTCACACAGCAAGTGAGCAAGGAATGATGTCGCCTGTCAGATTAACAAGGTTTCTTTCAAAACCCTCTTTACTTCCTAATAACTTTATCACTTTCAGATTTTTCTCTCATTTTCACAATGTTAGTGATGTTGTTGATGATTCTATTTACACGTTCAAAAGCATGCTACAAATGCACAATACTCCTTCCATTATTGAATTTAACAAGATTTTAAGTTCCATTGTTAAAACTAAGAACAATTACTCAACTGTTATTTCCCTTTCTCAACAATTGGAATTCCATGGAATTAGGTCTGACATTTTCACTATAAACATCTTGATCAACTCTTACTGTCACCTTGGTAAAATAACTTATGCCTTTTCTCTATTGGGAAAGATTCTTAAGATGGGTTATCAGCTGAATATCGTAACCATAAATACCCTTATCAATGGTCTTTGTCTTAATAATCAGGTTCAGAAAGCATTGCACTTTCATGATGATGTTATTGCAAAGGGATTTCAGCTCAACGATGTTAGTTACGGGACATTGATTAATGGGTTGTGTAAAATGGGACAAACAACAGCTGCTCTCCAACTGTTGAGACGACTCGAACAAGGATCAGTCAAGCCTAATTTGGTAATTTACAATACAATCATTGATAGCTTGTGCAAAGATAAGCTTATAGATGATGTTTGTGAATTATTTTCTGAAATGGTTATCAAGGGAATTTCGCCTGATGTTGTCACTTACAGTGCTCTAATTTATGGGTTTTGTATTGTGAGTCAATTAAAAGAAGCGGTTGTTTTGTTGAATGAAATGGTGTTGAAAAACATCAACCCAAATGTTTATACCTTTAGTATATTGATTGATGCGTTTTGTAAGGAGGGTAAGATGAAAGAAGCTAAAAGTATGTTAGCTGTGATGATGAAACAAGGTATGAAACCTGATGTAGTTACTTATAATACTTTAATGGATGGGTACTGCCTTTGTAATGAAGTGAAAAAGGCCAAATATATATTCAATACTATGGTACAAAGGGGAATGATTCCCAATGTTAAGACCTACAATATCATGATTAATGGATTTTGCAAGAGTAAAATGGTGGATGAAGCCGTCAAACTCTTTGAAGAAATGTATTTAAAAAATATGATTCCTGATACAGTAACATACAGCACTCTTATTGATGGCTTGTGCAAATCAGGGAGAATTACGTATGCTTGGGAGCTTGTGGACGAGATGAGTGACAGAGGTCAACCACCCAATGTATTCACTTACAATTCCTTCTTGCACACTTTGTGCAAAAATCATCATCTTGACAAGGCAATTGCATTAGTCAAGAAAATTAAAGACCAAGGTATCATGCCAGATTTGTACACGTACAATACCCTAATTGATGGACTTTGCAAAGGTGGGAGGCTTAAGGATGCACTAAAGGTTTTTAAGGATCTTTTGGCTAAAGGATACAATCTAGATGTCGTAACATACACAACTATGATTTGTGGACTTTGTAATGCGGGCTTGTTTGAAGAAGCATTTGTTTTGCTGTCAGAAATGGAAGATAAAGGCTGCTTTCCTAATGCCTCCACTTTTGAAATAATGATTTGTGCACTCTTCGAAAGTGGTGAGAATGATAAAGCAGAGAAACTTCTTCGTGAAATGGTTGTTAGAGGGCTGCTATAAGAGTAAATATAGGTATGTCGCTTTCTAGTTATCCATTGTTATTTTGAATTTTAATTATAATCACAGCGTCATTAATTTACTTATTTTGAACTTTAATGATAATCTTCGTGAACTGATTGCTTATCAGTTATTTGTTTGCTGTTATTAATTTACTGTGGTAATAGTGGTCGTTGCATTGTTTTTTTATGTGACGTTAGAAAAACCAGAACTACCAGATCTCTGGATTGTACAACCTCGATTTCCTATCATTTCTGTTTTTCATCGAAAACTGATAGTATTACAGGTATTAAATTCTTATATGTGGATCCAAGGAGTTGAGTTTTGTAATGATCTTTTTGTTACTGATTTTTTTGGTTATCTAATGTTTATAACCAATCAGGGCTTAAGTGGTAGTTTATTACGATAGCCGTCCAATCTGACTATGTATTGAGCCTTTTCTTTACTCCGCTTCCTTTATCGTTATGCTGTTTTCCCTCTCCTAAATGGAGAATAAATGGAGTGAATCCAAACTCTGGTTAAGGATGGTGCTTTACTTCATATATGGTTTCAGCTGCAATATACTTGACAATTATGCAATCAAATACGTGTTAATTTTTTGTGTCTATTTCTTAAGACCAAGGAGTCATGCCAATTTTTTTTTAAGTAGTGAAAAGTTTAGGATGCAGAACATACTCTATCAGTATCAGTAAGCAACACAATTTAAAAATAATGCCTTGATCTTGATTTCATAAATTCTGCTCTTATGAGAATTGTTTGTCTAAACTCAGTAGGAGACTCAGTTTTCTTAAATATATATGTTTGCATGGGAACGGAAGGGTTACATATGTGTTTGATGCAAGATTATCTGTGATAAGGAATAAAATGATCAGAATTTAAATGTGAATTCTGATTCTGCTGTATAATTTGATTTTGGCATATTTTGAGTGGTTAGACTTAAGTATTCAATTTGAATGAATTCAACAACAAGGATTCGTCCATTTAGCATGTAATTGATTTTCCGACATGTACTACATTACTTTAATATTTTGATAGTAAAATTGCACAATATGCTTCACAACATGTTTGATAGCCTATGTACATTGCTTTTAGGCAAGTTGATCAATTCTCAGAAGAATGACGAAGCACATTACTCATCTTCCAAATACTCTCTTTTCTGTTTTCATGCTTTTTCTGCAGCTTTGATCGAGTTTCCTTAATCTCTTGATTCTCTTATGCTTTCAAATCTGATTCGAACTCTCATTGCAGATTCATCATGGCACGCAACAATGGCGAAATTCTTGCTGACGCTGCTTTGAATGCGTATTTCGTACATCCTAATGAGAATACAGCTGCTGTGATTGTGTCACAACATCTCAAGGGTTAATATTGTTTTGGTGAAGCCATTGTATGCATATTTACTTTGTTAATATTATGTGGTAAAATTTGGTTATAATTGTTAAATATCTATCTTTGTTGAATTTATATTAAAACAACAAACTTCTAATTATGAAATTAACATACAAAATACTATTTCTTGCAGAATAAAAAACTCATAACCCATACAAATATAATACGATTTATTTAGTCAACTATATGAGACTAAGTGTATGCTAAATTTATATCTACCCAAAAGAACTCTATATGTGTAGGGGAAAATATTAATCTCTAATGGTTACATTTATTTTTTTCATGACAAGAAATTGAATTTGTATCCTATGGTTTACAACATTCATACACTGCGCATTAACCACTAGTGTCAGATCTCCGTTGGTAAAAATTTACATTACGATTTCATATTTTGTTTCTCCCAATAACTTTTCTCCCAAAATTCGACTCGTTGAATTGAACCTTGCTTTCTTTTTATGTTTGCGTGTAAAGAAGGAGGATCAAAAGGCGGAGGCATGGTGCATGGATTGGTGTTTGAAGGAGCCTTTACCAATGATTCCATCATAAATTTCTTTTCTCTTCCTTCTGCTTTACAAACCATTGATTCCACACATAGTTCAACAGCTTTATCACTTATAGATGGTTTGTATCTAAAGAGTTTACCATAGGAATTTAGGAGATGAAACATATAGTCATACACATAATCCATCTTCAATTCTTCTTGAATGAAATTACTAGCTGCTTTTCCAATATCGTGTGCCTGATGAATAACCAAAAACATATAACATTGAAATAAAATTAAGGATAAAATGAGAAAACGGAATATGCACTGACAGTGTAAGATATCAATCATGTAAAACTATTTTATACCGTCAGTGCATCTCCATTAAACTCGGATAAGATTAACAATTCTTGTTTACAATTTGCTTTAAGCACATATATTTAAGTAAAATAGTATGGATTATGCAGTATAGTGATGTAAAAGATGGAAACATGCTAAGCTTGTTTACCAAGATGATCATACTGATATCACAACATGATTAAAAAAAAGTATGAGATTTCAGAAACTGAGGGTCTGTTTAATTTTGGAAAATATTCTCTATTTTTGTTTCCAATTTTTATATTAATTACAAATTTTCCTCATTCACTCAGATTTCTAATTTTAGATAATTGTTTAGAAAATATTGAAAACAGAACATAATGGTGACATGCTTTGGATAAAATGAAATGAAAGCTAAAATGTATTCTCAGACTAAAAAGACTCTTAAACCGTTAAACAAGTATAACTTATGGACCACTTACACATACACGAACACTAGACATACATTGGTGCACTCACACCGGTAAAAATAGAAAAAAATATAATCATATGTATCAGTGTCAGACACCAATGTCAATGTTGGTGCTATTGAACTTATAATAATCAGAAACAACAGATTCAAAACTAATTACAACAAAGAATATGATTAATTTGCTAGCATTATTCTAAACAAAATTAGATTAATTTACCTTTGTCTTGTGACTATTGCCCCAATCCACAGCAAACTTAATGGACTTACACTTATCATCTTCCTTAATAGGCCAATAGTGATGCACTGGAATTAACCCTCTTGTGAAGAAATCATAGTAATGAGGTTTCACAAGTAAAGTGGGAGAATCACATGCTAGAATGTATTTTTCACTCACTGACCAAGCAGAACCTTCAATGTATACCTTATATCTACACAATATCATGATTCAATCAAAATATTGATAGCTTGATAGCCATAAATATCAAATAATCAAAATATTATAACACAATGTTTCCAATTCAAACGAAAATTGTGTTTATATTTTGATGTTCAAGTAACATATCGGTAAATTTAATGTTATACTTATGAGTGCATTGGCCTGCCAAATCTGATTTTTTGTACCCTTCTTGCGACTCTCGTCCCCAATCCTGAAACAAAATTTTCTTATTGTTATTAACAAGCTATTATTGTAAATCATTAACAATACCAATAAAACTTGTAGAAAATCAGTTTATGAGAACCACTATTAGACCGATATCGTCTTAAACGTCTCTATTTTTTGCTAACCGGCCGTAATTAGAGAATTTGACCCTAGTATGCGGTTTAAGGTATCTCCATAACTTAGACTCTTTAGATCCGTTAAAAGACTAATTTTTAAGTCGGCAGCGGAACATTTGTTTTCCCTTCTATTACATATATGTTCATATAAAGAGAGTTAAAGGAAGATTGATACCTGAGAATATAAACGAGCATTCCAATCTTCTTTTTCAGAAACATTACATTTCATAAGATCTTGTCTTGTTTCAGCAACAGTTGGATTACCTTTCCAATAAGCATAAGGTTCTCTCTTCATCCATTCAATCCTCTTGTTTCCCTCTTTCAACTCTCCCATCAATAACCCCCATGGCTTTATATTAACCTCAGGCCTAAAAATGTTAATTAAATTGTATTTATTTCGACGATTCTAACAAGACTAGTGTAAGATTTTCTAATATCATTTAATCAAATCTCAACTATTGAATAGTTTATAGTTCACTCAACCGTTGAAATTTGATCAGGTGCTTGTTTAAATTGATAGTGAATTTGACTGAATTACAATGTATCACTATGATTTTGATAAAAATAACACTTTAAAATCACAGTACTATCACAAAATCAAAATCATGATGTCAATGTAATTTCGTGAAATTTGTCACGATTTCAAACATGTACTAGATAGCTCTACCAAACAAAATCATATTCATTGTAGTCAAGAATTTGTCAAACTCACACACATTCGACACATTCATATAGACGTTTGATCAAAATGAGACACACAATTTAGATTTTCAATTGAATCGTCCAATCTTGATTAAACAACCGCAAATGTGTTAAATGCATAAACACCGTACAATATTCTTGACTAAATGAAATAGTGATTCCCGACAAACTAGGGTAACAAAAATATGAAATAATCTCTAATTACTTACCATCCCCAAAAGGACCAATCAGGAAAAACAATATCCAAAGTTGCATCATTACCACAATAACGAAAGAGTGGTGGAGGATCAACGTCACCATCAAGTCTGTTATATTGGCCAGCTGAAACAACTGGCCAATCGACACAATCAAACATAAACTCCAAATCAGGTAACATTCCAGGGTACTTCCTTAACATTTGTAGGATACCCCATAGAGTAAAAGTATCTCTTGTTTGAAATGCTTTTTCATATGTTTCTAAATAAGCTTTTCCTTTTAATATTATTAATTTGAAATTTGCTGTTGGTCTTGCTTTTTCTATTGTTTCTTTTGTTATTCCTGTGTGGGCCCATGGTCTTAAATCTTCGTGGATCCAACGGAAGTAATCTGGACACGTGGAATTTGATGGATAGTGTTGATTGTTTAATGAGATTTGGTGATTGGGACATTTTCCTGTGTGGTTGTATCCATTGCAATCTAATGGTATCTCTGTTTCATTTTGGGGTGTTTTTGGTATTTCGTATGATTTTGTGGTTAGGATTTCTTCGCTAGATGAACGCGCTACTGCTGAGGAAATTTCCTACATAAACAAACGTTATAAGGTTTAATTTCTGTAATAAAAAAAAAAACATTATACTACTACTAAAATGTTTCACATATATTCAATTACATCTAACCAAAAAGATAATCGTAAAAGATTATTTTTATGAATTATTATTTTTATTTTAAAGGACTTCATGGTACATCTAACCAAAAAGAAAAAAAATACTCCATCAGGTCACTATCATAAGCAAATTAGATTTTTTTGGTACATTGGAAAAGTGATGTATGTAGTTCATATTATGAACCAAATACATCACTTTTCTAATGTACCAAAAAAGTCAAATTTGCTTATAATAGTGACCGGATGGAGTATATTAAAGGAGTTCATGGTACTGCAAGTTTGTAACCTTACAAAAAAAAGCAATTGTAAAATGTTAGTACGGAATATAACAGTACAATACAAGACAGAACAACACAGTACAAATATTTAAGGTATTGAATAAATTTTGTGTTTGTACGATGTTTGGTGGACAAAATGTTATTTTGCTACTTTAGACAACTTGTGCAGAGGACAAAAAATTGTCCCGTGGTTCAGTGAGGACAAGAATTTCATTTTTTGTCTTGTCTCTTAGCCCCCAGTTTGTCCAGTACCAGAAACAATTTTAAAATCAAACACGTACAATTGAAGTTGTCCTGTCTTGTCCCTTATTTTTTAGTAGATCCAACGCACCCTATATAAGTTTCAATACACTCGTACCTATTTAGCTCTTTAATTAGTGTCTCAATGGCACCTTTTAGCATTTGTTTTTATTTGATTTAGGATTTATTTCTTGGTTGGCATCTGATACTCCCTCCGTCTCTTATTATAGAATTTTTTTACAAAAATCACAAATATTAAAAAAAAATTGTTTGAAATGTGCGACTATTACTAATTACTAAAATACTTTTTTATTAAATACATTTATTATTAACTTTTCATATTCTAAAATAAAATTAATGGTATGATAAGACTTTTGTACATATAAAAAATATTTATTGAAAGAGTTCAAATATCAGTTACTCCTATCTTTATAAATAGTCACTAAACCCTAAAATCTTCCTATCTTAGATTCTCACATCCTAAATTGCCCAATTATTATAGATGTGTCCAAATTTTCGTCCACAAATAAAGAATGGGTAAAAAAATTAATTTACGTGCATGAAAGAGGTGGCGCAAAAGTACAGTAGTGTTAAAGTGTTTAGTTATAAAAAGTCATATGTGGGGTCCACTCTAGACACGTGGCGTTCAAACACTTTTTATCGCAACCATAGATCTTAATTTTCTATGTGTGGTTGGCCGACACTAGCGGCGCTCTTACGCATTAGAAAAAAACAAAAAACCCTTAATCATTGATAATATTCAAATCATACCCCAAGAATATTTCAGAACCCTAAACTATATAAAGTGACAAAAATATATTTCTTTTTAAGTAGTTTATCAACTAATTTTTTTTTTCAAAAACAAAAATTTGAATAGAGCGTAAAGTGAAAAACATGCCTCATGAATGAATCGTGTTATGTCTCCCTCATCAACAATGTGCAAAGTTTGCTTTGACATTCACTTTTGAGTAAGTTATATACTAGTATTCCGTTCAATTTATGATACATGTGTTTTTATTTTTTTTATCGTCTGATTTTTAATAGAAGGAACTTTGATAATTCAGAGTTCGATTGTGAGACAACTAAAATCTAATCAAGAGTTGTTTTTATGAGGAATTAAATTCAGTTTCTCTCAACGATTCGTTCTAAGAGTGTCTCACTTGAGTGGAATGTTTTGGTTAGAGTTTTAAAATGTTTTTGGTAAAACCTAAACATTATAAATGTATGTATTTGGTTAATAATTTTAAAGAAAATGTTAAACTGTGTCTCATTATACTAGACTGATAAATAAATCCGATATAATAAATACAATTTTAAAATATATACATAAAAAAATATTTTAAAATATAAAAAAATACAATTTTTAACATAAATCTTTACCTTTTTAGTATCTTAATTAAGGTTTGGGAACACTATTATCAAACAAAAAAATTAAGGTTCAGGAACACTAGTTAGCCTAGCCTAATTTTAATTTCGAAATTTTAAAATTTTGATGTACTATCTTGCCATCAACTTAACCAACACTCTAATTATCTAATCAAACTTTAACCAAACACATGATATCTAAATTACTATCTTATCATATTTTAACCAAACACATGATATCTAGATTACTATCTTATCATATTTTATACTATCATATTTCGTAATTACCAAAAGGATCCTAAAACTTCTAGAAATCACATAAATTAAGTTTGAATCTACGGTGGCAATTATTTAACGTTCAAGGTTTGACCAAACACGTACTTCACTTTTTATAAGCATAATAATTGGAACTGATGTATTTGTTCGAAACTGACATATGCTAAATAGGGTTAGTAAATTTGAGTTGAACTCAATCAAGTAATGTTTCATTAATTTGATTTTGTTTTAAAAAGAATCAGTCAGAATCTAATTGGATTTTGTAATTAATGATCAAATATATTTTTTATACACTAGATTTTTTGTAAATTTGATTTTAGACCCTCATTGATATTTTTTCATTCCCCCAAATTTTGACAGCTGAATATGTTGACAATTCGATCCAAAGTGGGCTTTTGGGTCAAGTTACATCTCGTGTCTTGTGAGCACAGCTGTCTTTTAACGGTAAAAGGTGCCAAAAGGACAATTTTGACTTTTTACATAACTTGTTACCAAGGGTTGAACAAACTTACCTAATTGTATACCAAAATCGTTGAAGGTATAACCCTTGATTTTTAAGTATTATTAAAGGGTCTTGCTAACGAGTGTCATTATTCATTTTCTAAGCATTGCACTTAAAGAAATTTTTTATTTAAAAAATTAAATAGCATAATTTCCAATGTGTTAATTTTACACATGTTCATAAAAATTCTATAAAAAAACTTACTATTTAAGGCTTGAAGAGTGTCCCAGAAACAATCGTTAGCATTTGCCATTATTTAATAGGGTCATGTTAACATGTATCATCAGAACACATATTAATGATATTTCAAATAGTAATTACGTTTTGAACAAAAACAAATTTTAATTTTTAAAGAGATAAAATATACACTTTTCAATATAAATTTACTACCTATGGTATACTAACAAGTGACTTAAGGCACATATTAATTTTCCTTATTTAATAATATACTAAGTGAAACTAATATTTAGACAATGTGGCGTGCGTCTCTTTCGATTTAACTAAGATTTGTTTTTTATATCTGTGACAAGAAGCATGGTTAAAACTCTTAAGAAGATGACCACAGTTCGATTCTCCGCATGAGAAGTGACTGAAACCACTTGATGAAGGGTCGATAAACCGGATACTGTGGGGAAAAACAAAAAAAATCTAAAAGATTAAAATATCTCTTCTAAAAAGGACGAAAGAAATATATTATTTATTTAATAAATTAAAAAAAATAAAAAGGTAAAATGCTGCATAATTCTAGTAATAGGAATGGGGTACTATTTTTCGGTGATGACAAATTACACGTCTAAGGGGAAAGGGAATTTTCAGTGTGATTCATCTCTGTTTTCAGTTTAGGACCGTAACTTACGAAACAAATAACTAACGTTAAAAACAGCAAACTCAATAAACCAATCAAATCAATGTTGTTGGAAACAAAGCAACGAACAAACAAACAAACAATACTTACAGGTGTTTCAAGGTACCGCGCGTACACCAACGCGCCGACGATTAACAGCAACGGAAACACCAACAAGGCGGTGGATCTCGGCAACGATTTCATGAACGTACACCGAATTTTCCCTCTTAAATTACCAATTTTCACTGATCCGTAATTCTCTATTTCTCTTTGATTTCCCCTGCACAACAACATCAACAACGTTGTTATCACAAAATAATAACACTGTTTCTTCTACCACAATAATAATGTTAATGTAATTATTTACATACCCTTTTGATTTTTTGAGCTTCTTGACACTTTGAATACACAAAGATGCAAACTTTGAAATGATTCTTCAATTGGGTCGGTGAGTTTTGGTGAAATGGAAGCTTTTTTGTTGAGGTTATTGTTTTGTGGAATGATGGCTGAAGAACAAGAAAGAAAGGAAAAATTGGGTGAGAAATTATGTTGGAAGGGAAATTGTAAGAATATAAAAATAGAAGAAGATGATATAACAAATATATATTAAATTGAAGTCAAGGTAAAAAAAAAAAAGGGTGTTGTGATTGATGTGGAGTCTCAATTGCAATCATGCAGGTTGTGAAGCACGGCATGATTGCAATTGTGACATCAAAGACAATGGTATCGTGTCTAGATCGCGGCCTTGGAAAAAAAAAAGTTAAACATTAATCATAATGAAAGATAAAATTACAAGGAAAAAGAAACGAACCTGTGAATTTTCTCTTGTCTTGTTTGTGGAATAATTGGAGTGGACAAGAATGGAAATGAGAATTACATGTATGAGTGAGAGTTTGAAAAAGATGTGTAACTTTTCAACATATGAAAGGACTTTTTAATTCATCAAAATTAAAGAATGAAAGACTTTTTGATTATATATAGTAATCAAAAAAGGATGGAAATTAATAAGAAAAGGGAGAAAAAAATTAGGAAGAGAGAGAGAGATGTGAGTGTCAATTCTAAAGAAAGATCTTTACGAAGTTGAATCTCGTGAATGAGAGTATACAGCTGCGTGAATGTGTCTTTAGCCTGCAATGAATTATTTGAATGATTATTGCTTATATGGTTAGAGTGCTGTAAAATAAAATGGGAACAAAAGGAAGGTTATTTTCAATGAATTTAATGGCCACAATTTGGTGAAAAGTACAAAAGTTGGGGAACCAACTAACTACCATTGCAGTGGTGGCTTTCCTAATCTTGTGATTCCAATTACTATTTTACTCTTAATAGTTTTGTTATTTGTTAAATTTCAACCTTAAATATTTAACTTTTATAAATTTGTGATTTTAGTCATTTAACTTTAATAATAGTATTTCAGGTAAAATGTGTTTTTGGTTCTTGTAATGTTAACGAATTTGAGTTTTAGTCCCTAAAAAAATTCCTTTCAATTTGGCCCTATAATTTCAAATTACTTTGGTTTTAGTCTTTAATGTGGCTATGTCACACAAAAACGCTATCAAGGCCAGAATCTGCTGACTTGACCACCACCACGTGTTCAGAGGGTGCTGACTTGGCCACAAATTACAGGGATAAAAACCAAAATTCGCACAAATTACATAGATAAAAATTAAAATTTGCTCAAATTACTAAGACTGAATTTAAAATCCAATAAATGTGAAAAATACATTCTCTAGTTTTTCATCTTCTACCATGTCACCATCACCATTAAAGAACTCTTCTCACTTTCTTCAAAAGATAATTTTTGAAAGAATAAAAAACCTTATAGTACCATTTTTGAAAAATCTTACAATCTCTTCAACAATTTTTGCTTTATGATAAATGTGATTTCTCTTTCCCATTTTTATCATAAAAATTGGAGTTTGTGTCGTGGGATAATGTAAGAAATAAGGGTACCATAATATAATCACTGTGTTGATAATGAGTGATAGAAGGAGAATATTTTGTTTTTTTAACACTAAATATGTAAAGGAAATCTGACGAAATTTAGAAATTAAGATAGAATATGTTTCAGAATTGAAATGAAGATCTTAAGATTAAATATCATATATGTTTTCTATCTTGCTTTATTTGATCCTAACTTAATTTTGAAAGTTAATCCTATTTCTAATATCTATGTTCCCCTAAACGTATTACTACCGTATCTCGTATATCTAAATTTTCACTTTACTCTTTCTCCTCTTTTGCCATTATCAAAAAAGAAAGAAGAATGAAAAGAAACATAGATATTTTCCTAACCCAAATGACGAAATTTAGAAATTAAGATAGAATATGTTTCAGAATTGAAATGAAGATCTTAAGATTAAATATCATATGAGAAAATGAAGAATTTATGGGGTTTGAAGTTTGAAGAAGGTGAGAAGAATTTCTCCAATGGTGTGGTGGCAAGATAGAAAATGAAGAATCGGAGAATGAGTTTTCACATTTATGAATTTTAAATTTCGTCCCTGTATTTTGAGCGAATTTTGGTTTCCGTCCCTGTAATTTGATCAACATATATGTTTTCTATCTTGCTTTATTTGATCCTAACTTAATTTTGAAAGTTAATCCTATTTCTAATATCTATGTTCCCCTAAATGTATTACTACCGTATCTCGTATATCTAAATTTTCACTTTAATCTTTCTCCTCTTTTGCCATTATCAAAAAAAGAAAGAAGAATGAAAAGAAACATAGATATTTTCCTAACCCAAGTCAATTTATGCATTGAATGACACAAGTACTCAAAGGTACTTTGACACGGGATGTACAAAAGTAAAATATACATAGAGGGTTAAGAACGCTAATTTATTCATAAAAATAAATAGATAAAATATCAACAGAAGGATAAATACTAACTGAAGGTTTAAAAAAAATTACTAAATAGCAGCAGAAAATAATACCAACAAAAGAAAGAAAGAAAATACTTGTAACATCCCCAATTTCTTGTACTAGCAATATATGTTATTAAGAGTATTTGTCTAAAACACCACATGTTTAGAGCTACCACTAGAGTGTGAGTGGGTGAGTGTTTTGTCACCATAGGAGTGATTCATGGCCAATGTGAGACATGTGTCTCCCTTACACCTATGACTCACAAAACCCACCACACCATAGCATTCTTCTATTGCTGATGAACAAACAGAAATCAAGCCTTCTTCTTCTCTCTCTTTCTCGCCAAACAAACAAACAAACACACATATCACCATTTCTCACAAATCCTTTTTCAAATCAACTCAACTTAGCATGCAATGGGAGATTAAGGTTCCTTAGATTATGTTCATGTTAGAAGGTAAGTTTGATTCCTCAAAACTCTCCTCAATCATTTCAAATTCGTGCTCCTTAATCCTCTTGTCCAAAACTCAAATTCTGTTTTCACAATGCATGTGTTGGAAACATGCTCATCTTGGCTTTCTTGATGTTTTAGGAAGTGGAACTCAAGGCTATCAACCACAAGAGAATTGAGTTTGACAATCTAAGCTTGTGAACCAGTTGATAACCAAGGATTAAAGCTTCATTGAGGTGGGTTCTTAGGATTTAGAGTAGTTAGAAATTCCCCTCAAAGTTAAACAATGCATGATAACATAGGAATTAGGGATTGAAATGTGCATGAGAAGGGTTTAATTCCCAAAACTCTTCTCCTTTATAATTATTATGATATTCATGATGTTAATGGCTTGAAAGATTGGCAATTGTAGTGTAGAAAACTCTGTTTTGAACTGGTACTGCAGGCCTTCGCGCAGCAGTTTCGCGCCAGGGCGCAGGCAAGAAAACACAGAGACAGAATCTGGATGCAGGCTCGCGCCAGGGCGCAGAAGGTTCGCGCCTGGGCGCAAGCCATCAGCATTTCCAGATTTTTGTCCTCTGTTTCCTGCTTTTGAAATTCATACGCATTTTGGATTGTCATCTTTTAAGTCTTGTTTTCCATTAACATTAAGAATACCTTATAATTATAATGTCGTTGTACGTATAGGATTGATTATAACCTAGGCTAGTGGCTAGGTTAGTTTCCCGGGATTGGGATATATTGGTAGTATGTTAACACATTAGAATTATGTGTAGTATCAGTCCATAGTTATGTGTGGCTGCTTGAGCACCACCAAAGGGATTCGAGGAATCCATAGTTATGTGTGGTTGTTTGACACCACCAAAGGGATTCGAGGAATCCAAAGCGATAAGATATCAATAATATTGATTGTGATGCCATAGTTATTTCGTACCATATGTGCTTAGTTCACGAAGATTGGTACGGAAAAGCGTAAGGCTTTCTGAGACCGGCTCACCTCAGATTGTTCTTGCATAGCTAAAATGAATTCAGATAATTGTGTGGTACACCATATAAACTGTTTATATATGAATACATTTATGCGCTGAGTTGCGTGAGGACTGATTATAGGTTGATTCCCCTGGTGTAGTCACCAATAGGTGGGTAGTAGAATCCACGAGACTTAGCAGTCTTACCCCCCCCCCCCCCCCCCCCCCCCCCCCCCCCGTTCATGTTTCAGGTGCACAGGGTGATCGTGGTAAGCAAGCTGCAGAGTAGTTGCCAGTGCTTGTGACTGTGATGTTCGAGTTTAGAACATTTAGTTTTTTTTTATTATGTTTCAGCTTATTTCCTTCCGCTGTGTTGTACTTTATTGTAACTTGGCACCTGCGTGTGCTTGAATTATCTATCTATGTATTTGTAAACTTGTTGTACTCGGTACTTAATTATGGGCTTTGTAATATATTCTAGACAATGTATTATGGGGTGTTATAATACTAAATAAAGAAGAAGAAGAAGACATTCCAACTATGTTATGCATCGATGCATACTATTAAAATTAACTAAAAACCACAAAAAAAAATCGATAAGTCCAAAGAGTAAAAGGGAAAACCTAAATTCTTTGCATGTTAGTTTTCTACTTCAATTCTCAAAATCTTTTGATGGGCTAAATGACCTAAGATTAAAGCCTAAAAATAAACTCATCTCAAGGATGATTCAAACCCTAGTTCTCAAACTTCTTTAAACTCTTCATTTTCTACTTTCTCCAATTTCTTCAAACTCTTGTTCTCAAACTTTAAACCCAAATATGATTCAGTGCGAAGTGTTCTTGAAATAGGATCGAACGATTCAACTTTCTTGTGTATTAGGGATAGGTATATGTCATGACAATCTTGACTTGGTTCTCTATAGTTTTACAAAATAATGAATCATATTACTATTTTACTCTCGTTTGGTACACATGATAAGATAGAGACATAATAGTATAAGAAGCTGAATAAGGAAATGATATGATAGTGACAAGATAAACACATATTCTGTCATGTGTTTGGTGCACACAGGATAGGATAGTGACAAACTTTATAATATTGTCAATATTTATTCATTGATACTACTAAATTGTAGCACTAAGATAAATATCAAATTAAAATAACACACACAAGTAAAGCAGATACATGTTATATTTATCTAAAAAAATTATTCTCGAAAAGCAATGACAAAATTATTATACACATTTTTTATAAAAATAAAAAAATATTAAATAAAATAAAAAATCATATAACGATTAATTAGTATACGTATGATTTTATAAAATAATAGAACTTGACCAAAAAAAATAAAAAAAATAATAGAAAAGTATTAAATAAAATAACAAATCATATAAAGATTGATTATTATACGTATGGTTTTATACAATAAAATAATAAAAAAATATTAAATAAAATAAAAAATCATATAAAGTTTAATTAGTATACGTATAGTCGTATGAATCAAGTAATATATATATATATATATATATTAATTAATAAAAATATATATATGCATGACTTGATAGCAAAATATGGTGAAAAAAAGAATAAAAAATTCATCAAAATGCATTCACCCGGATTCTAAGGGGGACATTGCTATCATGTTGCTAACCCAACTTAAAGTAAGGATTAGAATAACAAAGAGTCAATAGGAAAAGATTAATAATAGGTTAAATTTATCCTTTCCAGTTGGTGCACCAAACAACGGATAACAATAGGATAGGTTAATTTTATACTATCATGTCTCCCTATCTAGCGCACCAAACGGATGTTGTTTGTTAAATTTCCATTTTCTTCCCTTAACTTTTACAAATTTGTGATTGTAGTCTTTTAATTTTAATAATAGTATTTTAGGTAAAATGTATTTTTGGTTCCTGTAAAGTTAACGAATTTGAGTTTTAGTCCCTACAAAAATTCCTTTCAATTTGTCCCTATAATTTCAAATTACTTTGGTTTTAGTCCTTAATGACCACCATGTGTTCAGAGGGTGCTAACTTGGCAAACTACTGAGACGAAAACCAAAATTCGCACAAATTACATAGACGAAAACCAAAATTTGCTCAAATTACTGTGACCAAATTTAAATCCAATAAATGTGAAAAACTCATTCTCCAATTCTTCATCTTCTACCATGTCACCACCACTATTAAAGTACTCTTCTCACTTTCTTCAACCTGAAAATCCCATAAATTCTTCGGGGAAATCTTATCTTCAAAAGATAATTTTTGAAAAAAAAACTCATAGTATCATTTTTGAAAAATCTTACGATCTCTTTAACAATTTTTGCTTTATGAAAAATTTGATCTCTCTTTCTCATTTTTATCATAAAAATTGGAGTTTATGTTGTGGGATAATGTAAGAAATTAGGTACCATAATTTAACCACTGTTTTGATAACGAATGGTGAGAAATGACAGAAGGAGAATATTTTGTTTTTTAACACTAAATATGTAAAAGAAACTAGACGAAATTTAGAAACTAAGATAGAAGGCCCATTTTTATAGATTTTTTTAAAATAGATTCTTAATTAGAGTATTACATAATTTTGTGTAAAAAAAAATTTACAAGGAAACTTTTTATAAAAGCTTCAAATGAAAGTTTGGTTTGAATAGTTATTCTTAAAATGTTATTTTAGGTATTTCATCATTTTATTGAAACCTTTTTTGGATATCAAAATTTCAAAAAATCACTTCATTTTGAAGCTATTTGAAAAATGATTTTCATAAAACTCATTTTTGAAATACAATTTTTAAAAAAAATTCCGAATTTGACTATGTTTTAATCTTCAATAATGTATGTTTATGTTATATGATGTCAAAATTAGTGTTTCAATTTAGAAAAAACGAATATATAAAAACTTATATTATTTTGAAAAAATAGTTTTATAAAATCTATTTTAAAAAATATAAAGAAAAAATCTATCTTTTAAAATTGAAACAAACAGGCCCAAAATATGTTCCAGAATCAAAATGAGGATCTTAAGATTAAATATCTTATTAGAAAATGAAGAATTTATGGGGTTTGTAGTTTGAAGAAGGTGAGAAGAGTTCTCCAATGGTATGGTGGCAAGGTAGAAAATATTAAGAATTGGAAAATGAGTTTTCACATTTATGAATTTTAAATTTGATCCCTATATTTCGCCCCTAAATTTTAAATTAACATGGAAGAGAAGAAAAACAACACGATATTTTTATACCGGTTCACTATCAACACGGTTAGAATCACTACACTAGGATATATTCATATCCTAGATTTTATGCCCCAACCTCGAGGATTCCACCTTGTGTAAACCTTCAGACACTTCATGCCTCATATGAGAGGACTTTCTTCCCTCAAACTAGGACTTTCTTCATTGAAAACAAGTTGGTGCTACTACTTGGTGGTGTACAATGGTTTTAGTTTGTATCTATGTGATACAAAAATCTTGGTTCGAGGATTCTAACTCTCAAAAAGAGAATATACAATTTACATCTCCTATTAATTCAAGTGTAGTCAAGACAACTTGATTGATGTACAGTATGATCTAATAACTCTCAACTTGAGAGGATATAAATAAATAAGCTTTGATCATATGTTCAAGGCTTTTTATGATTGAACATGCCTTTTGCTTAATGATTATGATGATCTCATTGATGAATTTATGTGTATTCTTTGAATCTCACATTCTTTTACCTCTATTTTTCTATTTTCTTTTGGTGCTTTTCACTCATGCAAATATTATCCTTAGATGCTTTTCACTCACTAATTTGTGTGGTTTTTATAAAATATTAAGTAATCAATTTGCATTCTCTTGTTGAACTCATTCAACATAAAGTGATATGTTAGTGATCTCACCATTAAAATTCATTAATACATATTGTCATGTTTACAATATAATGATAGCTTTTTACCATGCATTGAACAACATAAACACAAATGATTCTAGCTTAATTATAATATAAAATATGAACTTTTGCTCAGTACATATAATATTTCCATTACTAACAAACAATGAAAAACAACAAAAGATAAGATTAAAAAGGGAAAATTGAGACCTACATCACTTCTTCTTCCCTGCTTTTCCTTCCTTTCTCCTTACAACTTCATCTTCATATTTGATACCCTTACCTTTGTAGGGTTCCGGAGGTCTCCATTTTCTAATTGAAGCCGCAAACTGGCCAATCTCAGATTTGTCATATCCACTTACTGTGATTTTGGTGTTTTCGTCTACCTTCACTTTGATGCCATTAGGGATTGGCATCTTAACAGGATGAGAAAATCCAAGATTCAACACTACGTCATTTCCTTCTACCGTAGCACGATAACCGACACCAATAAGTTGAAGTTTCTTTTCGAAACCTTTAGATACTCCAATCACCAGGTTGTCTGTAAGTGTCCTAATAACATTTATTTGCACAACACATAAAAGTTAAATGTGAAAAACATAGAAATGTAAGACATAAACTAGAATTGATATTTGCATGAAGCAATGTAACACATTATGTGATGCACTGCTTAACCAAGGTGATTTTTTTTTTTTTATATCTATTTAATCTGGTTCCTATCAAATTCAATGGAGCCTACCAATATGATTAGTTACTTCCATTTTTTTCTCTTTCTGATCACAAACATTATTTACTTGGCATTCAAAACACAACATTTTGTTTCAACCATTGTCAATGAAAGCAAATAACTTATAAGAGATAAGGTAACATCTCATTTTCCGTAAATAAAAATTATCATAAAAACCCTGACTTATCATGATTAAAATTAAGTAATTAACTTAACAAGCTCATCCATTCTGCATCACTTCTTCATGTCTTAAGCATAACTGCTGTTAAAGTAATAACTACAACATATATCTTTAACAATTTATCGTCACAACTCGAGAAGGCAACAACAACAAATCAATCAAAGGTAATAAATTTACAGCTACCATTAAGCCATGAACATTGCAAACATCTCTTTTTCCATGTCATGGAACAAAATATTGAGACCAAAAGACATTCAAATCCCAAGTAAAAAACAGGTCAGTAAAATGAAGTACCTGAAAAGCCCGTGCATTTGATTTGCCCTTCTGGTTTCGACTGCCTTACTTACCTTTAAAATCCCTTCGTCTTGCCTCTCAACCTTAACTTCTCGAGGATACGTTAACGAAAGTTCTCCCAATGGACCTTTCACTTGTATATCCTGCCCTTCCAATTTGATGGTAACATTGGATGGAACAGGAATTGGTTGTTTCCCGATTCGTGATTCCTTACATTCTATAGTCTTTCTAAAGAAACCAACACGAGTAGCAGGACCAGTTGAAACTCGAATCTTACTTTTCTCACCCAGGAAAACAGACTTAAAATTGCTGAAGTAAGAAATGAGATGATTAGTGAGAGATCCCTCAAATTTATAAAATATTTACTTCGAACTAACGACCTTCTAATCAACTAAATGAGAAAGTATAGAGTGAACAAATCCCAAAAGTGCCCAAACTAAATGCAAGACCTGATTAACTAGCGTCCCTCCTTAAATTAGAATTCATTTTCCACTGCATAGCCTAGTTGTCAATGTTAAAAAGTGTAATTTTCAGAACTGGAGTTAAAGATCCAACTATAACATAAAAGAAACCAAAATGTAGCCAAAATAATAAACTCCAAAAACAATAATCTCCCAATTTTATATTATTTTCCTTTTATAGTAAAAGCACAAATATATATGACATGAATAATTTCATCCAGAGCTCCCTGTTCTGTTAGCCTAATGAGAAAACATACACATTGAAATTAGCTTTTTTGCAAAGCTTGTATACCTCACTACACTTCTTAAGATTAGACGTGTGTCCCGGAGTTGGACGCGGGTCGGTGTTTGATACCGACACGACACTGACACTTATGATTACATTGAATTATTATCAGTGTTGACGTGTCAGTGTCAGTGTCTGTCGTGTCCGGTGTCCGTGCTTCATAGCTCACCAGCAATGTTGAAAACAACTTTATTCTTGAAATACAAAATTATGCTTCTAACAAGCATTTCACCAAACATCTTTACTGCAACATCAATTTCATTGAATTCCAATCGTACATAAACAAGATTATTATCCACAACTACATCACCATTCATCATGATTCATTACAACCAAATTCTACAAAGACGCACAAATTACTTGAACCAGCAAATAATTATAACATTTTTGACCCAATTGAAACATGAAGAAATAATATATAAAAAATAACACACACATTACAAATTGAAACTTTAAGAGAGTTCAAAATGTTAGGTTTTCTTAAAGTTTGAGACTTTATGTATTCTAAGAAAAAGAAAAGTGAAACGAAAGAAAGAGAATGAAGAAGGAAAAAGAGTAATTGAAGAAGGGATGTTTGAACCTGATTTGAAAAGAAGAAGTAACTGAAGAAGCCATTGTTAGAAGCCACAGGGCTTTTGCGAATGTGGGAAAAATTCTTATCCAACGAGATAGATTCTGTTATCTACTTCTGCTATATGCTATGCTACCGTCATGTGTAAACCAAACGGGTAACTACTGTGTTGGTTGGATTTCGTATTTTGTTTTTACGGTCAAATTTCAAAGCAAATGAAAATTTTACCAATAAAAAAAATGTAACCATTAGAGATTAATGTTTTCCCCTACGCATGGAGTTTTTTTTTTTTTTTTTTCCTTTTCGAAAATCGAGTATCTCTACGTGCAATTGTAGATACTAATCTCTTAAATTTTGTAGAATCCAACTGGATGATGAACTCTCATAAGAATTTTAACATGCTACATGTCTAAACTAGAATCAAACTTAGGACTTTAGTTAAGCTAGAAGAGACTCGCGTCATTTCTGCTCTATTGTGTTTGATTTTAAAACTATTCTTGGTATTGGACAAGCTGAGGGCCAAAGGACAGTTTTTGTCCCCCACTGAACCACGGGACAACTTTTTGTCTTCTGCTCAAATTGTCTAAAATATGAAAATAAAATTTTGTCCACCAATATCATACAACACAAAATTTGTTCAATACTTTAAACGTTTGTCATGTGTTGTTTTATTTTATACTATCATATACTATTATGTCCCATACTTACATTTTGCACCTCAAACAATTCGATAGAGTTATTTTGGGTAGATATAAATTTAACATATACTTAGTCACATATAGTTGGCTAAATAAATTGTATTATATTTTTACGAGTTATGAGGTTTTTTTTTGTCAAGTGGCTAAAAAATCCACCTTAAAGGTAAATAAGTAGAGTGTCCCGGGTTCGAATCCGGGCTCCTGCACATATAGTGCGATGCCCCTACCAACTGAGCTAAACTTATAAGTTTTTTATTCTACAAGAAATAGTTTTTTGTATGTTAATTTATGATTTGAAGCTTATTGTTTGAATATAAATTCAACACAGATAGATATCTAGCAATTATTACCAAATTTTACCACATAACATTAACAAAGTAATATGAATAACTTGGCTTCACCAAAAACAATTTAGTCAAGCATAAACTACTAAAGAGTGTGAAGGTTCATATCATCACTTGATTAATCCAATGAATTAATATATTAATATAATTTTTACAAGAATGGTAGTTATCATCCTTGAGATGTTGTGACACAATCTATTTTCTGCATTCTACACTATTCCACTACTCAAATCCTTATATATGATTCAGAACCATCAAGAGAAATGTTTCAACTCCACAAACAAGAAATAAAATTTCAGCATCCAAAAAATAATATTAAACATTTGTCTTAGACTTTGGTCATTGCAAAAGTTTGAGGTAAGGCACCCTAGACATGAAGTAACAAATTCCAAACATCTTATGCATCAAAATAACATGATTAAGCTCCAAAAGAAAACCACTGCATTTACAATGTTCTAAAGTCATAAACCGATTTAACAAGATAACCAAAAGTTATTTCTGAAGTATACATTCAGTAAAAACACCATTTTTTATACATCTGCAAATCGAAAGCTTCTACTTACATAAAACTATTACATCAAAATCTAGCAAGAAAGAAAATTATAGTCAAAGAAATATATGCAACTCATCTATTCGGCTCATTGACAAGTTAGTACAGTTACTTGGTTCTTGCCACAGTGGCTCTAATGCAGTATTCAAATTCCATCTTTTTGAACAATGAAAGTCAGCTTCTTCAGCACCTCACCGGAAAGTATTATACATTTCATCAAAAAGCCTAAAAAAATATATCAGATTAGTCACTTTTTACCATCACAATTAACAGGTGAGACAGTATTAATACAATGTTACAAGATCCGTCTTCACAATTAGCAGCAGAACCCTTCAGAACCAAGGTAAAAATACATATAATATCAAGTTGGAATTCCAGAAGTACGAATTAGACAACAACGAGAATTAATCATATTTACTGGTACTGGTACATATAGTAGTAGTACAACTAAAACTGTAGTTTCCTAGCTAACAATAATGGAAGCAAGTAAAAAATGATCATGTTTATGTTCCACTTTATGTGACTTGTTATTAGAGACTTAAAAAAAAAATTGGCAATAACAGAGACAAAAAATGAACACATCTTCGACTGCATAATTGTCAAGTATATTGCAGCCAAAACCATATACGAAGTAAAGCACCATCCTCAACCAAGCTTCTACACCTGTTGAATAACGAGTATATTTTCTTCTTGAATTAGCATAGCACAAAGAATAATAGTCTATATAATGGCAGAGACCAACTTCATAAGAAAATTATTCAAAGTTTTCTCATATTATGCTGCTCACTCAAAGTTTGGTCTTATTGCTGGTTTTTTTATTACTGAAAATAGGAAGCAGAGAAAAGAAAAGGCTTGATGCTTAGAAATATTGGACGGCTATCCTAATAAACTACCACTTATGCCCTGATTAATTATAAACATTAGATAAATAAAAAACCAGTAGCAAGAAGACCATTGCAAAACTAAACTCCTTGGATCCACATATAAGAACTTAATACCTGCAATACTATCAGTTTTTAATGAAAAACAAAGAAATGATGGGAAATCGAGGATGTACAATCCAGAGATCTGGTAATTCTGGTTTTTCTAACACCACATATAACAATGCAACTATCACTAACTATTACCACAGTAAATTAATAACAGAAAACAAATAACCGATAAGCAATCAGTTCACAAAGATTATCATTAAATTTCAAAATAACAACGGATAACTAGAAAGCGACATACCTATATTTACTCTTATAGAAGGCCTCTAACAATCATTTCACGAAGAAGTTTCTCTGCTTTATTATTGTCACCTCTTTCAAAGAGAGTAGAAATCATTATTTCAAAAGTCACAGCATTAGGAAAGCAGCCCTTATGTTCCATTTCTGACAGCAAAACAAATGCTTCTTCAAACAAGCCCTCATTACAAAGTCCACAAATCATAGTTGTGTACATTACAACATCTAGATTGTATCCTTTAGCCAAAAGATCATTAAAAACCTTTAGTGCATCCTTAAGCCTCCCACCTTTGCAGAGTCCATCAATTAGGGTATTGTACGTGTACAAGTTTGGCATGATACCTTGGTCTTTAATTTTCTTGACTAATGCAATTGCCTTGTCAAGATGTTGATTTTTACACAAAGCGTGCAAAAAGGAATTGTAGGTGATTACATCGGGTGGTTGGCCTCTGTCACACATCTCATCTACTAGTTCCCAAGCATATGTAATTCTCCCTGATTTGCACAAACCATCAATAAGAGTGTTGTAAGTTACTGTATTAGGAACCATATTTTTTAAATACATTTCTTCAAAGAGATTGATGGCTTCATCGACCATTTTACTCTTACAAAATCCATTCATCATGATACTGTAGCTCTTAACAGTGGGCATCAATCCCCTTTGTATCATAGTGTTAAATATATTTATTGCTTTTTCCACTTCATTACGAAGGAAGAACCCATCCATTACAGTGTTATAAGTAACTACATTAGGTTTCGTACCTTGTTTCATCATCACAGCTAACATAGTTTTAGCTTCTTTCATCTTTCCCTCCTTACAAAACGCATCAATCAATATAGTAAAGGTATAAACATCTGGGTTGATGTTTTTCAACACCATTTCATTCAACACAATAACTGCTTCTTTTAATTGACTCACAATACAAAACCCATAGATTAGAGCACTGTAAGTGACAACATCGGGTAAAATTCCCTTGATAACCATTTCAGAAAATAATTCACAAGCATCATCTATAAGCTTATCTTTGCACAATCTATGAATGATTGTATTGTAAATTACCAAACCAGGCTTGACTGATCCTTGTTCGAGTCGTCTCAACAGTCGGAGGGCAGGTGTTGTTTGACCCATTTTACACAAGCCATTAATCAATGTTCCGTAACTAACATGATTGAGCTGAAAACCCTTTGCGATAACATCATCATGAAAGTACAATGCTTTCTGAACCTCGCCATTAAGACAAAGACCATTGATAAGGGTATTCAAGGTTGCGATATTCGGTTGATAACCCATCTTAAGAATCTTTCCCAATAGAGAAAAGGCATAAGTCATTTGACCAAGATGACAATAACAATTGATCAAAATGGTCATAGTAAAATTGTCAGGCTTAATTCCATGAAATTCCATTTGTTGAGAAAGGAAAATAGCAATTGAGTAATGATTCTTCATTTTAACAAGGGAACCTAAGATCTTGTTAAATTCTAAAATGGGTGGAGTATTACGCATTTGTAGCATGCGATTGAATGAGGAAACAGCATCATCATCATCATCAACATTGTGAATGAGTAAGTGAGAGTGAGAGAATAACCTTAAAGTAAAGGGAAAAAAGGGTTTTGAAGGAAACCTTGTTAATCTCATAAATAGTGATGACATTTTCTTCTTCTTGTTTGCAGCAGCGTCAAGTACAATTGCAGAAGATGATGGAATACATCCAGCGTGAGTAGGAGAACAAGTTCAATTTCAATTGCAGAAGAAAGCCATGCACGAACTCAACGACGTCGTCTTTCATATAGTTTATTATCAATTTTTTTCAAGAGATTTTTTTTGTAACAGGACGGAGCATTATATAGGCAAGTGGATAGTGTTTCAACTACAGTCATCCGCTTATCCATTTTAGAGTAGAATTTCTAATCACACTAGGCAACTTGGAAAAAAGAAGACCATTGCAAAACTCAACTCCTTGGATCCACATATAAGAATTTAATACCTGTAATACTATCAGTTTTTAATGAAATTTAAAACTATACTCTTAGTGCAAATCTAATATGGGAATAGTTAGGTATTAAATTTTTTTTATCATAATTCACAATTATACAAAACAATGAAATTTGAGCCTTCTAAATAATCCCGATTCCTTATATTTTCTTTATTCGTTCTTTATAAAGTTAAAATTTTGACGATCACTAAGATACAAATCCCTAAAAATTAATCATGTCATAATCAAATTGGTTTGTAATTTGAAACCCCGGCAATGACCATTACCTGATAAAATCTTTTAAAGTAGATGAACTAGATCAATAGTGCACTGTAATGAAAAATGAATTTCATTTCAAGACAAAAAGTCAACCATTTCAATGGATAAGATATCAAATTGAACCAAACAATAAATGACTTTGACCAAAACTACTGAACTAAAAGCGAGTCTAGATCATAGTCCATTATCATTTTTATGTAACTATCAACGAAAAAAGACGCTATGATTATCATTAAAATTCAAAATAACAATGGATAAGTAGAAAAAGACATACATATATTTACTCTTATAGCATTAGCAGGCCTCTAGAAATCATTTCACGAAGAAGTTTCTCTGCTTTATCATTCTCACCACTTTTGAAGAGTGCACAAATCATTATTTCAAAAGTGGAGGCATCAGGAAAGCAGCCCTTATCTTCCATTTCTGACAGCAAAACAAATGCTTCTTCAAACAAGCCCGCATTACAAAGTCCACAAATCATAATTGTGTATGTTACGACATCTATATTGTATCCTTTAGCCAAAAGATCCTTAAAAACCTTTAGTGCATCCTTAAGCCTACCACCTTTGCAAAGTCCATCAATTAGGGTATTGTACGTGTACAAATCTGGCATGATACCTTGGTCTTTAATTTTCTTGACTAATGCAATTGCCTTGTCAAGATGATGATTTTTACACAAAGTATACAAGAATGAATTGTAGGTGATTACATCGGGTGGTTGGCCTCTGTCACACATCTCATCTACAAGCTCCCAAGCATATGTAATTCTCCCTGATTTGCACAAACCATCAATAAGAGTGTTGTAAGTTACTGTATCAGGAATCATATTTTTTAAATACATTTCTTCAAAGAGTTTGATGGCTTCATCCACCATTTTACTCTTACAAAATCCATTAATCATGATACTGTAGGTCTTAACATCGGGCATCATTCCCCTTTGTACCATAGTATTAAATATATTTATTGCTTTTTCCACTTCATTACGAAGGAAGAACCCATCCATTACAGTGTTATAAGTAACTACATTAGGTTTCGTACCTTGTTTCATCATCACAGCTAACATAGTTTTAGCTTCTTTCATCTTTCCCTCCTTACAAAACGCATCAATCAATATAGTAAAGGTATAAACATCTGGGTTGATGTTTTTCAACACCATTTCATTCAACACAATAACTGCTTCTTTTAATTGACTCACAATACAAAACCCATAGATTAGAGCACTGTAAGTGACAACATCAGGTAAAATTCCCTTGATAACCATTTCAGAAAATAATTCACAAGCATCATCTATAAGTTTATCTTTGCACATGCTATCAATGATTGTACTGTAAATTACCAAATTAGGCTTGACTGATCCTCGTTCAAGTCGTCTCAACAGTCGGAGGGCAGGTGTTGTTTGACCCATTTTACACAAGCCATTAATCAATGTTCCGTAACTAACATGATTGAGCTGAAAACCCTTTGCGATAACATCATCATGAAAGTACAATGCTTTCTGAACCTGATTATTAAGACAAAGACCATTGATAAGGGTATTCAAGGTTACGATACTCGGCTGATAACCCATCTTAAGAATCTTTCCCAATAGAGAAAAGGCATGAGTCATTTGACCAAGATGACAATAACAATTGATCAAAATGGTCATAGTAAAATTGTCAGGCTTAATTCCATGAAATTCCATTTGTTGAGAAAGGAAAATAGCAATTGAGTAATGATTCTTCATTTTAACAAGGGAACCTAAGATCTTGTTAAATTCTAAAATGGGTGGAGTATTACGCATTTGTAGCATGCGATTGAATGAGGAAACAGCATCATCATCATCAACATTGTGAATGAGTAAGTGAGAGTGAGAGAATAACCTTAAAGTAAAGGGAAAAAAGGGTTTTGAAGGAAACCTTGTTAATCTCATAAACAGTGATGACATTTTCTTCTTCTTCTTCTTTGCAGCAGCGTTAGCAGGAGAACAAGTTCAATTTCAATTGCAGAATAAAGCCACACGCACGAACTCAACGACGTCGTCTTCAATTAGTTTATCATCAATTTTTCGTAAGAGTATTTTTTGTAAGAGTTTATCATCAATTTTATGTATTATATATGTAAGTAAGTGGGTAACTTCATTCATCTACTTATCCATTTTAATACTAGAATTTCTACTTACTAACAACTTTAAAAAAAAGCTAAAACTATGTTAGCTATCCACTTTGACATGTATTATCCATCCAGATTTCAAACTCCGAACACTACGCTTATTTACCTCAAACGAATAAATTTTTTTTTATAAATATTTTAATGTCAGGAACTTATTTGAGAGTAGCCATGACAATGTGGACGAGTTTTATCTTCCCCATTTCTAAATTTGATGGGATTCATGTATCCTCGTACCTAGGAGTGTAAGTGAATTAGAAAAATTCAATTGAACCGACGATCCAAATCAATTCAAATCGAAAAAAACCTTATTCTTATGGTTCGGATAAAAAACCGAACCAAACAAATTGAAAATTATTTATCATGCACTAATTTATTTTTACCACTCGATCAATCTCACAATTGAATTAAGGGAAAATGACTTTTTACCCCTGTAAAATTAGTGATTTTTTATTTACCTCCCTGAGCAGATTTTTTTGCTTTTTACCCCCTGCAATATAAAGATTTTGTCATTTGCCCCCCTGGTTAACCAAGTGTACATCTGACTGTACACATATGCTGACATGTCATGTACAGGTGGAAAACAATTTAATTTTTATTTATTTTAAATGACATGTCAGCAACTAACACATTTTTTTTATAAAAAAAATAAAATATATTTTTTTGTTAAAAAAAAATTATTTTAAAAAAACTAAAATCTGAAAAATTTTAAAAATCTATTTTGAAATTAAACCATAAAAAATTTAAAAAAAAAATCTGAAATTTTTTTTTTGGAAAAAAAATAAATTTGAGAACTTTATCTTTTATTTATTTTAATTGAGAATAAACTTTAGAATTTTGCTTAAAACCAAAACGTATTCCTCCATCCACATACCCTTGTCTTTATCCTCAGCTTCTTTCCTCTATTGTTGGATCTATTTTTGTTCTTTATCTTTCATTGTTCTCATTCGGACTCCGTTATTGTTCTTCATCTTCTACCTTCATCTGACTCATTCTATTCAAAATTTTGTTTATTTGGGATTTAGGGTTATTCAAATGGATGAAAGCAAATGTTCTTCGATTGGAACCTCCAATGACTTCAATTTACCCAGATGTGGGTGTGAGCAGCCAATGAAGTTGTGGGTTTCAAATACAGGCCAAAATCCGATGTGGGTTTGAATCATTGTCTAATGGTTTTAGTTTTCATGTGTTTGATTTTGATTTTGTTTGCTATTATGTACAAGTCAATGTAATTCAATGTAACATGAACTTGCCTTATTGACTCCAATATCGTTCTATTCTCTTTCTCGTCTCCTCTTTCTATTTTAGGGCAACTGATTTTGTAGAACGTGATTCCTCTTTTCTTGTTTATGTTTTTCTTATTCTAAAATGTTAAAAACGTTTAATAAAAAAGATTAATAAAGTATTAAAGTTTAACTTTGTATTTCCAGATTTAATTTTATAAAGTTTTAAAGGTTTCAGATTTACCTAATCAAAAAAAGGTTTTAGACTTTATGTTTAAAGTTTTTAAGGTTTAATTTCAAAATACATTTTTTAAAGTTCTCAGGTTTTATTTGTTTTAAGGTTCTGCTCAGAGGATAAATTAAAAATCACTAATTTTACGACAGGTAAAAAGTCATTTACCCTTAAATTAATATGTCACATCATATCTATTCATGGTGAAAAACTTACCTTGTACATATAGGAGTAGACTTTGTGAATAAAACCACCATAATTTTATCCATTAAATGATAAAGCTGTGTTGTAGTACATGATTGTCCATTTACAGATCAACAACATTATATCCATTAATTACAAAGTGACCCACCATGCTTCATTGGAGAATGAACAAGCAAGGTCCTACACTACAACATATGCAGCTAGTACTCATGTAATGTTCACTGTCCAACAAAGAAAAAAGAGAAAAAAGAAAAGGAATCAATCAGCTATGTCTATAACATTTCTATCATTCCTGTCAAGATAGTTATTCAAATTTCTAAATCTGTGGTCCCAAAAAAGCTGGAAAATCATGTTCGAAATCCAACTATTAAAGTGAAAAAGATGGAAAATCATTTTGATAAAAAACAGACTAAATGAAAAATTAAAGAAATAAAATCACACACATACTTCCTTCTAGACTCATATTTTTCTTTCTACTAATAAATTAATCACCTTAAATGAGGAAAATAAGAGAGGACCAGACCAAAAAGGCATGAGAGGATCCAAATCCTATTTTGCGTTTTTTGTATAAACCATGTATATACCTCGTGCATGCAACTATAGAGATTAATTTCTCTAATATTGTGAGACCAAAATAAATGGCAAACTGCCCCCCAAAATTTTAACACGGCTTCATATCCTAGTCAATAATGAAACCCATGATTTTTATTAAACTAAAAGAGACCGCGTCATCTCTGTTGTGGCAAGTGTGAATGAGTTAAGTCTCAGATTACTTAGAAAAATGGAGGTTGAACATTTTATAAGTAAGAGGACCCATAAACCTAACATCTTAAGATTTTGGGTTAAAGTGTGGTGTTCAACTCACTTATAGAGTTGTTTTTAAACCCAATGTGAATGATCCCCTGGCTGCCCCCTCGTGATGACCCCAACAGTAGTATCAGAGTCGATGATTCGACGAAGGGTTCGACCCGCTCCTTGAAAGTGAATCCAAAGCCTATTTAAAACTCACATTATAGACACAATGAGTTACATTAATTCTGACAAACTTGTCATGATATCTAAGTCTAACTACTCATTCCGTTTCAAATTATATGTCACTTTGACATTTTTACACATATTAAGAAATGTAATCATTGTTGTATGGAAAAGAGAAATTATGAGTTGATTTACAAAATTGTCCTTCATTTATGGTATTGAAAAAATAAATTGAAGAATTGAAAGAAAAGAGAGTAATAAATAGTTAAGGGTATAATAGGAAAAATTGCATTAAATGCTTCATTGGTAATGTAAAGTGACATATAATTTAGAACGGAGGTAGTACAATAAATCATTCTTTTGTGATGGAAAATCCAAACACATATCCTTTTATTAATGTGTTATGTCCCTTTAGAGCTATATCATTAACTCCAACAACATGTAACAGAGTCTTAATAAATCAATGGAGAGAGAATGAGACATTATGAGAGACAATAAGGGAGCGTGCTATATCAAAGCGTGCATACTTTTGTGATTTCAAAACACAACAACCTTTTTTGTAACCAATAACTGTTTTAAAAAGAGACCTTTCAAAGAGTACTTTAGTACTTGTAACCAACAAACAACAACACTTTCTTCAAAACCAAAAGAGTGATCACTAACAAAATCTCTTCTTCTTATTGTCTAGAGATTTCATTAATTTCTCCAAACAAGTCACTTCTCTATAAGCTAAAACAAGGAATAATGTCTGTAAGTAATTACTCAATTTATTTTTCCCATGGTTCATGATATTTACAAATATTTACTATGTCTTTGAAGAGTTTGTAATTAATTTATGACTAATGATTAATGTTGGTGTAATGTGGAATATTATTGTAGAATATGGTTGAGGTTAGAGTTCCAAATCTTGATTGTGAAGGGTGTGCTTCAAAATTAAAGAAAGCTCTCTTCAAGCTCAAAGGTACATTTTGTATAAGAAATCTTTTATATATTTTTTCTATAAGAAAATTGTCCCGTTTAATTTCTTGTGGTGATGAATTGTGGACATGGGTTGGGTGGGATGAGTAGCTCAACTGATTAAACTAGTTGAGTTAAGGGTTAAAACGTTTGAGGTCCAGGATTCGAGTCCTAATAATAAAAAAACTAACATAACATTGTAAATATATTAAGGACTCAATTTGACCTTCAAAATAAAAATGGTGGATATGGGCCAAATGAACAGTTTTTGGAGACAGATAGAGCATTTGTTGGGCTTTGATTCCCAAAATCACAAGAACAACATTTTCCACCCTTGCATTTTTTAAACGAAATATTATTTGAAGATCTATTTTTTGACAATTTTCTCTCATACTCATATTATATTTGTATTCTCTTTTTGTTTCTCTATTATTTTTATTCAATAAGAATAAAAGGAAAAGAAAGATGTCGCAAAGTTGTAAAAAATGTGTGTTCAAATAACATTCATCTTTCTTTAAAATTACACACATTTTTTAGAAGTGTATTTTCAAGACCATATATTTTGTTTGGAAATATATTTATGGATCTAACAAATATAATATTTTTCTTTCAAAATAATGTGTACAATAGAAGTGATGTTGAGGTATTCCGAAACTTTATAGCACAACCCTGACATATGTGATTATATTTATTTATTTTTAAGCCAAATGTTAACTAGTGCATCCAAAATATTGATAAAACTTACAAATTTAGAAATATTTCTTGAAAGATGTATAGTCAAACATTTTAAAAGTCTAAATTTTAACTTCTCTAATGCATAAATTTTTTTTTTTTTTTCTCTTTTTAGTTCCTTAACTAGCATACCGGATGTACTAGTTAGCAAAACAATTTTTTAAAATTGGTAACTAATGTGGATGTGTCAATTCATTATGGATATGCATGTGTATGTGCTTCTTAGCTCCCAAGTGATCAAATGCAGATTCTTCACTTTATGTAATCATAAGTCAAGAATTGGGGCTTTTGTGATGAACTTAAACAACCTTTCTTGAGTTACCATTAAACCTCTTTTCCTTGTTGGGCTTTAGTAGTTATTTTCTCAAACTAACAAACTAGGATGTAGTAAAAAAATATTGTCCTGCTTCCCTGAATTGGTCATACAAAAAACACGCTATTAGAAGATATGTTTCGATAAAATTTACACTATTAAAAAGATAAGCAAAATGTATCCAGACATCCCTTAAGTTTTATATTTGTAGTAATAAATAGGTCCTTTAAGTTTGTAATTGTTTACACTGCTGCCCTTTCATTACAAAAATGATGATGTGACCGTTAACTTCCTTATGTGGCCGTTAAATGCTGACATGACATTTCCAACTCAGAAAAAAATTATAAAATCTGCCGGGGGGGGTTCAATTCAAATTCGAATTAATGGTAGCAAAGTACCAGAAAGAAACTTCAATTCTTCAACTTAATCTTCTCACTAATCCACTTCTAATGTTAATCAAGTTGTGTACTATTTTGTTAATATCAAGTTAATTTTTCCATTGTGTGATTTATAGGAGTAGATGAAGTAGAAGTTGAAATGGAAGCACAAAAGATAACAGTAAGAGGCTATGGTTTAGAAGAGAAAAAAGTATTGAAAGCAATAAAACGTGCAGGAAAAGTAGCTGAACCATGGCCATTTCTTCCAGGACATACACATTTTGCTTCATTTTACAAATATCCAAGTTACATTGTTAATCATTATTACAATGATGCATACAAAAGTGAAGCTACAAATGGAGTTCATACTTTTTTCCATACCCCTTCTGTTTATTCAGTTGCTGTTGCATCTGATGAAGCTTTTGCTTCAATGTTTAGTGATGATAATCCTCATGCTTGTACTATAATGTAAGCTAGGTTAATGTTAATTTTTTTTTTTTCTTCTTTGAAATGAAGATGAAGAGGTGAAAATTGAGTGAGGCATGTTTTTGCACTACAAGGGAATCGTGAAGTGTTTTGTGTTTGTTTATTGGTTGATTTTGTTTTTATTACTCTGTCTAATTTTCTTGAATGTATAATTTTGTTTGGTTTTGTTTTTTTCTTGTTCATTACTTTTAAAAAAATAAATAAATCGGGTAAAGTAAAATTATTATTAATATAGTGATATTGATGATAATTTTATAAGTATCTCATATGAAATTCAAGTCTTTACTCTTTACCCTTGAGCTAACATACTTTGGATTACATCAATACATAGTTTAGTATATAAAGTAAGATGAGATTTTCTTTTCGCACCCTTGAATTTCAGTCGCACTCCCTAGTATTCCTAATTTACTTTCTCACTACTTAGGATGCGAGCGTGTAATTTTCTATTTTCTGTCAAACTTATCTTTTGATACATGTCTATTGTAGATCCTCTCCTTCTCCTAATCTTAACCACTAGATTAATCACATGGTCCAACACTGAAAAGATAAAAATAGAAATAAGTATATTTAAATTCCTTTTGAGTTTTGACCTGTATCGGAAAAAAAAATCCTTTTAAACAAATCGTAAATCTGAACAACACCACAAGCGGTGGTTGGCGATGTATTTTATTTATATTCTTTTATAATTATGAGGCTTCTATGTTAATAAGCAATTGATGCTATGTTATGTTTTTATGATTTAGGATTTATTAATTGAGTATTTTAGAAAAAAAATTATTGTGTAAATGTGTAATGTATAGTGCTCTTAGTAGATTTTTTAGGGTCGGGTTGGATAAACAACTTATTTGCAGCTTATATCACAAGCACTTATCATGATAAGCACTTATGTATAACCTTACATAAGCTATTTTTATAGCAAAACATGAATTAAAGTTAAATTGTTTTTATACTTGGTGTTAACTGTTTTCATAAGTTATATTGAAGAACTTATGAAAATAAGCTGAAAAAACCTTATGAAAATTGTCATAAGCTGTTTTCATAAGTTCTCCCAAGCAATATCATAAAATTTATGTCAGTAGATAAGCTCAAATACGCTGATCCAAACAGTGAAACTATGATTTATTTGGTCGTTAAGATATGAAAAATACAAATTTAGTCCTGAAGAATTTTAAATGTGGGTCAAATCAAACTCCAAGTTATCAAAGGATCATCAGAAGCAAAGGAATTCCCCAGTCATCAGAAGGGCTACACCAACTAATCTTATCAAGCCTGATGATTTGTTTTAAGGACAACTAATTACAACGGTCATAAAGGATGTGATCCTACTATCTCTAGGAGCTAGTTGTACCTTATTACTGTATTTTGGACAAACAGTAAAGGTGAAGCTTAACTGCAAAAGAAGACGTGGCTTTACTCAACGGATATTCAAAGACTACAGCTGTCCAACTTACAACGGGAATTTCTCCAACGTCTCAATGTCTTTCTCAACTCATATAAATATGCAAAAGAAAGAATTGATGACTAACGATCATCAATAGAAAATATCTCTCAGAATAAAGTGAGAACATAAAATTGTAATAGCAAATATTTCTCAAATGAAGTGAGAACAGAAACTAGCTCAAGCCTCTGAAGTTATTATGTTGTAATAAGTTTAAGCTTAGAAGTTAGTATTACTCATGCGTGAGTAATTTGGAAAAGTCTTCTGCTTAGTGTAGAAGCAAGGAAGTCTTCTGCTTAGTGTAGAAGCAAGGAAGTCTCTTGTCTTGTGTGACTTGAGCAAGGAAGTCTTAAGCTTGTGTGCTTGAGCAAGGAAGTCTTAAGCTTGTGTGCTTGAGCAAGGAAGTCTCTGATCTTGTGTGATTAGAGCAAGGAAGTCTCTTTGTCTTGTGTGACCTAGAGCAAGGAAGTCTCATGCTTGTGTGCTTGAGCATCTGAATTGTAATCTTAGTGATTATAGTGAACTCCCTTGGAAGCAAGGGGACTGAAGTACTCTCAATTTGTGAGGGGAACCAGTATAAATTGTTGTGTCTCTTTCTCTCTCTCACTCTCTCATTTACTCCTTCATCATTCACTTAGCCTTAAGTTAATTGTGTAAACTATTCCGTTGTGCTTAAAAACTCTGATAGATTTAAATATCTTGAAAAGTTTTTAAATATCTAAAACACAATTCAACCCCCCCTTCTTGTGTTTTCTCCACGCACCTTCAATTGGTATCAGAGCTCCGGTTCTGTTGGTAAATCACTTAACCGTGAGAAAGTCAAGATCCAAAGGAGAAAAACACCATGACTCAGAAATTCAATGGAGTGAATGATTGGAAGCAGAAGATTCATCAACTTGTTGCTGATCTCATTAAAGGAATGGAAGATGGACTTAATATGAATGAAGATCTGAGCAACAAGCAAGTATCTACATCAACATCTGATGTTTGTACCTCAAGTGCAAGAGACAAGGAAGCGGCCAGAAAAGGGAAGCAAGCAATGGAGCTTAAAGATATCAAGGAAGCATCTGATGAAGAAGACTTTGATAATTTCTCCAAGAAATTTCAAAGATGGTCTGAATTCAAGAAGAATGGAGGAGAGATAGCTAGCAAGAAGAAATTGACAACCTGGGAAGAGCTGGACAAACTTTCTGAAGAAGAAAAGAAAGTCAAGCTACCAAGGAGATCAAGACCTGAAGTGCAAGCAAGACCTGAAGCAGCAACATAGTCTGAAGTGGACTCAGAGTCTGAACATTCAAGTTATGACTCTGACCAAGACATCCTGAATCAGGTATATTCTCAACTTCCTAAACTTGAACTCATAAAACTACTAAATGCTAGTTCACGTAAGTTTAAAAAGCTCAAAGTCGATTGTGAGCACTTAAGTGAACAAGCAAGTCAATTTAAGTGTTTATATCAAGAGACTCTAGAAAAGATTGAAGATCTTGAAAAAGGGAATGCCAGCAGTAGCAAACCTTATAAGAACTCAATTGACTCTAAAGACCTCTGTAATACACACATTGACAGTGGTGACATTATTTCTTTATTGTCTTCTCTTAAAAATAATGGTGTAAATGGACTTGGTTATTCATGTGCTGACAGATATGAAAAACCAAGTTCATCAAGCATATTTGAAAATGCTTCACCTTCTGATCTATATTCAACATTCGTACCTGAGAGCATTCAGGTGGTACAAATGGAGAATAGAGGTCAGGTAACTAACAGTCTAAGACCCTTCAGCAAGTGGGTACTAAAAGACAAAATTGTTTATTTGGCTGCAGGACAAATGAGGAAAATAGACTCTCCACTCACATGGACTCATGTGACTGCAAATGGAAGAAGAGCAATTGTGCACAGAAGGCACATTTTTGATGAATCTGATGGTGAAGAAGATGAAGAAGAATTCATAAGGAACAGAAGAAGATATGATCCTTATGATGAAGAATATGAAGATTGTTCTGAAGATGACAGTAACTCAGCTTGGAGGAGTAACTGTTCAGGCTATGACACTGACTACAATTGAAACAAGAAAGCTTCAATGCAAGGTGAGTACTATTAAAGTCTCAATGACAATTCAGAGGAATAACATTCAAAGGTTAAAAATATTCTTTTAGGACACTTGATTTATTTGAACAAAATGTTCAGAAATAAAACCTTGAAAAATCTTGTCTGAACATATATTTTTGTGTCCTGAAAGATTCGCTTTTAGACTCTGAAGTACTTTAGGTTTCAGCATCTGAAGAAGTTCAGACTATGAGAACTTTTTAACCTCTAAAGGTTAAGCCTCTGAAAAGGAAATGAATTGCAAACGTTTGAGTGTTTTCCACTGAAACGTTTTTGCGCTAAATAGACAACACGTACACACGTTCTGATTGGTTTAAAAACAGTTAATGATAGTTTGTTTTCTGTTTTGATTTAATGTATTGTGTGCTTTAACTTGTTTTATTGTTTTAAACAAAATCACTTAAACACTTGAACACTTTACACTATCACATTCCACACCTTCGTCTTCAATACCACAGAAAAAAATTCCTTTCCTCTTAATTAGAAAACTCTACACCCTAACCTTCTGAAATGGCATCTACTTCTACATCAGCTTCAGATTCCTTGTTTACGTTTCCTAAAAACTCCCATATCAACACTACTGCTTGTGAAGAAATGTTTTCCACAGATTTGTCTCTCAAGATGGAGGGAAAATCTCTGAATCTGGTTATGGAACAACCAGTGGACTTTGATAGTTTGGAGAAGAATCATTTTGATGTTCTAAAGTTCTTTATTGATCATAATGGGAGCTTTAGGTACATGAAGTTATTAAATGGTCCAATCTATCCTACTCTGTTAAAAGATTTCTGGATCAGAAGCAAGGTGAAGACAGTTGAAGATTATAATAAGGAGCTAGCTGCAAGGAGAAAAGAAAAGGATGAAAATAAGGACAAGACCCCTCAAGAGTTAGGATTAAGAATTATTGAGGAAACTGAGGTGCATTCTGTTGTGTGCGGCTTTGAAGTAATTCTCACTGCTTCAAACTTGGCTAAGGTGCTATCCATCCCCAATGAAGGCATCTACTACACCTTTGATCACAATGAAGCAAAGAACTCTGAGTTTCTGAAGAATATGACAAAACAATGCTATGTTAAAGGAAAAAGTTGTGAGAGCAACAAAATAGGTGATCTGAAGCCCACTCAGAGAGTATTAGCTAAAATTATGTTGAGTTCTATTTTTCCAAGGAGTGAAAATTCTGATCAATTGTCATGGGATCATAGACACTTTGTCTATTTTCTCACAAGGAAATATGATTTAAATTGGGCTAAATACATCTTCAATCACCTATGCAAAGCAGTGTTTAACACTCAGAATCAAGCCAAGCCTAATATACATGTCATCTACCCAAGGATACCCAGTGAGATTTTCTATCGATGTGGAGTGATAGACATAATCAAAGCTGCGGGTCATGACTGTTTGTTAAGAGAAATCAGAGCCTCCACAGTGTCTGTTCATACTCTCTCTCACATGAACTTGTTGTCAGGACATGATATGCAACCTTCATATCCTTTTATACCTCAATCTCACTCAGGACCTTCTTTGGTGAAGACATGTAAAATTGACATACCTACGGTTTCTAGTTGTATTGTCAATCAGTACATTCAACTGCTGGATAACCTAGGAGAAGGGTTTGAGATTGAGAAGGTAGAATTGAAGAAGAAGAGGAAGAGGCTAGTGAAAGCATATTAGACTGAAGTTGTAAAGGAAGGAAGAAAAGAAAAGACCAAGACCAAGGTTGGAAGCTCAGAAAGTGATGATGAACCTCTTAGTGTCAGACTAAAGAAACTTACCAAAGAGCCTGAGAAGAAGATTGCTGAAGGCTCAAATCATGACAAATTAGGTGATGTATCTCTATCTAAACCATTTGTTGTAACTACTCAAGACACTCATTTAACCTCATCATCAACCCAACCCATTCCAAATTATAACCAGGCAAGTTCTGAAGACAATCTTACCATAAAATAACTTATCAGAACCTGTCAAATCAAAACCTCCTATACCAGAAACAACCCACCCTGAACCAGAATTTATCAATATTTCTTCATCATCCACTTCAGTTGATTTAAATCCTAATGAGTTAGATGAAATCCTAGTTAGTTTTGAACTTCTTAATGCCAAAGCTAAGCATAAAATAGCTCAGCCATCTATGACTCAAACATCTTCAGACCCTCATACACCTAAACACCAAACTCCATTTAAACTACAACCCTCAGAACCTGAAAACCAAACAGAACCTGAACAACAATTAACTGAACAACTTGAACATCCCTCTGATGTTTCAGAACATTCTGAACATGTTGTTTCAGAAGAAAACCTGAACCTCCCACCATCAAACCATGTTGAGGCTATGGTCAAAGAACTTTTTATAGAAGATTTCCACCTCAAAGGCTTTGTCCAAACCAACCCTAGTCCTCAACAGACACAACAAATACCTATCCATTCCAATCCTCAACTGACCAATACACCCTTAACCAATGAACCTCACCCAACCAAATCAAACAACATGATGTCTTGAGCAAAAACAACGACTTGTTTAAACAGATACATGGTCTTTATGACCTAAGGCAAACTGATATGCCTTCATTTGAGTATGTTGCTCAATGGGTAAGTTTGATAGAAGAACTGGTAAAAGAATTGCACAATCTTCATAAGGCAGTTGTGGAAGAACAGAAGAAATTTGACAAAGGGAAAGCTATCAATGCTAAGGAGGACATTCAGACTCAAGTAGACACAGAGAGGGATCATCCTGAATCCTTTGCTGCAAGAGAAAATATTGGGCAAAACCTTAGGGAAAGGTTAGCTTCAATAGTGGACGATCTGAATGTACCTTTTCAAGACAATCTGAGAGGTGATCAAGGTAGTCAACAGCATCTGAGGAATCCTGTCTATGAGACTGATATCAGAAGGATTGAAGCCAAAGTGGACAAGTTTGTGGGATTGATGGAAGAAGTAAATGTTAATCAGAAAAATATCATGATAACCCTAGCTTCTATCTGTAGTCAACCCCAACCTTAGGATTTCTTTGATTGCTTATATGACTTCATAATTGATTAATATTTTGTTAGGCACATTGTTAGGTTCAACTTTTGTATGTGTTAAACTTCTTTTTGCTAATCTGACATATATATATTCACTATGTTTATCTGAATGCTTATATGTCTGTTTTGATTCTGTTTAGCATTTTTGTTTGATTTAATTCTTGAAATGACTTTCAGTTTTCTTTAGACAAACAATCTTGAAAATTGATACTTCAAACTCTTGAGTTTTTATTCATAAAATTTGATTTTCAATGAGTACAATATTTGGGTATTCTTAAAGAATCAAATTACATAACAAGAGAAGAAATATAAATAAGAAATCAAAAATAAACAAGCCAAAGTAATGAATTTTATTTCATTGAGAACATAAGTTCTGAATTACATATCAAAATTTCTAAGGACTATCTTCTGGATGCTCCAAAGGTCATATTTGTGGTTGCAAGCCTAACTATGATCTTTGTAGAGGGGAAAGGTTGAGGTTTTGGCTGAGCCATCCAACCAGTAGTCTTTCTTGAAGAAACCGACTCAGATGCATCAGTTTGGTTTCCTTCAGGAAAAGACTCTAGCCCCTCTAGAGCCTTGGATATCAGTTTGATTTTCTTCAGGAATATATGTCTTCAGAAACTTAAAACAGTCAGCGTCCAAAGATTTTCTTCAGACTCTGAACTGAGTTCTTCTGTAACAGACACTGGCTTTGTTTCTATTGGTTTCTTCTTATGTTTTCTCCTATCTTGACTATCTCTCTTTGAAACTGCTTTCTTCTTCTCTGAGCGTTTCATTTTTTCTCTCAACTGCTCTATCAATGACCTACGATTATTCTGTGTGAATAAAATGACTAGGTACCTCTCTCCTTTTATAAGCACATATCAATTGTCGAGTCTTAAATGCGTTCAACCACTCCTGATTTGACGGCATTGAAAGTTGGAATTATTATTAATTGCTTATACTACCTTTTTGATAATGACAAAAGGGGGAGAAAGAATATTAGTAAATCAATTGTTGGAAGAAGCGAAATTACTTTGCTTTTTAGGGCTTTGTAGTGCTTCAGAGAGAGAATGTAGGAAAATGGTCAAAATAGTGGCATGAGGTACATGCCTTGATATGACAATCTGATCTTGAGGATTTCAAAATATTGTGCTAAAGAGCTCTGAACTGTTTTCAAAAAGTTTTGCTTTATGCTCTGAACTGTTTTCAAGTTTTTGATTCAGGCTCTGAACTGTTTGAAAAATATTTTGAACTCTGAAACTGTATTTTAATGATAACCATCAGAACCAAGTGTCTGTGTATACGTTTCTAGTGCCTCTGATCCTATTGTCATTAATTTAAATATTTTATTTTCATCTTGCATCTTCATTAAGCGCATAATTTCAAGGAGAATACATTTATTAATTGAAGTTTATTATTCATAGATAGTTCTTGAGTAAGGGTGCAACTTTATTCAAAGATTATCACACTATGAAAAGAAGAAGCTTGCAAACCTTGTTCTTTATATAGTAAAATATGAATAATTTAAGTCATATAATAAAGTAATTCTGAAACTGATTAAAATTAACTATGGATACAAAATAGGGGGAGCTTACAAACCTAACCCTATGGGATATCAGACTTAGGGGGAGCTTGCGAAACTCAGAAGCCTAATGTCAACATAGCTGATTTTTATCAACAACAATTGTATTTAATACTTATGTTTGTCATCATCAAAAAGGGGGAGATTGTTGGAACAAAATGTGTCTTAGAACACACCCTTGAGTTTTGATGATAACAAAGTATTAAATGGACAATTGATGTTACTAATGTTTAAATTAAGTGTGGAGGAGAATTCAAAGTTATATCAAGAGCACACTTGATTTAGACTCTGATGAATCCCTATGAAAGTCTGAATCATTACACTCTGAAAGAGTTCAGAAGCTAAAACGTGTTCAGAAGCTAAACAAAGTTCAGAAGCTCAAAGAGGATCAGAATGTTTGCAAAGATTTTAGAAGCTCAGAGAAGTTCAGAAGCTGCAAGATGTTCATATGTCTACAAGAGTTCAGAAGCTATCTGCTAGTCATGAGTTATTCAGAAGATGAAGACGTTCAGAAGCTGAAATACGAAGGACTGTCAGAGGCCATTTTATTCAAGACCAATCAGACTCCAAGTTATCAAAGGATCATCAGAAGCAAAGGAATTCCCCAGTCATCAGAAGGGCTACACCAACTAATCTTATCAAGCCTGATGATTTGTTTTAAGGACAACTGATGACTCCACGTCATTACTATAGTTTTACTTATTTCCGAGACCTATTTACGAGGTTTTAGTACGTGTTTATTATGTTTTTGCACAATAATAAGTGGAAGTTACGTCAAGTACAAGGCTGCTGAAAGCACAAGAAACGCAGGAAATTTATGTAGTCTATCTGGTGTTTGGCACGGGGCACCAGAGGTGCTGCGCGGGGCGCCAACGACCAGAAGCTAACCACCCTTTTCTGTTGTTTGGCACGCGGCGCGGGGATCCTAAACGGGGCGCGGGCCCGTAACCTAAGCCTATATATATGAACTTCTGAAGCAGAATTAGGGTACATAATTTTACGGCAAGAAACAGAAGACTTTTGGAAGAAACTCAGAGCTCCTTGTAATGCTTTCTTTCACTTTTATTGTTGTTAATTTGTGTTTAGCTATGTCCGGCTAAATCCTTATGATTGGCCTTATGGGATTCTAATCCCGAATTATCTCGAACCATGTGATTTCTTTTTTGTTTATTAATTAATTACGAAGTTAGTTTCATCAATTTTTTCTTGTGCTTAATGCTTTACATATGTGACGACTTGTGTGATGATGTTTATAATTTGTTTTACTATGAGAATAGGAATAGATTATTGATCTAGGAATTATTGTAAAATTGGTTTTCACTTAAGAGATTTTGGTTTGCTAATTGAGATCAAAGATTAAAGCGCGAATTCCTCACTTGATCATAAATCACCTTAGAGATTTGGGATTCATGATCGTGAAACTAAATTAGGATTATGTTACCAAGACATTGGGCATAGTTACTTAATTTAATCGTTCGTGAAACTAAATTTGTAGTTCGTTAATAAACATGGAATCACCGAGATGAATTAGGATTAGATGAACCAAAAGGTTCAATCGCTTGTTTCTCTCTCTAAAAACCCTAATTCAATTCAAATATTTTATTTGAATCTTTTCTAAATATTTTGTCTAAATCTTTTATTTAGGCAACAAATCCAAACAAACAAACCCCCCCTTTTTATTGCTTTTAGTTACTACATATAATTCAATTGTTTTGTCAAATTTAAAACAATCCCTGTGGATCGATAAATTTTATTACTTAATGACGACTTTAGTACACTTGCTAAATTGTCACCAACAACTAATTACAACGGTCACAAAGGATGTGATCCTACTCTCTCTAGGAGCTAGTTGTACCTTATTATTGTATTTTGGACAAACAGTAAAGGTGAAGCTTAACTGCAAAAGAAGACGTGGCTTTACTGAACGGATATTCAAAGACTACAGCTGTCCAACTTACAACGGGAATTTCTCCAACGTCTCAATGTCTTTCTCAACTCATATAAATATGCAAAAGAAAGAATTGATGACTAACGATCTTCAATAGAAAATATCTCTCAGAATAAAGTGAGAACAAAGAATTGTAATAGCAAATATCTCTCAAATGAAGTGAGAATAGAAACTAGCTCAAGCCTCTGAAGTTATTATGTTGTAATAAGTTTAAGCTTAGAAGTTAGTATTACTCCTGCGTGAGTAATTTGGAAAAGTCTTCTGCTTAGTGTAGAAGCAAGGAAGTCTTCTGCTTAGTGTAGAAGCAAGGAAGTCTCTTGTCTTGTGTGACTTGAGCAAGGAAGTCTTAAGCTTGTGTGCTTGAGCAAGGAAGTCTCTGATCTTGTGTGATTAGAGCAAGGAAGTCTCTTTGTCTTGTGTGACCTAGAGCAAGGAAGTCTCATGCTCGTGTGCTTGAGCATCTGAATTGTAATCTTAGTGATTATAGTGAACTCCCTTGGAAGCAAGGGGACTGGAGTACTCTCAATTTGTGAGGGGAACTGTCATACCCCAATTTTTGTACCTAAGATCCCACCACATATTCTCGTTATTGTATTATATGCATCAATAACAAAAATACAAAAAATATGTCAATTTATTTAATTTTGTTAGTGTTAGTAACTTTATTGAAAAATCCAAAATATATGTCAATTTCTTTTTTAGTAACTTTGAAAAAAAATCGAAAAAAAAATATGTTACATTTATTTATTTATTTTTAGTTTATATTGTTTTAATATCTTTATTTTATACTAAAAAAAAAGGTATAAAAATATATATATAATTAGGAATCTTTTTTTTTCCTTTTCTTGAGCCCAATCTTTTTTATTACTACTATTATGGTTTTCTTTCCTTTTATTTTTATTTTTATTATTATTATTATTATTAAAACAAAAAATGCAACAAAAAAGGCAAAAAAAATATAGAACAGAACACGCAAGAAAGAAACAGGAACACGCAAGAAACAGGAACAGGCAAACAGAACCAACAACAGAACAAACAACATAACAGGGCACGCCCTCTTGCCCAATTTTTAGCTTTTCTTCATCATTTTTTCTTCACCAATTTCACACTCTAAGCAAAAGCAACAATCACTTCATTCTTCTTTTAAATTTGCAAATCCAATTTTCCTTCCAAAGCACACTTTAATCAACACTCAAAATTATCCAATGGTCATAAAGATTGATCAATTTAGCCTATAAATTGAGCCAAAATATCAGAGCAAAGGAGGAGGGATAGAACAGAAAAAATGTAGAGATAAACTCCCACCATCTCCATCAAAACCACAACCTTCTAACCCAAAACCATGATAAAAGAAGAGAGAAAAAACAAAATCAATCTTCACCACCACACAAAACCACCCTTTTCTATTTATAAACCATCACTACAACAACAATAACAATAACAACAACAATCTCAAAAACACTCTTAACAGCAACCAGATTCACAAAATCCGTCACCACCACTACCCAATACAACCAAAATCAAAACAGTAAAAAACCAAAGAAGGGAGAATCAAAAGAAGAAGCAGGAACAAAAGCAGAGGAAAAATCTCTTGCCGGAACCGCCGCTGTCGATTTCTCTCTCTCTGCCGAATCTCTCTCGGTGACCTCACTCACTCATGCGTTTTTGTGTTTTGTTTGATTACTTATACCTTTATTTCCTTTTTCATTCTTTTTTTGTTTCTGTTGGTTACTATTTTTTTTTTTCTTCTTTTTTTTGTGTTAATTATTTGGGCTGCTTGTTTGGTTTTGTACTCTAAACTCATTTATTTGCACCCCTCAAATTTACTTATAATAACTAAAAAACAACAATAAAATCAAGTTGCTATTTATTGTTTTCTTTTTATTTTGTAGTACCAATAATAATGATGACAAAAATATAAAAAAAAAAGATCAAAAATATTTTTTATTTAATTAGAGTTTAGTTTTATGATGCTTGTGTATCTAAGTCCAAAGGAGAGGGGAATTTTTTCGTTAACCCCGTGTTACGATGTATCTTTTTGCGCTTTTTTTGCTTGTACGCTATTTTTGACCTTGAAATAAAAATCATTTTTATTTAAATAAAAAAAAGAATGAAAAAAGGAGTGGTCTGACGGATGACTTTTCACTCTCCGGTTACTTCGGATTTCCTGCCGGATGGCTTGCGGTCCGAATAACAGACGTTCTAAAAAATACGATTTTTCTTAAAATAATAAAAACAAAAAAAAACATTCAAATATTTTCAAAAAAAGAAGTCTTTTTATAATAAACTTCGACTTTCGTCGAGAAACCTTTTTTCAAACTTTTTTCAATAAACGGTCTAACACACTTAAGCATATTTAAATATTTTCACAAAGACTAAAAAATACAAAAACAATCCAAATCTTTTGCCGCTTTGCTTTTCAAATTCAAACTTTTTCTCAAGAGAGTTTAGACGTGAGTCATCTCTAGTTGAAATTCATTTTCCCACGACATATGGCAGGAAAAGATATAAACTTTTCAGTATGTTCGTGGCGGATTAAAAAGGAGTTTAAACTTAAGATGACGACTCGTCTTTTCTCCTAAAATCAATCAAACAAATCACTTTACAAATTTTACCCCGAACTACGAGATTTTGATCCCTCGCGGGTACGTAGTGCAAAAGACCTTGTGTCTTCCCAATTCAAAATTAATAAAACTTTTTTTTTCTTCTTTTCTTTTGAATATCCCAAAATTAATAAAAAAATTCTCTCATCGTTACCCAATCATTTATAAGCAAATTTTACAAGCAAAAAACATTTGAGCACAAAAAATACATATTTCAAGAGGTTCCCGTAGAGTACTACGGATACATAGGATGCTAATACCTTCCCTTTGTATAACTAACCCCCGAACCTTAAATCTCTAAATTTTTTATTATGGGTTTATTCGATCTTTTCCCCTTCCCTTGGATAAATTAAAGTTCGGTGGTGAATCATAATTTTTGAGAACCAAAGCTAACAAATAGCTTGGCGTCCGAAAATCACCGCGACAGAAATGGCGACTTCACTGGGGACTCCTCCCAAGAGGGTTGAGCCTAACTTGTATATATGTTATATTTGTGCTATTATTTTTCTTGTATATTTTATTGCTTTATATGCTTATATGTCTGGGTTTAATATTTATGAGAGAAAAGTCCTCTACCCGGACTTGAGCAAATACTTAAGATAAGTTAGTGGTTGAATGCTGGCCTTCTTGGTGGATACCTCGTAGGGTTGACATGAAAACCACGCCTAGAGTAGACCCTCTTGAAAATATTGTTGTATTGCGAGGATTCGCAATGGCGATGACATTTTCTCGTTGGATCCATGACTCTAGGGACCTTTTTTACTTTGTCTATAACCCAGATGACTTCATCTAGAGGAGACCCTTTGAATTGGCTAGTCCAATTTTGGGAGGAAGTTTTGAGCGAGGGCTGCGACCTTGGTTGTCGCCCTCAAACAAACACAAAACCTATAACCAACATGTGAAGGGACCGGGTAGTAAATATCTAGAACTAGCCTCTCGTAGGGAGCCTTCCATTTAGGTTATGTCAACTTCCAATGACCCTACAAGCATTTCGTTGGGGTCATACCCCGACCTTGTTCAATCTCATCATATCATGTCATCATTTTTTAGCATGACCTCTAACATGAGGAAAATCTTTTTGCATACGCATGCATTTTCACACATCTGCATACATGCATCTTCATACATTTGCATCCCATATATAAAAAAAATCGTTCATTTTCAAATCATATCTCTTCCACCTTCACCCTCCTTCAACCGCAATCCAGCTAACAAGTTTCCTGATACTCACAAGCGAACTTAAAGCATGGACTTGAGAGAGGCCAAGGTCTGTCAAAATAAAAGGAGGTCCAAGACCTGATCAACGACAAACTATTGTCTTTCAAGGAGGAATCTCATTCATGATTGGTCATCCATTACACATACAAGAACATTAATGGGGCACCCGCACCTCTTAAGGTCGGTGGATCAACAAGGAATGCACATTCCTAAGATCGTTAGACTGTTCATTCTCAATCGCGGTTTCTTTCTTGCTAAGTATGGTTTACTTTTGAAATTGTACTAGTTGACTAAGTATTTTTAATGAAATGAGCATGCATATTTTGGAATCCATCCATTCGTATTCACTCTTTTCTTGTGCCATCATAAACGACAATGTTTTTCTATTTCACTTTTCAAACTTGAGGGGAGGATGATGTAAACAAATAATTGAATTTGCTGACATATGCTTTTAGTAAAACATAGCTGATGATGTAAGGCATTGTTTCAATTCCCAAACACTGAAGATATAAGGAGATAATCCGTAGTCAGCCCCTTCGAGCTTGAAGTCGGTGTTTCGTTCTACATTTTATAAACCCTTAATATTAACCTGGGGCAGGGTAGTCTTTCAATTAACTTGACAATGCATCTTAATGCAAGAGAATCAATCCATCAAATCATCCCAACAAAAGGTTTGGACACGCCATCTTTCATTCACACGTGGAGGGAAGCGATGAAAAGAGAAAACTCACATGGTAGTCATAACTTTTTTAAATCAAAAGCAAAATCTCACAATAGTTTTTTCCAAAAAAAAGAGAGAGAGCCCGCTAAGTGAAAACTTAGGCAAAAATAAGGGCATCCCGATGGACCCCAAATTCAAAAGAATCGGTCCATGCAAAAATAAGGGATTAAAATCAAAAGGGAAATAAACTTGTAAACAAAAAGAAGTGACTCTCACTTCAAGAATCTCATCAGTGCTTCGACCACTGTATCTACCTCCATCATCATAACTAACAAAATTCTCTTGCCTACCAGAGACATCTATCGAGTTAATTGAACTTAGGAATGGAGAACATCAATGGAGATTGGTTGGGTTAAAATCAAATTTTGAGCCTTATAATCTTTTTTCAAAAACCGTGAGCCAAACCACGTTATAACCCTCAAAAGACCTAATGGAAGCTGGGTTTACTACGAAAGCATATTCAGCAAAATTGTTAAACTGACTCCTCATGTTTGTAAATCATCAATAACAATTTATTTATTTCTTCACACTTTCAATTGCGCCGATCTCCTGGCCAAATATCATCCATTATACACTCCAAAAATAAATTTCGATTTCAAAACTTGCATGTGCATTGCGTCAAAATCACTTTTCAAAAAGAAGCAATTTCACTCGCAAATCAATACTTAGTATCGAGGAAATTTCAACAAAGGTCTGATCAAAAGGTGAATCATTTCAAGGCACTCCTTACAAGGGGCAAATCACCTAGGGGTCCTACCAATCAAGGGGCAGATCATCCGGAGATCTTGGTGATTACGGTCAAACCTTCAAGGCGCCGATCAACCAGGGGCATGCTTTTCAAAATTCAAGTGTTGAGGCAGTTCAGGTCCAGGGTTCAATTTGGGGCATACCTTTCAAAGATTCAATTACTGGGGCAACCTGCATTTATCACCCCATGGATAGAGAGGAGCCTCCGTTCTCATCCTAATATAGCAAAAGATACAATGCCCAAAGAAAAGAGATCCAAAAAAAAAATCTCAAAAAGCTCACTAGGTCATAAATCCGAAAGGGCGGCTTAGGCAATAGAGAGCGTCCCGGTGGATCGAAAACCTGAAAAGGCGGTCTAGGCAAAAATTAGGGACACAAAAAAGAAATATACTCCTGGTGGACTGAAAACTCGAAAGAGCGGTCCAGTCAAAAGTTAGGGATTTTCAAAAAAAAAAAAGAGGGCAAAATGGGCTACACTAGGGGCAAGTCCTCTCCATCCTTTCAAAGCTACTCAAGCAAGCTGCTGTCATACAACCATTGAGTTCAACTCGGGTGTCGGGAGACCATGCTAATAAAAACCTTCTTAACCCCTCTCCATTTCCCAACACGAGGAAACTTTTCAAACATTTAAACCATAACCAGGCATCATCCATTGATTACGTCGCTTTGCTTTAGCGTTTCGCCCATCACCTCATAGCATCCACAAAAAATTCCAATATTCATTGACATCTTCAAAAAACCAACACTGCTTGGAACCCAATACCTACAATAAAAAAAGCCCATCCTCCAACGGCAAAGCCCAAGGTCAATACGTTGCATACATCAATCAATCATCACATTTCATACAAATCATAATCATGCATCTTGCATCGTTCACGCTTGCATCTTTCTAGCATTAAACCATGCATCAAAATGCATTCGTTAAGGCATTTCTTAACATATCATGCACACATATAGCATCACGCATGCATTTCAAGATTTCCAAATTTTCTAATAAAAGTGGCACCACTTTCACAACCAGAAAGCCCAAAACCCATTGGCATGTCAAAAGCCCAATATACCATTGACATCTTCCAAAGCCCAATTTTCATTGGCATCTGTCGCGGTGATTTTTGGATATCGAGTTATTAATTAACTTCGAATCACAATTTAATATTCCACCACCGATCTTTAATTTATCCGAGGGAAAGGGAAAAAGTTTGAAAAAAACCCTATTTTTTAGAGAACAAGGTTCGGGGGTTAGTTATACGAAGGGAAGGTATTAGCACCCTAAGTATCTATAGTACTCTATAGGAACCTCTTTTTTTTATTTCTAACTTTGCGCTTTAATTTCAATTGCTTGTAAAAAAATGTATAAGTGTAAGAATTAAAGTGATGATAAAAAAAAGTTTAAAGTGACGAAAATGAAGGAAAAATGTTTTTGTTGATTTTATTGATTGGAGAGACAAGTCTCATGCCTACGTACCCGAGGGATCAAACCACCGTAGTTCGGGGTAAAAGACGAGTAAATTTGTTTGTTTGTTTTTTAAGGTTTTGAAAATGGTTTTAAAATACCAAAAGCCAAAAGTGGCAAAATGTGAGTTTGATTGATGTTAATTTGTGAAAAAAGTCTATATGGTTAAATTGATTAAAGTTTGATTATGAAATAAGACGCGGACACTTGGTTTAAAAATCCAAGGTTTGTTAAGAAAATATTTTGAGTGATAAAAGACACTTGGTTTAAAATCCAAGGTTTTCGCATGATTAAAAATGTATGAATGAGACAAATGTACTTGGTTTAAAATCCAAGTTTTAGGCGAGAAAAGAAGGACGCTTGGGTTAAAGTCCAAAGTTTTAGCGAAAAAAGAAGCCGTTGGTTTAAAGTCCAAGGCACTTGGTTTAAAATCCAAGTTTGGGATGAAAAGGACACTTGGGTTAAAATCCAAGGTTTTCACGATAAAAGACGCCGTTGGTTTAAATTCCAAGGCACTTGGTTTAAAATCCAAGTTCGCGGTAAAAAGACTCTTGGGTTAAAATCCAAGGTTTTCACGACAAAAGACGCCGTTGGTTTAAATTCCAAGGCACTTGGTTTAAAATCCAAGTTCGCGGTAAAAAAGACTCTTGGGTTAAAATCCAAGGTTTTAGCGATAAAAGAAGCCGTTGGTTTAAAATCCAAGGCACTTGGTTTAAAATCCAAGTTCGCGATAAAAAGAAACGTTTGGTTTAAAGTCCAAAGTTTTGAAAAGTGTATGATGACAAAATATTTTGATGCTTGATGATGTTGAAAAGAGATTGTGTTGATATTTTTTGAAAGAGGTTTTGACCTCATCTTTTGAGAATAAACTGACTAATTATTTAAAATGGAATGTTGGGTTAAAATTAAAAGGTAGTGCTAAAAGAATAATAACGTCGCAATAAGCCAATTAAGCGCGAAGACAATCCGTAATGATACTTTGATCAAAACGGTGTCTTTTCCCTCGGAATTTAAAAATTACGCATATGGCAGAATGCGATAAGAAATAAATATGCATGAGATGCAATTTTTCATTTATGAGTACATTGGTTCCTAATCACACTCTAAAATACTTGCAAGAAAATAAACATGAAATGATGCAAGAGAGGGGATGCTATGCACTTTTATTTAGAGTTTACACTCGGCCTAATTACATCCTAAATTCAAGAGCAAAAATAAACGGCAATTAATAAGCGATAAATACTCAATATTGTGATAATAACGATATTACAAAAATAAAGGTAAAAATGATAAATAAATGGATATAATGAAATAAATATGATATGCATGGATAAATAGCATAAATAAATAAATACGAAACTAAAAGATGAAAGTAAGCCTCGACATCATGCTTTACAAGGCTAAAAATTAGCTAAAATAGCTTATGCCAAAAACACTTATCTCATAAGCTTAAAAATAAAATTAATTAACAAAATAAACCAAGACATTAGATAATATTAACAAATCTAAATATCAAATAAATAGAAAAATAAATAAGCCTCAACATCATGCTCGATTGGCTGAAATAAAAGCTAAAATAGCTTATGCCAAAAGCACTTATCTCATAAGCTAAAAAATAAAATAAAATTGAAACAGGGGGGTGTGAACATTAAAACGAAAATAAAAAAGGGTGCAAATAGCAGCAAAATTGTAAATCCCAGCCCAACAAGGGCCCATCTGCGCACAAACAAACAAAAAAGGGCAGGATCAAATATTGACCGTCTGATGGATCAGACGGCCGTGATCAGATTTTAAAAAGGAAAGATCTAGGCCATGCGATTGAAATCAGAGGACAAAGGCGCGCAGGTGCACGATAAGGCTGTGCACCTGCGCGCACAGGATTACAAATGGGTATAAAAGGCAAACCCTAAAAATTTCTCACAAATTTTCTCTCTTCTCTCTTTCCCTCACCGCCGCGGCGGCTCTTTCTTTCTCTCCCTCTCTGGTTTTTTTCTCTCAATCTAAACCTCCATTTTCAAAACTTTCAACATCAATACAAAACAAAATCAAAATCCCCAACCCAAATCTAAAATCGAAAAAAAAACACACAAAACCAAACGATGGCTAGATCGAAAGAAAAATGAAATGGAAACCCACTGTTCGTTCGATTTTGACTTTCTTTCTTCTTCACTTCTCTGTTTCCGTTTGAATCTTCGATTTGGAAAAGGATTCGATCTGGGTTTGGTTTGGTTTTTTGTTTTCGGTTTGGCTTTATTTGATTTCGTTTTTGTTTCCGATCTGGGTTTTTTGCGGTTGAAGGTTTGCGATTTGGGTTTGGATAATCGCGATTTTGATTTCGGGTTTATTGATGGTGATGACGACGGTTCTGACAAAGATGAAAGGTTTGATGAATAGTGGTTCTATTTGGATTTCTGGATTTGTATTATGTTTTTGATTTTTTTCTTTGATCTGGATTCTTGTTCTGGACTTACTGTTTTTTTTTTGGAAGAAGAAGATGAAGTTTTCTTCTTCTGCGGCTGATCTGATATTTTTTTTTGTGTTCAGTTCTGATTTTTTTCTTGATATATACCCAAAGACCTATTGAATTTCTGGACAAAAAATGTTTTAGGGAACCAAACTCTGAATTTGGACAACAAAGGACCCTGCTCTCTGCAGAAAATAGTGTGAAATGGGAAGTTGACTTTGGACAAAAAATTTGATTTTTTAATTAATAAAAAAACAGAAAAGAGAAGAAAAAACAAACAAAAAACAAATAAAAATAAAAACTGAAATATATAATAAAAGATAAAAAACGAAAAAAAACAAAATAATAAATAATAATAATAATAATAAATAATGAAATAAACACAAAATGAGGTATTTTAAAATACCTCTCTGCCGAAATTTCGTCAGAAATGACAAAGAGGGCAAAAATGTTTTAAATGTCGAACAAAATCGATCGGTAAAAAAATGGGGTATGACAGCATCCTGAAAAGCTCAACATTCAAAGCCCAGTCTTTATTGGCATTCAACATTAATTTAAGTCCAAAAAATTATTGGCATCCAAAGCATGGTATTTATCAACATTTCATTTCATGCATCCATCATGCATTTCATATAGTATTCATTAATGCTACGCCTACAACTAAATGCATATCATGCATCAACAAATACACATATACATACAATCATTCACATATTCATACATACATTCATATTCACATGCAACATGCATACAGAAATTATTCATACATCACTACATTGGCCATCATGTGTCTTGCTTCAATACCACAAAAAAAAAAAAAGGAGTCATCCCCAGTGAGTCTGGTCTAGAGATGTCTCCATCAAACATATTCCAAGTTGCTTCAGTTGTATCCCTTTCCGAATATACGGATAGGAAGATCCCCAGTCGAGCTCATTTCTCATTGGGCATAGAGTCTTTTTTGACTATTTCTCTCCAGTCCTTTACTGGACCGAGTTCTAATTTCAATCAGCAAGCGACAATCTCTTCATTTGAGTAGCTTGCGTACCAACAAATATATTCTCAACTTCCCCGTGTGATGTCATCCCCAGTATATCTGGTCAAGAGATGTTAATCAAGAACTTTTCATATGGCTTCTCGTCATGAGAAATCTGTATTTTTCAAACTAACCTTCATATATATATATCTCCTTTGGAGTTCCTAGCAGAGTTATATATTCCCTTTGTGGAAGTCTCTATTTTTTTGGTTATTGCCTTTTATAAGCTATCCATATGGTAGTAGGTAATATACACATCAAAACCATCCATACGGTGGTAAACAATTTTTGTCATTTGTTTCTGCTAAACTATCCATATGTTAGTTAGCAGCATTCGTCACTCGTCTTTTTTAAGCTATCCATGCGATAGTAGACAGTGTCTCTTCATTCGTCACTTGTCTTTTTTAAGCTATCTATACGATAGTAGACAATGTCTCATCATTCGTCACTCGTCTTTTTTAAGCTATCCATGCGATAGTAGACAGTGTCTCTTCATTCGTCACTCGTCTTTTTTAAGCTATCCATGCGATAGTAGACAGTGTCTCTTCATTCGTCACTCGTCTTTTTTAAGCTATCCATACGATAGTAGACAGTGTCTCATCATTCGTCACTCGTCTTTTTTAAGCTATCCATGCGATAGTAGACAGTGTCTCATTATTCGCCACTCGTCTTTTTTAAGCTATCCATGCGATAGTAGACAGTGTCTCATTATTCGTCACTCGTCTTTTTTAAGCTATCCAGGCGATAGTAGACAGTGTCTCATCATCTGGCACTCGTCTTTTTTAAGCTATCCATACGATAGTAGACAATGTCTCTTCATTCGTCACTCGTCTTTTTTAAGCTATCCAGGCGATAGTAGACAGTGTCTCATCATTCGTCACTCGTCATTTTTAAGCTATCCATGCGGTAGTAGACAGTGTCTCATCATTCGTCACTCGTCTTTTTTTAAGCTATCCATGCGATAGTAGACAGTGTCTCATCATTCGTCACTCGTCTATTTTAAGCTATCCATGCGATAGTAGACAGTGTCTCATCATTCGTCACTCGTCTTTTTTAATCTATCCATGCGATAGTAGACAGTGCCTCATCATTCGTCACTCGTCTTTTTTAAGCTATCCATGCGATAGTAGACAGTGTCTCATCATTCGTCACTCGTCTTTTTTAAGCTATCCATGCGATAGTAGACAGTGTCTCATCATTCGTCACTCGTCTTTTTTTAAGCTATCCATGCGATAGTAGACAGTGTCTCTTCATTCGTAACTTGTCTTTTTTAAGCTATCTATACGATAGTAGACAGTGTCTCATCATTCGTCACTCGTCTTTTTTAAGCTATCCATGCGATAGTAGACAGTGTCTCATCATTCGTCACTCATCTTTTTTAAGCTATCCATGCGATAGTAGACAGTGTCTCATCATTCGTCATTCGTCTTTTTTAAGTTATCCATGCCTCTTCATTCGTCACTTGTCTTTTTTAAGCTAATAGTATACAGTGTCTCAACATTCGTCACTCGTCTTTTTTAAGCTATCACTGCGATAGTAGACAGTGTCTCATCATTCGTCACTTGTCTTTTTTAAGCTATCTATACGATAGTAGACAGTGTCTCAACATTCGTCACTCGTCTTTTTTAAGCTATCCCTGCGATAGTAGACAGTGTCTCATCTTTTTTCCATTTACCTTTGTTAAACTATCCATATGATAGTAGGCAACTTATCCCCAGTAAAACTACATTGTTTCACCAGTGGAGTTGGATCGTTTTCCTCTCCCTATCATTGTTTCTTCTCCCTCGGTTGGGTCACTTTTTTTTTGCTCACCTGTGAACGTCCCTGTTCCCCAGTAATAAAAGTTTGTCTCTTGTGATTCCACTTTCTCACAAGATTCAAAGTCTTGTATTTGCATTTGCATCATAAGCATTCTCGGCATCTTAGGTCCAAAATTGTGTATTCTTATATTTAAGTCTCTTCAATCCCGTCAAGACGAAGATTTCAATCTTCATCCCTCCGGATGAAGAAACTTAAATAGGGGCATCTGTCATACCCCAATTTTTGACCTAAGATCCCACCACATATTCTCGTTATTGTATTATATGCATCAATAACAAAAATACAAAAAATATGTCAATTTATTTAATTTTGTTAGTGTTAGTAACTTTATTGAAAAATCCAAAATATATGTCAATTTCTTTTTTAGTAACTTTGAAAAAAAATCCAAAAAAAAATATGTTACATTTATTTATTTATTTTTAGTTTATATTGTTTTAATATCTTTATTTTATACTAAAAAAAAAGGTATAAAAATATATATATAATTAGGAATCTTTTTTTTTCCTTTTCTTGAGCCCAATCTTTTTTATTACTACTATTATGGTTTTCTTTCCTTTTATTTTTATTTTTATTATTATTATTATTATTAAAACAAAAAAGGCAAAAAAAATATAGAACAGAACACGCAAGAAAGAAACAGGAACACGCAAGAAACAGGAACAGGCAAACAGAACCAACAACAGAACAAACAACATAACAGGGCACGCCCTCTTGCCCAATTTTTAGCTTTTCTTCATCATTTTTTCTTCACCAATTTCACACTCTAAGCAAAAGCAACAATCACTTCATTCTTCTTTTAAATTTGCAAATCCAATTTTCCTTCCAAAGCACACTTTAATCAACACTCAAAATTATCCAATGGTCATAAAGATTGATCAATTTAGCCTATAAATTGAGCCAAAATATCAGAGCAAAGGAGGAGGGATAGAACAGAAAAAATGTAGAGATAAACTCCCACCATCTCCATCAAAACCACAACCTTCTAACCCAAAACCATGATAAAAGAAGAGAGAAAAAACAAAATCAATCTTCACCACCACACAAAACCACCCTTTTCTATTTATAAACCATCACTACAACAACAATAACAATAACAACAACAATCTCAAAAACACTCTTAACAGCAACCAGATTCACAAAATCCGTCACCACCACTACCCAATACAACCAAAATCAAAACAGTAAAAAACCAAAGAAGGGAGAATCAAAAGAAGAAGCAGGAACAAAAGCAGAGGAAAAATCTCTTGCCGGAACCGCCGCTGTCGATTTCTCTCTCTCTGCCGAATCTCTCTCGGTGACCTCACTCACTCATGCGTTTTTGTGTTTTGTTTGATTACTTATACCTTTATTTCCTTTTTCATTCTTTTTTTGTTTCTGTTGGTTACTATTTTTTTTTTCTTCTTTTTTTTGTGTTAATTATTTGGGCTGCTTGTTTGGTTTTGTACTCTAAACTCATTTATTTGCACCCCTCAAATTTACTTATAATAACTAAAAAACAACAATAAAATCAAGTTGCTATTTATTGTTTTCTTTTTATTTTGTAGTACCAATAATAATGATGACAAAAATATAAAAAAAAAAGATCAAAAATATTTTTTATTTAATTAGAGTTTAGTTTTATGATGCTTGTGTATCTAAGTCCAAAGGAGAGGGGAATTTTTTCGTTAACCCCGTGTTACGATGTATCTTTTTGCGCTTTTTTTGCTTGTACGCTATTTTTGACCTTGAAATAAAAATCATTTTTATTTAAATAAAAAAAAGAATGAAAAAAGGAGTGGTCTGACGGATGACTTTTCACTCTCCGGTTACTTCGGATTTCCTGCCGGATGGCTTGCGGTCCGAATAACCGACGTTCTAAAAAATACGATTTTTCTTAAAATAATAAAAACAAAAAAAAACATTCAAATATTTTCAAAAAAAGAAGTCTTTTTATAATAAACTTCGACTTTCGTCGAGAAACCTTTTTTCAAACTTTTTTCAATAAACGGTCTAACACACTTAAGCATATTTAAATATTTTCACAAAGACTAAAAAATACAAAAACAATCCAAATCTTTTGCCGCTTTGCTTTTCAAATTCAAACTTTTTCTCAAGAGAGTTTAGACGTGAGTCATCTCTAGTTGAAATTCATTTTCCCACGACATATGGCAGGAAAAGATATAAACTTTTCAGTATGTTCGTGGCGGATTAAAAAGGAGTTTAAACTTAAGATGACGACTCGTCTTTTCTCCTAAAATCAATCAAACAAATCACTTTACAAATTTTACCCCGAACTACGAGATTTTGATCCCTCGCGGGTACGTAGTGCAAAAGACCTTGTGTCTTCCCAATTCAAAATTAATAAAACTTTTTTTTTCTTCTTTTCTTTTGAATATCCCAAAATTAATAAAAAAATTCTCTCATCGTTACCCAATCATTTATAAGCAAATTTTACAAGCAAAAAACATTTGAGCACAAAAAATACATATTTCAAGAGGTTCCCGTAGAGTACTACGGATACATAGGATGCTAATACCTTCCCTTTGTATAACTAACCCCCGAACCTTAAATCTCTAAATTTTTTATTATGGGTTTATTCGATCTTTTCCCCTTCCCTTGGATAAATTAAAGTTCGGTGGTGAATCATAATTTTTGAGAACCAAAGCTAACAAATAGCTTGGCGTCCGAAAATCACCGCGACAGGAACCAGTATAAATTGTTGTGTCTCTTTCTCTCTCTCACTCTCTCATTTACTCCTTCATCATTCACTTAGCCTTAAGTTAATTGTATAAAATATTCCGTTGTGCTTAAAGACTCTGATAGATTTAAATATCTTGAAAAGTTTTTAAATATCTGAAACACAATTCAACCCCCCCTTCTTGTGTTTTCTCCACGCACCTTCACAATGATGTGTTGTCATATCATTTAATGAATGTGACACATCATGTATTCTTAATTACCATACATGATGTGTCGATATATTATTGGACGCATGTGTAAAATAACTTTACACTAACGGTGCATATAAATTAAATTCATAAGTTTTTATATATCTATTAAAAAAATTGTATATAATGTTTAAAAAAGTATAAATAAGTGATTCTAGTTAGGTACGCTTAGGTCATGGGGGGATTTAAAGGGTAATCATATTAGAAAAATTAAGTTGAAGTTGAAGGTTTTTAAAACACATACCTCATTTTGATTTCTGACAAGTCATTTGAATTTAAGAGAATCATCTAATTCCTTTTTGATGGTCTCATTTGAATTCTCCATCAAAAAGAATTTATCATCCTTTTAAATATTTTTGTCAAAATGAATTGAAGTAAGAGATAAAACACTCTTCAACACACAAATTTCGACACGGACACTCTTTAATTAATTAAAATTTATATGGAACATATAAGCACCGGACAACCTCCGGTAAATATTTCATTCGAGAGAATTTTGATCTCACTCATGATATACGACATTATCGCTTGTAAAATATATTTAATAGTACATTTCAAAACTCATCCTTTCACATAAGCAAAAGTGATGTTTTTCCTTCTACCATCAATGAGAGAAGCCTTAGAAATAAGTATCTTTGGCGCACACAAAAAAGAATAACGAATTCAAACTCATGTGCCCATCCACATTCAAACTATGTGCTCATCCACCTCTTAAGAAGCAATAAATATATTTAAGGAAAAAATTGTTTGTCCAATGAGTAGTTTAAGAAAAAAGTAATTTTGTAAAGATATTATTCTCTTTGTTCATTTACGTATTCCTTTTTATAATGGTCAAATTTGTAACTCATGAGTGGGAGGAAGTATTTGACTATCTATATTGAATTGCAACATTTTTATAACACAGTAGAAAGATTTCTTCGTTTGGAAAAAGGATATCAAAACCAAAATGGTCCTTTCCAATGCTACCCATATATGGCCCAGCTGACACACCAACACTTCAATCTAAACTTTGTTGAACCATTGAATTTGATTGAATCCACCATGATAAATGATTATTCAACCACTTGACCCCTCCATCGTCCTTGCATGTTTAATGGTACTACTGTACGTGTGTGTTCATATTGGTTCATCATGGACATGGAAAGTGTAGTATTTATTTTTAAAGTTCATATTTAGATATGTTTAAAATAAAATAAGGGTCTATTTGGATCGATTTTTGATAAAAAAATCAATTGTGATAATTAATAGGTCTAGTTGGATTGATTTATTTGTTAGTTTATAAAAATAATTTATGTAAATAAATAAGATCTTACTAAAAACACATGTATCTTTATAAGCCTTAAATATTATAAATAAATAAAATTTATAAGCAAAGATATTATTAATGGGGTAAGGGGTACCCTAACCTTATATCTATATACAAAGATATTATAAAAACAAATGGATTGAAAACAACAAGGATTATCCCTCCCAAAGAGAATCATTTGAGTCACCGTTTTAAGTAGATTTGCTATTTGGCCTTTGAATACTATTCTATTTCTCATATCCCCACAGACACCAAATTACAACTAACCATATGATATATATATTATAAAAACTAGAATAGATTAATTAAATTCAAATCAACAATCACTACAAGAAAATAAACATTTTGCAACACTTTCATTGCAACCCTTTGAAAATAAACGTCGCAATGTGAAAATTTTATTATTTGCAACGATTTATGCCACAATTTATACAACAAAATATACAAAAATATAATTATCCATCAGTACCAATTTAAATACAATTATGTTAGTTTTTTTTTATAAAATTGCAAAATATATTAGTAGAGGGATCATACTCGAATCCAAGAAATTAGAATATTCCCGACTACAGCTACAATAAAATCACTCCTACCTACTGATACAATCAAAAGAGTTCACAATCCACTCATAAAATAAATAAGGCTTAAATATGATTTTGGTCTTTGCAAATATGTCTCGTTTTGATTTTGGTCTCTGTAAAAAAATAATTTTGATTTTAGTCCTTGCAAAATCTCAAAACTTTTATAATATTAATGGTCCTGAGCTAAAACTTTTATAAACTTTTATAAAATAAATAAGGCTTAAATATGATTTTTTTAATTAATGTTGTTTTTATGAAAAAATGATAATTTAATTTAAAAATGGAAATTTAAATGGAAATGTTATTAAAATATCCACGTCAGCAAATGAAGTTTACTTGACATATGTCAAATCATCACAAATTTTATATGTCAGCAAAAAATGTAGTTTATGGACCATTTTAAAAGTTTTGAGATTTTGCAGAGACTAAAATCAAAATTAATTTTTTACAGAGACTAAAATCAAAATGAGACATATTTGCAGGGAGGAAAATCATTTAAGCCAATAAATAAAATGCTCTAAATTTTTTGCCAAAACTCACTGCTAGAAGATTTTAATGGAGTCAACCACTATATTCAGTCAGTTGAGCGTCTCAATTATGTTGGTAAATTGGCAACTATGAAGAAATGTTAAAATTAAAGTGTAACTTTTGATAGTGAGGAATGCAATGGAGAAGAAATCTTTTTTAGTGGGATGAGAAGTTAGTGGATGAGAGTATTTTGTTGGTTAACGTTTTTTTTGGGTAACATAGAAATGAGATTAAAATTCTAAAGGCGTCACTCCGGCAAAGAAATATACTCCATTCGTATCACAATATATATCATTTTGACACTTTTATGCATATTAAGAAATGTAATCAATGTTGTATCGAAATGATAAATTATGAGTTAGTTTACAAAATTATCCTTCATTAATTGTATGAGAAAGATAAATTGAATAATTGAAAGAAGATAGAGTAATAAATAATTGAGGGTATAATAGGAAAAAAACATTCAATACTTCATTGGTATTGTAAAACGACATACTCCCTCTCGTCCCTTATATAAGAAAACATTTGCTTTTTAGATTAATGATTGATGTATGAATTTGGATCCTCTCCTTTTTATTCTCTCGAATTCTCTCTCCAATTTTTTTATTGTGTCTTTCTCTCTCATCATTTTTTCTCTCTCATCATTATTTATTTATATTTTATTTTTAATTTCTCTCTCTTTACACTCACAAAAAGAAGAATTGGAGAGGGAATTGAAGGGGAAAAAAAAGGAGAGGATCCAAATCCTTGATGTATCTAGTCCACATTTTAGGCCAAACACATCAATCATTCCATAAATCTAAAAAGTAGAAATTTTCTTATATAAGGGACTAGAGGAAGTATAATTTAGTACAAATTTTTTCTTCAAAATACGTAACATATAATTTGATACGGAGGGAGTATCATATGATCTTAATGATAAATTTTGTTGTTGATTCTCATATGTGCGATGTTATCTGGAATATATTGGTACCAACAAATTAAGGTACTCCCTCCGTTTCAAATTATAAGCAAAAAAACTACTTTTTCTTGTTCCAAATTATAAGAAAAAAAATCAACTTTTACCATTTCCAAGGTTTACTTTTACTTATTTTCATAAAATTTACTCTCTCTCTTATTTTGCCCATAATCAATAATCAATCAAAATTCATTTTACATCTTCCAATGAAACTTATTTCAAGAAAAACACAAAAAATCATACCTCAAACTATCACATTTTACTTTTCTTAATAAGTGTGAATTTTTGTTTTGTTTATATTATTGTTTGCATCTAGGTTATTAAATGATTGTTTTCAAACAAAAGACAACACTTATTTTTGTGTTGGTGATTGTGAGATCGATGAAACGCCACAACACTTATATTTTTATTGTCATTTCTTTGACAAGGTGTGATCGATCGGAAGTTATGGTTGGGTTGGGTGTTGATTGTGTATTGGTTCGATGGGGAATTAACACAATAATAATAATAACGAGCAATAAGTAGCGGAAATAAAATTCCTCAAACTTGTAAGAACCTTGAGGATCAACAACAAATAATATGGCAAACAATAAAGCAAAATAAAGACACCGGAATTTTAACGTAGAAAACCCTCGTTGTGAGAGTAAAAAACCACGGGTCGTCAAGACCAAAGAAATAGCTCCACTATAATCAAATATGGGTACAAACGAGTCTCAAAGTGATGCACAAAACAAGTGCTAACAACCAGTTACATAACAAAGCACAAAAGCTTTCAAAACAAGAACTAGAAGATGAAAGAAATCCCCAAAAATCCTGATTTCGACGATCCGAACGGTGAAAGTGTAGCCCCTGAAGCTGCGAATATGCCCTCCAAATTTGAGCCAATTCCAACGGTTAACGAATCGGGAATTTCAGTTTTAATGAGACTGCTGTGTCAAAAACGGGAATTGGTTTCTCTCATCTTTTCTCTCTTTTTGAAGGTTGTTGTCTCACAAACGTTACTCTTTTGATAACCCTAGTATGACCACTCTCCACTTATATAAGTGAGACATAATGGGCTAATAAAATTGGACTTTTCTCCACATAGGAAGGGAGCCTAAAACCCAACATGGTGTTACTCCATATTTTTGTTTGAAACAAAATATGAAATAAAGATAAGTTAATTGTTAAATTATACATATTGACAATATGTATACTTAAAAGTTAATGTAATCTTTTTCAAAGGTTCTTTCTTTCGATTCGATTTTGATATAAATCGAAGTCTTGCTATATCGAAAGAAGTTTGGATTTCATGGAAAGTCTAAGTGCTTTTCAAATGATTTCGAACGTCTTAATTCACTTCGATTTCGACTATTGGCAACGGATGCAACGTTTCAAAACTGAGGACAGCGCATAGAGGCAAAGACACGCGTCATTTGGTCAAGAGGCAACCGTTACATAGCAGTTGAAATAGGAAGTCTATATATATGTATTTTGTAGTCAAAATCAGGGTCACAAATTCACATACTGAATGCTTATAAAAAACTCAGAGTACCCAAGCGTTCGAGCGAAATGAGCAATTTATTCCTTGTATGATTCTGTGTACCACCTTTATTCCTTGTAAATGTTTACATTTGAATGCAATTTATCCTTTAAAGCAAACCTTTATTTTAACGCTATTTTATCAAATTCATTCATTCGAATGGATTTTGCAGTTACCTTTTAAGTTCAATCCAAGTTTCATTCTGTAAACTTTACTTTTCTGCAAACCCTTTTTTCATTCGAAATACTTTTTTGCATTGTTACTTTCATTTACATGCTTTAAGTTTAAGTCTCTTTAACAACATTTCCAAATTATGAACTTTAAATGTTTTCTAATCACAAAGAATGCACAAACATGTCCCAAGATTTACTAGTTGATCTTACCAGTAAATAAACTAGCGCTTGTTTACCAAAAATCAGTGTAAACAAATTGGCACGCCCAGTGGGACTGGTTTTGTGCATTTTTCTTTAAAGTTCTGTTGATTTATTTAGTTTTTTCCGTTTGTTTTCTGTCTAGGGAAAAATAAAAAATCAATAAAAATCTTTGTTTTGTATGCATTTGAGAAGTGGTAAATCTTTACCAGACTTCGAAAATTATAAAACTCGTAAGAAAATGGTTAGACCATCAACAAGTCTAAACATGAATCAACCAGTTCCAGAGGGACAACCATCGCAACCTTCTGGTAGCAATGCCAATATAGGTTCTGGAAATGGGTCTACAACCCTTAACCAAAATGTGAGCACCGTAGGTTCGAGTGGTCCTTCTGTAATATTGGAACAAATACCAGCGACTGTTCCAGTGACTATTCCTTCGATTCCATCACCATCTGTGCATGTAGGTGGAGGAAATTCTTCACAGCCAATGAATGGCGATCACAGAAGCCCTATTCGTTTATTTCGATTACCAAATAACGATCGTCAATATGGCATGCCTCCTGAATTTACGGCTGGCCTTCATAACTCAAGTAATGAAGGACCAAATATGTTTTCCCCTTCGACTTCAGCGGTAGGAAATCAGGGTAGACAATTTCAAAATTTAACTAATACATCTTTGATGTCTCTTAGACACCAAATGGATGATAGCAATCATGAAATGGTTCATATGTTAACACAACAAATTGGGGCAGTGTTCAACCCATTGATACAAACTACAAATGATAGTTATCAGTTGTTAGCCAATCAAATGGGAAGAATGGCAGATTTCTTTGGAGCACCAAATGTTCCAAATGGTGCTAGGCCTAATGGTCAAAACGGACCATTACCCAATGAAATCGAAAATGTTAACCAAAGGCAAGACCCATTGCCAGATATTATAATGAATGCCAATCCTAGGCCAGGTCCAATCCCAGTGGCCCAACAACCACTAAATCAAAATGTTGTAGATCAAAATCAAAGGGTAATTTTGGTAAATCGAAACCAGAATGCTGACGAAGTAGTTAGAAATGTCCAACAAAACAATTTTGCTGGACAGAATAATTTGGCCCATTTGGTCGAAAATATTCTTGCACAAAATGGCCTTAATGTTGGTTTACATAGGCCAAATTTTGTATCTGTTTTGTCTGAATTTGTGCTTCAAACTGAATTGCCCAGAAATTAGAAAACTCCTAAGTTAACAAATTTTTCTGGGGATACTAATGAATCTACTGTCGAACATATTGCTCGATATCTAGTAGAATGTGGGGATTTGGCAAATAACGAGAATTTGAGAATGAAATTTTTTCCAAATTCTTTAACCAAAAATGCTTTTACTTGGTTTACAACTCTTCCCCCCCCATTCGATTCATCATTGGGCCCAATTAGAAAGGTTGTTTCATGAACAATTTTACATGGGTCAGACTAAAATTAGCCTTAAAGAATTGGCTAGTGTTAAGCGCAAAGTGCCAGAGTCTATTGATGAATATCTTAATAGATTTAGGATTCTTAAGGCAAGGTGTTTTACACAAATCCCTGAGCATGAATTAGTCGAAATGGCCGCTGGTGGTCTCGATTATTCAATTAGAAAGAAGTTAGATACCCAGTATCTAAGGGATATGTCACAATTGGCTGATAGAGTTCGACAAGTCGAAAGGCTTAAAATCGAAAAAGCCAGAACTTCTAAGTTTCACAAAAAAGAGAAAATTGCTTATATAGAAACTTATGATAGTGATGATGAAACTATTTTCGATTGTGAGAATATTGAAAATAATGAGGTAGATGTGGCTGAGTTAAAACCAGGCCCTCCTTATATGTGTAAATTACTAAAGCCATCTAATGGAAAAAATCCTGTCGAACCCAAAAATGATAAATATGTTGCAAAAACCTACACGTTTGATATTACTAAATGTGACGAAATCTTTGATCTATTGGTTAATGATGGCCAAATAATTGTTCAAAAAGGGTTAAAAGTTCCTCCTTTAGAACAAAGGAAAAAGAGAGGTTATTGCAAATTTCATAATTTTGTGGGTCATAAAACATCTCAATGTGTTCTTTTCAGGGATCTTGTCCAAAAAGCGTTGAACGAGGGGAGATTAAAGTTCGATGACAAATCGAAGCCTCCAATGAAGGTGGATACTGACCCTCTCCAAATTGCTGATACTTCTTTTGCTGAACCATATGAGTTTATGATGGTGGAAGCCATGGAAGTCACTACTCTCGAATCAATCCCAGAAGAGGAGTATATCGAGAAGATTAAGGTGGTTTACCCTAAGGCTGAAGAGGATTTGCTTGATTTTCTTATGAGGTGTAAAGCAAAGAATCATCAAGTCATGATATGCCCCAGGTGTAGTGCTGTATGCGACAAAGAGGCTACTGCAGGCCTCGAGAATTATCTGCCTTATGTGAAACCAAAGTTTAATGGTCCAAACAGAAGACTGAACTTCAATAATGGACCAAACCAACAGCCTAATAAAGGAAAGGCTATAATGGCTAATCCTTCGATTCATGAAAGGATTGGTCGAAAACAAACTTTCTTACCATAAACTAAAATACCCATGGGTCAATGGGGACATGGTAGATATGCAGCTTTCGACAAGAAAGTCAAGCATCAAGGAAGTTCTAGTAGAGGTTGGCAAACTGATGGTCAACCCAACATGGCAATAGATGCCAATAAATACTCTTATAAGAACAACTATAAGGGTAAGAATCCAATGACAAGAACACAATGGCGTAGGTTCCAGCGCCAGAAGAAACAAGAATTCCAAAATGTTCCACAAGAGAACAATTTGAAAGGAATCAAGATTCAGGAAAAGGCCAAGAGGCCTGTGATCGAAAGACTCTCACAACCAAACATTCCAGAAGAAAATAATGAAAAAGTAAATGAAGAAGAATGTTTGATGGTGAGGATGATGACTTTGGGTCAGAAAATGATTTCGATGTGGTTTGTAATGTGGTGTCTGTGCTGCCACGAGAGTTTGATGTTTGGTCTTACTCTGATCGAGAAGAAGACTGCTACGAACCACCACTTGTTGATGTCAAACCAGTTTGTTATTATGTGATGGATAATGGATGCATCGAAGAACAATGCGCCAACTTTGCAAAGCCTGATAAGGGGATGAAAAATCACCTTAAGCCTTTGTTTGTCAGAGCAAAAGTCAACAATGTTGGCATAAACAAGGTTCTAATTGATGGAAGAGCAGCTGTGAATCTGATGCCTTCTTCATTAATGGAGAAAATTGGGAAATATGACACTGATCTTATTTCTCACAACATAGTCCTTTCAAACTATGAAGGAAAAAGTGGCCACTCTTGGGGTGCTCTCCAAGTTGGAGTTGCCATTGGAAGCACAGTTAGACCAACATTATTTCTGGTGGTCGAATCCAAAGCAAATTTTAATCTTCTGTTAGGAAGAGAATGGATTCATGGATTCGACTCTTCACCAAAACTTGGCTATATGGAGAGATGATGGCATTGTAGAATATGTGGAAGCAGACCAAAGTTATTATCTGTCTGAGCAATGCCACATAACGAAGCAGACTTTCGACAAGAACCTTGCTTCGATTGCACCATGCGGCGATAAGGACGCTGCTTTTGATAAAGTGGTTTCTGAAAATGTTTACCACTCTGTAAAACTCCACACAACTCATGGATTCTGTTGGAGAAGAGAGGAAATAGATCAGGATTCCTCTGAAGATGGAGTAATTCCACCATCTGGGTGGGATTGTGAATTCTACTATCCCCATGACTGAGCCCAACCCATGGGCAAGAATTTCGGCTTATATGGCCGGAAATAGATTAAATACGGCACTGGAAGCTGTAACAATGAAAGAAAAAATGGCTTTCGAAGCCAGTGATTCTAAAAAATTGGCGAATAAAGCCAATGATCTTGAAAATGGCAATGACATGCCAAACTTGCAGAACTTGGATTGTATTTATGATGACGAACCTTTGGGTTTCGAAAAAGATCTTTTAAATATAAATCATAAAATGCAAGCCCAAGACACATTGCAAGAAATAGACATTGGAGATGGCCTGACAAAAAGGCCAACTTACATCAGTGCCAATATCAATTCTGATTTCAAGACAAAATTGATCGAACTCCTTCAGGAATATAAAGATTGTTTTGCTTGGGACTACAACGAAATGCCTGGTCTAAGCAAAGAATTGGTAGGACACAGGTTACCTTTGAAACCAGAAAAGAAGCCAATCAAACAATTACCAAGGAGATTCGCACCAGAAATAATGTCCAAAATAAAAGGTGAAATCGAAAGGTTGCTGAGAAGCAAATTTATTCGAACTGCCAGGTATGTTCAATGGTTAGCAAATATAGTACCTGTAATTAAAAAGAATGGAACTCTTAGGGTATGTATAGATTTTCGAGATTTAAATTATGCTACACCTAAAGATGAATACCCTATGCCTGTAGCAGAAATGCTTATTGACTCAGCAGCAGGTTTCGAATACTTGAGTATGTTAGATGGTTATTCAGGATATAATCAAATTTTTATTGCTGAAGAAGATATTCATAAAACTGCTTTTAGATGCCCAGGAGCAATAGGAACTTATGAATGGGTAGTAATGCCCTTTGGTTTAAAAAATGCTGGGGCTACATATCAAAGAGCAATGAATTTGATTTTTCATGATTTTATTGATAACTTTATGCAAGTCTATATAGATGACATTGTTATCAAATCTTCATCTGATGATGGCCATTTGGAACATCTTAGAAAATCATTCGAAAGAATGAGAAAATGTGGATTAAAAATGAATCCACTAAAATGTGCTTTCTGTGTGCATGCAGGAGATTTCCTTGGCTTTGTTGTACATAAGAAGGGCATTGAAATAAATCAGAATAAGACAAAGGCAATAATGGAGACACAACCTCCAGTTACAAAAAAGCAACTTCAGTCTTTGCTTGGGAAAATCAATTTTTTAAGGAGATTCATTTCGAATCTAAGTGGTAAATCTCAACCTTTTTCACCACTACTCAGATTAAAGAAAGATGATATTTTCAAATGGGAAGCAGAGCACCAACAGGCTTTTGAAGATATCAAGCTGTATCTTTCGAAACCCCCAATACTAATGTCTCCCATTCGAAACAAATTTATGAAGTTGTATATTTCAGCATCTGATTCGACCATTGGTAGCATGCTTGCTCAAGAAGATGAAAATGGAGATGAAAGAGCCATATATTATTTAAGTAGGGTTCTAAATGATGCTGAAACTAGATATAATGCTTAAATTTTAATGTATCTCATGAAAAGGGTCTTGTGATCAGTCTCTACGTATTGAGGGGCTAATCAAATAACTCTCCTTCCTTCGATTGGACGATCAGCCATCTCAGTTTCATATTCTTGAGGTACCCTCAAATTGAATTCTTGTTCAAAAGTGGCATTCAACCACAATTGTAGCAACCACATGGGTCCAGCGACCAAAAACGAGGAGCCATTTGTCGACTTCTTAATCTCATCACAGGCTAGTCCAATAGACTCATACAAAACAGGTAGAATTAATTTTCCTAAGCCAAAATGCCTACCCTCATGTATTTGGATGGCCATGGGAATAAACATTTTTGCTCCTTGTAAAGAACGAGAACAAAAAACATAGTAAGACAACCAAAGGGTTAAAAAGGCTACATGCTCAACACTGCTAGTCTCTCCCTTCTCGATGTTTTTCTCTATGAACTTAGTAAAAGACAGTTCCGTTGGGTCAAAATCAATGTTATCGCTGGTATTCGCAGGATCAAAGGTTTCATCATTTGGTCGAAGACCAGTTAAGGCAGCTACATCTAACAATGTTGGGGTAAGCATTCCACATGGAAAGTGAAAAGTGTTAGTAGACTTTTCCCAAAAGTGCATTGCAGCAATGATTAACTCTTGTTGTACTTGGGGACCAATTCGAGTAAATTGGATCAAATCATAAATCCCATAAGTTTTCCAATATTCCCCAAAATCTTTTTCCATTCGATTCAGCCAGGGAATGAAATACCTAGTATTGGGAATAACAGGAGCAGATCGAAATAACTTTGCGTTCAGAAACCCTAAGTGTCGAGTTTCACTAGAAAAGATTGGGGGTTCACATGTACGATAGCAAGGAAAGATTGCATTTACCTTCGAACTCAGTGCTTCTTCGTCTGGTAGAGGACCTCCAAACGCATAAACGTTCTTGTTCACAGCATATGGGATCATCAACTCCGAATGCCAAATATCGTGTTTTTCAGGATCATCATGTGGTTGTGGAACCATGGGTTCTTTGTCTTCATGGAGGATGAAATTCTTCCATTTACCAGCAAAAGGGACTTTAACATCGCGATTGCTTTCAGCCATGGTTGATTTTGAAGAGAAAAGAGTTTTTGTTGAAAATTACGTTTGGGAAAAGATTAGAACTTTCTGGAAAAGTTTTGAAGTGTTTAGATCTAAACGGAATCAACAATGCGTTGTTTTTTAGAGAGTTAAACTTGAAATCGTTGTTGCAAGTTTTCTGGAAAATTTCAGAGTAATGGAGCTTGTTTGAAGTTGCAGAAAACGATTCAATAGCGAAGAAGAAGGGTATTTATAGATTTTGAATAAAATCCCGAATTAAATAAATCAAAAATGAAATAAACTGTTCACATGCAGTTTTCATTCAGCTTCCGGAGCTGCCACCTGGCCCACTCACGCGAAAAAGCAGGGTTTTTTTCTTCTTTGATAATGGTGAAAATGGCAGTTGAAAAGACTGCTAATGACGTCAGCGCAGTCTTAGGAAAGCGTGAAGACTCTTAGTGGAAAAGTAAACGTTACAATCTTAAAATGCCAACTCCTCAATTTCATTCGAACCATTCAAATCGAAATTGGCATTTTGGGGGCAATTTGTTACTCCATATTTTTGTTTGAAACAAAATATGAAATAAAGATAAGTTAATTGTTAAATTATACATATTGACAATATGTATACTTAAAAGTTAATGTAATCTTTTTCAAAGGTTCTTTCTTTCGATTCGATTTTGATATAAATCGAAGTCTTGCTATATCGAAAGAAGTTTGGATTTCATGGAAAGTCTAAGTGCTTTTCAAATGATTTCGAACGTCTTAATTAACTTTGATTTCGACTATTGGCAACGGATGCAACGTTTCAAAACTGAGGACAGCGCATAGAGGCAAAGACACGCGTCATTTGGTCAAGAGGCAACCGTTACATAGCAGTTGAAATAGGAAGTCTATATATATGTATTTTGTAGTCAAAATCAGGGTCACAAATTCACATACTGAATCCTTATAAAAAACTCAGAGTACCCAAGCGTTCGAGCGAAATGAGCAACATAAAGGAAACGTATGATTATGTGTACCACCTTTATTCCTTGTAAATGTTTACATTTGAATGCAATTTACCCTTTAAAGCAAACCTTTATTTTAACGCTATTTTATCAAATTCATTCATTCGAATGGATTTTGCAGTTACCTTTTAAGTTCAATCCAAGTTTCATTCTGTAAACTTTACTTTTCTGCAAACCCTTTTTTCATTCGAAATACTTTTTTGCATTGTTACTTTCATTTACATGCTTTAAGTTTAAGTCTCTTTAACAACATTTCCAAATTATGAACTTTAAATGTTTTCTAATCACAAAGAATGCACAAACATGTCCCAAGATTTACTAGTTGATCTTACCAATAAATAAACTAGCGCTTGTTTACCAAAAATCAGTGTAAACACATGGTTGACATGGTAAAGTTCTTGTCATTGATGTTGATGATAACAAAATTTCAAGGCTTTTCTTTTTTAATTTTTAAATGGAGTACTCAACCTCTAATTAAAATGTTTGAGTAGTGATACTCTATGAAATTGTGATTTGGCATTCTAATTTTGTGTGATTTAAATAAGTTTTTGTTTGATTTGACATTCTAATTTTGCGTGATTTAAATAAGTTTTTGTGTGATTTGGCATTTTATAGTAGTAGTTCCTCCATTTTATAATATAAGTAAAAAAAATTATTTCACACTTATTAAGAAAAGTAAAATGTGAGAAAAGAATTTTCTTGAAATAAGTTTCATTGGAAGATGTAAAAAGAATTTTGATTGGTTATTGATTATGGAGAAAAGAAGATATAGAGTAAATTTTATGAGAAGAGTAAAAAGTAAACCTTAGAAATGGTAAAAGTTATTTTTTTTCTTATAATTTTGGACAAGAAAAAATAATTTTTTTTATTATAATATAGGACGGATGGAGTATAATAGTAATAAGTATTAAGTACTACAGTATATCTCTACTCTAGAGAAGGAGAAATTTAATAATTAATTAAATTTGAGATGAACTCTTGTTAATTTCTAGGACCTATCTAGTTTGTTTTGCATTACTTCCATGAGTTCCATCTCTTTCCAAAAGTTTTGGAAAAAGATTTCCTACGGTTAAAGCAGAACACTATATTACTTAGTAATTAATATTTATCATCGTTCATACATTAACGACAGATATAATTTCAATTGAAAAGACAAATTTTTTAATTTAAATCGTCCAATCTCAAATTGGTAGTTAAAATTGAAAATAACGTTAAACTAGGTGCATTATCCAAAAGTTTTTAGGCAGCATGAAGTGATTCAAAGGGTAAGAATTGGGTGACTTTGGCTATATTTGTTAAAAATAGCGGTTAGCTGATAAGCTAATTTATAACTTATAGCTTATAAGCTAAAAAACTATAAGCTACTTGAAATAACATTTGAAAATAAGCTATAAGCTATAAGCTCATAGTAAAATGATTGTTACCAAACAGAGTTTTTAGCTTATAGCTAAAAGCTATAAGCTATAACCTAGTTTTTTGGCCTTTCCAAACAGAGTCTTTGTGGAGAGAAAGTCACCTGTCTCTCTCCTGTATTACTCTCTCTCTCATCTTAATTATAATTTCTCTTTCATTTTTCTCTCTCATAAAACACTCAAAATTACACTAAAGTCAGGATTTGGATCATCTCCAATTTTTGTTATGTGTCTTTCTCTCTCATGTGAAGAGAGAGAAATTAATAATAAAAAATAAACAATTAATGATGAGAGAGAAAAAATGATGAGAGAGAAAGACACATAAAAAAAATTGGAGAGGGAATTAGAGAGAAAAAATTAAAGAGGATCCAAATCCCTAAAGTCACCATGACTTTTCCTCCAAAAAGTCACTCAATCCCAACCCGGAGTTCAAATACCATTGCCAGAGCATAGGAGTATAATATACGGTATTAATAATATAATATAGGAAGAATATTATGCATGCCATTTTTTTATTTCTTCCGCAAATTGACAATGATTTTCTTCATGCTACTTTTATTTTATACACAATATTTTTGTCTTGGTAAGGAAATATTGGTTGGTGCCAGCCTCATTAGCATTGGAATATAAAAATCATTTTATAATTATTCATATTTATTTAATAATATGTTTATCGTATGTATATGTACGTTATGCACACCAAGTTAGGTTGTGCATTTTGTTTTGATTTATAAAATAATGGTTTTCTTAGCTATAGATCTTGTGCAAAATTACAACAGATCTAAAAAAAATATTCGAACTTGTGCTAATAAAACAAAAGAAGAAAGGAATGAAACATGACACCCATGCATTTGACCATGATTCTACCATTTTTATTGGATATACTATTATTTATGTAAAAATAAACAAAAAGAAAAGCTTATGGATGAAATGTCTAAACAATTATAAAGTGCCTAACCAAACTAAAGCACTGATTTAGCTTCTTTTTTTTTTATTTAAAGTATCAAGCGCAAGTAAAAATGAGAGCAAGAGTAAGAGGTTTAAAGAATAAGATATTGCATTAGAATCAAAGATGAGTCAATATTGGACATCCAAGGGAAGTAGTTAGGAATCATGTTTATCAATGTCAAGATTAAGTAATTGTTGGCAGGAACACTACAAAAAAAAAAAAAACTTTGATTTGTGGCAGATGGTTAGCGATAGTTCTTATCAACCGATGTCGCTAGCTTTCATTTTTGGGGTTACAGTCGTTACCTATCAACCATCGTGACTATTTTTTCACAAGTTTCCATTTCACTCACCTAATTTATTCAATCACATCTCACAAATTAGATTCACAAGTTCATATATGTAACGTTCGTTTGCTCAAATTTAGTATCCTCAGCTTCATATTCAGTATCCTCAAATTCTTCGTTCGTTCAATCTTCTTTTGTTCGTTCAACCTAAGGTTCAATCTCCGTTCAGATTTAATCTTCTTCTTCACCCTAAGCTATTCAATCTTCATCTTCACCCTAATAATTCAGATTCAAACTCGTTCGTTCAACCTAAGTTTCAGATTCAAACTCGTTTGTTCAATGTTGTTTAGTGACTAAAAATTTCAACTTTAAAATAAATATATGAAACATTCGGAATTCAATCATCGACCGCCACATATATAATGTAATATTCAAACAAACTAAACTAACTCCACGTATATGTATTTCTATCATGAATAAACAACAAATAAAACAATACATAAATAAATAGAACAAATCTAAACTCAAAACTCCTCAAGTATGAAAAGATAAACAAAAGCAATAAAAATAAGAAAGAAAAATACTACTAAAATAATAAAAATCAATCAAAATGGGCACACTAGAGTAGATGACATCACAATGTCAAACTCAAACCCTCCTAACATTGTCCTTTGTACTGTTCAACTTCACAATGCGGCAAGAAAGAAATTGCATTTATAAGGGTCCATGTGTTTTGATTGTGACCTCCACAGTCACACACACAAAATTAAAAAGCAAAAAAAAACCAATTCCAATTCCAAAACCTCACCACCCTTTACACACACCACTATATAGGTACTACATCAAATTTCTATCTTGCCTTCATTTTCTTCCTTGTTTTCATTTTCACACCCCCTTCAATTTCCTCTTCATATGGCTCAGGTATTGTCTCTTTTATTTTTATTTTTATTTTTATTTTTTTAATATTCATAATTTATTTCTTCCTTTCTATTAGATTCCTTATGCACATCCTCATGATTTAGCTTTGATTTTAATATAAAAATATATTTATTTAATTACTACTAATTTCATTATTTTATTTAATATTTACCATTGTTTTTCTCATTGGATTGATTCAAAGCAGAAAGTTGTGTTAAAGGTGTTAACTATGACTGATGACAAAACAAAGCAAAAAGCCATAGAAGCAGCTGCAGATATCTTTGGTTAGTAATTAATTTTACAAAACTTTTTTATTTATTTTAAAATAAAAAATAAATTTTTAATTAATTCCCAAAATTTCTAGTGAGTAACATGCAACTTAAAAAAAATTAAATTTTTAATTCTGGGAATTTTTATTTATGTAAAAAAAAATGTTATGTAATAAATTAAAGGCTGATCTAATGAATTATTGGTGATTTTTGTATGAACAGGGGTTGATTCAATTGTTGCAGATGTAAAGGAACAGAAATTGACTGTGATTGGTTCAATGGATACAGTGAAAATAGTAAAGAAACTGAAGAAAGTAGGAAAAGTTGATATTGTTTCTGTTGGACCTGCAAAAGAAGAGAAAAAAGAAGAAAAGAAAGAAGAGAAAAAGGAAGAGAAAAAAGAAGAGAAAAAGGAAGAAAAGAAAGAAGAGAAGAAAGAGGAAAAGAAAGAGGACAAGAAATAAATAATTAGTATTATTATTCTGTTTTTTTTTTCTTTCTAATTTTGTTTGGAGTATTTTTCCTATATTGAGAAGCCAGTGTAAGCTGCAAAAATTGTCTATAATTTTATTTTTGCTTTTTTTATTATTTACTTTTTGTAATTTCTTTTCAAATTTGATGTTCAAGATATTTTTAATTAAGCATTGATTAATCTTTAATTACCAAGATTAAAATGGGTTTTAAATAGATAAGAATTGAAGACAATTAGTAGAATTCTTCCTTTTTCTCCGTTTCTTTCGGTATAGGAAAGTAATTGGCTATTAAGTTTATCATAAATTGCATTGAAAATATTGTTATTGAATTATTATTTTTTATGGAATTTCAAATTTGTTACTACATGTTAATAATTTTGTTGTACGAATTATTCCTATAATCTTCACTTTTGTTGTTTTCCATTTGTTTTACTATTTACTCAAATGGCTCATGTGATTGTGATAATATCGATGCCAGTTGTTATGGATAGTGAATTGTAAAGTGAAATAGAAAATATCTGTACAAGTTGATGAAGGTAAAATATATGTATATTTTGTACATTAATTTAGTTGAGTGGATAGAAATATTGTTATATTCACAATTTGAAATTTGAGATTTTTTACTTATTTATTTTAAGGTGTAAAATTTTGAACACTAAATTATTTGATAAAAAATCTGTAAAGATACAATATATATATATATATATATATATATTTCTTCCCTCTTAAACAATAAATAAAAATGGATTAACATAAGTTAATGTATGTAGGCTAAGTTTTACACAAAATAGATCAGATATTTTGATAGATGTTTGCTTATATTATGAGACGAAGAGTATATTTCATAGTACCTGTTTACTTCGTTCAGAAATATTGTAATATCCGGTAATAATAAATTGGGTCAAAGTAACTCACTTGGGTTGGTATGATGGTATTGACTTAGGCCCTGAGAGTGTGGTCCTCCTTAAGGTCTCATGTTCGATTCTCTATTATGCCAATTTAGGTGGATAATTTAGCTTCTTCAAAAAAAAAAAAAAAAAAATTGGTTCAAGTGGTAAGGTTACTGAGCTTCATAAATAAATAGTCAGAGGTTTGATCTTTGATTCTTTTAATATTAAGACTAAGGTAACATAACTTGGTGTTCAATTCATGACAGATCATCCCATCCATCTAGGTCCTACCTCAACGCTAGCTTGACTGTTCAAGTCATGCCAGCTCACCTCGCCCAACTAGGTCCTACCTTAACACTAGTTGGACTGTTTTATCATGTCAGCTCTCCTCGTCCAACTATGTTTTGTCTCACTAACTTGATTGTTCAAGCCATGCCTAACTCGACTAACCATATCATGCTTACATCCAAGGTTGTTCCAAGCACTTTATGACTAGCCACGTAGCAAAATGACTACAGCTACATGTGTTTCGAGTCTGTGTGTCCTGTACGAACTACTTACTTCTACAAATTGTATCTCGGCTTCACATGCTCTACATGGACAAGTTGCAATCAAATCCATCCGTACGTACTTACCTCAATAAATGAGAGACGATCTAGTACACAGTTTCATGAGCTTGGGTGACCAAAGGGAGACGCATTAGTTCAACAAGGATTATAAAATGAGGCACTTAGAAAGTATTATTCTGGATTCTCATTCTAGCTTTAGTACAGGGATAATTTTGTCATTTCAAAACTTAAATGCACTTATCTGTCTTTTATTTCTCTTTTTTTTCTTCTCTTAAACCAAACAATATCATAAATCTATTCTATTTCTCTAATATTTTTCTCGTCTCACTCTTTCTCTCACCTCTTTCTCTCTTCTCATTTTCTCTTTACAACCAAACATATTAATATTTTCCATAAACTATTGATTATTGTCAATTGTCGTAAATACACGGTAAGATTTAATGACTAAAAAGCATTGTTCACAATAATATTAGGAGGTAAAGTTGGAATAAACTAATTAATACTTGTATTGAAAAAATAAAACAACACTTAGGTAACAAATTTCTTTTTGTTAAAACCAGGGTATTGTTAATGAACTTCTCTGAGAAGGATTGTTCGGGAGAATCCGTGTTCGATTTCTAATAAATATAATTATTGATCATATTTTATTTATCTCGCTGTTAATATATATTTTGTGGTGTGAGAAGGAGGGAGTAAATTATATTGATTTTTTTTAAAAAAAAAGTCAATAATTTACTCCTCCTTCTTCTAAAAAAAATCATTATAAAGCTCAGACGATTAATTCTACTTTTTACATGGTTTAACGTACTACACTAGTAACACCGTCATCACCTTTGTCTTCTTAGTCTATCGGAGATAGGTGATTTAAGGTCATTTTTTGTCTGAAGCCACATCTCCAAATTATTTTTTATTTCTTGTTATAGTAAATAATTGTGATTTTCACATATTTGTTTGTTTTCATTTTCCGTCTTCGTACGATGTATTTTGTTATCCTGTCTTTGTGCGGAGTATTGTATTGTCCCGTCTTTGTGCAGATTATTTTGTTGTCTCATCTTTGTGTGGTGTTCATTTGTTTCAAGTTGAAGGATTAATTTCGGTCTAGTGCAGATCTAATCAATGTCGACTTTGGTGTCATTAACACTACAGATCCGGAGGCAAGGACATTTCAGACACTTCAATATAGTCATATTTATAGGCATATGCAATTTGCCGTTTTATGCTATTGACATAAATATTGTGAATTTGTTCGCAAGTTTATCTTTTTTGTTTTAAATGTACTCTATCCATTTAAATGAATAAATATCCTTATAATAATTTAATTAACATTCCTTCCCGTCACGAAATTTCATGTATTCGCTTGTGGGTCATTTTCATTTTCTTAATGTCAATAACTCCAAAGTCCAAAAGAGATGGCGATCTCATTCTTTAAAAAAAAAATGAAGTATTTCGTGCAGATAAATATTGTTGTCAAATTATTATTTCGAGAGGGACAGGAGATGACTCATTGCACAACTTTGCTTGATCAGCTAAGCATTTTTTCGATGACAATGAATCAGCAAAGCATTTTAGTCATTCTTCTTACTTTTTGTAATATTTAATGTTGGGATATTTCTTATTTTAACACTTATTTTCTCTTTAGTCAAAAAAACACTTATTTTCTCTTTACTCTTTTTGTGATAAAATATTAAATAAAATTTACATTTTTATGTTCACTTGCATAATTAATATATATGGTCTATTATAATATAGAGCAAATAGTCCCATGAGTTTGGCTCATTTGGTTGGACATCGCATTATATATGCAGGGGCCGGGGTTCGAACCCCACGGTCATCTCATTTATCCACCTAGGCTACTTAACCAAAAAATAAATAATATAGAGCAAATACATTAATTATACAATAAATTTAAAAAGATAAATTTTACTTATATTTTATTATGGATTGAGTATTTCTTCATGATAGATAAGTTGATTGGGTAAATAAATAAAAAAGATCGGAAACTGATTATTATAAATTTATTCCATATTTGAGAACTTTGATGATGAAGTAATACTTTGATGTGTTTGCAAAAATACAAGTTGACTATTCTATTTGTTGTAATGTATTGTCTGGAGGCATGGCATCGGGCGGGGCCGGGATAGTTTTTAGCTTTTTCCTATCTAAATCCAACGGAGTTCAAGTATCTCTATACCCTCTCTAATCTCCCACAAGTCCGAGACAATGTCCTAATAAATGTCAATTTGGGAAGAAAAATATGCATGTCTTGAAACACTAGCATTTGTTTTTATTTTTTATTTTTGTCAAACAAATATTGATAAGGGCACCATTTTAATCGTGAGAATAAAAAAAATTGTGAACTTCTACTTTTAGACGATGATGTTAACAATCCTTATTGTTTTGCACCATTTTTTAGGTATCGGTCTACAGGCAAAATCCACCTAATATTTTGCCTATATGACGACAAGATGATTTTCATTAAGGAATACTTTCTCCACTAGAAATATTTTTCTGTTGGTGAAATTCAACATTCTTCCATGCTAAGTTTATGTATTTTCTCTCTATGTTTAGTGTGATAAAGATAGAATCATAACGCCTCTCTTGCCTTTGGTTTATGAGTCCAATAATGGCCCAGGCTTAGCATGGTTCACTATATTCATTCAATTATTTGCCTAATTTGGTGAGCGCAACGGAAGCACGTCACAAAAGTTCTCAGCTTAACCTTTCCAACAGTATATCTTGGGTGCGCAATATGGTGGGACTGTCTAGCATAGAGACCCCCAAGCATCCCTGAGTTACAGCAGCTAGCAGAGGCAACACAAATCGGGGAACTGGGAAGTTCTTCCACAAAAGTAAGACAGCAGTAGACCACCTCAGTGAGCAAGCCCGGTAGTAGTTTATACTTTATGCACATTTTAATTTATTATTTTTAAAATTTTTGTAGAAAATGAGATGAGAGACGGGAAGAAATATAAGCGACATTTTACCTTTTATATAGGATCCTTACCCAAACCAACCAATTACTGTAGGAGAAATATCTTTCTAGAGAATCAGATAGAACTAGGCCCTGAAATTACATAAATGAAATCTAATCTGGAAAAACAGATATCAGCAGCCCGAGGCAAATAATTGAATAAATATAGTGAACCATGAAACTACATAAAAGTCATATTGAGGGATCAATGAATTGTTTCTCTCAGCTTATACCTAAGAAATTTTGAAAAAAATGTTAAGTAATGGAAGTTTGGGTACAACAAGAACAATAGCAATAAGTTGTCAAAGTTAAAGCTTCCAGCCTTCCACTATAAAGATTAAAAGAATCTTCAGGTATGACAATTGTCATCCTCTTTGTATCTTTGAAGCCATTGGCATTATTTTATCAGCAGCCAGTGCTTTACACCTTTTTCAAGGCCAAAAAAATGTTATCTTACAACAAACTTCAATATGCCCAACATCATAGTCGTCTCGAATAAATCATGTGCAATATGAACAGACAATGCATTCATGAAGTCTGGACTAGCATCGAAATTCCCAAGAGCATGTCGATGTAGCGAATACTGGATATTGCATTGACAACAATACTGCAATGCAATAGCATTTATACATGTCAGAGATAGTGTGCTGCAACTCAATCAGCACATGCAGATCACCACATTCTGCATGATGATAGGATTTTGTCTATCGCATGTTAACTCAGCACAAAATGTCTAGCCGATGAATGAGCCAGCCAAAAAAAGACTGTAAAGGGACACTCTTCTTGATAAACCATCTGGAACATCACAGCAGATGAATTGCTGTCATTGCAATCCCAGAAGCAAAGCAACTGACTTAAGCATGTGTGGAAAGCAACAAAAAAAATGCCTCACATCTAACTCTTGGCAATAGCTTCATGTAATTTTGTCCTCATATTGCTTGCTTCAGAGATATAAGGAGATTATCTAATATATCAAGTGACCAACAACTGATTCCCCCATTGCTTTCAATTTTAGGTCCATCATCTGCAAGCAAAAATGTGGAAGTGAGTATAGAAAAAATGATTCACATAGTTTTAGTTTTATTAGGATCAAGATGCCCTGCAGTTTGGGATACTCTTAGAGTACAGTCAGCAAATCAGTGACCTCCATCAGGACAGTGCGGTTTGAATTTTGAGCTCAGTACTTTGGATTTAAAATAAATAAATAATCAAAATATGCATTTTTGTAAACTCTACTATCTGAATTCAACGGTCACCAATGCACTGACTGCGTGTATGCAGGGATATGCCAACTACAGGGAATCCCCATTTTGCTTGTTACCAAACCTGAGTTAGCTGACTAAACAACAATATTATGAATGATTGACGAGCATAATAAGCAATATTTATAATAATGCATTAATTAAAAAAATGGCTTACAGGTTTACATGTAACAAACTAAAGATTGAATGAATAAAATATGTTAAAAAGGGAAAAAATTACATACTTTGTATCTCCAGCTTCTACATCAGTTCAGCAACCAGAAGGTAATTGGTCCTGGTTGATCATATCAATAAGTTGATGCATCACGAGTTTACATCAGCAAATCTGTTATCTCAATTCTTATATCGTTTCGCTCTTAATTTGGGAAGATGATGGACATTCCTTCCCTTCTCCATCATCTGCCGTAACACTTTTCGAGCTCTAGAAAGCTTTCCAGCATTTCGTAGATTACTCACTAATGTTCTATAGACAACAAAATTTGCAGTACAACCTTTGGTCTCCATTTCTTTAAGCATTGAGCATGCTTCGTCAAACTTTCCCGCCATACAAAATCCACGAATCATGGAATTGTAGGTAAATACATTTGGGATTTGTCCTCTAGAAATCATCTCGTCAAACATTTCCTGAGCTTTCTCGAATTCACGAGTCACCACATATCCGGTGATCATTACAGTGTATGCTACCACATCTGGCATGCAGCCAATCTTCACCATTTCATCAAAAATATCTTTGCAAGCAACCATATTTCCTGATCTACTCAGTCCATCTATGAGAGTTGTGAAATGAAGAACAGTTGGTTCTATGCCTCTTTCTCTCATTCGATTCAAAAGATCAATGGCAACACGTGGCTCATCCTTTCTACCAAGAACATGAAGAAGTATATTGTAAGTATGAAAATCCGGAGAAAGGCCGCTTCTTTCCATCTCATCAAGCAATCTGTGAAACTGATTCATCTTCCCAAGTCTGTACTTCGCAAGCATGACAATATTATATGTCAAAACGTCCGATGAAAAATCTTCCTCAGACAACATCTGTCGATAAACCCACTCAATCAACGTGTACCGATTCAACACAAGAAGACAATGTAGAATTGCATTATAAGAATGTATAGAAGATCGATAATTAAACGACCTTGACTTTATAAACTTCACAACCAAATTCATAGCGAAACCCGCCTCACCGCTAGCGCAAATCAAAATATTGAAAGTGCGAGCTGTGGCTGGGAAACCCTTCTCAATCATCTCATCAACAAGTCTCCACATTGCCTTAAATTCCTCACACTTGGCAAATATCTGCATAATCAAATGATAAGAATTAACAGTATGGCAATAACCTTTCTTCTGATCACACCACACAAAGAACTTATAAGCCAATCTTGCAATACTACTCTTGTTATCACAATTCACCTCTCTCAACACTGCATACAAAACCTCTCTAACCAAAATCCACGTCGGCCTTATACTCAACTCATCTAAAGCCACCTTAAAATCAAAATCCAACTCGTCTCTTCGAAGAACCTCGAGAATCCTCTCAACATTAATCCTAACATTTCGTAACAAACACTCTCTAACAGAAAACCTCTGATTGCATCCGAAACTATTATCCTCATCATTCAAATCCCCATTTTCCGTGTCGAAATCAATCCTCCTAACATTTCCTAACAAATCATCTCTACCTAAAAACGATCTTTGATTGTAACCAAAACCATTTTCCTCATTATTATTCAAATCAACATTTTCAAATGAACCTACAAACATTTTTTTCAAAGGCTCCTCAACCAATTCAAATCCATTTCTAACAACCTCATCATCAACAACATGAAAAGGTTGATCACATAACTTTCGTGTAACATTCAAACATTGATAAATTTTATGAACCATCCTATGACCTAAGAGGGTAATTGAATTCATGATTCGAATCCATCATCGTCTTTGAAACGACGACGTTATAGATATAACTGGAATCGAATCTCCTGATAATAACAGAATAAGTTTTCCGATTCCGATTACAAGCTTCGAGAAGCTCATTGCGAGATGAGAAAATGAAACGAAAAATCGTACCTTTGGGGACGAGAAATTGAGGTGAGTGTTGGGAAATTGAGGTGAATGTTGACAAATTGAGTCATGGCGAGATACAGTGCATGGTTGCTACTGGGAACTGTGGTGGCGGTGGTGGTGGAGAAAATGGCGGTGAAAATCGGAAAATGTAAATCTGAAAAACCCTAGAAAGAAACGAAGGAAGAACATGGACCTGAACGCAGCGTTTTAGTCATAAAATGGTTTTCACCAAGAAAATGAGCAAACCACTTATACTCAAATGTGTAATTTGATGTCATATTATTAGTCACTAAATTACAAGTTGTATAAAAATTGCAAATAAATCTCTAAAGAGTTTAATAGATATGCACGTGTAAATTAATTTTACACTGACATTCAATAGGAATCATATATTTTGTCATGTTGAATAATTGTAGTGGGTGTAGTGGAGTGATTTGGCGGAATAAACGGTTGGTATCAATTGACAGTGTAAAGTTTTACACTGTCTATGCATATACATTTTTTTCATCTCTAAATATGTTTTTTATTTATCATTTTAGTTCTTATATCTATTTTTATGTAGTCAATTTAATTTTTAAACATTTTTTCGTTGATAATTTTATTTATAAAATTACTATGGAATAAGATAATGTGATAGTGGTTATATTTTTAGGACTAAAATAGTGGTTTGTAAAAAAAAATTATTTTGGGATTGAAAATGTACCAATTTTTGGGTCGATGGAAGAAAACATGTTACTCAAAATTAACTAATTAAAATGAAATTCTTAATAATAACTTACCAAAAAAATATTAGAAAAATAATAATAAAGAGAAACACAATTAGAGCATATTTGGATTAAATTATTTTTGAGTTTATACAAAACAATTTATATAAATAAATAAGCTCTTATGTATTATAATATTATAAGTTTGTCAATAAAGTTTATAAAAAAAATGGTTTATAAAACACCATTTTCATTAGTGATAACTTATAAATAAACATAAAAATTTATTTATTTGCATAAACTATTTTTCATAAGCTTAAAATAATTATTAGTTTATTGTCTATAACATAGTTTTAATTTTGTCAAAAAATAAACAAAAAAAAATGTAGTTTTGATTTTTCTTTACGACAAATAACTTATCTCATTTCATCCATAAAAATAATACAAATATATGTTGAAGGAATATCGAAAAATATATACAAACCATCTAGAGATGGAGTCATATGAGCAATACTACATATAATTTCATCATGAACTTAACATGAGTTAACAAGATTAATAGCTAAAAATTGCCTTCAATCATTAACAATAGCTCCAAGGTCCAAGACATAATTATAATTTTTGGGCAAACCATCATTTTGGTCTTTGAAAGTGTAATTTAAAGTCACATAGCAAATGTATCTCTAGTATATCTCATTTGATAATAATTTTGAGGGTTAAATTAACTAGCAAAAAACACATTTAAGGACAAAATTCACACTTAAATACGACTTCGACTAACATAAAAGAGTAGTTAAAGTGATGCATGGTGCACAAGTTATAAATAATATCATACATATCCAAGGACCAAAATACCAAAATGACTAAAACAAAGACAAGTGAGGATTTGTTTATAATTTTGATACATTCCGACAATAATATGATAGTGAGTTACACATTCGAAGACTAAAATAGTAGTTTGCCTAGTACAATACCCTTTTACAATTCATCTCAAAATTCATATCATACAACCGTCAAGCTGTCTTATCCTTTAGTGACAAAATACTCCATTTGTCTTGCTAGCGCGCGAAGCTTTGACTCGAATTCTGACTAACCGCAATTATTGGATGTTTGGAGACTGGTATCTTAACTCTAGTTATCATATCTAAAGCTTTGAGACCTTTTCATTTGTGGCTTTGGTGGTCTATGTTGACACTAGTTGTGAAGCTAACTCTTTAGCTTAAAATGACGTGAAACTCAAAAATACATCAAAATGACTCAACATTTAATGGTTGTCATATTGCACGAAGTAACCCAAATATCAAGAGCCTAATAAGTAATAACATCACATAAAATGAGTTATCACTATCTAATATGCTACATCAATTTAAATGAAGGAATATCTTTATTTTAGTAAAGAAAAAGTTGATTTGTTGATATCTTATTCTCGATCGCAATGGTTCCAAAAAGACCTTAAAGAAGACACAACCTCAACCTAGTTTAATCTATGGCTACTACCAATAATTTTTTACTTATTTGGTAGTGTCATTTCAATCCTTCATCAAACTCAAAAGAAAAATAAACTTGCCAAATTAATTTTCTGAATTTGAGGGAGATAGAGAGAGCACATTTGAGGGTTTGGAACATTTATGCTTTGGACAGAGGCATAACTCATTTCTAATACTCTCAAATGATTCCCGCAATTAGCTTAGCTTTCCGAATTTATCTCTATTTCCCTCAATCTTCACTTTATGACACGCCGACTCTCCTTTCATCATAAGGCGTGGAATTACCAAGGGGACTCTCCATAGGAACTAGTCCATCAGATTTTGCACGTAGGAGATCGAGACACACACAGCCCCAATCGCCGGACAACTACATAGAGGGTCTCTACAAGTCTATAAGGCATGCAAAATATGATACATTACAATTAATATAATTCGCTAAGATTAGATTAAAAAGACATCATATGCCATAGCAAGCGGAAAAAGTTGGGAAAAAATTAGAGAAAAGAGAGAGATGCACCTGATTATTAACATCAACATACTAATACATTTCTCTTTTAATTGCAACACAGTTTTGTACAGACGTACAAGAGTAGCATAACATCATAATAATAAAAATAACACATCTAAACAAACATGACTTTAAAACAAAATCCAAAATCTAATCAACATAGAATTTTGATAATTCATTGAAGTAATTAACCAATTCTTCAATTAGTTGATTCATGTAGTCTTCTTTCACCTGCAGTTTGATGAACTTGTCCATCTCCACCTCCACCACTTCCTAGACACATCTCCCACTTCCTACAATAACAACAAAACAACCCAAAAAAATCAAATCACACTTTCAACAAAAAAGAAAAAGTCAAAAAAATCAAATAAGATAATACTGCTTTTTTTGGAACTAAGGAGCTTTTTGGATCAACTATGACAAACATTGGTCAAATTATTTGAAAAGAGCTTGTAGATTATGTCATTTTCATAAACAATTTTTAAACTCATTATTACTATATAATTATACTAAAAGTGTACAAGTGCATAATTAAAACTACTATAAAATCTTTTATAATCTAAACAAACAACAAAATTTCATAATTCAAGAAACAAAACCAGAAAGTAAGTACTACTAACCTTGAGTTGATTCATTCTCCCCTGGTTTTTCAAACCAAGATCCAACAACACCCTTAACCATATCAACCATACCCTTCCCAAAGTCACCTTCTTTCACTTCTTCATCCCACCCCCCTAACCTTCTCCTCACCTCTTCACTCTCAGTAACTTTCCCTCTTGGCCTCTCCACTTCCCTTCCCTCATCATCACCTCTCTTATGCACAGCATCAGAAACAACTTTCCCCACATCTCTACCTTCTCCTTCATGATAAACATCTTCCACAGACTCATCTACACTTTTCTTATATAAACTCTCAGAAATTGCCTCAGAAAGTGCTTTATCATCTTCACCAGGTCTTAGTTTTTCAGCTATATAGTCTTTCATTGACACCCCTTTATCTTGTTCTATACCCCCAGTTGCTCTTTCAGTTCCTACACCAACACCTTTTCCGTATACCGGAGCTAACTTCTCTGTCAAGGAAACTGCAATTCTCTTTCCATATTCTGCAGGTGACACTCCAGAAGAAGAGTTGTTGTTGTTATTCTCTTCATAGGTTCTTACCTTTGAATCTGTCTCGGTTTCGGACTCATTTTTCTCGCCAAAGCCGAGTTTTGAGGCTACTGTGTTTTTAGCAGATGCAGCTTTATCAGCTATTGCAGAAGTTGCTGATGAGATTTTCTCTGTATAACTAGTTTGGTTTGACGGTTCTACTGCAGATGTTGCCGATGAGTAACCGCTTTGGTTTGACGGTGTTTCACCATATCCAAGCTTCGAAGCAACTGCGTTTTTAGCATTGGCGGCTTTGTCAGTGACTGCAGAAGTTGCAGAGTAGATTTTGTCTGTGTAACTGCTCTGGTCAGGCGGTGTTCCAGATGTTGCAGATGAGTAACTGCTCTGGTTCGAAGGTGTTTGGCCATATCCAAGCTTCGAAGCAACTGCATCTTTAGCGCTGGCGGCTTTGTCAGTGACTGCAGAAGTGGCAGAATAGATTTTGTCTGTGTAACTCTGGTTCGAAGGTGCTTCAGCAGTTGTTGTTTCGCCTTTTTCACCATATCCAAGCTTCGAAGCAACTGCATTTTTAGCAACGGCGGCTGTGCCAGCGACTGCAGAAGTTGCAGAGTAGATTTTATCTGTGTAACTGCTCTGATTTGATGGAGTTTCACCTGTTATTGTTTCATCTCTTTCACCATAACCAAGCTTCGAAGCGACTGCATTTTTTGCATCGGCTGCTTTGTCGGCAATTGCAGAAGTAGCAGAGTAGATTTTGTCTGTGTAACTGTTATTGCTTTGGTTTGATGAGTTCTCCATTGATTCATGGTGTAGTTGAGGTTCTTGTTCAACTGTCATGTTTCTGTTGCTGGTAGCAAACTGATCATGGCTTCCAGTTGAAGGGTATCGAGTTTTCATTCCACTTGAATGTTGTGGCTTATATTGGCCATGGCTTGTAACAGAACGGTGTTCAGTTGGTAGTAACTCTGATCTAAATTGTTCATGGCTTCCAGCAGATGGATACTGAGTTTTCGTTGCACTTGAATGTTGTGGCAAGCTTGTAACAGATTGGTGTTGAAGTTTAGGCTCAGTTGCACTAGAATAGTGCGTAGGCGCCACATATTGATCATGGATTGTGGCAGAGGAGTGTTGTGGTTTAGCCTCAGTTGGTAGCAAATTAGTTTTAAATTGATCATGGCTACCAGCAGAAGGGTATCTAGATTCCGTCGCACCCGGAATAAATGTGCCATGACTTGTAGCAGAAGAGTGTTGAGGTTCCATAACGCCGTAAGACAATGGCAGATGTGTGTCATGACTTGTAGCAGAAGAGTGATATGGTTTATGCTCAGTTGGTAGTAAATTTGAAGTAGTTTTTGTTGCATTGGAAAATTGAGGCAAATGTTGGTCATGGCTTGTTTCAAAATGGTGTTGAGGTCTATGTTCAGTCGGTAGTAACGACGGTGTGACATGAACATGATCATGACTTGTAGCAGAAGAAGGGTGTTGAGTTCTTGTTCCACTAGAAAAATGTGGCAAGTTTTGGTCATGAGTAGTAGAGTGTTGAAGTTTATGTTCAGTCGGTAGTAACGGCGGTGTGACATGATCATGGCTTGTAGAAGAAGAAGGGTATTGAGTTCTTGTTCCACTAGAAAAATGTGGCAAGTTTTGGTCATGAGTAGTAGGGTGTTGAGTTTGTGTTGAAGTAGAAAAAACAGGTGTGAATTGATCATGGCTTTTGGGATATTGAGTTTTGATTTCAGGTGATTGTTGTGGTAAATGTTGGTTATGTCTTATGGTTGATGATGGATAAGGTGTTTTGGTTGGTGAAGAAATTTCTGGAGAAAATTGGTGGTGAATTCCTAGCGAAGGGGAAGGGTGTTGAGTTTGTGTTTCAGAAATATTTGAAAGAGTTTTTGGTTGTTGGTAATTTGGTATTGGTTCATTGTGTACGGTCATTTTGTCAATAGATTTTTGAATTGGAGTAATGTCAATTTCTGCACCACCTGTTAGAAATTAGTGAAGAAACAATATTAGAAGATAACCAAATTTGAATCTGTTTAAAAATTGATTATGACTAAAATTGTGACTTTGAACACATGAAAACTTCTGAGACCCCTAAAAGTTTGAGGCCCTATGTGGTGGCACACTCTGAACACATCATGCACACCCCATAGGGACGAGCCTGATTACGGGCACCTACAGGTCTTATTAGGTTTTATTGATGTCCTATGTCTGCAAATCAGTGTCATGTCTTTCTTAGAGTTACGTACAATATCATTACTATTTTGGGTACTATTTGTGTCTACGTTCCAAATGCGTGGATTACTATTGATTGGTGTCTATGTGTCTGCGTTTCAATGTGTGTCAAATGTATTTCTCTAAACTAAGTTGATAGAATATTTTCTACAATGTACTACACTATGTCACGAGTAGTAACAAAATCAATTTTTTAAGCCAAACAAGACTCAACAAAGTAACAATTTCATCAAATTAGACCACAATATATCTTTCAAAAACTTGTATACGACTAACAATATATTTTTAGTTACTTAATAATTACCTATCCCAGTTGGATCAGTGACTTTGGTTTGATAATTAGCTGGATCATATGCTTGAAATCTACTTCCTGGTGCATGAGGATCTTCCTCCAAATTAACCTTAGGTTGCACCATTGTTATTTCTTCCCTAATAACTACTACACTTGGCTCATGATGATGTTCTTCTCCCATAATAGTTGTGCTTCCAAAATTCACTCCTTGCCCTGGATTTTTTACTTGGCCAGTTGGTGCCACATTTCTAACTTTAGCACTGTCATAAACTGCAAAAAAAAAAATAAAAATAGTTCAAGCTAGCATATATTTGAAAAAATACACTAAATAAGTAATGTTGAAAATACATTTGAAAGTGAATAATGTTTGACATCAAATTCAAACAGGGGTTGGAACAAACTTACTAACAAAAAAAAAATTATCAACATTTTATAATTCTGTAATCATTGTAAGATATTAATTTTGTGACCAACTAAGTTGATACATTCTATAATTAATTTCAACAATTAATTGAAGATTTTTAGACAAAATTGTTTGATCAAATTTTTAGACTAAATATATGATTTACTTACTATTAAAATTAAAATTGAAAATTGTCTCATAAGTCCTAGTTCAATTGGCAAAAATGCCGAAATTGTTAGACTCGGGTACGAACCCGGGATCTCACAATTATTTGTGAGTTTAATTTCAGTGGATTACCGCTTCTTTCTAATTATTAAGAAGAAAAAAAAAAAATTTAATTGAAAGTTTGATTTAATTTGAAAAGGGTTCAAATTATTTTTCTATCATGCACACATATATAAAAATTAGTTCCTATTTCTCTAGATAAATGCTGTTCAAAAACAAAAACCTCAACATAAATAATTAAAGAACGATTAAAGAACTGAACAAGTAATGATAACTTCTTGTTTGTTAGAAGAAATGAAAAAGGAAAAAATTACTTGGTGCACCATGGATTTCTGGGTCATAAAGATCCTCATCATCTTCTTCATCCAAGTCATGATCATCAGGAATATGTTGATTTTCATAATGATATTGATCATGACCATGACCATGACCATGTTCATTATCATCATGATGACCATGCTTGGTGATTGTGTCCTTAATTTTCTTAGCCTTTGCCTTCACTTTCTTTAGAACCGACTTCTTCTCATGATCATCATGATGTTCCTCCGTACCATGTGCCACTATACATCCAAAATATAAACCAAAAATATCAAATTAACAACATGAACAAAATAATGCATGCCCATTAAGTCAAAAACAAGTAAAATTAAAATGTTCCGTTAGATCAAAGGAACATTTAAACAAGATCTTAACAATAAATATCGTTTTTATAAGAAGCTAAATTTGTTCGTTTATTCAAATTGACACTAGAGAAAATCAATTATAAATAAATATGGTTAAAATAAAAGATTTCACCAAAGATTATTAACTATTAAATTCTCTAACAAAAATTCGAGACTAAATCAATGATAATTTGCCCTAATGACATATAATTGCATAATTAACATAAACAAATCAATCTAATGATATAAATTTTCGTGGAACCTATCTTGATGTTCATTCTTTAACTGATCAAATTGTATATTTTTCGTGGTGTTGGTTTATTGGCCGTATATGGAATAATGTTAATTTGGAGTTCCCTAATTGGTGTAATAATCTGTTAGAATGTATACAAAGCATTTAACGTGTTTTTACTCTGAATCGTAAGGGTTGAGTACGCCTTGTACTCCTTATAATTCAATTTTGTTTATAAAAAAAAAATCTAATCAATCAATTGTCCTCAAGCATAAAAGGTAAAAGGTTGAACGTTGAAGAAATTTAAAAAAGTTTAAAAAGAGATCCAAAGTTCGATCCTGACTACTAACATTTTCCTACTTCCCTCTAATAATATACTAACAACTGCTCTAGTATCAATTTAGGTGACTAATTTAGCTTCTTAAAAAAATAAATATAGTACTAATCAACCAATTAATTAAATTCTAAAATACCTTGTTGTGAGCCCAAATTATGGGGATGGTGATGTTCTTCTTGCATTGTTTTAGAGTCTACGATTTTGATTGGAAAAGAAATTGTAATTGTAACTAGTCAAATTCTTGTTGAGTAAGCACGAGGGAATGTTAGAGACTAAGACAAGGGTTTATAGAGAAAAGAACAAAAGAATTTCAAACTGTGCTTTGCCACCTTTGCATGGTTGTGGTCTTGTGGCTTCTCAAAATGGTGACACGTGTGATGTAAGAAAATAGGTCTTTTTCATTTGACACGTGTTGACCAGTTTTATCTACGTGTCTTGTTCTTATACAGCATGGTTTTATGAACTCAACCTTTTGAATCGAAATCGAAATAGTTAACAAACTACTACTAGGAAGTAATAAGCTTCATAAAAGACAATGATATCTTTTAACATTAAATTCTATTTTTAGATCTACACAAGTAAACCGCCAACTCTCATTGTTAGGGATGTAAAAAACTATCTAATCTATAGAGTTTTTTTTTTTTGTTGACGAAATCTAACATCTATAGAGTTGATATACTTATCATAAATATGATCAATTCATCTAATAAGGAACCGGTCGTATTAAATAAATATTTATATTAATTCATAAGCTTAATATTATTTAGGTAGTCTATAAAAAATAGTTCAACATAATAGCTAATTTATTTGTTAAAATTATTTTACATAAAAGCTTGTTTTGTTTTTGTCTCTTGAATTATAATTGTTAGACAGTTTAGTTGATTAATTTTATTTTTATTTCATTTTGATTATGTAAATTGCAAACACGTGTAGTAGAAATCAAAATAAACAAAAGACTCGAGAGATTATTTTGAATATAATATGGACATATATACAGGTTTAACATAATATTTTAAATATAAAACGCTTATAATTGACATTAAAATAAATATAAATTTGTAATTAAAGACTAAAAATAAAATAAAAAATGAAAACATGTGTTTTTTAATAAGAACGAAAAAATATTTGTCAAAAATTATTTTCTCTAACAAAGCGTAAATTTAAACTTGGCCCAACAGTCGAGAGGAATTTGTCACACTAGTGAGTTCCACTCATATGGCTTGAGCCTAAGAGACCTCAAAAGCAATTATTAGCGGATTAAGCAAATAAATATTAAGAAGCTTGTGTGCCGAAGAAGTGAAGGGAATTTATGGAACATGAGAGGGGAGCTCTTCCACTTTTTCATCCACTTGCACTATTTCCTCCGCCTTCTCCATTCTTCTCACTAACCTCCCCTGAAATATCTATAGATAGAAAGATGAAACATTAGGCAAAAATATTTAAGATCAGAGTTCAATATCTTATCGATAAAGTAACAATCAATAAATAATTTTTAAAAAAATAGATATTTTAAATTTATAAAAATAATCATAAGTTTATTAATTTAAAAACCAAATCTATTCAAATTTATAGAAACTCCCAAGTAAAAACCTGTCTATGCACCACTAGTGTGTGTACTACTACTACTATAAAATAGTGAAAATAAAGCGCCAAATTCAATTCAATTTCGTTTCCGTTACCTCCATCTTCTTCTTTTCCACTATAGACAAAAAAAAAAATGCGAACTCGCTTTCTGAACAACGACTACTTCACTCTCCCATCCCAACGGCACGAAACCATCCCTTTCCTCCACCTCCCTGTCCCTCGCCTCCCTACTCCGCCTTCCTCCGCCGTCCACCACCATCTCCACCTCCTCTACTCTCCTTTCCCAGACGTCTCCCTCCACATCGATCCCTTCCCAATCCAATCCGCACTCTCCAGTTTCCTCTCCTCCGTCCTCCCTCACAAAATCAACCTCCAATCACACGATCTCGAAGTTCCAAATCCAGATCGCACTTCCTCCGTTGCTGATTATCAAAATCAGGTTAGTTTCAGTGATTCACTATGAAAATTCAGATTCTATGTAGATTTTGTGTAGATTTTCGTTAGTTACTGTTTGAATTTCATTTCACTATGAAAATTGAGATTCTACTTGCTCGTTTGTTTTTTGGATGTTTTGATTGCGTTGCAGCGAGAAGCTGATTTGATCTTGGAAGATTATGTTTCCTTTGGTGATATTGAATTTTCCAAAGTACAGTAACGGTTATTGTTCTTTGAAATTTTTATTTATTTTGGTGAGATCTTATTGGATTTTTTTGCAGGAGAGTAAAACGGTTACTCGTAGTGATGAGAGCGAAGTCGTTTATGAACCGATTCAATTCGAAACACCTGAGCAACTGGACGCACTCTTGGTGAGATGCATGTTTCTAATTTTGTAGTTATAATAATAAATTGTTTGGTTTATCGCAGTGATGTTTGGTTCTATGGTGAGAAAAGTTGATTTTGAGTGAATTGATTTTGTAAAATTAATTATGAGTAAAATTGAGTTGAAGATAAAATAATTTTTGTTTGAATACATTCATATAAAAGTGAGTTGAGCAAATATTTGAGTGTAAAAATCAATTCTAGAATCATAAGTTACAATTTCTAGCTTCAAGTATAATCAATTCTACTTTAACGAAATCAAACATGTTAAAATCAATTCTGCACCTCTAAAATCAATTTTGGTCCGTCTAGAAGTGAAACCAAACATACAACTTCATTTTTTCTAATCCATTGTATTTTTATAGGATAATGTATGCTAACTAGTGTTGTGAATTGTGGATCGTGGAAAATAGAAGTTTGTTTAAATATCGTATTGTGAAACAATATCGATTTGTTCAAATTGTGATACACTAGCCGCTTTTTGACCGCACTGATGTTAACTTACAAAGCGAGCGGTTTATCAAATTCCACTACATTGTAGTGCTGCTATTGGCTATTGCCATGTTACAACATCACTTTGTATTAAATAGCTTATCATGAAACAATATCGATTTGTTTAAATTGTGCTACACTATAGCGCCACTATAGCTGCTATTTGACGACTGTAATGCTAACTTCTTGTACTTGTAGCATTATAATTGAATCCTTACCTTTTTTTTTTGTATTTTAAAGGAAAATGTATGCTTCACTGAAAAGGAGCGGATGCAAATGCTGTCTAAGACTCCAGAGGTTGAAAATACCATGGTAACTACGCTATAATATATAGGCACTCTTATGTTCACTAGGTTTTACTATATAGCCTGTACCGTTTCTGTAGGTTTGTGGGCTTGCTTTGTGTAAGTATGAACTTTATATAGATTCGGTAAAGGAATCTGATAGTTTGGTATTGGAGTAATTAGATTGCTTCATTCATGTAAACTTTGATCATATAGTCTCATCAAGTATAATACATCTCGACACGAGTATTAATTTAGGGTGTGTTTATTGAATTTCCAATATGGAGGAGCTAGGTAGACTTTGTTTTAGTTTTTGACTTGCACCATTCAGGAAAAAGAGTGGGCTTTTCAGACACAAGAGTGAATTTTGAGGAACATATGTTATATAGTGATAGGACATGAGCAAAAATTTCAATTTTTCTCTATTCATGTGTGCTTGTCTTCGAATTTCTTTGAGAACAAGCTTCTGTGTTTTCCTTGCAGGATATGCTCATACCTGAGTCATTAATGCAGTACCCTTACGAGGATCTGGAATCAGTATCAAGGGTTGAGGATGTTATTTCTGAGTACCTGAAGGGGGATAATGCATACACTTCAGAAGGTAATATTTCTGTTCAGCCCCGGCCACACTCTGACAAAAAGACATTTCTCATTTTGGAAGTGGATGAGGGAAGTTTGGGAATTCCCACAAGTTTATCTATGGTAGATATTGTTGAATCGTATTTTGGAGATCTCAGACCTCAAAGTTTTGATGAACGATACCAGTCCATAACAGAGGGAAATGAACTATTGGATTCGAAAGTGCATGACATGGTGAAGTTGTTCTCAGAAGACTGTGTATCAAAGAAAAGTTTGGTGTTATCAGATCTATTTCCTGAAAGAGATTTCATAAATATGTTGGAAAATGAACATGTGGGTGGGAATGTTGCTCTGGATGGGAAATTGCAGGCTGATAGTGATTTATTAGTGAATCTAATTACCTTCCAGGAGTTCGTGTTCCTTGATGAGGACATGGTTAATACATTTGAAGCTTTTTATGATACGAAAGCATCGGATGATCTAAAAACAAGTGACTGGATGTTCAAGAAAGAGTTTAATTTTAAGAGTTTTGATGAATTGATTGTTAGTAATGAGATGGCACTAATAAATGAAACTTTCAAATCATTGCCTGTACCAGTAATCTCTGATCACAAAAAGATGATAAATGTGCATGATATCATTGGAGTACTATTTTCAAATGTGAAGACCCTGCCCTTATATGCATCTGATGGAATTTACTTGAACTGGGATCTACTGGAAGAAGATAAATGCAATTACAATATATCTAATTGGTATCAGAACATATGGGCAAAGATAGATATGAACAACCATGATTTCAGAGGAAAATCTTTTGACGGTACAAAAATGATATTTGATTTAGTTTTCTTTGGTGATACTGTAGGTGAATGTGACCTTAAAAATAGTGAAGAGTTGCAGAATTTACTTTCTGATAGAATTTCTCAGCTTGACAATCAGCTTGTAGAATTTGCTGCGAGCGCACTCTTAGAACATGGATCTTCCAATAAAGGATGTCAAGAACGGTTACCTGAAAAAAAATTACAGAATACTTCGTTGTTATTTAAGTCAATGTCAGAAATCAGCAACCATGGTGATACTATAGGTAAATGTGACCTTCAACAAAGTGAAGAGTTGCGGAATTTGCTTTCTCATGGCATTTCTCAGCTTGGCAATCAGCCTGTAGAACATGGATCTTCCAATAAAGGATGTCAAGAACGGTTACCTGAAAAAGAAGTACAGAATACTTCGTTATTATTTAAGTCAGTGTCAGAAATCAGCAACCATGGTGATACTATAGGTAAATGTGAACTTCAACAAAGTGAAGAGTTGCAGAATTTGCTTTCTCATGGCATTTCTCAGCTTGACAATCAGCCTGTAGAATTTCCTGCAAGCAAAGTTATCGAAAATGGATCTTCAAAAAGAAATGCAGAGAGGGCATCATTATTATTTAAGTCTATGTCAGAAGTCAGTAACATTGATTATTTCTTAAATCCTCAAAAAGCAACCATTAAGGGGAGTTGTCACTTTGCAGTAGATTCCACCAATGCTAATGTTAATATTCCAAATGTTCCATCCACCACATTGAATGTTGGTCTACAATCACTAGGATGGCACACTGTTCTGCATAGAGTAAAGCTATCAGACAATATTGTGGCCCTTACTAGATATTTTGAAAAGAGCTATCTGGCTATTTTGCAGAGTGATACAGAGCTGACAAAGACGCATAAATCAGATGTACATTATTTTGATTTGCTGAGTCTTCAAAAGCACAAGCTGATGGAATTCCATGTAAATGGAAATAATATGGCGTTTATTGTGTTAAGTGCAATTAAACAGGCAGTTTGGTACTTATGTTTCTATGGTCTCAATCCAGCATGCTTGTATCTAGAAAAACTATGTCAAAACACGGACTACTTGAAATCAAGATTAGGCATCCTCCAATCTTTGATCAAAGATGAAATCAGGAAGATGGGAAAAAATATTACTATGGCACACCCATCACTGACAATTGTCAAGGAAATTTTACAGGCAAACATCAAACGGGATAGTTTGAAAGTTTTAATTGTGGCTGAAGAAGTATTCTGGTGGTCTTTGAAAAACCTCATTCTCTCATTGGGGTTATCATTTGGTGAACTAAATAATTCTTACAGAAATCAGCCATTTGCAAATAATCTTATGCCTGAGGATGCTCATACTAAAATGACGGAACTTCTGAGCTCAGACTGCTTGCTGGTTTCATTCAAGTAAGCATTTGTTTCAGGATATGTTATTCAGTATTGTCAAATACCGAAAATAGCAGTTTGTTTAAGTTTTGCAACACTAAAACCCTAGAGCACCGCTATAGCCACTACTCCTTATTTGATAACACTTTGTACTAAATTATGTTACGTGGAACAATAGCGGTGTGTTCAAATTCCATTATGCTATAGCTGTTATTTGACAACATTGATTTTATTTATCTTGCATATATAAAATTGTACTTTATTTTCATATAACATACTTTTAGCATGCATTTCTGAAACTTCCTCTAATGATCTATCCTTTTAGATTATTCTCGAGTCTGTTGCATCTGATACATAGTACTTCTAGACTTGGTCAACAACAAACTTTAAAGTCATAGTTTCCTCAAAGGTTTGATACATTATGTCCTGTTACAAATTGTCCTTTCTTCTTCTACTTAGTAGCAACCATCAAATTAATAAAAATAAAGGAGTTCATATTTCTAACGCCAAAATATATTCAAAATGGGGGTCACCGCTAAAATACGAACACAACACAGGATAGGGTATGAGGTTTTCCCTATTATACCAAGTATGAATTTTGAGTCCCTGTCCTTTTACCTAAGTTCTAGGTGTGGTCGTCAACATATCCAATAGATGATATCATGGTGCATGTTTATATAGTCCAAGTTGTAGAGGAGAGAAAATAATAAATGACAAGCTCAATATATGGAGACAAGTATTAGAAGCATGATCTTCATTTAAGTATAACAATGTATATGGAATGCAATTTTAGTGGGAGGCACACAGATACTAACATAGATGTGAAAACTTTACCATAGGTCTCACTATAAGTATCTTGCGTTCATTGTAAAATGAATGGGAGATGGGTATGTCAACCATAGGATCCAAGAAGAGTGAATGATATGAGTGAAAGCTTCAGGTATAACCTGTGATAAATAAACACCACTCAAGTTTAAAAGAACATTTTGCTGCACAACTAAAAGTTTTTCTATGTTGTATGAAACTTAATGCTGATTAGTGAAAAAATCAACAAGAAAACGAAATTAGTGTTGCAGAGATGATAATGTTAAGATGAATGAGTATTACTCAAGACAAGATAGGATAAAAAATGGAATCATTAGAGAAAATGCAGGGGTTACTAATATTGTAGAATTTTTTTGGTAGAATCTTGTTATAGGGTTGAGCTTGAGCATATTTGGAGGAGACCCGTAGAAACACTACTAGAAGTTAGGAGGGGTAGGTTGGATGGATGATAGTTCATTAGTTAGAAGTAGAGGTAGATTAATGAAATTTTAAATTATACCGTTATTCAACATTTGGAGTTAAATAGTATATCTTTAAATACTATCCCATGACATGACACTGTCATTATTTGATCCATTTAGTAGACTCTGCTTAGTAGAAGCAAACTTTATTGTTGTTGTTGTTGTTGTTAATGACAATAAATGCATGCAACTTGAACTATGAAATGTGAACCTGATGGTGCTACTGATATTTTTAGATCATACTTTATGGTATGAAACAAAGTAATTTATTTGTTAATTGAAGGCATGTTTCTCCATTGCCTTCATTAAACAAATTTGAAGTTATCTTGGAATGAATATGTATAATGCAGGAAAATACTATTTTGTAGAACATTTTACGTCATATACTTTTACTATTAAACTAAGTAGTTTCTTTGTTAATTGAAGGCATGTTTCTCCATTATTTCCATTCAACAAATTCAGCATTATCTTGGAATATGGTGGTCCACAATGCTCATCTAGAATATCTGAACTTTCATCAAACAAGGTTGGATTGCCTAATCTTCATTTTTTGATGGTTGAATTGGATGACCATGCCGTTCTCAAAGCACTTTGTCAAGGTGTTGAAATGCCTCCATATACTGAAACCTTGCTGGTAATCCTCTGTGTGGTTCTGGGTAGTTTAATACTATATATGATGTTGCAAATGGATATCGAAATCACTTATCTAGAAGTTTCTGATTATTTTTTTAAAGGAGAAGTTTCTGATTATATATCTGTTAGTTGCACAATTTCTACTGTTAGATAACACTTTACAATAAAATCAGATGATATTGTATCTCCTGTTTCATGATTTAATTTAGCACAGGAATACTTGAATATGGTTTATGATAGACTCAACTTGTATTAGAAAGAGAAATCAACAATAATCAATGGAAAAGAGAGGCTTTTATTTGGAAAGGTTCCCCGGATCAATGTGATACAGATGTGGAAATCAAATGCTTTCAGTTGTTACTTTTTTAATTGAAATTACTGAATTAGCTACATCACCTAATTGTTACTCGTATTTCTTGGCTTATACTTTACCAATCAATATGTTAGAACATTAAAAACTTACACATGAAACTAACAATAATTGTCTTCTAGGAAACTGAGACTCCTCTTATTTCCAATCACAAGGGAAGTATGGTGAAGCGAAAATTTGAGCGACTATTGAACTTTTACCCTGTGGAACAAAGCTATGATATGCAATCTTCGAAGACTGCACTTGAAGCAGACAATTTGGTACCTCTAATTCCTGCTGTGAAAACTGATTATGGCCATCAAAGCTTGGAGTCTTTTGCTGGATCAGTTATCATTGTAAATACTCAAAATGTAGATAAGGAAATGATAGTGTCTAGAAGAAGCTCTTACCAAGTAATTCTTGCAATGGAAAAAAGAGGAATTCAAGTTGTGGAACGTGATTTAGATTTACCAGTGGATATTATATTAAGTTCAGCAGTTTGCTTGGCATGGTATGATAGTAGAAACCTTGGGAAGAAAGCAACTCCAGCGAATGAGGCATCTTCAAGCTTACCTTTATATATTGAGAGTATTGCAACCGATGTTCTTCCATTGCTTAGTTTTTACTTTCGCGGCTGCTTTCTGGTAACCAGTTTTTCATATTAATTAAACTAGCGTTATGTGATTTTCTTTTCAGTTGCTTCTATAAAATACTGTAGTGTCAAATGGGGATTGAGAAAAATTACAAAGATGTTGGGTACAATTGTATTTCCTTTAGTTAATATTTGACAGCCTTTCTGGTAGAAAGAATGTCAATCACGGGATCCGACATTCAGCTTTTCCATTTTAGAACTTTCCTTAGACCCCTTGAATGATTAGTGTGTAACTGTATAAATACATTCTAATATAAGCACCAGCAGTGAGAAGGGGAATTACGGGATTTTCACCATTGTTATCATTGGGATTTTTGTATTATTATATGCATGGAAGATATAATAAGCTTTTATTAGCATTGAACCAATAAGCATAGTTTGGTGAATCTGATTTTGTTGCTTTTTGGTCGTTGTTTAATATATTATTGATCACCTGTACGTAGAACTGGTTTCAATATGTTTCATTCCCCTTTCAGGTCTTTGAAGGAGAATTTAACTTTCTTTCAACTGTTATGGAGTCCTCGGATGGACTTTATGCAGCAGCAACAAGTCTAGGAATTGATTTGCAGATTTTCTTCTCGTACTCACCTGAGTTGACCAATGAGATTATGATAAACTGCATTAAGAGCAATGCCATTCAGACAAGGGGTCTGTATCCCAAAATGCCTGATTCGGTAACTCTAGCAGAGTCATTTCTTACACAATTTCCTGGAATAAATCCTTTAACAGCACACTCTATACTATCTTTAGAGGCCACACTTAATGAGTTTCTTGCATGGTCACATGAACAAAGGATGAGTGTGTTAGAAAAATATCATGTTCCAGAAGAAAGTCTTTCTCTACTCAGTGTTTTCTGCAGATTTGGGGAACGCGAGGATTCAAAATCCATAATGACAGACTGCTCCTCTTCAGTATCTTCTGGTCCAGACTCAGATAGATGTCACTTTTATCAAGTTGACAAGAAGAGAAAAAGAACAAACCCTGTGATCATTGATCAGGATGATGAACTATGTTTTGATGAATTGTTGCAATTCGAAACAATGAACCAAGAAGTTGAGGCTGTCCCGGATTTGTCTACCTTGCAAAATCATTTTGATTTTGGTATGTCAAGAGATGTTGGGAGATCCAGAGACCTGGGAAAAGCTGGTTTGGGCATGAATGACACGTTTTTCCAAAAGCAAAGAAACATTGAGACAACAATGAGAAATTCCAGAGTCTCCCAGTCATCATGGAACTGCAGAGCTCCCCAAATATCAGAGCAGCTAGAACAGCCCAGTTTATCTTTGAAAAATAGAGAGTTGTCTCAAAATGAAATAATGGATACTGATTTGAATTGGCACAACCTTGGTAATTTTGAGAAGCTGCATGAAGACATTAGAGGTGAGGTGGTTAACTTGACTAATACTCCTCTATTAGATGAAAGCTTCTCCATTTCTGACTCCAAGTATTTCCCAAATTTGAAAACTGAGACAGAGAAAGATCATATGAGAAACAATAAAATTGTAAGGAAATTGTCATTTGATAATAATATTCACCCAGAAACCAACTCAACATGGAGATCAGTGAGACATACAGGAGAAGTTGATCACCATGCAGAACCTGATTTTGGAAGAGATGCATTTCCTCTTGATTTCAATCCGCATGGAAACATAGATTCAACTCCAGTAAGAAACTTAGGAGGAATAACCTTCCAGGAGGGAATGTCATATTTGAGTGACACTCCACTCTCACGTGTCCGCAGGTTAGGTACTCCATTAAAGAATTCACCTTGGACAACTGAATTTATTAATAAAGTCAAAGAAAAAAGCAAATTGCGTCAAAAATCAGTATTAAGTGGGAATATCAGTTCTTATTTTGGGTATCAAGGGAATATTTCAAAAGCTTCTAAGAAGAGAAGTCCCTCTATACTTGAGTCCTTTAGGTACCAACCTAGTAAAACACCAGGAAATGTTCAGGAACAGAAAAGACAAAAGCAATCTGGACAATCTTCAAACTCAGCCAAGAAAGGAAGGTATTCTGTTCCCATATCCTCATGGACTCCCAATGACAAGAAATCGACAAAGGTACGTTTTACATTCTATATATTGGTCTTAAAAGTGAATTCCATCTAATTGAACTGATATTTGCTATTGCTGGTATATGCATGAGTTCTAAGGAACTATATGTATGCATGACAATTAAGATTTGAGTCTAATGAATATGCATAGGAAGAGTACAATAGCTATATACATGCATCCAATTATATATTAGTATTACTATGTAGATATTTGTAAAAAATTTTTAAGAATTAATAAAACAAAATGACGTTATGATAAAATGTGATTAGATACACGTATAAAAAAGTTATACTCCGAGTGCATAGTAAAACAAACTCATGAGATTTTGTATAGAGGATCTTTATTTTGGGGGATATAGTAACCTTATACTAGACTACATGTTTCCTGCTGTCATATTATTCATTGACATTCAGTCCATGGCAGACACTGACATTTGGGAAGAGCGCAAGCGGAGGTCAAACTAAGCTGGTCTGGAGTGATAAAAGAAAGTTTCCATATCAGGCACATTAATCTATCACTAGAGAGAAGAACGGAGATTTATATTATATGACCCTGTGTTTAATAACATTTTGAAATGTAGTTTGATAAAAGCATAATTACGTATGATTTAAGTTTCATGTATTTAGTTTAGTTTCCTCTAACTGAGAAACTCCCAATTCAATTATCAAAAAGAGAAATGAAATTTATTGGTTAAGTTTGAACAGATCATTAGGATTATGATATCCTGTTTGCTACCCACATCCGTTTTGTGAGTAACAACACCTGGAAAGAATTCTGGTTCTTACTATTCTTGAGATTATTACGTAGAACCATTACATTATCTTTCTCTGTCGGTCTCTGCAAATTTAAGGTTAATATCTGAATATCTTTCGTCTATTTCTTTTAACACATTCCATCTATTTTCTCCTTTCCTTTAGGAATGCCATTTCATTCAACAATTCATTTGTGACAAACACCATCATTGATCGTAATTGAATACAATAACTTAATTTGCGAGCATGTTTTTACATCACTGTTAAGAGTGAAAGGGATTTAACAAGAGTGGTAAACACAATTTAACAAGTTTATTCTATTTTAATCTATTCGCATGCCTCATGCTACCTTAGATTCTTAAAATCGATGAAGTTGAATAATGTCACAATGTGACATATCTAAAATTAATCAATTAGCAATGGTTATATTGTATAAAAAATAATGTAGAAGTAGCTATCATTAACTATATACTTCAATTTTTGCTTTCCTTTTGCTCTCTACAACATGCCAGAATAAGTGGATAAACTATAATCCCTTTTCTTGAGAATGAATTGATGATATTGATCATGCTTGGGCAGTAGGACTATAAGCATTTTCCTCTACATTGTCATCAAAGGCAGATTTCCCAGTTATCATCTTTATAGCTATTTCACAAACTTCAACAAACCATTCATCCTCTGGCAAGACACTGTCATTCACCTCTCTTAGATTAGTACTATGAAGCAATAGAAAACAAAAATGGATAGTCACATCATTAATCTATTCACATAATACATGTTTGGTTTAAGAAAAATAACTTCATTTGCTGTTTTCATTTTTAATTGAAAAATTGGTAATTGTTTTTACATTGTTTTGTGATTTTAGAATATTGGAACTAGTGAAATAATTTTTTTTATGTTTCCTCTATTTTCTGTACAAATATTTAAAACTAGTGCTGGTTTTGAATTTAAAATAAAAATAGAAAATATTTTCTCAAACCAAAACATGCATGACCTTAGATCCACCCAGGTGGGTTCTGTGAGGTGGACCAATACTTAAAAATCATTTGAAATTCTAATGATGATTGCCGATGAACCTCAAAGTAGAAACTCAGTTCTTCTTACGACCGAGTCCGAGATGGTAACCTGACCAGTGTCAGTTCGACAAAAACAAGGAAATCCGAATGAGTTGAGTTTTAAGCATAAATGTTTGTTGTTCCTTGTTTCCCTTGAACCAACATCGATCAAATCATTGTCTCATCGATGACAAAGTAGGATCATGAGCTTCTACTTCTGGAAGGCAACGTCTGTCAATGGTAGAGTTTTAAATAATTTTCAAGCACCGATCCATGATAGACTACCTATCAAAGTAGTCCACTGTAGAATTTGTCTGTCACACATGTTATTTGAAGCTAGATATATATGTACCTGTTGGGATCTACCCCGGTAGCAGCAACAGCATCAATAGCCCTACCAATAATATTTTTAATAGCTTGATGCAGATGGCGAGACAAGTAACGACCTTGGGCAGAAAATATCATCACAAATTGCATGTCCAAATAAAGCTGCACAAATCATTTAATAGTGAGTCCGAAATTGTTTTTGGTGACTTATCTTAAAGCATTAAACTAATATCTTCAATAAATTATTCACAAACTACCAACTTAGAAATAGTTTGTGTTTTAAAGAGTTCTGTTTAAGGATACTTAGAACCTCTGCCTGCTATCTGTTTTAATAAAATACAAATATTAATATTTTTACAAAATTTTCACAAAGAATTTCGTCGTTATTTATTCTATTTCCATGTCCACTAATCAAAATCTTAATTTGTCTCGAAAACAACATTTTAAATCACAAACAAAGCTAGTTTTAATGTTCAAGTTTTTGGTACAGTAGCAACAAACAAAGCTTTAAATCACAAACAAATTACTCTGGAAAAGCCTTTCTCCACTGCTAACATGGGTTCATATGTACACATCAGAAAAAAATAAATAATGATTTTGTGCCAATTAGAAGTATTCTTTCAGAAAATATGTCGTTTGAAGGTATGCTTTTGAAAACATGACATTTTGTAAAAACTGAGTTAAGGTGAAAAATAGCACTCTACCTGTTGAAGGCCGAGAGGACCCAAAGGGCCTGTTTCAATGTCTTCCCAAAAGGCCTGGTCATCAGAAAGCCATAGTATCACTGTTTCTGCAAGTCTCATCAATAAAACAGTTGCAAACCTTTCCCTTCCCACAAATAAATCTGCTGCAATGCTTGCTACTCCAGTAAGCCTTATAAAAAGCTCCTGAACAATCATTTAGGAATTGATCAGCCTTATTATATTCTGTTTAGCACTGACACTTCATATTGAAATCGTATTCAGTGTCTGACACATGTTTGTGTGCGACACCAATCCATGTGGATACAATCAATCACTTCTACATTTTCAAATTATTACCGATGTCCATATGTCAGTGTCGCCATTGTGTCCAGTATCTGTGTCTATGTTTATGTCCGTGCTACATAGATTATTATACTACTATTTCTATGCTTATATGAAATCATGTGTGATATGTCACTTGGTATTAAAGAAAACATGTTAGAATATAACAAAGTAGAAGTGTAGTGTGGAGCTATAACCAAAGGAAGCATGAAGCACCCTTTGTGTGTTTACCTGAAAAATTCCAGAAGGAAATGATTCAGGTCTCTCCCCTTTCTGCTCCATACTCAAATACATTTGAGCATTCAAAAGTGGTTCTCCATCTTCTGCGAAGATCAGTTCAAGGGCATGTTGTCTGCAGAAACTGTCTCTCAGACGATCAACTTCACGCTGCAGCTTTTTCTTCAGTTCACGCTGTTCAGGAGGTCTTTGTTTATCTGATGCTCTTCTCTGAGAGTCATCATCGCCTTTTGTGCTATGTGAAAGTTTGATGACAGCTCGCGGAAGCAGCTCGTCTGCTAGCAGTATTGCATTAGCTAGCAATGCTATCTGTTGTGTTTCTGTCTCAGCAATCTTAACAATTTTGTGTCCTGTGCCTTCTAGATTCTCAGTGACTGCTGAGCCTGGCATTGCATTTACTAACAAATTGACATAAAAATTGAACACTTGGTGAAGACCTTCTAGTGCAAGGCCATCCAATTGTAGAACTTCAAGTGGCCCTACGTCTTCAAAAAGCTCCTATAGATTCACACAGGAGAAAGTGTATTACATAAAGATGGAAAGGGGAGTGATTAAAGATTTTATACTCACTTCTTTTTAAAATAATATGTAGAACCATGGTTTCAAATTGCACGCCGCATCATATGATGTGGCCACAACATTGCGGTTGCGGCAATGTCCGCAACCGCATCAGGCCTAATATTGCTGGTTGATATGATTTGCTAATTGAAATCCTAATTGATTGACACAGTTAAGAAGTAATCACCTGAACCATAGAGTTGAATTTGTGAGCACTACTTGAAAGCTTAGGTTGGTGTGAAGTCAAACTAGAAAAAGAAGAAACAGGAGGTAGGCCAGGATTATTATTCCTACTAGTTGGCGCATAAGCAAGAACCCAATCATCATCAGCAGCTAAAGCAGCGCTACTTTGTTCAATTCTTTTCAAATTTGTTTTAAGTGCTTGCTCAACAAATGGTCTAAAATGTTTAATCAACACAGGGGAAAGTGCCATTCCACTAGTCTCTAAAAGATTACAGTGACTTAGACAAACATGAACACATTCGGATGCAATTCTAAGACCTCCTGATGCAGCTATCGAGGCGAGAATTCGCTTCTTAAGGAGAAGTGAAAATTCTTCGGCTTGTCTTACTGCCCAAGTTACTAGCTCGGATGTATATGCAGGTTCTTCACCAGCAAAAAGTGTCAAAGAATCTGATGCTGCTTGTGAAATGGTTGAGAAAACAAGGTGCGAAATTGATGCAGTGTATGCACCGACTCCACCAGAAGTTGTCGTCTCGAGACTTTGCATATTACGGTTCAACTTTTCATTGTGAGATTTAAGTAGTAACGTATGAGCACGAGGACCGTCTCCGAGATTTTTCAATGCTAATGCAGTTGATCGAATCTCTGTGGCGCGAGTTGATGGTTGGCAGATTGTTTCTGCTAGCTGATCAGCTAGTTTTTGTCTGTGTTCAGTAATGGCATTTTCAAGTGCTTGAAATAAACTTGGACTTAAAGTTTTCTCTTGTGTAATTTCTATTGCCATTTTTTCTCCTTCTTCTAGTGCAGCCATTGATTCAGCCACTCTTTTCTCAGCTAATAGAACATCAAGGGTTTCTAGATATCCTATTAGCCATTTTTCTGTTTTAGATATATCTGTTTTCTCGTTTATTATATCGTCTATGTCTGAATCTTCATTTCCGGTTACCAAGGAACCAAGTTGACACCCATCTGCTAAACCATGAACCAATGCAGCTTGGTTGGATAAAAGGTTTCTCATGGAAAGTAGCTCCCCTTCAAGATCTGAAATCTCTTTGGATGTACTGCACATAGTATTGCAGAGAGTTAGTTAAGAAGATACGGATAGAAATTTTAATAAGATTTTAAATAAAGGTCTGCGGCTGTGATCTGGGCCATGACATTAGGATTTTCTATGTCTTCGGACCGCAGCGCAACCTCAACTAAGGCATTTCAGACATAATATTATGGACTGCAACACAACTTCTATTTAAACCCTTGATTATAGTCACGTTATTTAATCTTCGGCACAATATTTCGCTAATACATTGCTGAAAAAAGTAGTATGAAGTTATAAAACACTGACACAAACATGAACATCAGACACGACAATGACACATCGAAACTAGTAATAATTTGAGGAAATGACATAATTGAACGTAATCACATGTGTCTGTCAGACGCTGGACACGCCTTCTATCATGGAATGATTAATGAGAAACACTTTATCATTATTGGACAATGTTATGTTAAAATATTAGGAATGTTACCTTCCGAAAACCAGAAAATTCAAACTAAATTACTTGTCCAAAATTAACCAGAATAAAATCCAAATTTCTAACTTCCATCGCTTTATATCTCACAACAGAAAAAAGAATCTTGTATTACAGAACTCAAACTCAAGTCAACTTCTTATTTCCTATCCTCATATACTTCTTTTCTGGAACTGTATCAGCATCATTAATATGTAAATAGAACATACAAAGTCTCTAAAATTAACTTTAGACATGCGGTAACCCTGAAAATTAATATAGCTATTAACTAACATTTGTCTAACGTGTACTCACCGTATGAAGGCAGAGTAATTAGCAAGAACACTTTTGCGCATTTCTTCTGCCGAAGCCTTCTTAAGGTCAACAAGATAAGCACACAAGTGTCTTATCTCCTGTAAAGAGTGCAAATATTGATTAAACAAGGCAACACTGTCTAACACATTGCATAAGAAGACATAATATTTAGAAAATGGATTCTCTACGGTTAACAAGTGATTATAGAGAGATCTTGAACATTGAATACGTCGAATATTATCTAATGATTAATATTTTGTTAACGAATTTACAATACATGCCGTCTGGTCTTGCATAAATAGTAGTGATTCGTCTAGCTACTTGATTGCAGGGGATTGTTACCGCAAACAATCTAGGTCCATGATATCTATAGGCACACATCGGTGGATGTGAGTGCTACACTAAAAAATATATCTTTTATTTTTTTATTCGTTTCATACACGAGAGTAATCAATCATCAATAAGCGTTTATTCGTTTATTCATACTCAAAAACACTTGGATGAGATGATATATATCTCTTCTAACTAATGACTAGTCATCTCAAGTTCGAAGTCAACCTTAAATTTACAGCAAAGTTAAAACTCTTAAAAAACAATTTTATTTGGTGTTAGCGTGACCAACTCGAGGAATTAATCTCAGCATAAACACACATACCCTTTTATCAATTTTCGACATAGAACTCAACTTATATAAAAATATTCTCAATGTATACAAATAAGAGACATTAAGAGAGAGAGTAATGAACCTTCTCATTCATGCTGCGAGATTTGGAAGCAACATAAGCATTAGGATCAAATGTAGAGCTTTTGAAAACCCTAAGCTTATCACTGAGTGTGAGATTTTGATTGGCTTCAAGAAGTTCAGCAGCATCTCCAATGCTTGATGAAAGGGATCCTCTTGGAGTTATGAAAGGTGATTGATCAATTGACGTATCGATTTGATCTTTCTTCTTTCCCATATTTATAATGTAATATGTTACAATATTATACTAATATGCATGCATGCAATAATACATTACAAATAAGAAATCCCTATATAAGATTGAATTAGGAAACAAGAACACTGCAAAGATGAAGAAGAATCAATTATAATAAAGATCGAGTGTGTTTTAGTTTAACAATATGATGATCTAACATGGACTTTGGATATAAAACTAAATATTGAGATATGAATGATCTAATATTTAGGATCTAGTGATTGCAAAATGAAAAGTAACATTATTTAGAATGATTCAAGACATTTTTGTTTCAAAGATATAACTTATTTTATTTTTTATAGATATAATAATAACTGGTAATGACAGTGTAACGAATGGATTTCTCGATTAATTAATGTTTAAAATTCTAATAAAAATAAAATTCTGATTATTTTATCTATATACAAAATCATTTTTGAATTTAAAAAAAAAAAATAGATTTCATTATGTAAACAAATACAAAATAAGTTATAAAGAATATTTAAAATGTAATATCTAAATTATTAAATATGAAATAAATTATAATTCATTACTACCACAGAAGCCAAGTGTTCTACCCTATGTTCTTATTTCTTTGTGTTAGTCTTCCATTGATTTATTAAATATTAATTGGTTGAATATGACATATATTTGGACGAGTCGTGAAATATTCATATTGTAATCAATGAATATTGGACATCAAATGACGAGTGTGCTTGAATAATATTGTAGCTTATAGTTGAATGAATCCATAATGGGTGGAACCATTCAACTCTTCATGAAAGGATATGGTTTGATATCTTACAATTATTCATTCATGAAAGAATTGGTAGAACCATTATAAACCCTCCATGAAAGGGTGGGTCTCGGGACATTGGTCTTTAATGGTCCATTGTATCACTCAACAAATGTATCGAATCAATTATCAAATTGTATAGGCTAATTATGTGTATATAGGCTAAATTTAAAAAGAATCAGTTATATAGGCTTAATGATCAAATTAGAATTAAATATCATACATAAGAAAAAAATAGAGATCAAGGCCATAAGTAGCAGCAATTGTTGAAGAACATATGCAAAATCAGCTACACTGACAACATTCAAAATTGAAGGAATTTAAAAAGTCATAAGTTCTATATCAGATTAAGGGAACTATGAGGAAGAAGGATTTGAATTAAGTGCAATAATATTATGACAGTCATACAAATGAAGTTGTTAGATAAAGATCAGACGACTCAACGTTGAACGTGTCCTTAAATCTGATTTGTTGATGTTGATTATGAGTCATTTGATCTCTATCCAATGACTCCGATTGCATGACTGTATGACTACGACTACATTCGTTAGTCAAATATGCCAAAAAGTGTATCGAGAAAACTTTCACTTTGTGCTGAGAATCCTATTTCTTCGTCTAGAAGGCGATTTAGTGCAGAATCATAAGAATCAAGAAATTCATAATATTCTGACTCTGAACCTGCTATGCCATCTTCAAGTTTTGGTCTATATTCACTACCTTGTTCTTCTTGTGACTTGTGTGCCAAGGCACTGCTACCATTGTTTGAACATGACTCCAGTTTTGAGGATGATGTCTCTGAGACAGTGCTTTGACTCATTATCTCTTTTCCTTTGATCATTCTAAATGACTTTCCAACATCAGAATTCCAAAGTTGAAGAAAGTAATCAGAATGTGTTTTACTTGTTGGCAATGGATTATCAACCAATGATGATTCCATTGACAACTTCGCCTCAGCCTCAATTCCGGCATTTCCCCATTGCATCATGTGTTGTTTCGAAGGAGATTCGGGCTTGACAACAATATGATCAGAACTGAGATTGTGGTGCTGTTGTGTTGCTAGTGAATTTCCCGACTGAGTTACGCGCTTCTTCAGTTGTGTGTTCCAGTAGTTTTTTATTTCATTGTCTGTTCGTCCCGGAATTTGGGATGCTATAGCAGCCCACCTATGAACATTGGAGATCATTGGTGGTTACATATAAATTAAATGTAGGATTTAATTCATTTACACTGTCAGTGTAAAGACATTTTACAGTGTCAATCAATAATAATCTTATCACTAATTAAAGTCACACATGAATGATTGTAAATTTTTAAACCTTTTACACCGACCGTATATCAAAATTAAACACAATGTAACACATATTTGCGGTTACAGTGTCAAGGTTTATAGTTACTTGCAACCACATTGTAATAGTAGTAACTGCGCCTCATCAGAGCATCCGTCCACAATTTTCTATAATATTACGGTTCACAGCATAACTGCAACTACAATTGTATAAGTAAGAAAATAAGCATAAGGTGCAATGTGTTACCTGTTGCCGAGCATGGTATGAAGCTGAATAATTCTGTTTTTTTCATCAGTAGTAAATGGTCCGCGCTTAATGTCAGGGCGAAGATAATTTATCCACCGAAGCCGGCAACTTTTTCCGCAACGAAGGAGACCTGTTAAGTTCTGAACATTAGAGTTTTACTAAGAGAATATGTAAAATTGTAGTATGTAATGAATAGAGACTATTTTAGAGAATACTTTCAAGTGTTTTAAAGTACATTGTTAATTCATTATGGAGAACTGGATACAAGGAGGAAATGCAGTATCCAAGAAATCACAATGTGTGGTTTTATTAGTATGTCTTAACTTTCTTCTTTATTTTGTGTCAATTTTTCACTATTTTGCACTTCAAATCCCCTCTCAAACATGATTTTGTAAACCATTTGTCCAAGTAAAATATGGTTATTGCAAAATGCATGACTCTTACACTATTACTGCTTACGGACTGATTTGATATAACTTTCACAAATTGAGGGATGTTTTAGCTATTTTGATAAATTCAAGGACGAAATTGATTAATGGATGAAAATTAAAGGACTAAGTTGCTTAGTTACTCATTTTTTGTAAGCTAGTTTGCTTCCTGAATGTATTTTCCATTAGTTAGTTTGATCCATCAAATACTAATAGAAGCTACGGTCATAGTTTTTTGGGTTAAATATGTTTTTAGTCTCTACATTTTGTGAAATTGTTAAGAATGGTCCCTACATTTTAAAAATGGTAAAAAAAAAACCCTATAAAATTTTCCGCTATCAAGATTAGTCCCTGCGTTTATCCTTTAGGGACCATTCTTGACAATTTTGCAAAATATAGGGACTAAAAACATTAAAAGGTAGGGACTATTCTTAACAATTTTCCAAAATGTAGGGACTAAATATATTAAAAGGTAGGGACTATTCTTGACAATTTTACAAAATGTAGGGACTATTCTCTACGGATTGGACTAATCTTGATAGTGCAAAATTTTATAGGGTTTTTTTTTACCATTTTTAAAATGAAGGGACCATTCTTAACAATTTCGCAAAATGTAGGAACTAAAAACATATTTAACCTTAGTTTTTTTTTTTTTTTTTTTTTTTAGTAATTTTGATACATTTAGAAACTATAGTGACATTGTTTCACGACTATTTGGTCTTTTATTTTTTAAAGACTCGGTATCCAACCCAAGGACCGATTAGTCCGAGGGACATCAATCTCAGCATCAAATTTTCATTTAAGGTCAAAACTTTACTCTGTACGGACTTGGCCATTATAGAAAATGACACCAGAAAGATTCAAACATGAAATTTTAAGAGGAACACACTCCAATGTTCTAAGAATGCACAAGCACCGGACCAAACCCATGTGGGTTTACTATTTGGTCTTAAGAAAGTCACATTGTGAATGGAGATTCTTCAAGAGCTAGAGTCTTCAACTAATATCTAAAAACATTGTGACCTAGATAAGGGCAGCAACAAAATTTGTTTCTTTAATCTAACGACTCACTCATAAATACAAAAAAAGTTTTTTAATTAAGAAAATTGAAATTACATGTACTTAGAGTTAGACCACCAATGCATGTAAATTCCAACTCCAAATTCATGAAGCATGATAAATCATAAAAGAAATATGAAATTCAAAGACACCCTCTAAGCCTTTCTACCACAACCCCGATTTCCACCTAGATTCAATACCAAAAAAAAAAAAAAGCTAAGAAACAAAACAAAAGCAAAGAAGAAAATGAACAAAATAAAACAAGAACATGGAAGAAACAAAGCATAGGAAACATGCACCTGCTAGTTTTGGAAGTGATCTCCAACTTCCATGTCCATTTTTGTTAATATACTCAACTAATGTTTCATCTTCTTCACTTGTCCAAGCTCCTCTCTTCACTACATGTTTATCACAACATGGTGTTTTTCCCATCTTAATTTTCACCCCTTCATTACCACAATAAAATTCCATTATAATAATAACAATCTTACACTTGCTGCAAATCAACCATCATCATTGGTAAGAAAAAGTGTAGCAGAAGAAAAGCAAGTGGTGATGCAATAAATGCATATGTATAGGACAAATGAGTAGCATTGGCTTTGGCTTTTTACAGGATCAGGCAGCATTTAATTCAATTTAATACATTACATTAAATTGAATACAAAATATGAAAAATATACTCCATATTTATAATCCTTGTGTCATATGTGTCATACATAAATTTGTTTGGATATTGCCGACTCGGGTCTTTTTGATGAATTTAAAAGTACGCATTCAAAATAGTAGTTTTTGTACCTTTAAGATGTTAGATTGAGTCTCATCAGTTAAGTTCAATTGGTTGGACATTGCATTATATATGTAGGGTCGAAGTTTGAATTCCGGTTATCCCACTTATTCACCTTAAGGTTGAAATTTCTAGCCGCTACGCTACTTAACAAAAAAATGTTAGATTCAACATTTTTGAGACAAAATTAATATATGTAATTTTTTAACATGTATTCTAAGAGTATATATATGTTATCATTTTTCATTTGGTAAAAAAAAAAAATATCATTTCTCATATTCGATTCATGCAAAGTTTGGTCAAATTTTCAATTTTTAACCGATAGATTTAAATTTTGTCAAAAAAGAATTAATAGATTTAAATGCACTTTTGATTTTTCTATTTTTGAATTTTTAGTCCTTTTTTTTTCCTTTTCTAAAAACAACTTTTTAGTCCCTATTATAAAAGTCAACATATTATTTTAGTCTCCCTCCGATTTTAATGAGGTGGCAACCTACTCACTAACATGATATTGAGCTGGTTGTCTAAGTACTTTTCCATGTCATTTTATAGTTTTTATATCATTCATTTTAATTATTATAAATGTAGTAATAATTAAATAATAATATTGTCTCGTGAGGTTAACTCAATTGACAGAGATATTGTATTATATATATATAGGGGGTCGAGGTTCGAACCCCAACAATCACACTTATCCACCTTAAGGGTGAAATTTCCAAGGTACTTAAAATCGGACCGACCGATTTGATCGGTTCAGCCGTGAACCGGTCCCGTGTCAGTTTAAAAAACGATAAAAACCCGCCCACCTTTCCGCTCATTCCTGTCTGTTTCAAAAACAATAAAATCCCTCCAAAATCGTCCCAAAACCCCAATAATTACAAATTCACTCATTTCTTTGCCATTGTGCTCGAAATCAAGTCGCAAACAAGTTCATCCATCATCCACAAAGAGGTTAGTTAATTTATTTGGTTAATTTCTTGAATTTCTGCGTTTTTTTAAACAGATACAATCCGCTGCGTAATTTGATAAAATAATTTTCTAAAGTTAGAATAATTTAAATATTGGATTTGGGTGTTAGAAGTAATCTCTCCCACTTCACCATCAAGTTGAATCAGACTCTGATACTATTGTTGGAACATGAGGGGGAGCATCACTCAATTGAATCATTACATTGGGCTAATAACAATCACACAAGTGAATTTGTACACCATATTTTCATCCAAAATCTTAAAGAATTAGGTATATGATATTGGGTTTCAAGTGTAAGTAAGTGGTTATCTTTCACATCGACTATGAATGGGAAGTATGTTGGATTTGTAAGAAATGTGGCCCATGAACCTATTGCCTTAAGGTTTTACGTGGAGATGTGACGTCTCCCTCTTTTGTGTTTGTGGAACATTGACCCAATGTTTTTTCCGAGCTCCTCCGGACTTCTCCAACAAATGGTATCAGACTTATGGTTCGGCATGGTGGAAGAGATGGAGTGGATCCTGGTATTGGATCAATTTAAGAATATGGGAACTCATACATTGGAGGAGTTTATTGGGTTTTAGTGTGAGTAATTAAGTCTCGCATCGACTATGATTAAGAAGAATGTTAAATTTATAAGAAATGTGATCTATTAATTTAGTGCCATAAAGTTTTAGGTGGAAATGTATTGTCTCACTCTCTTATACTCTGGAGCATTGACTCGTTGTTACTCTGACGTTCTCTCGGACTCCCTAGCATGAGTCCTCTTATTTACAGGTTGTTCAATCAACCTTTTATTCAATGAGACTTTAACTCACATTTAATATATTTTCTTACCCTTATACTCTACAAGAGTACTTACTAATTTGAAGCATCACTGGATTATATCAATCCTTTTCAATTTTAATTGGTTTGACAGATGAGGCTTAAGCATTACAAATAATTTTCAACCCATACTTGTTTAACATTTACATGGGAGGTAAAACATTGAAGACCATATGATATTATTGAACTCCTTAATTTGAAACAAATTTACATGAGCATGCATAAACAACTCTGAAAGAATAACAATAACAGTAACAACTAGATACACTTGTAGGGTATCCTACTGAAATTTATTTGAGTTGGATACGGCTGTTATTAAACAATTTGAAGAATAACTTTATACTAGTTTCTCTTACAGTATGTGTAATTACAAACTAGACGGATTTCTGCAGTGGGCCGCTTTGATAGATGGTTAACAATAGATCATAATTTATAAGTCATCTATAATTTTAACATTGCTCGTTGATACTCCTTGAAAGTAAAAACTCACGATCTTTCTTGTACTTACATATGAGACGATTACCTTGTGGATATGTTGGTTGAACATTAAAAAAATGAATATAAGTTGAGTTTCTTGTACTTTAAGAAACATATATTCATTTTTTTTTATCGGAATTGATCAAGTCACTATCTCAACTGTGAGGATAAGAAAGACAAATTTCTACTTCCAGAAAGCACGTTTGCTCAATCTTGTAATTTCAAACGATTTTTAAATATCAATTCACTAAAACCACTTATCAAAATGATCCGCCGAAAAATCCGTCCTACAAATTATTCCACCTTTATGAGCATCCTTGTAAACTTCTTCCTCATACAAACCCTCCATCATTGTTCATATAATGCACCAATTCATTTTCATCCACTTGATTTGATATTTGAAGCTGTGAATAATAAACCTCATTCTCTAGATTTTGAATTAAACTATCATGAAACTCTTCACCAAATTGTCCTTCTTGCATTTGCATAACATTTTCTTGAAAAATTGAATTTTGATCAAATCCATCTCCCAAGACCATTGAATCATATGAATTTAAAGATTTTCCACCATTTACATGATCCAATGAAAGCCACTCAGCAAATAAAAGTTTTGGTAATGAGCTCTGAGAAACTTCATTGGCAGTGCTATAATTCTGAGAAATAGATTGATCAGAGTGTGTTGCTGCAGTTGTTGATTTATCAATGTTTTCTAATAACATATAGTTAGGATCTTGAATTGCACATTTTTTTGTAGAGAATAAAGTGTCCATTGTATCTGAACTTGAGCTAGCATATTGAAATTGATTATGAGATTCAATTATTTCCTTAGCATTGATCACTTTCTTTTTCAAATATGAATGCCAATAATTTTTTATCTCATTGTCTGTCCTTCCCGGTAATTGTTGAGCTATTTGAGACCACCTGGCCAATACAAAGTTAAGCAATTTAGATGAATCTATAATTATTTAGATGTGTATTAATATTTAGTTAAAATTTATTCAGGATCCGTTAAGTTTTGCGTTTATAACGATTAGACCTTTTAAGTTTTTTAGGTAACAGTTAGGTCTTTGAGTCATCCAAGTAAAAACTATGTCATTTATATTTTTAACTTGTTGCACTTATAGTATTTCGATTAACCTTTGTTACCTTGTTGCACCTTGACCATTAACATTGACTTTTACCATGATGCGTGTTTTGATAAAAAGACACATATGTTGGAGGAAATTAGCTTGAAAGGATAATAGGTGCAACAAGTTTTTGAGATCACATATATATATAAGATGACATAAGATATATTAAAAAATATTAAAGTACTTTGATTTGATTATAGAAAAGTGTATAATTTGTTTTGAAGTGGATATTATATACAAAGTTCATAGAAGTATATATAGAGTAAATTGAATTATCTATAATTAATTTTGCGGTACAGTTGACTGTAGAATATTTTTTATTTTGAAGAAGTTAAATTAGTCCATCTAAATTGACATTAAAAAGAATCGAATCTGACATTAAAGAGGAGCGCACTCTATCCTAAAACCGTAGAACATTAAATCATGAGATATAATTTTCTCTCTATTGATTTAAAATCAGTAGTTGATTGTACGATCAAATTGAATGTAAAAAGTTTGGATTTTCGCTACATATATAATTATAAATACTCCCTTGTTTTAGAGACTTTTAGAATCAATCAAATTGTAAGATTTCTCATCAAACTATTCCCTTCCTTTAATAAAGCTGTTGATCAACATTTTCCATTAGGAAAAGGCAAATAATAGACTAGAAAATGGATTGCCGTCCACTAGTGATTATTGTATAAGGGTTTGTTTTGAAGAGTTGAAAAATAATAAAAATAAAGATGTCAAATATGTAGCATAATAAAAAAAAACAATTGCTTCCCAAAAAATAACACATTTCTACTCTCCTTAACAAATTAATTGTTAATTATTAGTATTGACTTTCTATTTAAAATGTGGTAACCGACCTATGAGTATTGACTTAAAAGAAACAGATTTAGATAAATGTTTTCTTCGTTTTTTTTAATGGTACAATCCTTCATAATTCCTTCCATATTAAATATAAACAAAGTTTTTGACATATTTAATCTAAATTTGAATCAATATATTTTAACCTTATGTGTATATATATATTTAAGAATTAAGAGAGTACTCTGGCACAAGATATATTACCATCTTATTTTGTGTAGTCATTTTATATATTTATCAACTACTTGAACATTAAATGTCTTGTATCATTAAATGCATAATTTCTACTTTTAGGTAGCTTATCATGTGCCCTTAGGGCACATGTTAACATAACCCTTAAAATAATGATAAATCCATATTACTTTAAGGTGTAAGCTCAATTTAGACTGACCAGTCTTAAATAATTGCATAGCATAATGAGGTGTAAAATATTTAATTGATTGTTAATTAATATTTAATTGTATATGGAAAAGTCCAAAACAAATAACAGTTAGTTGCATTTGTTTTAATTTAAGAAATTAAGAAATAGTAGACTATAGGTGTCTTTTCTATGCACATTATGTTAAAACAAATAGAAGAAATGCTAAGTCATGGTTGGACTCCTATCAATTTTTCTTTTAATTAATTTTTAAATAAGATCAAATTGCTTCTAACATTAAAGTAGGTAGCAATTAGCTGGCATCCAACTACATTATTTAATCTAAGACTATGGAAATAATGAAATAAAACAAAACTATTCAGATTTATTGCACAATTTACAATAATTATTAGCACATGCTCCCTTCCACCATATTTATAAGCAAAAATATGTTTTTTAAATTTATTAAATAATTTATATACTTGACCTATATATTAAAAATTTAATACACAAATTATTTAATAAATTTTAAAAATAGATTTTTGTTTATAATATGACCAAAGAAAGTATAGTCCTTTAATTGTCGTTTTACATATGCCAAAATAATTCATAAAATTATATTGCAATATTTATCTTCTTTTTAATAAATAAAAAATGAATGAAGTGAGCAACTAACAACTCCTTGAGTTTAGTTTAAATTATACATAGAAGCAATAAATTTTATTAATAAATATAAAATAATTACACATGAATAAAATATAAGTGGATAATAAGTTGTGCCGCTAAATATAAGATGATAATTAAAATTATACATTTTTAATTACAATTTCGTTATTAAAATTCAATCATCTTGAATGATAATTACAAAATCACTTCTTTTTAACTTCAAAAAGTTCTATAGGTGAAATTACAAAATCATTAACATATATTTTTAAAAAGTAAAAGTTGAAGATGTTCATGCTTACTTGTTGCCTAACATGTGGTGAAGGGTGATGATTGTATCTTCCTCATGTTTGCTAAGCACACCTCTCTTTAATCCTGGTCTAAGATAGTTAATCCATCTTAGTCTGCAACTTTTTCCATTCCTTTGCAAGGCTGGATATTTAATTTTACTTAGTCAGCAACTCAGCATCAAATAAAATACTCCATCCGTCCCATAATATAAGTAAAAAAAAAGTTTTCACACTTATTAAGAAAAGTAAAATGTAAAAATTTGAAATATGGTTTTTTGTGTTTTTCGATCCTTGAAATAAATGCAATTTGCATTTAATTTTATGAAATTAAGTAAAAATAAACCTTGAAAATGATAAAAGTTGATTTTTTTTGTTTATAATTTAGAACAAGAAAAAGTGATTTTTTTATTTATAATATGAGACGGATGGATGGAGTACATATACAAGCCCACTTCTTTTTTTTAAGTCTAAAAATGTGAATTTCATAGTATGTTTGGTTAGGTTGTGAGTAAAATTAATTTATAGAGAATTGATTATACAAAATTAATTTTAATAAAAATTGAGTTAAATAATAAGTTATTTATGTTTGGAAATATTCATGTAAATGTGAATTGAATAATAAACTTAAGTGTAAAAGTTATTTTTAAAATTAGATGCTGCAATTTTCAACTTCAAAATAGAATAAATTACGGAGATAAAATCAAATTCCCTTCTAGAAAAAACGACCATGTCAAAATCAATTGCACACCCTAAAAATTAATTTTAACTCCTATAAAAATGAAATCAAACATACACAAAATGCAAAAAAAAAGTAATATTGCAAATTCAAAATTAATTTTAATACATAAAGTTGTATTTAAGTTGTACTTTTTGCCATCATAATGTAAGGTTGACTTGAAATGCATATTAACTTCTAACCACAATAATTTTGAATTGATTGGAAAAAATATTCCATAAAATATATTCATCTAAACAATGTCTTAATTTTTACTCCCTCATATGATATTGATATAAAGGATTTTGAAGAACAAATATTAAAAATAAAAAAAGAAAAAAAAGAAACACACCTGCCTTAATGGGAACAGAACTCCAGCAGCTATGACCATACTTAAGGATATAATTTCTGAGCTTATTATCTTCTTCAGGTGACCATAATCCCTTTCTGTATTTTGGTTTTGGTTTTTCTGCCACCTGGAGTCCCATTTTGGTTTATTCTAAGAAAAACTAAGTTTAAATAAGTTTAATTCTAAGCTTGATCAATTCCTAAAAGTAGGTTTGAACTATATAGAGATCAAACATACTCAGAAAAAGGAGGTAGAATATTTGGCTTGTAAACAGTGCAAAGAGCTTATTGATATATATAATGGAATAAATGCTAATGATTAGTCTAGTCTATGTCTATGCACATAACTTATTCCAAAAATGGGTTGAAACAAAAATAAATAAATAAATAATTTAAAAATTTTGAGAAAAGAAAAACTATTATTAATTAATTTATCTGTGAAGAAAGAAACAGCTGTGAACTTTTTGAATGACCCACAAGACGAAAGATCGACACTTCGGCCGATAGATGTCTTGGTGTATGGATGGATAGGCGGTAAACATGTTTTTGTAGACTTGACTGAAATTTCTCTGCTTGTGAGACTGTGGACAAATGATTTTACTGTTGGACAGACAGTCCTGAAATCCACTTCAAGCAAAATGACAAAATAGAGAAAGTGTGCTCTGACAATCAACATGTTTTTATCTCATTTGCGTTCGATACTTTTGACTTCCTAGCACTAGAGGCTGTAGATCTCCTTATGAGAGTTCAAATGGTTATGCATAGTAATATTGTGTCTCTTGGTCAATGAATGTGATTTTTAGAAGGATTGATTTTGTCATCCAAAAAAATTAGCGACGTAACTTATTTTTCGTCTACTTTTAAAAAAAATATTAATAACCCCATCTGTTTTCGGTAGAATTTAACTATGTACTCCCTCAAAAGTGAATGTATTTGGTCCAAATTTTTAACCAAATACATCAAATTTCTTTAACTCACTTTTGATTATATTTTGAAACGGTGCGAGGATACGGTAAAATTATAATTATAAGGTCATTTTATTATTATCCCGGAGCTCACATCTCATCTCATTTATATTAAACTAAACATGTGATTACCCTTCTTTAGAATGATAATTTAAAAATAATAATTTATGCCATGTTCCATTGGTTGAAATCATGTTCAACCTTGCTGGAAGGCTACCAACTTTGAAATTGTTGGATTATTTTGTACAAAAGTCACATAATCACTGTTTGTCTTTCTTTTTGTTTTGGCACTTACAATTTATAATAAGGGTTTTTTTTTACGATGCGCAAATTTATACATGTTACAAAATTAAAAATAATAAGTTTATATGGAAATTTGTGAATTTTATATTAAATATATAAAAAATTACTATTTTAGTTATTTTAACATATATAATATCACACATGTTAGTTAGACAAACTTTTTTACTAAAAATTACTATAACCACACTTCATAAAACCTCCTAGCAGTCTAAAAAATTAGATACTGTGACCGAGTTCGTATCTCAACTCTTTCACATTTATTTGAGTGAATTTTCAATAAATATTATCATTTTTTCTATTTATGAAAAAAACCTCCAAAGTTAACAACAAGAAATCATTCCAAATGGTAAGAGATTTAAACTTTTTAGATTTTATTTACGAATTTGAAGGAAAAAGAAAGGGGTTTTGAAACAAGGAAAGGAGCAAATTAATTAAAGAATGAAAGTTTGCCATTCAAAAAAAAAAAAATGCAAAGAATGGAGGACTTTTAAACTGGAGAGTTTTTTGGGAAATTAATTTTTCTTTGCACAATACAAAATCCTTCAAATTTATAGGAATTTGTCAATAGTCTAAAATTAAAAATATATTAAGCAAAAACATTCATTTATCCTTACGTACAAAAAAACACTCAACAATTGGGAAAACTTTCTCAATTTTTTCTTCTGTTTTCACCTCCCTCAAAATCCTCACGTCCCCTCAAAAACTACATTATTTATCTCGGTGTTTTTTTTTCCTGCACAAAATGACCCATTTTAATAATTTTAAGAAGACCAAATTGTGAGTCGTGGCAATTTAATAAATAAATGCCAGCCTAAAGTATTTCAAGTGATAAGATTATTATACCATATAATACCTTCACCTAGTAGTTTAATTTATCACCTAGTAGTTTAGTTTAATATATCCGGATTTATTATATAAAAAATTATAAACCTAATAGTTTAGTTAAATATCCGGATTTATTGTCTCTATGAGTTTAATTCAATTGGTAGGGACATCACATATATTAGGCAAAAGTAAGATTTCGAATAATATACATTCCGTTTATTCACTTTTAAGGTGGAATTTCTAATCATTAGACTACTAGAGCCAAAAAAAACAACATTAGAATTTATTTATAAAAAATAATAATTTAATATCGGGATTTTGTACTTGCCTAATATCAAAATCTTATCTTATGCTAAAATCTATTGTTTAAAACATATGAGAAGATGAGTCAGAAAAAAAAACATATGAGAAGAATATCTTCAAACTCACCTGCAACTTAATTAAATTCATTTGTGTCTTCTTTAATCTAATTTTTTTTTATAATCTTTTTTTAAAAAAAAGACTTAATCTAACTGGTTCAAATTGTTGCACTCTCTAGCCATGGAGTAGACTTTTTTTTGTGCACAATATAAAGTCAACATTTGCATACCGACACAGTCTCTAGCCCCAATAGCAATTAACAAAGTACATTATTACTATTGTATTAAACTATTGTATAAAAAAGTATAAAAAAAAACTATTGTATTAAAAAAAAATTGTTATAATATGAAGAAACAAAACGTATCATTTAAAAACAAAAGAATTATAAATATCCTACAAATATTTGAAAACATATACAAACCGACAATGCCAAAAAAATATTCATTTTAATCATATTTTGTGTATTGTAATAATTAAAAATTGGCTTAATTGCATATGTGGTCTGTTATATTTATTTTAGGTTTCAATTTTGTTCCTTACGTTTAGAAAGTTTCAACTTGATCCTTTTAGTCAAATTTTTGTTTAAATCGTCTACGTAGGTAATAGATTTGCGTACGCAAACAACTTAGGAGGGTACTATGTGAAAGTTTTAGAAGAAATTAATTTAAAATTAAACAAAAAGTCAAAAGAAATTAACTTAAAATTTAACGAAAAGAACGAACTTATGTTAATATCAATAACATAAGAGACTAATTTAAAATTTTTAAAATTAAAAGATAAAATTAAAACCTAAATTGAACCTAAGACGCTAAATATACAACTAAGCCTTAAAAATTCATATATCATTCAAAAAATATTCACTAGTACATTTTAATCTTGTCCTCTATAGAAGATTTGGATAAAATCTTATATAGTCATTAGAATCAGTTTTGGCAAGATATAACAAATGAAAAGAAAGAACAAATTAGGTTAATACATTGGATAGAATATGATTAAAAAAGTGACTATATATGAAGTATGAACATGCTATAAGAAATGAGACAAACGAAAGAGACAAAATTATTGGGTATAAAGATATGTCATCAGATTCCCCTGCTCTTGAAAAACACCAAAGTTATTACTACAAGCTTAATAAAGTTAACAAAACCATGTTTCAACTTTGTCATTAGATGATGTATGCAAATGATGGCATACATGCCAGCTCCAACAATCATTTTTGTTTTTAATTAACAAGATAATAACATCAAAGAAAATATAAGACATGCCAATAAAATTGATACTTCCTCCGGTTTTATATATAAGCAAAATTTGACTTTCTAGATTCATTGGAAAAATAATATATTTAATCAAAAATATAGCCTAGATACATTTTTTTTCAATATATCTAAAAATTTAAAATTTTGCTCATATATAAAACTAGAGGGAGTATTTTTTAAAAAAGTTAATGAATTAACCATCAACACGTTAATGACATGTCAAAGAAACTGAGTCCATTTACCATCAACTTCATGCACCAAGCAGCAACACAAGCAATAACGACTCTTTCGAGCCAAACAATATGAAATCACAAGAACATATATTAAAACGACATCTACACAATAAAGGCAAACTTTAAAACCTTGAAATTTTGGCCGATGTAGCAAAAGACATTAACATCTTCTCTGATTTGCATCACATACGATTTGATGAACATGTTAAATTGATTTCGCAATTGCCCATCCTAAAAATTGATTGAATCACCGCTTGTAATGGTTAGATATTACAATTTGTACTTTGTCTGCAACAGTTTGAATCGGTGCAGAAATCATGAACTAGTGCATACAAGGCATGAACCAGCCGGTGCATAAGAAATCTGGAAAGTTTCATAAAGTATTTTGTATTGGTACATAACCTTGTTGAACCAGACAAGATCCTTCTGGGATACTTGAACCGGTGCAACATCTGCATGAACTGGTGTACAGATTTGCATAAAAAATACGAAGGAATTTTGTATCACTACATAATTAGTTTGTACTAATACAAAACTGCATCCTGGGAATTTTGAATAGGGGCAAAACAGTTAGATGTATTTTTTGTTTTCTTTTTTATTGGATGAACCAGTGCATTGTTCGTTTTAGACTCAATCTTTGTCTACGTGTCACTTCGTTTTGACTTTGTCTATAAATAGCGCTTACCAAAAATAATTGAATAACGTTTTAGAATTGTGAGAAACATTCTGGAGAGCTCACTGTATTCTTCTGAAAAAATTCTTGAGAGAGTCATTGTAGGTTCTTGGGAGAAGCACAACAAACCTTCATCATTCATCTTCTCCAATGGTTATCATCATGATTGGGTGATTCAAGTTTTGGGGATAACGTCCATGGTGGTCAATAAGGATTGACGTTTTGGGTTTGATCAAGGTTTGTGAATTTGTCAAGGATGAACTAAGTGAAAACTTCAATTTGAGAATTAAAGTGATTGTGACAAATGTTGTTCGAGGTAATCGATCAAGATCCGGGTTGGAGATTGAATTCTTGGTTAAGAAAGCATTTGGGGATTGATCTTGGTTAAAGATCAAGGAAGAGTTGGAGATTCAACATCAAATATTGAAGAAGGAGTTCTTAGTACGTACTTTGATTTATATTGTATCTCTATCTCTTGTATTGAACACTTATCAAATCATTTTTGAAAATAAAGTTATCAGTTCCTCTTTTTGGGAATTGGTGGGAGACGTACCGAAAATAGCGAGAACGAGATATCTGGGAATCCCTTATCAAATCCTTGTGTCGTTTACTTTTCTTTATAAGGTAAAGTGTTCATTGTTGTTATACAACTCGCACGCCAAGTGTTTGTAAAAACGCTTTGTTTGTATTTTTGATATAGTTTTCAAACCAAACTTTGGTATGTGCACACCAAGTGTTTTCACTTGGTGTGAAATCCCATTGTCTTTTGATTTCAAACTTGCAACATTGAACACCAACTATTTTACCAAACTAGTTTTCTCTCAATTACGCTTAGTTGGAAACTAGTTAATCGACTCTTGTATAATTCATATTTAATTAATTGATTCATTGATTGATTAATTTTTCCTCAAAATTAATCAATCCGACGCTTTTGCTTATATTATCGTTACCGACTTCATAATTTCTTATTTACTCGCATTATCTCTTTTATCCAATACGTTCGGGATAGACGCGTTTCGATCAAGAGGCACTTCCGCATCGTAACTCATTTTCGAAAAACTTTCAAAGTTGAAACTACGACTTATTCACCCCCCCCCCCCCCCCCCTCTACGTCGTTGGTCATACGTCTAACATTTAGTTTGGATTTGGTGGCATCAAAGTTGACCTTATGAAGGAGAACACATTGGAGACATGCCCCTGTCGTCTAGCTATGGTTTATGGATTCCCATCAGCCCCCAAAGTGAGGATAGGTTCAATTTGAGGTTTAGATGTGATTTCGACATTGTAAAAGTTAGATGAACTAGGATTGTCTACTGCGGTGGTTTACTACAAGTATTCCTTGACCCTATCATTGGAATTGTTTGATCATAGGAAAAATGTACGATATGAAAAGAATACAAATAGAAATGGTGAATTCAAAAAGGGTTACAAGGTAAACCTTCCCACAGACAGCGCTACTAATATGAGGTATCATATAATTAGATGGTTCCTTCGGTGAGATAAGGCGTATTCTTATGGTGGTTGTAAGCTCCAGACACTGTGAGAAAGAGTAGCTGAAAAATGTTAGCACTCCAACGCTTTGGAAAATGTTAGCACGGTGGGAAAGGGCACAAAAATATATTTCCAATTTTTCTCTTTTGCTATGGAAAATAAATTTTCAAAACAATCTCAAGGTAGGAAGTATTATGGCAAATGACCCCTTTTGGAGGAAATTAACAACCCTATCATGCATAAACATAAAATACATACTAATGTTACCTCAAGCACATGGTACTTGATCAAATCATATTGTTAGGAACGTCAAGGCCTTCACCTCTCAGTCATTCGGTTAGTAAAATGGAGCAACCCTATTTTGAGATTGTATGTTCCAATCGACCAGATCCTTCTTTTGTCTTAAGGTGATGCAAACAAAAACTCAAACAAGGACTATCGTTTTGTCATATCGTGCCCAATGGTGGGAAGTGAAAAGGTGCAACACGTCTTGATAGGCTTGATCAACATGTGAGAAACGTGTAGCATTTGACAGTCAGTGTTGGCTAACCATGTTACATGTACGAAGTTTCCACCATTATCTAAACGTGATTAATATTTGTCCGGAACCTACGAGACACACAGGATGAATTATCCCCTTTCAACAGGGAAATGATATTTGATACCTCCGAAATGAAAAACAAACAAAAACAATCCCTTAAGTTAAACGTATCTATTCTAAATTTCAGACCAAATACAATTAACATTTCGAATATATTTCCTTAAAGTATTTTTCTTATAATGGATTTTCTTTATATATTATTCTAGAAAGAGAAAATTAATAAAATACGTCATTAGATGAATAAAATATGTTATTCAAGATAAAAAAAATGAGAAAAAGTTTATAAAAGAGAAATATGTCCTCACATTGCTTTAAGAAAATTGAAATGAAACTACTACCTCTCCACTCTTAAGAGGCATGCATCATTGGTAGTAGTAGTGGTATTATAGATTCATTTCATTTCATCAAATATCTATAAACTGAGTCAAAAAAGTCACGAGGTTGGGAGGTTACTATCTATAATCACAACACAAGAGACGCTCCCCGTAAGTGTCACTATTTACAAACTTCCATACTCATCACTCACAATTTGACATTTCTTTTTCAATTTAAATTTTATTTTAAATACCATCATCATCATTATCACTCACAATTTCCCGACTCCCAACAGATCCTTTGTTTTAGTCACCATCATGGACCCACTTCCCCCTCCTCTTTTGTGGAATCCCGAGGACGATTTTCTCCTCATGGAAGCCATTGAGGTATATCTCTCAACTCTCATTCATTTTCAATTATATGATTTCATTATTTAATTTTATTCCCTCACAATTTGCTATAATTGAAACCCTAACCTATGCTTTTGTACCTGAAATTATGCTTTAACATCATTCAGTGGCGGATGCATGTAGAGTGGTATAGGGTTGTGGCAGCTACTGAGGATATTTTTTTACTTGAATCAAAATATCTAATAATTTTAATTTTAACTACATAAATCAAGTTGTTTATAAAAATAAATGTAGAAAGCATAATAAATTTTATTAACTTGAATCAGATATTTCTTAAAAAAATAAAAAATTAATCGTTATTTTTCTAAATTTTATTAATAAGTTAACATTAAGGATGCACATTGATGCAAAATATATCTGAAAAGAAGCATCGTAATGTTTGTTATGAATTTGCATCTTTTAAAGTGAATAAATTGTAAAGTGAGAAAATCAAGGGTTGTGATCGTAACAACCTCATGATTTGTTTTGATGTACCTATAATATATACATTTGATTTATAAACAAATGGTTGATATTTGTAACTTTACACTCTAAAGTGAATCATTCACTTTAGATGAGCAAAATTTGTTTGTTATAGACTATTTTATTTAGGTTTTTTGTTGATAACATTGTGGATTTTGTAAAAACTCAACATTTTTGTTTTATGAACATATTTTAGACTACTTTCTTGTATAAACTATGGAAATCTTAATTGTTTTGTGCGGAATGGAGTTTCACTAGCATCGTTGGTGAAAGGAGTTGTTTCTTTTTCTAGGAAGTATTCTCTTAAGGAATTGACAGAGCGTTGGGGTTCTCTTCTCTATGATTCTGATGTTGCGGAGGAAGCTTCTACTACCATGGCAGAGTTTGAGATTGCTAAGTGTCATGGTAACAAAATCAAGGAAGCAGCCAAGAAAAAAGTTGATTCCCCCATGAGAAAAACTCAGAACATTTGCAAAGAGGTATTTTTTAAATTCTTTTGATATGAATTTTTCAACGTCATCTCATTCAATGAGTGAAGATTCATTGTAGAAAACGTTTGAGAATGTTTGTGGTTCATGTTAGTCTTTAAAATGAAAAGATAAAAATATAAAAAGATAAATACAAATCATAAGCTTAAATGTGCAGGTTATCGCAGAAGAAAAAAATATAAAAAGATAAAAAGAAGATAAGACAATACCCTATCGGGTATTATTTCTCTTATTGAATCTCTTCTTAAAAAATTTCTTTGGGGAGGGAGCGAAGAAGCTAGAAAGATACACTGGGTAAAGTGGGATAAAATCTGCGAGGCAAAAGAGAGAGGGGGTTTAGGAGTTAGAGATTTTAGAGTTTTTAATACCGCTCTATTAGGAAAATGGTGGTGGAGGATTAGAAATGAGAAAGATTCACTATGGCATAAAGTTCTAGAACAAATATATGGCGATAGTTTAGAGGAGAGGAACAATTATAGGTCGAAATGGTGGAGGGACTTGATCTCTATTAAGAAACCTCAAGGGTCGGGGGGGGGGGGGGGGGGGGTAGATTGGTTTGAAGAAAATATTAGGAGAGAGGTAGGAGATGGAAAAAACACTTCATTTTGGAAAGATCCTTGGGTAGATGGTGATTCGCTTTATAGTATCTTTAGGAGACTCTTTGATTTATCTCTTGATAAGGAAGCGAAAGTGGTGGAAGTGATTGTTGAGGAAGAGGGGGTTAAAAACATTAAGTGGAGATGGAGGAGGAACTTTTTTGAATGGGAAAAGGAGATGGTGGAAGTGTGTAGTGGTTTAGTTCTTAATGTGAAGAGGTCTGATGGGGAGGGGGATAGTTGGAAGTGGGGTGAGGAGAGTTATTCGGTTAACGAGGCATATCAAATGATAAAAGAAGGGGAAGAAAACGAAGAGACCGAGTGTGAGTGGTATCGAGACGTGTGGAATCAACTCATCCCGTCGAATATGTCAACCTTAGCTTGGAGACTTTTTCATAAGAGGTTACCGACTAAGGATAATTTGGTGAGAAGAGGAATTTCGCTTAACTCTTCTACCCTCTGCGTAGGGGGATGTGGGAATCCGGAAACGGAAGACCATTTATTTTTTAACTGTCCCATATGAGGTTCGGTATGGAGAAAGATAGTAAATTGGTTAGGAGTTCCATTGGCTTTCCCGGAAGGGGGTCATGACCATTTAATCCTCTTAAAAAATTTGGTCCCTAGCAATTTCAAGACCCGTGACATGATTTCTATAATCTGGTTTTCAACTGTCTCACGCATTTGGAATACTAGAAATGATATGACATTTAATCATTCCGGCTATGATTTGGAAAAAGTGTTGGAAGAAGTGAAGATTTTGTCGTGGAGAATCCTTAGAGCCCGGTCGAAAGGATTTTTGTATGATTTAAGTTTGTGGCGCACAAACCCATTGGCTTGCTTAGGAGCTAGTTGACTGGAGATCTGTAGATGGTGTTTTACCGCGACTGTGTATGCTGTCTTGCTGGCTTTGCTATCTGATTTTTGGTTTTGCAGGTGATGGGTGTTTTGTTGAAGAGACATGTGCTTTCCTCCTTTTCCCTTCTGCTGCTTCTGGTTGTATCTCTTAAGGCCCTTGCTCATTGATTTCGGCACGGATGCGGTTTTGTGTCCATGCGCTCGATTTTATTTTGTGGCAGGGCGCGAGATCCCAAGTAGCAGTACATTAGGAGGGAGCACTCGTGTTTAGGTATCAGTAAAGATGGCTTGTTATTTGCTATTGGTTTGTCTGCTTTGTTGTTATGTAACATAGGTGCCTTATTTTGTAAAGGTGGGAATAGGTGTATTAGTTGGTTGGGATTACTCTCTTGCTTAAAATTGTATATGTGCTTTTCAGTTTAGGTGTTGTTGATCTGTTAATTGGTAAGCACAAGGTTGGGTTCTGCGGGTCTGATTTTATACCCAGTTCCTAGACTGGTTTTGTATCAAACAGTGTTATTTGTAGCACTTTTTGTGCTTTGTTTTCCTTATTGAATTTTTGCTGTTCCAAAAAAAAAAGACAATACCCTATCATAAGAAGGAAAACTATATAAATACAAATCAACGTGAAGACTCTCTGAAAGATTCCTCATCAACACAAAGATAAATTATCGTGAAGACAACCCATTAAAAACAACTTGACATGAAAATCAACTATCTATGAATAAGTCAACAAGCCGAAAACTCATCCTCTAAAGGAAGACATCAACATCAACAAGGAGACCAATAAACTTGAAGACGCAACACTCCGTAACAACATCATCACATGATTCAACAACAAGAAGTCAACATCATATGAAGACCTAAAGACCACTCCTTAATAGGCCGTGAGTGCACGTCTATATCATGTAATACAAATATCGATCCACTGAAACTTGTGAGAACTAAATATATTTTTATAATGGTTATTAGCTAGAAATATGGAATAAAGAATTAAAGAATTGTGTAAACTGTTTGAACCTGAAATTCGGATAAACGACGTAAAAACAAAGGAGACTTTGTCAAAACTTTATTAGAAATTTTTAACACGTCATTTTAATGCATTTTGAGAAAATGTGCAGATGTAAAATATTTTAGAAAATATTTCGAGAACTCTGTTATTTTAAGAATGTCTTAAGAAACTCACATTTAAGGGTTTTTCATTTATTTCCTAAAAGTTTAGAGTCAAAAGGAGTTTCAAAAATTATTTTGTACGTGAAAGATATATTGGTTGAGACTTTGAAAATTAAAGTGAATCATTAAACTAATCTCAGGGGTTGTTGGAAAGATTGTTTGTTTAAAATCTTTTGGAAAGACAATGAAAACAATTTCATAAGTGTGAAACTTATTGGAAAAAAATTGAAGAAATATAAATTTATCTAGAGTGATAAAGTTGTAGGTTTGTCTAGAGTTTGAATTAGACAAAAAAAACCCTAGGTTTTAATCCATTATAGTGGTCGAGCTAGGGTATATTTGAAGGATCAATTAGAATTGTGTGTTGACTTAAATAAGTTTTTTAATTTAAAATGTTAAGAGGATTAGCCGGATGGGAGACTTTATTGAGAGCGGCGGATTTTGCTTTTGTAGTGTGCATTTTATTTGTGTTGGAAGCTTGCCGTTAGAAGTCTCACATTGCCTAGAGATATGAAAAAGCTAGTCTTTATAAGTGTGGTGCAAATCTCAAGCGAGCTTTTGTGGTTGAGTATAAGTCTCTCAAATTCTAATATGGTATCAGAGTATATCCTAGATCCATTTGTTGATTGTTGTGGAGACCTCCCATATTTGGGTCACCCGTTGTTGTTGATTCCACGCACCAAGTCCAATAGTGCTGGACGTGAGATGGTGTGTTAGAAGTCCCACCTCGGATAGTGATATGACAAAGATATTCTTTATAAGTGTAGTGCAAATCTCAACTCTCAAGCTAGCTTTTGTGGTTGAGTATAAGCCTCTCAAATTCTAATACTTGCCAAAGTAAGGACAGAGAGACGGATTTAGACATTAAAAAATGGTGTGGCCAAATGTCATAGAAATTATAAACTAAATTATAAATTAAATGGTGTTTCTAGAACATCTCTTTCTATAAGAGTTATAGCACAAATATTTTTTATTGAAAAACTTAATCCTCCGCTTACCAAATCATTGATTGAAGATTTTTTTTATCGAAAACATAAATTCAATCTGAAAATTCATAGACCATTAACATTCGAATAATATTTCATCGTTCAATAACGTCTAAATTAATAGATAATCATGTAAACTTTTAAGGAAATCTAAAATAATTATATGTTATTGAGCTACATTAAGCTAAACAGTGTTCAATAAAAATATATAAATCTTTAATCTTGATAGATCTCAATAATATATCAAGATATTTTAAATTTATGTTAAATGTTACATGTGTTATACGATATATATTTTCAATTTTAATAGTAAATTTTATATTGGTTAAAATATCACCGATACAATTTTTTTCTCTAATATTATATTATTATGTATGTATTGACCATTCCTTAAAAAAAATTGACCACAACTATTATTCTTGATTTATCATTATTGTTTGTGATGGCAACATAACAATTTTTAAAAAAAAATTCAATTAAAAGTAAAAAATGCAGCATGCAAGATTCAAACTTGCAACCCCTCAATCATATGGGCACAAGGCACCCAACAACCACTAAGGCACAAGCAAACTTGTGATTAAATTTGCAGTAATATGTATAGGGTCATGTTAACATGTGCCCTAAGGGCACATGTTAAGCTACCTAAAAGTAGAAACTTTGTATTTAATGATACAAAATATTTAATGTTTAAATAGTTAATAAATACACAAGTTGTAATAATTTTTTACCATATTTATACTCTTAAAATGTGTCTTAAGGGCACATGTTAACATTCCCCATATGTATATATATGATAATAGGTACTCCCTCCATTCCAAATTATATGTCACTTTGAAAAAAATTGTTCTAAATTATATGTCACTTTAAATTACCAATGAAGCATTTAATGCAACTTTTCTCATTATACCCTTAACTATTTATTACTCTCTCTTCTTTTAATTCTTCAATTTATTTTTTCAATACCATAAATGAAGGACAATTTTGTAAATCAACTCATAATTTCTCTTTTCCATACAACAATGATTACATTTCTTAATATGTGTAAAAATGTCAAAGTGACATATAATTTAGAACGGAATGAATAATAAAAGGGAAATGTTAACATGTGCCCTTGAGGCACATTTTAAGAATATAAATGTAGTAATATTCCATTGTAATATGTGCATTATACTTTTTAAACATTAATTCTTATGTGTTATTAAATGCAAATTTCTACTTTTAGCTACCTTAACATGTGCCCTTAGGGCACATGTTAACATGACCCATAATAAAAATATGTATACATATATCTATATACCTATTAAAAATGAAAATTTCACTATGATCAAAGCCACAGTAGGCGTTAATGTAGTTCTAGACATGTAAGACACCTTTATGACTCTGTACATTGTCTCTCTTTCATTCTCTCTCACATAAAAGTTTGGGATAAAAAACCGGGTTGGTAAAAAAGATAATCCACCGAGAATGGATAAAATTATAAAGAATTTTCAAAAAGATTAAGACTTTGAGGATTCTGAAACTATCATGTGAAATGTCATGAAGCTGAAACTATTGACACCCTTGTTTAGAGGAAAAATATTTTTCAAAAAATTAAGTTTGTGACAAAGATATTAATTAAGGGGAAGAAGCTAAATTTACTAAATATTATTATAAGGTTCATAAAAAAAAAGTTGAAGATTCATCAGGCCACTAAAATTGACGGTGGTTATATATCTATGGGTATGTTGCAAGTCATTCTTAACACAAGAATCTGTAAGATTTTATAACACAGACTTTTGAGATTTCAAAGTACTTTATAGACTTTTAAGATTTTAATAATTCAATAAATTCGATAAAAATTTCTTCTAAAAAAATAATGAATCAATCAATAATCAATGAAAATGAATCATTTCTTAAAAAAATCAATCAATCAATATCAAATAAAATCAATGAATCAATTTTTGTTTTTATTTTGTGAGGATCATAAAAAAATGGTATATGATCATAAACGTAACAAAGTTGCAGACAAAAAACTATTCCTTCAACCCATCATACCAAAAAAAAGGGTAAGAAAACCCTACGAATCATAATAAAAAAATAAACAATGAATGGTTGCATAATTATGTTTTTTGTTGTAAAAAGTTGCAGAGAATTTTTCAAAGTGCATATATATAATGATTGAAATGGCGTATATATAGTTTGCTTGTTATTTTGTTTTGTGTATGGATGTATATGATGAACGATAACTGAAATTGTATATGATAGTCATTCGATAAGACGATTGAAAAGTGTAGGAGGTTGTAAAAAGAAAGAACATGGACACCAATCTTGTTGGCAGAAAAATGTCTTGAGAAGAAAAGAAAAGTCTTGAGGGTTTGAGTGGGATTGTTAGATGACAAAACTATTTATATTTTCAACAAAAAGTCTCTCAAAATCCATTCCATAAGAGAATCCATCAAAATCGGTATACTTTTGAATACCTAGAGACATTTTTAAAGTCATAAGAAATCTCAATTGAATACCCACTGATTTTGTTGCCCTGAAAAAAAATCATAATTGTCTTAATTGAATACCACATGATTTGTTTATATTTTATGAAAATCTTGATTGAATACCACAAGATTCTTTTTTCATAAAAAAATCTTTTAAAATCCTTTGAAATCTCAATCCAATACACCCCCTTAGTATGGATCTTCGTCTTCTATTAGGTGTGAAAATTTGAAGTACCAACTTAGATAAACTCGTACGATTTTACGATTCGAGTTTACGTGTCAAGTTTACCTATGCAAAACGAGTTAAGGTAAAAACTCGATTCTCCCAAGTAAATATTGCCACCAATTTTTTATTTAAAAGCTCGTGTCAAGTTGGTTGGAGAGGGAAAACTTCTAAAAAAATAAAGACATCTAAATGATTGAATAGCTCAACTTATATGAAGTAATTAACTGTTAAAAGAGTTGAAGAACTAAGATTGAAACTCGTGAAGACAAAATACTTGTATTGTATAATAAATAATGTGTAACATAGATAATTCCAACATAGAACAAATATTGAATTACTTTTAAGATTAGGATCTCAACGACCGACTAAAAGAATCAAATTCTAAATGCGTGCATATTTTCTGAATATCCATGCACTACATGTGTATTCGATTGTTTAAGAATAAACTATTACTCTCCCAAATTATTAGTAGTTTTAATTAGTTCATAGTTCATACAGTTTTTTTAAAAAATTGAGCTTAAGAATAAAAGGCGCATGTAAATAAATTTTTGTGTTAATTTATAAATTTTTACTAATAAAAATTGTATTTTTATAAATAGTTTTTTATTTTGAATAAACTTATAAATAAGTCAATTCAAATAAACTATTTGTACGGAGTCTCTATGACTAAGTGGTATAGAGTTCGATCTCCGCTCCCTTTACTTTCTAATCAAAAAGTGGAATTTAAGCATATGGTAGTTGGGCATATGCATTATCCACGCTTCATGTTCAAGTGAGCTCTTGCATGCATTATCCATGTTAGAAATAATATAAAATCATTGATATGACTCTATTTTAATAGGTTAAACTTGTGAGATAATCGGTTATTTGACAAATGGTATGAAAAAGATAAAATAAAGAATTGAAAAAAAATAAAGTAATAACTCTCAAATATATAAGAGGAAAAATAATATTAAATATTTTATTAATATTATAAAAACAATTTATAATTTAGAACAATTTTTTTTCAAAGCCACTTATAATTCTAAACCAGTGGAATAATACATTATTACTCATATCCTTGAGTTTGTAAAATAATAGTTAATTTAATTAGGTGTGCAAAGTACAAACAAGAAGATCACTAATAAATAATTAAGGCCGTCCTCGTTGAAAAAAGTTTACTACTCCTATTGGTTTGGAAGTTGGAACCATTCCATTATTAAATTGTTTCTTTTCCATATGGATATGTATCATAAAATTAATAGAGGTTAACATAAACAATTGGATATTCTCTTTGTACTAGTTGTAAATTCTGTTTATGTTTAAAAAAATTCTTTTTTTATTAACCTCTAATTTTCAGAAGAATGAAGTTACAGTAATTCAAAGTTCAGCCACAAAGTAAGTAAAATCTAATAAAGAATTATTTCTACTAAGAATTGAACTTCAATTTTACCGAACAATTCGTTTTAGAGGGAGCTCATTAACCACTTGAAGTTAATGGTCACTGAAGTTCAATGTTTCTGTTATATTTAAAAAAAACTCTTCTAGAAGATTATATATAAATTTCATTATAAATCATCACTGAAGTTAATGGTTCTTGTATGAAAGTGTGGCTCCTATTATTTATTCTTTCAATAAAAAGACATGCAATTTATTTATCTTTGTAACAAGTCTTGTATCTCTAAGGTCTTCCTTATTAAGAATTGGTGCATCTACATCATTCACTTACTCTAATTTTTTAATAAAAAATAAAAAAGAAAAGAAATATACAATGTAAGAAAAAGCATTTGAGCCAACCCTTAATTTTGCAACCTAACTAGCACTATGACAACTGTTGCAAAATTGAAAATGGTTGATCTGTATTCTTTTGGAATCACAAATGGAATAATAATGTGATTGCTGGTAAATTGAATATTCTTGAATTTGTCCAAGGTAGCTTGTCTGTCAAGGTATCTAATTTCATTCATAAGACACTCTCAGTTCTTTATTTGTTTAAGGGTTCAAATTCTTAGCAAAAAATTCACCGAAGAGAACCCTTTCCCACGCAATTCGCAAACTTCATACCGTTGAAGCAAGGCATCAAATTGAGTTATAAAGTTTTACTAATAATACATTAAATAAAATACAACATATGATAAAAATTCTCATTGTGAAATTTTATTTTATTTAGTATACACTATATTACACATCAAAACACTACTGTTCATTGGATTTCGTTTCTAATACTCGCTATGAACAATCTCAGCTCTTTAGCTTTCTCCTTGTGTTCAGGTGATACCTCATTTTCTGAATCACTTAAATTAATCACTTCAATATTTTGGTTACTTGATCGATGAAATTTCGAAGAATTGTTTGATGGCTTAATTGGAGTAGGGCTCAAAAGATCTATGACCACATTTTTGTCTATACTTGAAACGGCCTCATTCCTTGATACGTTGCTGATATTATGAATCCATTCATTATTTTCTATGTCATCGCGTGACAGCATCAAGTTTTCTGTGTTTAGATCGGATTCAGCCATAGCAGTTATCTCTCCTAATATCCTTGCTGAAGAATCAGATTCAGTGACATTGTTGTTGGTTTCATCTTCCAAGTTATTGTCTAACAACAGATTCTGAAGTGTTAGATCAAGCTCAGCCAAAGAAGGCGTAGTTTCCTTTTTCTTTGGTCTACTTTTTCGAACATTTTGTTTCTTCCGCAGTGCTTTTCTCTCCTCGTATTCCAAAATCTTCTCCGGACAGGCACTGCAGATGACGAACGGTGAGCCAATAGTGATAATATTAATGTCAGATGACAAAATTCATGTAGTGGTTAGTTTAGTGAGTGCTTGATTTTGTTGAAGTTTTAAAGTGTAGGTTTTGTCAAAATCACGGTGGCACACATGATTCCATCAAACGCAGCACCAATCCAAACACGCAGTGAAACATTTTTATGATGGCGTAATGATATGGTGAAAGACTTCTGAGCCATTCTAGTTTCAAAATATATCATGGATTGACAGTGTGATAAAAAGTTACACAAACGTACAATCAAATTTCACTACAATGTCATCAAATACACAAAATGGATTACCTTTCTATAAGATCTGCAGGTACTATTGAAGTTTCAAGTCCATCCATGTATTTCCAAGTAACCTCATAGCACTCTCGCCCTTGAGCTCTTCGGCTCTTAATAATTTCTGACACAGGACACTTCACCGGGATCTGCAGTCCAATATATACTATGCATGATACAAATGAAACAAAAATCTTGGTTTGAAAATTAGTATATTATAGATATAACAATGTGCCATGTACGATAATGATAATACTAAGTACTGAACAAAAACATCAGTTATTAAAATGGTATGGGATTCTATGTGGGCGAACACATATTTTAGTTTAAATAAAATGTTCAGAATTTGGACGTGTCAATATGTGATGTGATAATGAAATATAGTATTAATTAGGTTTTAGTAAAAAGAGTTAGCAATACCTCGTGTAAAGGAAGGTTCAAGCCAAGTTCAGATGAAGTTAATCGCAAATTGGCAAATCGTCGTAAATCTCTTTCTGCTATACCGGGAAGGATATACCCATCTATTTCATGAACCGACAATCAGCATCGCGAAACAACTTCAAAAATCTCATCCAAAATGTATCATAGACCAATTTTACATTTTATACTTTTGAGAAACCTCATATATTGACACTTGAGGTGCTAGCTCGGTGGTAAGAGCTTAGCCTTGTAGCCTCAAAGTACTAAATTTAAATCTCCTCGGGGACAGTTGTAAAATGGCCATTAGTGCTACTCTAATTAAATAAAACGAAACTTCATCTATTGCATGAAATATAAGTGCGTATTTGACTTGAATCAAGCACAAATTATTGACTTATAACTATAAGAATAAACATTTCAAAGTAGAAGTACCTGTTCTCTCCGAAGGCCATTCAAAGAATTCAGCGCATATCTGCTGGAGTTTAATACGTTCAAATGGATACTGAGCAAGAGCCCTAAAGAAATTAGTCAAACTTTTAGTAGCTGATTACAATGTTTTACAATTTATGATCAGGATCTAACTCAACTCTACAAAACCGGCTTGTAAGGTGAGGGATGCCTCTCACTTATAAACTCATTTTTAGGTCATATCTCATCCAATACGGAACTCTTAACACTATTGATGACAAACATTAAAATTAAGCATTGATGGCATATATGTCTAGTAAAGGAACCGGAATCAATGAACTAAATAATCTACCTGAGCACAACATCTGAATCTGCTGAGTGGCATTTTGGCTTCAAATAAGCATTAATCACTTCTACAACGGTATCGTCCCTTCCTATATTATTTTCAGCTCCTTCATAAACAAATCACAGAAACAGTGATAAAAAGTTCAGCATTTCTATACAAGTTGATGCAGGCAATACAAGAGTACGTAAGCATAAAAATCCTAACGTTCCAATTCAATCCATTGGTTTAGAATTAAATATTATATAGTCTAACCGTAACACCATATTTGATACTCTTAAAATTTGAGTTGGGCCAAACTCAATCCTACAAAACCAATTTGTAAGGTAATCAATGCCTCCACGCAAAAACACATTTCCAGATCATATCCAATATTGGACTCTCAGATAGTCGATGAAACTCTAATTCTCTAGAATTTAAAGTTTACAATAGTGCAATTTTGACTTGTGCAAAAAATGAATATGTGTTGCCTAGGTGCGGGTACGGTACCGGTACCCGATACGGGTACCGGTACGGGGTACGGCAATTTTAGAAAAACTAATATATGTCTATGGACATAAATTAAGGTACGGATATGTACCCGGTACTGGTACGTGTACGTACCCGGTACCGGTACTTTTCCTTAAATGGAGTACCCGTGCAACAAAATTATTGAAAGAAAAAAACATTACCAAAACTAATTGTTGTATAGCATAAAGTATATGATAATGGAATTAGAATGCAATAGAGACATAAGGGTGTACCTTTTCTTTTTTTCAACCATCCAAGTCCTTCATTCACAAATTTTTTAAGAACAAATTTGTCACCGATTGATTTGACTATCTGACAAGCTGACTCCTACGGCAGTGGAAAAAATTATGCAAAAGCATAAGCATCCATATAGTATGTAATATCCAACTCTGCTAACCGCAAGGGGTGAAAAGTCAAAACACAAAATGACAATGAAGGACACATTTAAGGACTTACCGGACCTAAACCATGAACTCCTGGATAATAGTCACTGCCGAGAAGCAATGAGAGAGCAATCTGAAGATCAAAGGTTACTTGGTTACTGATTTTCACTAGAAAAAGAATCCAATATCCTTGAATTGACATGTATACAAGATTGAAATGTTAAATTGGTGAATAAGATGAAAATGTTAATAGTTTCGGTACAAGACTATGAAACCATGCACAGGGGAGAAAAAAAAGCACATGCAAGCACGTTTAAGGGCATGTTAGTTGAAGTAAAAATGAAAACAGGAAACATGAGAAGTAAACGTTCCCTTATATTTTCAGCATAAGACATGGAAATTTGGAAAACCATTTTCTATTCAAAAAATGGAAGGAAGATCAATTAGGCCTTCTTATATATTGACTGGCTTTCTAATGAGCCTGTCAACGATGACATGAAATGGAAGTTAACTATCATATCCTTCACGGATTTAACCAAACTGAATCTGCATTAAACAGCGCTGAACAATAAAATATCATCTCAGCAAGCATTGTGATTCTTATGTATTTTAAAACATCAATAAGCAACTTACCAATGAATTCCGTCCAAATCCAAGTTTTGTCTCAATGTCTGCCATCTCATAACATACAACATATCCGCCGTCTCCTAATTCATCCATAAAAAACTCCTTGTAAGTCGTATGAAAATACAATTAGTACAAAAATATATCGAACGATAATATGAAAATAAAATGATCTACTCACCGAGGCAGATATCTCTGTACACTATCCTTGCACCAAAGAGAAATATATCTGAATCTGAACTGAAACATCCATCCTATAATCAACAATCATGATAGGTAGCAAACATAAATAGCATAAGTATCGCGTAAATAACTGATAATTAAAAAAGTTGGGAAGAAATGGATTTTGACAGATAAGTAGACACAATGCTTACACATAATGATTCAGAGTTCAACAAAGCACACTGAGCTTCAGCTTCTTCAATCCTGGATTTTGGAAAAGAGCAGACAACACTATCAGTTCAAATTTGTGCAGTATTGTCTTTAGCATCAAGCAACATAACTTGTTCAATCAACTATCAACAAAAACAAAAAGTAGATAATAATATCGACCAATCTTAACCTCTATTAAATATTACCCATTCAAACAAGAGATGCCAAGAGCCATCCCTAAGACTTTAGCCTCTTTAATCATGCATGAAAACTCAGAGCCCATGTTTCTCCGTAATGATGTCACTTTCTGTAAGTTAGTTTCGTTTTGGGCTACCTGCATTGTAATTATTGACAGACTGAAGTTAGTATAAACGAAAGTAAGAAAAAGTTGAAACAATATGTCGAAGTACATAATTTGTATATATTAAACTGCTACTAGTACTAACCTCCTTTCCATTGTTTAAGCGACGCCTATAAGTCGATAATTTAATGGCAGGAATTGATCCATCTACAAGACAACAAAGATTGCGTCATTTGGATGAAATACAATGAATGAAGTAAATGCAAGCACATTCAAAATACAAATAAGCAAAATGAATGGTTATAAAAAGCTAAAAACAACATAAACAAGAAAGAACTAACTATCACCTATAAACATGTGCACTTTGTTTATTTGGAACCTACTGTAATTAGGGCATTTAAAGCTTTTGTGGATCTATCATGGTAGGTATTCGTACCACATTGGCCCTTTGAACCAGCTATGGGACTAATCCCTAGTTTAACCGAAAAGGCGCACCCGTTAGAATCAAAACCTTCTGACCGAGACGCCTTCAAGGAAATGAACTCGAGTTCTATTCCTATGGTTCATATTGCATATCCACTCTAACCAATCTATTGTTAGTATGCATGTGCCTTTTTTATACACACATATACAACTATATAAACAGTCTGAAGTGGTAAGTTTAAACTCAAACCATGAATTGAAGTCATTCACTTTGTCCATATTTCCCCCCATTGAACTACCCTGCACTCACTGAACTTAAAGCTAAATGGTAAAGACCAAATAGATGGTCAAATAAGAAAAAAAAAACTCTGAAGACTTCAAATTAAATTAAAGGTGTGTCTGATATCCGATACCTATCAGTGTCCGACACCAACATGGCACCGACACATGTGGTTATATTCAGTGTTTGCTTGGTTTCATATCTAGAAGAGCTAGAATTGATTCTAGACGTGTAGAATTGATCCTAACTTGTTTGGTTTCTCAAAAATAGAATTGATTCTGCCTCCAGAATTGATTCTACTAGAAATTGTGGCTTATGATTCTAGAATTGATTCTTACACTCAAATTTTTTGTTCAACTCACTTTTACACGAATATATCTAAACGTAGTTCATTTTATCTTCAACTCAATCTTGGTCAGAATCAATTTTACAAAATCAATTCTGCAAAAATCAATTTTTCTCACCACAGAATCAAACATACACATCATCACTTCCATTTTCTTAAATAATTACCGACTTATAGGCGTCAATATAAATATCAGTGTCCAGTGTTTAGGCGCAAAATCCAAATTAAAAACAAAAGCATCCCACATGTAAAACAAATGTAAGCAAATGCACAATTTTCTAATTCTCTTTCATCTAAAATTTCACACACACACACACACAAAATGAAAAGCAATTTTTACATATAGAAACCAAAAGCAAAAAGAGAAATGCAAAGAGACAAACCTGAAACAAAAACAACAGTGCAATTAAGAGCAATAAGAGCTCTAAGACGGTGAAAGAGTCCTCTAAGATGAACTTTCTCTTTCAAACAAGCATGCGATTTACTCACTTTCTGAAGCTGAACCATCCAACAAGATAAATCCACACACACCCTTTTGTTCCTGCAACTCAAAATCAAACACAGACCCATATTAATTCATCCAAAAGGGTACACGATTCAATAGGAAAAAACAAATTTTGGTAGAAAATGAAAAATTGTGAACGAATGTGTTAACTGGAGATTGTGAAGAGGAACCGTTTTCTTGCAAGATTCGAGGATGTCCCATAAATTCTTGACACCCATTGTAATAGAGAATGAGAGATTCTTGTTCTACTGAGAAATGATTTGTGTCTGTGAGAGGGATTGTTTAGAGTTTTGAAATTTCAAACGCTGATCCAAACTCTGTAATTGTGAAAAGCGCCACAGTTTTTTTTTTAAATACTATTATTATATTTAATGACGTTTATTGTTATGAACCGTCGGTGTAAATATTTTTTACAGATGCATCCAATGATGTGTTGCCACATCATTTAATAAATGTGACACATCATTTGTTTTTAAACACAATACATGATGTGTAGGTATATTATTAGATGTATGTGTAAAAATGTATTACACTGACAGTGCACAACAATTAAATTCATATTTAATTATGAGTTTAACGGAAATGCACCGACGGTGTAAAACAGTTTTACACCATCATCCAATAAACAACTAACCTTTTGTCATGTCATAAAAAAAGTGGAGTGATGTGGTGAAAAACATAGTTGGTATTGGTTGACAGTGTAAAATTATGTTACATTTTCGGTACATATTCCTTTTTCTCTTTAATTCTTTTAAATTGAATTTGTCAAAAAGAAATTACTTCAACATTAGTTAAAAGTTTGAATTATTTTAGCCTATATTATTGTATGTACAAAAATGGAAACAAAGGGGAAAAGTTTCAAGTAGAAAATATTTTTTTAAGACTTAAATATATAATTCGTCTCTGTAAATATTTTAGCCTATATTTTTTTATGTAGAAAATATTTGTAAATTTGGAAACAAAGTCTAACATGGCAAGTGAGGATGATGTGTCAAAGATGATGACCTTCATCCACTTAGAGGGACCTGTTATATGTAAAATTTCACTGTGGAATTTGAAAGTCACTGAAGATTTCGAACTATGTACAATATTCGAATAAAGACAAGCTTTGAATCATATATCGCAAGCTTCGAAGCATACACCAGAGTCAACCTCGAGAAGACTTCAAATTCAAGTCTAAACAGGAACGGTTGCTCGACGTGGTTCAAGATCATGGGTTAGTGGAGAGTGTGGATCCAGCCACTTAGAAGCAATTACCGAAGATATTTTCCAAGCTTTATAAATAGAGGAAGCTTAGACTGTTTCAGGTAGTTCATTTCCTAGAGAGAAATACATTGGCTAAAACAGAAATACATTCACATGCTAACACACACAAAAAACAGCACTAGGATATACTTCTTGACACATGCTGTAAATTTTTTATTGATGTATGAACTCAATTTATAACTCCAGCAATTAATTTGTTATTGCAATTTACCTTTAAATTCAATTTCATGAGTGCACAATCTTTTACATACAATTTGAACCGATCGTAAACTTGTTAACTTAGAACTTGTTGAGAGATTGTATTCTAACTGAATTCATAACATAATTCATAACAGAAAACAGTTAGAGAAGAAGAAGAGAGAAAAAGAATTTCTGTATTATTGAATGAATGAATTGAAAAATACACAAGGTCACAATATTTATACTATATGGCTTAGACTTAAGGTATTGTAAAACTATTTACAAAGGACTTTATCAGTTTTAATAACTGACTCTTCTTTCTCTTTATTTTCTAATTCTAACAGCTTCCCACAAGATGGAGCTTGGTAGATATCTAACAAGCCTAGCTTGGATATAAAATTGTTGAACTTGGCCACAGGAAGAGCCTTTGTCAAGCAGTCTGCAACCTGTTCTTGTGTAGATATAGGTAGAAGCCTGAGCAATCCTTGCTGTACCGTTTCTCGAACTAAATGGCAATCTATTTCTAGATGCATGGTTCTCTCATGGAACATAGGATCGGAGGCTATATGTAAAGCACTCTGATTATCATAGTATAATACAGGTGGTCTTATGCATTGAACATTAAGATCTTTAAGTAAAAATAAGATCCATATGAGTTCACAAGTTGCAGTAGAGAGTGCCCTGTACTCTGCTTCAGATGAAGATCTGGAAACAGTTATCTGCTTCTTGGCCTTCCATGAAATGAGTGAGTTACCAAGAAAGAAACAGTATCCAGAGATAGACCTTCTACTGTCAATGCAACCTGCCCAGTTAGCATCAGAGTATCCCAAAACTTGCAAATCTGAAGTTCTTGGAAATAGTAAGCCTCTGCCAGGATTATGTTTGAGATACCTTACTACCCTACAAGCAGCATGGTAATGAGTAACAGTGGGATTTTGCATGAACTGGCTTAACTGTTGAGTGGCAAAGCTGATATCTGGCCTTGTATGAGTTAGATATAAGAGTCTACCAACCAACCTTCTATAGGATGAAACATCTTCAAACTGCTTCCCACCATCTTGATGTAACTTAATGGAAGGATCAAGTGGAGTTACAGCTGGTTTGGAACCTAATAAACCAGAATCATTGAGCAGATCCAAACAGTACTTTCTTTGAGATATACTTATTCCTGATTTAGAGTGTGCAACCTCTAATCCTAGAAAGTACTTGAGCACTCCAAGGTCCTTAATTCTGAAGTTATCATCCAGAATAGTTTTGATTCTTTGAAATTCATCTAATGAAGTGCCTGCTAGGATAATATCATCCACATAGATAAGCAATGCAGTGAAGTGAGTATCATTGTTTATGGTGAAAAGGGAATAGTCAGCAGTGGACTGTGTGTATCCTTGTTGAATCAGTAAGGTTGTCAACCTTTCATACCAGTTTCTGCTGGCTTGTTTAAGGCCATAAAGACTTTTAAGCAACTTGCAAACTTGATTTGGCTTAGGGGAACTAACACCAATCCTGGTACACTCATGTAAACATCCTCCTTCAGTTCCCCATGAAGGAAAGCATTATTTACATCCAATTGATGTAAATGCCAATGCATAATGGAAGCAAGAGCCAACAAAATTCTCATAGTAGACATCTTTGCCACAGGGGAAAAAGTGTCAAAAAATTTTAATCCTTCTATTTGATTGTAGCCTTTGGCTACTAGCCTTGCCTTATACCTCTCAATGGATCCATCAGACTTGTGCTTGATCTTATAGACCCATTTGCTACCAATGGGTTTACAGTGAGAAGGTAAATCCACAAATTCCCAAGTAGCATTCTTAGCTAGTGCCTCTAGTTCAGCTTTCATAGCATTTTGCCAATTTTCAAACTTGCAAGCCTCAACATATGTGGTTGGTTCAGTGCAGTGTGTGATTGACTTAGTGTAAGAAGCATGTAAATTTGACAAATGTGTAAAAGAATGAAAGGCAGAGATAGGATAAGGATTACCAGAAGATGATGTGTCTGATGAATTTGAAGAGGAATTGCACACATAATCAGACAAATAAGCAGGTGGATGTCTATGCCTAAGAGGTCTGGTGATAGAGTGTTGGGATTGAGGTTGAGAAGGTGTGATAGGAGGAGTATGATTAGGTAATGGTTGATTGTCAGGGTGAGGAATGGAATCAATGTGAGTGATAGGACTGGAATTAGGGAATTTTGGTATAGAACTGGAGTTAGGGATATCAGAATCAAGTAATGGTGCAATGGGCTGTGTATGTGGATGATTTGGTTGACTAAGGTCAGTGTGGTCATGTGATTTGATGGTTGAATCTGGTGTGGGAGTATGATAGTGCCAGTTTTGGGGCTTAGAGGCAGGAAGATAAGGTAGTATATGTTCATAATGAACAACATTTCTGGACAGAAAAATGTCTTTGGTGTTGAGGTCATAGAGTATAGTGCCTTTGACACCTTGCTTATTGCCTAAGAAAATGCACTTTCTTCCCCTAGGTTCAAGTTTTGTCCTATTAGCATGCAAAGTGGATGCATATGCAAGAGAACCAAAAACTTTCAAAGTATGTAAATCAGGGACAATGTTATATAACAATTCATGTGGTGACTTATTTTGCAATGTAGGAGAAGCAATTTTGTTCATAATATAAGTAGCATGTATGACAGCATAGGACCAAAAAGATTTAGGCAAATTTGATTGATAAAGAAGAGCCCTAGCTATATTCAAGATGTGTTGGTGCTTTCTTTCCACTCTCCCATTTTGTTGGGGGGATTCAACACAGCTAGTCTGGTGAATTATACCTTTTAATTTATAAAATTCTGGCATGGTGAATTCAAGGCCATTATCTGTCCTAATGATTTTAACTTTGCATTCAGTTTGAGTTTCAATCATTTTTACAAAATTGATGACACTTTGTCTAGCTTCAGCTTTAGTTTTCATTAAGGTAAGCCAGGTAAATCTGCTATAATTATCTACAGCCGTTAAAAAATAACTAAAACCATGAATAGATTTAACAGCAAGAGGACCCCAAATGTCAAAATGAATCAACTCATAAGGTTGATTAGCTTTATTAAAACTTGAAGTAAAAGGCAATTTCTTATGCCTTGCAAAGTGACAAACATCACAAATAGCTCCATTATCAACAGTAATAAAAGGGAATTGGGAAACTAACAGGTTCATCCTAGTATGGGATAGATGACCTAATCTAAAATGCCATATGGCTTTATTAGGAATGCTATAAGGTTCACTATTAGCTATAGCAGAAGCACACACATGCTTAGTCTTGTGATTAAGAAAATACAATCCATCTGCAACTTCAGCAGAACCAATCATCTTCAATGAGTCCTGCTCCTAAATGAGACATTGCATACCATTGAAAATGACTGAGTATTTGGAAGATTGACACAAACTTGAAACAGATAACAAATTGAGTGAAAATTCTGGTATGCATAGAACATTTTGTAACTCAAAATTGTCTGTAAACTTAACTATACCACTATGTCTAGCATAAACAACATTACCATTAGGCAACCTAACACTAAGGGGATTGATTTCATTATATGAATGAAACCAAGTGAGTGATGTGCAAATATGGTGATTAGCACCTGAATCAATGATCCAAGTACTTGGAGTAGTAATGTTAACGAAAGAAATAGTACCTTGAGGATTCACTGATGTATGACCAGTGAAATTGGAAGGACCAACCTGGTTTGAGGAAGCAGGAACTGAAGCTTGGTTCAATGATGAAGACTGCACTAGAGCAATAAGCCTCTCCCATTGTGCTTGTGTCATAGGAGTAGAACCAGAAGCAGATTGAGAATTTGATGCAGGAATTGGATCAGTATTACACTTACCACCATCAATTGCTGCATTGTGAGCTTGAGATTGAACTCTCTTCTGAAGGTGTGGAGGTAAGCCATGTTTCTTATAGCAGTTATCCACAATGTGATTGTCCTTGCCACAAAAGGTACAAACACGTTTCACAGATGATGAAGCATATGAGGATTTGGGATTTTTAGAACCATAACCCTTGGAATTGGAATTAGCAGCATTAATCAAAGCTTGTGAATCTTCAGAAGGAGTGAAATTACCTTGCCTTTCATGCTGAATAACCATAGAGAAGATCTTGTTCAGAGTAGGAAGAGGATCCATGAGAAGGATCTGTGACTTAACCACATCAAAATGTTCATTGAGGCCTGTAAGAAACCTAATCACATACATCAGATTGTGATTGTTGCGAGCACTGCGCATAGCTTCACAATTGCACTTCACACGACAAGTGCACATCGGAATCGGAAGATAAAGTTCAAGCTCTTCCCAAAGAATCTTCAACGCGGAGAAAAACTCCGTAACAGAACGCGATTCTTGCCGGAGAGAATAAATTTCTTGTTGCAGCTCAGCGATACGAACAAGATCTCCCTGCGAGAACTGTTCCTTGAGATCGTTCCACACATCGATCACATTTTCCATAAACACAATTGATTGCGCAATCGATTCGGAAACAGAGTTGAGAATCCAAGAATGAACGAGCATGTTGCATCGATTCCAAGCACGAAGAGAAGGATCAAACGGATCAATTGGAACTGGAATTGAACCGTCGACGAAATCGAACTTCATTTTTCCACCAAGAGCACGACACATAGACCTCGCCCAAGAGTGGTAGTTAGATCCGGTTAGCACCGGCGTGACGGTGACGGATGTAGGACCGTCACTAGGATGAACATAATACGGACTGGAATGATCCAGAACGGGATCGATCGGAGCCACCGGCGCAACACGAGGAGGCATGGCGGCGAAACGGTGAAGATTGACTCAGAGTGTAGCGGAATTGGATCGAAGAGCGAATGATACCATGTTGAGAGATTGTATTCTAACTGAATTCATAACAGAATTCATAACAGAAAACAGTTAGAGAAGAAGAAGAGAGAAAAAGAATTTATGTATTATTGAATGAATGAATTGAAAAATACACAAGGTCACAGTATTTATACTATATGGCTTAGACTTAAGGTATTGTAAAACTATTTACAAAGGATTTTATCAGTTTTAATAACTGACTCTTCTTTCTCTTTATTTTCTAATTCTAACAGAAACCACAAAGGATCTAATCCAAGTCCTATATTCCCGTTGGATTCATTGTGTTGGAGTGCAAAAATATCACTTCATTGTGTTAATATACCACTGTCAACAAATTGGCACATCTAGTGGGACTTCTTAAGTTTGAAATAGTTGATTTTGTGTTTAATTATTGGAAGTTTTGGTGATACTGTCAATTAAAATGGCAAGAAGAAAGAATGTCAATCAAAGTAGTGATACACACTCCAATGATGATGACAAGAAGTTAATATGTCTCGTATTGATGAAGTTTTGTCTCATGAATTGCATTTTGATCCGGTAATTAGCCAGATCCAAACTACAATCGTTCAAATTTATCATATGCAAAGAACGATTAATGTTGAACCAATGTTTGGATTACCAGCAGGATTTGTTCCAGACAACACTTGATGGATATGTCTCAATTGGCAGAAAGTGCTCGACAAATTGAGAAATTAAATGCCGAAAAAGACAAGTTAAAAAAAAGTGAAAAGCATCCACAAAGGGGTAGTGAACGTTATTATAAAAAAGATAAAGAATGTTATTCTCGAAAAGATAAAGGTCATCACATAGCCTTGGTTGAAGAGGAAGAATATGATGATGATGTTGAAGATGATGTCCCTACTAAAGATGTACACTTAATCTTTATTATTATAAAGGGAGAATAAGGGTTTTGGATTTGCAACCACTTAACCCTAAATTTTCCCTCCTAATCTCCCTCTTAATCACCAGCCCCACCTCCCCACCTACCTAATTAAAAAAAAAATTCCAACAGTATCAATTAATATTATTTATAGAGCCACTAAAATACATCTAATTTGATTACTGTTTTTATTTTCCTAAAAAATTGGTATCTCTACTCCATTCTCTCTCTTCCATCTCTCACTTTCTCTCGATACCCTTCTCTCTTCCTTCTCTCACGTTTGAAAATTTTTTTGCTCTCTCTCTCTGATAATATTTCTCTTCCTTCTACCCAATTTTTTCTTATCTCCTTCTCATCTTTCTTTCTATATTTTCTTTAGATCTCCAACTATCTTAAAGATTTAGGATTTGAGGATGAATTGCAACCCTAATCATATAACAAATATCATAGAATTAGTAAAAGCAATGGTGAGATTGAGAAGAAGATAGTAAGAAAATCGATAGGCTCCATCTGCTGATTTTAAAATCGACCAACTTGGCACACTCACACCAATCGTGTCGAGGATGACACAAGGTATCTGTTGATCAGGTTCGCTCGCCCCTTTTGAATTTCTTAAGATTTTCTTTAAGGTTTTCTTTTGCAGGTTCTTAAGATTAAGATTGGTTCAAGGGTTTTCTTTTGGAGGTTCTCCCTATACACGCACGCCTCTTCATCTTCCAAACAAACCCACCGCTGCCAGTTCAACAACGACAACCCACTGCTCCACTTATGACCTTCTATGGTTGTGTTTACTATCACCATTTCTTTGAATATTTTCGGATCCCCTTCTTCTTCTTTTTTTCTTTTTACTTTCCTAATCCCTATTTTCTGTCATGGTTTTATTGAATGATATTCAAGAAGAGATATTTTTTATTAAAGAAAAACTAGGGTTCATCATCACGCAATATGGATGAAATCCAAAGGTAAAATAGATATTCTGATTATTAGGTTTGCTGTCATTAGTATCGTCTTTCTCCCAATTAGCTACACCTATTTTTCTTTGTCCATTTGTGTTCATGTTTTATGATCAATTTAACTGATTTCTATTATGGGTTTGTTTATTTAAATAGGAAGTCGTTCGGTTGTCCATGGATATTTCGCCGCTGAGGTAATTTTCGCTCACCGTTCTTATTATAACATTATGAAAACATCAATGTGCCTTTTATTTCAATTATAAACGAGCTTTGTAAATTTTACTCCTAACAATGAATTTTCTTTTTGATCATAATTAGAAAAATGTTGTACTACTATTCTATTTTCTACATAATTGGAACTTTGTTATAGATAAGTGAATGGTTTCTTTGAACGTTTTTAAAGACATTTGACGAATGTTTTATTTTAAATTGTTACTTCTTCTAAATGATTTTCTATTAGGCTTTGCTTTTGGATAGCCTTCATTATTCACCCAAATTCCCTCCTCTACAAATTATGTAAGTTGTGTCCTGCTTTCTCTTCATTTTCATTTTAGGGTTGATTTGAAAAACAATTTGATTGCTTTTTGGGGGTGCACATGTCAATACAAAGGAAAGTCGTTCTACAATGATTGAAGGAGGACAATACTAAATGGCATTAGGCGGCGTGTTGGTGGGAGTAATTCGATGAGTTTTTTAACTGCATTGCTATCTAATTTTATTGAGTCTTATATTGAGTAATTTAAATTGAGTGTTGTTGGTTTTGTTGGTCAGGATTTCGATTGATGCATGAATTTTCTTAATTGCTATTGTTTTTACTTTCTTTACTTCAAATTATTGCATTGATTTGCTATAATTTTGTTTTGCTTTTCTCATATCTTTTACACTTACTATATTCAATTCAACTGTCTTGTGTTCCTGGATGTTGTTTATCTTTGGTGTTAATACTCCCTGTTTCATACTCTTCCGTATACATAATGTATCCTTAATGTGTTGAATTGTTGGGTATATTTAGAGGGAGAATTTTTGTTTATTATTGAAATTACAGAGAGAACATTTGTTTAATGTTTGATAATTCAGGATGGGTGTTTTGCAAATTGAGTTCATTGGTTATTTGTTGAGATTTTAAATCTGACAATATTAGCTTTTGTTTGGAACTCTTAGTTCTTTATTTGATTCATTTGGTGTAGTTTAGATATGTTTTGCAAATTTTATATGCATCTATTGAATGTGTGATTACATTAACAAATTTGATGTTTTTCAACGTGCAGCCTTTTTTTTATACAAAGAATTTTCTGTTTTTGCAATTTAGCTATCAACAATTTCTTATACAGATAGCTCTATTTAATTGGCATTTTTGTCCAAAAGGTTGAAGGTTTGTGCTCTCAATCTATATTCTTTATTCTTTTTTGTACAACCTGATTGTTAACAATGTTGCATCTGTTTTGCTTCTAATGATAGGGCTACTACTTTTTTATTGTGCACAAAAGATACATAGTTTGGTAGAATTTTGATTAGATGAATTGTTAAGGTGCCTTTTGAATTGGTTCCTCTTTGGCTATCATGAGTGTGGAGTTGTAATCTTCTTTGTGTACTAGCCCGTGTCTACTGTATGCAAGTTGAATAAGTGGAGGATAAAGTGGTTGATATAGTTAGATATTTCATGGTTTAATATAGTTGTAATCTTCTTAATTTTAGATTTGGTTTATGGTTTTTGTTTCTTTACTGTTTTTTTGGGTTCGAAGTTTATATAATTAGTTTGATAATCGGGATTGAGACAAGTTTGTTAGAACTTTTGTTTGGATTGCTTCAGTTTTATTTTCTATTTAATTGTCTGTGTGATTTCGTGAAAGGCAAAGTGGTTTCGTGAAAGTACACTTTTTCTACCTGCATGTTTAGTTTGTGTACTTTATTAATAAAACTAATAGTGACTGAAAGCTACTTCTCATTATTTTACATATATCTCTTTGTGTTTACATTATTAGCTATTTTATTGATTTTTCCTATATTTCATTGTTTTCAACTAATTGTATTATTTTTTGCTTTTTATGTCCCTGTTTTGAAGTTTTCATACAAAGACTTCCCAAATGTCATTGCAGCAGACAATACAAACATGATTGTCTTTTATAATAACAAGTTGTACACGCCTATTAACGGCATAGAACACTTCCAATTGTAAAAAATCCTTTGTAAACTTTTTCTTCACAAAAAGTTTGATCTGCAGTATGGGAGAGGGAAATTAATCAAATAACAATTATGCAGGTTTATCATGATCCCCTGTATTTTTTAGCTAATATGAGTGTGATCCACGTTTAATGCCATATTTTTATTAGGTCTCAACATCCAATTTTTCAGGTGCTAAACGGATATCAACAAATCCCTTATTATTAGCCCTTGCTTTGTTTATGTTTGTTACACCTAATGCTATAATTTAGTTTTTTTCGAGAAAAAAAAAAGAAGCTATTGATTGCTGCAAATAAAAAAGTAATTATAACCCTGACCATTTGCTTTAGGCACCTAAATGACTGCTACAATTTAGTTTGTTACACTTAATGCTATAATTTAGTTTTTTAAAACTAATTATGAAAATTAATAGAAAAGAAAATCTCAAATATTGATTATTTATAGATAAATATATGTCCCTTGCAAAAATTGGCTTGATTTATAGATAAATATATTTCCCCTGCAAAAATTATGTGATTTTTTTGTAATTTTCTTATTTATTATGTAATCATATTATTACTATTAATTTTGAATGACGTGAATGATTACTTTTCTTTATCAATTGGCTTGATTTATAATAATCAGCTATTTACCTAATTTTTGCATTTTTTCATATTATTTTAGTATCGATTAAATGAATTTAAATATCTTTTGTAGTTCTATTTGTACCGACTAATTTCAATTTTCCTATATTTATGATTTGATTTCACTTTATTTTTTTACTTGCAATTTTAATTGTAATAATATAAATTGTACATATATCTGACTATCCACAAAATCCGTGCAACGCACGGGTTGGAGACTAGTAGAATTAAAATCAGGATCTCCATATAGGTGTCCCAATGTTAAAATAACAAGTGATACAAATATCAAAAAGAAATATGACTTTGATATTAATAAAGTTGATCAGATTTTGGACATCTTGTTGAAAGATAAGCAAATCTTGTTGAGTGAGGGTCATAAAATTCCACCAGCAGATCAGATTAAGGGTCCGTTTGGTGCACATGATAAGTGACAAGATAGGATAACTATATCATATCTTGTCGCAATTCAGTGTTTGGTAACACAGTAGGATAAAATAAGTTAATCCTGAAGCTTATCTTATCATGTCTCTGTAGTTATAATTCTTATCCTGAATTTGAGCTGAATTACTGGCAGGATAAGATAAGAAGAAGAAAAGAAAATACTGATTTATTCTATAAAATATATTTTAAAATAAATAAAATATAAATAATAAAATAATTAATTTTTAAATATATTGTGATTTTCTCACAGGAGTAATTTTGTAATTAATATATTCTAAAAAAATCAAAATTTTACTAAAATTACAATATTTCAAAGTAAAATAATTATTTAAAAATTGAAAAATAGGGACAAATTTAAATTTTATAAACAATTAAATATAATTCTTTTGCAATAGTAGTTTTATTATTTACGTATGAGATATATCATATATTTATTTGGCTTATCTAACATGTACTCCCTCCGGTCACTTATATAAGGAAAAAAACACTTAAAACTTTGGTCACTAATATAAGAAAAAGTCAACAACTTTTAAACTAATTAATACTACTATTCCTAATATACCCTTATTTAATTTTCCTTTTTTTATAGTACATACTAATTTATTGCACTTTGTAACCAAAAAAAAATTTATTGCACTTTTGTAGTAACCACATAAATGTGATTTCCAAGGTAGTACTAAATGAAGCCTTTCTACCTTTTGCCCAAATCAAGCGAAGCCTTTCTACCTTCTTCTTCTTTCAGATTCTATTCAAACTACTCCATTTAACTTCTTCCTTCTCATAAATACACTCCTACATCCTTCTTCCTTTCTTATGCAACACTAAAAAATGGCACTAAATCAAGATTTGTTTGAAGGACCCTCATTTGATTTGGGCATTGATGATGAAGATGTTGGAGTAAGCCCTAAAAGCCAATCTATTTGATATCATTTGCTTTTGTATTGTGACATGATTTATATATATTAAATATATATAATAAGGCATTTCTTTATTATGTTTGTTTTCCAAAATAATAAAGTCCCTAGAATAGATTGTTCATGTAATGAAACATTAAGTGAGACTTAATCGTGAGATTACATTAACTTAAGAACACTATTCTTAAAGTATCCGTAGTCAAGCTTTAATATGAAATGGGATAACATTAAAGCATAGAGACTATTATGTTGGTAGACTGATGATCACGTCTCACTGATCATAGATAATGAGTTATCAAGTCTTCACATAGATATAAATGTTAAGGGTAACTTTATATCGGATTGACCCACCATGAGAATACTGCATAGAATGTTATGAAATGTCATAAGTTATTCTCATAGTGATAAAAGGTGCATTCCATCCTTCGACCTGAAACCACTGTGTACCCTAGATGTAGGAGTGTAATACCTTGTTGCCATTCAAACGTTATCCGTAACTGGATAACTATAAAGTTGGTTGATGGGTATCCCACGAATCATGCTGAGGGACATGAGTGACCTAGATGGGATTTGTCCCTCCTACATAACGGGAGATATGTCTATGGGCCCAATATTGAACTAGACAAGGATGACATACTATGCCTTGTGTTCAATATAGACATGAGGACAAAAGGGTAGTTATGCACAAGATGTTTATCACAGAAAGGTTAGTCAGATCACATGACATTCTTATAACTTGGGTAACAGTGATGTGTTGCTAGATACCGCTCACTGTTTATAATATTAAGATAAATATTATTGCCAACGTTATAAGAACCTATAGGGTCACACACATAAGGACAGTTAAAATGGGAAAAATAAGTAAGACTTATTGCGGGGGTGCAATTAGTGAAAAACGAATATTGGGCTTAAGAAGTCCAAATTCGTGTGAACTGAAGATCACATAAGAAACTCTATAAATAGAGCCTTATGAAGTTCAGTCTCTCACACTTTTGGAGAAATTCTGAATTTCTCTAAACCCTAATTCGTATTTGAGAAATTGTGAATTTCTCTAAACCATAATCCGCTCAAGTTCCCTCATTCTTCATCCAAGAACGGCTAGCACCGAAGGTTGAAGGTTCCTGTTCGTGTGGACTAAGTGGAGGCGCTGCAATTGTGGTGCTCGTGATCGATTGAAGGTTCTTGTTCGTGATCATACGGTGTTTCTTGTTCGTGATCGAAAAGCAGTTCGTGTTCGTGATCGTAAGCAGTTTCTGTTCGCGATCGAAAGCTCCTTGTTCGCGAAAGAAAGCATCAGTTCTTCAAGGTAACAATATATTCTTGACCATGATCTTTCACATGGATCCATTGAAGGAAAATAAAATTTTAAAATCCGCTGCGTTTTATCTTTGATAAACAGTCACGTTTTCCTTCAGTGGTATCAAAGCCACTTGTGAAACCATGGATCGGTTTTGATGTTTGTTACCATTTATTAATATGATATGATTATGAATCTATATTAATAATAATAAGAACAAGAATTAATAAGATGTGATTGATTAATCTTAATTTATATATGTGATATATAATTATAATACGACGTTGGTATATGTGATATACCGATTATATTGTTCATCAGAATATTTTGTGATTGACGTGAATAATGGGTGATTGTGAGCATGTGCTTCGGAATCCGATACTGGTGAAGCATTCATGAGTCAATCATCTATAATGAACAACAATCTTGAAACGTTTTGATGAATGATTGTTGTATTAGGATTCATAAAAATACAAGTGTTGTATTATTATGGAAACAGAATCGATTAGGGTTTCAAAATTGTGTCAAACGTTGATACAATTAGGGTTTCGTTAATGAACCGTTCATTACGAAACCTTGAATCGGATTGTTTTGTTTAATCACGTTTATGTTTAAATTGTTTAAACATTGTTTAAAATCGCTATTCTGTTTAAACATTTTAATCGCGTTTCTGTTTAAAGCAAAGATTGTTTAAATCGCGATTCTGTTTAATTGTTTAATTCGCGATTCTGTTTAATTCGTTTATGTTTAAAATGTTTAAACATATTGGAATCAATTAAATAATAAAGGAATTAAAATTGGCCAAACCATGTTTCTGTTTATGGTTATCGATTGGTTTGATGTTTCGGAACCGTTTCTGGTGAAGCATCAACATATTGATTAGAAACATGTTACTCGATCACATATTTCATAACGATGCAAGTGTTGTATCATTATGATTAGGGTTTGTAAAACGTATCAAATGTTGATGCAAAATTAGATGGTAATTCAAAGTTTGACAAATATATTTAATTTTGAAATCGTTTCAAAATTTTAGAAATATCTTTTGAAATTGTTTTAAAAGATAATATTACCAATTTTGGAAAAATATTTTATTCAAAAACGTTTTGATTAAATAAATTACAATATTTGGTAATTGGAGAATTGTCAAAGATTTGATTCTACTTTAAAATAATATTATTTATTTTAGCAAATTTTGATTCGAAAGATTTAATTGTGAATTAAAAGGTTTGAATCAAATTTAATTGCTAACTTTGCGTAGTGTGATCAATCGCCGGATTTTAATTTAATTTATTTAATTATGAGACTTTAATTTTAATAATAATGATAAAAGTGTGTTTATTATTATTTTGTTGTGAGTGATTATGGCCTTAGTCTTATAATTCTATTTATTGGGTTTTTGAAATACGGCCTGCGTGTCGTGCCTTTCTCTCTCAAATTCTATATGTACATTCTCCTCTCATCCACTCCCTCGTATGTAAAACGAGTTTCTCTTATTTGTAATGTAATTAGAATACAAGGAAGTAAGAAGAATCCTGACGCTTGAACAACCCTGGAGGTCTAGCTTGGAGAAGCAAGGTCGTTTCTAGGACTAGTTTAGATTCTCTCATTGGCTTGAGAGAATCACAGCGTTAGGGGCCATAATCATGTCACTTTTATTTTGTTTAATTGTTATGCATGCTTGAATGATTGGAGTGCGAATATATATGATATATAAGCCGTGGTGAGGTGAGATCAAACTAATTAAAAATCCTTCAAATAATATTTTAAGTTTTATGCTTTCCAAAGAATAGCACCCTTCAAGATCAATATCGATTAATGTAGGTTTTGCCAACGTAAAGTGCATTGTCTATATTGATAAGTTGCGGTGAGATAACCAGTTTATCCGAGGGCTATTCTTTGGGTTAACTTAACTAAATAAATATAATATGATTATATGATATTAGAAGCAAGCGTTGGGTTATTCCATATGATGGATTAAAAAATAAAATAAGTGTTATTTACCCAACGGAAAGGATATGAGAGTTGTATGAGATACAATTGGAAAGGAGTTTCCTACCTAAATAAACTAAGTTTTGTGTAATCAGTCCAACGCTGACTTAAAACAAAGTGAAATATGGATCTCATTCTCACTAGAAAATCTTCCAACGGGATTTTCCGAATCATATGCTTGAAGGTCATTTGGTTTGAATAAAATAGTGGGAGCATTTTAATAAAAGTCCGTATTAAAATGATTTAATCATAAATACAAAGTTTTACATATCTGTGTAATTAGAATTTTGGAATACAATACAAATTATATTGTCCTTATGAAGGACAAGAATTTCAGAAAAGTGTTTCTGAATTGGTACACAATTGAGAATTGTTCTCAAATGCGAGAAAAACTATGAGTTCTTGAACTATACTCTCTGGCAACCTACTATGACTAGATTCGAGAAGGATGCTTATCAAAAGTATCAAATCAAGTCGAATGTCTAGATATAGAATATTTCATACTTGTAATTTTAAAAAGAAATGATGTGATCATTAAATCTCAAACAAGTTTTTTATTTTCAAAAGGGATTACAAAGTATGAAAAATAATATATCTCTCAATAGACCAAATCAAGTAACGAACTTGAGTTTCATGATCTTGATAATATTGTCTATAAAAGGTTGTAATAAGGACCAAATAAAATTTGGACCTTGTATATACATACGAGATGTATATTAACCACCAAACTTTTTGATATATTTTGTTTATTTACTTCATTTACATTACTGATAAATATCAGTAAATGTAGATGTATGTGTGTGACACAAATTAGAAATCTTTGAATTTTTCAAAGAGTTCAATAATGAAGTAAAACAAAATAACTTACAAAAGTATTAAAGTCATATGAACAAGTCATAATGGTAAATACTTAGTTAAGGAATATAATAACTATTTTATCGCATCATGTTTGACATGATTTGATTTAAGATAGTTTAATTATATGTCGTTGACTCTTTGTTGTAATTTCTCTACTTATAGTTATTCTTCACCCACAACTAGCTCTGCCTTTTAAAAGTAATCATAAAGACATTATATTTGATATGAAGGTAAAGTACCTATTTGCCTTTATGATAGTTTGGATTGAAAATTTATCAGATAAATTTAATTCCAAATTGGATGAATGTGGAAGTATCCTAAAGAAACTAAGGGATACTAGTCCTACATCACTTTCAGGACAAAAGTTGTTTTGTTGCTAGACTGAAGCATTCCTCGAGTGGGAATGTGTCTCTTAAAAGAGTCAGTGGGAGTGATATAGAACTTGAATGATTCAAGTACCACAACATTACTATTTTAAGGGAACACAAACTGGTTCCTCAAGGTTGTTGTAGGATCAACCGTTTGAGTTGCACATGAGGCCGGCTAGACAAGTCTAACATATCACAAGGCTGGGAAGTATGATTTTATCATGACTTAACAAAGTGATATGGTTTTCATTGAAGATGAATATTTAACTTGTTTAAAAGGTCATAAATGACCTAAATTCTGAGAAGTGGCTAAACGCCATAGAATCTTATATAGAATCCATGTACACAGACCTTATGTGATAATGGTTATGTCATTAAGATGAGTAAGACTCAGACGATAAAAGTGAGTCTTCTTATAGAAGACTGACATGGATGATATGGAGACTACATTTAAGATGTAATTAATTATTAAAGGTTTCACGCAAAATCAAAATGCAAATTATGATGAAACCATGATCATAGTCTAGTTACAATTGTTATACTACATGTTCTGGCAGATGGATGACAAAGTTGCATTCCTTAATTGGAATGACCTCATATATATGTGTTAGACATATACATAGGGTTTTCTCAATCCAAAGGATGCTTGAAAGGTATACAAATTGTAGCAATCTAATTTTGATTAGATCAAGTTCTCAGAAGTTGAATTATTTGTTCTTATTTATGAAGTTTTATGAAAACGAATTAATAAAGGACAAATATAATTCTTGTGCACACAAGGAGGTTAGTGGGAGTAATTATCTTAATCTGGTATCATGCGTGGATGACATATTAATCATCAAAACATTTTCCTTATACATGTAAGACATGATTAAGGAAATATCTCTTGATGAAATACTTAGGCGAGACTTCCTAAAGAGTTAGGAATCATAATCTATAGAGATAGATTGTTGACGCAACAAATGATTTTATTTGTTCTAAGGACAATGTCACGTCTCATTGGATGAGAAAGAGATACATGAAAAGAATCCACATGCTTTAGCAAATGGATCAGTCATGTACACCATATAATATGTACAACACCAGATACACCATATGCTTATAGCATAATCAGTAAGTACCAAAATTGAATCTAGTGTTTGACACTAATTGACCTTCAAGAATATCCCTAAGTACCTTAAAGGAACTAAGGACTATATTTTGAAATAGGTAGGTATGGAAAAGATCATTGTAAATAAGTTATAATGATGATAGTTTCCAATCCGATACATTGTATTGAAATTCAAATTTATGTCAGATATAAACACTGTAAGCTAATAAGCTTCAAAACGTGTCTATTTCTATTACAATGGTCAAATATTTGATTTGGATCGTTTAGTTCAGGATTGAGCTAAAACTATGTTTCCATCGTTGCAGATTTCATTAATCACATTAGTGATGATAATGATTTAATCTTGCAAACAAAGGAATAGATCTCACCAACGATTCAGATATATATAGACACCTTTCTATTTCGATAGAGATCGAAAGAATAACTTTGAAAAGATATGTAAGATACCAACATAGGAAATAATTCCTTATCTACTAATGTAGCATCTTGCTAAGAAGTTGCTCGATGCTCATGCTAACCGATAAATGTTAGATGAACATTTGATTGGCTTTAGTGCTAGTGGGAGATTGTTGGAGTAAGCCCTAAAAGCCAATCTATTTGATATCATTTGCTTTTGTATTGTGACATGATTTATATATATTAAATATATATAATAAGGCATTTCTTTATTATGTTTGTTTTCCAAAATAATAAAGTCCCTAGAATAGATTGTTCATGTAATGAAACATTAAGTGAGACTTAATCGTGAGATTACATTAACTTAAGAACACTATTCTTAAAGTATCCGTAGTCAAGCTTTAATATGAAATGGGATAACATTAAAGCATAGAGACTATTATGTTGGTAGACTGATGATCACGTCTCACTGATCATAGATAATGAGTTATCAAGTCTTCACATAGATATAAATGTTAAGGGTAACTTTATATCGGATTGACCCACCATGAGAATACTGCATAGAATGTTATGAAATGTCATAAGTTATTCTCATAGTGATAAAAGGTGCATTCCATCCTTCGACCTGAAACCACTGTGTACCCTAGATGTAGGAGTGTAATACCTTGTTGCCATTCAAACGTTATCCGTAACTGGATAACTATAAAGTTGGTTGATGGGTATCCCACGAATCATGCTGAGGGACATGAGTGACCTAGATGGGATTTGTCCCTCCTACATAACGGGAGATATGTCTATGGGCCCAATATTGAACTAGACAAGGATGACATACTATGCCTTGTGTTCAATATAGACATGAGGACAAAAGGGTAGTTATGCACAAGATGTTTATCACAGAAAGGTTAGTCAGATCACATGACATTCTTATAACTTGGGTAACAGTGATGTGTTGCTAGATACCGCTCACTGTTTATAATATTAAGATAAATATTATTGCCAACGTTATAAGAACCTACAGGGTCACACACATAAGGACAGTTAAAATGGGAAAAATAAGTAAGACTTATTGCGGGGGTGCAATTAGTGAAAAACGAATATTGGGCTTAAGAAGTCCAAATTCGTGTGAACTGAAGCTCACATAAGAAACTCTATAAATAGAGCCTTATGAAGTTCAGTCTCTCACACTTTTGGAGAAATTATGAATTTCTCTAAACCCTAATTCGTATTTGAGAAATTGTGAATTTCTCTAAACCCTAATCCGCTCAAGTTCCCTCATTCTTCATCCAAGAACGGCTAGCACCGAAGGTTGAAGGTTCCTGTTCGTGTGGACTAAGTGGAGGCGCTGCAATTGTGGTGCTCGTGATCGATTGAAGGTTCTTGTTCGTGATCATACGGTGTTTCTTGTTCGTGATCGAAAAGCAGTTCGTGTTCGTGATCGTAAGCAGTTTCTGTTCGTGATCGAAAGCTCCTTGTTCGCGAAAGAAAGCATCAGTTCTTCAAGGTAACAATATATTCTTGACCATGATCTTTCACATGGATCCATTGAAGGAAAATAAAATTTTAAAATCCGCTGCGTTTTATCTTTGATAAACAGTCACGTTTTCCTTCAGAAGACTCACTAGATAAGTTTCGAAACAAAGAAGATCTCTCTCTTCTCATTGTTGAAGACTCACAGGATCCAAACCAAGAAGATCTCTCTCTTCTCATTGTTGAAGACTCACTAGATAAGGAGACCAACCAAGATCAAGTTGCTATGTTTGAAGATGAGGTGATGTCTCACAACAATGATGAAGTTACACCAAAACAAACAAGGATGTTATTTAGATCAATTAAGTTACACCAAAGCAATTTCGACCTAAACAAGTTGCCCGAGGAAAATGGAATTTTTTTGGATTCAAATAAGGATGTTGTTGATCTAAATGAGGTGTCATTTGAAGGAATAAATGCTGCACTTGAGAATGGTGAGCCACATGAAAGAATAGATGATGTTGGACTTGAGAATGAGGTGCCACTTAGAAGAATAGACGTTGAGATTGAGAATGAGGAGGTCAAGAAAGAGATTCAAGATGTGCTGAATATTTACTTAGATGTGGCATGAATGCCCCATTTTGTTTAAAATATATTGGGATTGTTTAACTTGTTATCTTTAATTGATGCTTCTTTGTTTCTTGAATCCATTTTAACTTGTTATCCATTTTATGTATGATTGGGATTCAATTTTGTCAGTGACTTGTTATCCATTTAAATGTTCATGTTTGGCATAATTTAAATCTTTTAATTTTGTTTTGATCTGCAAACAAAATACTACTGACAAGCACTACATAGCACAAAAAGTGCTAAGAGACAGAAAGTACAATAATAAATCCTCAAAAGGGGGAAACAAACATACTGTAAATAGGATACGCACGAACAGCAACAAAAGTAAAACATTCCTACAAAAGGGGGAAACAAACTACACAACAAACGTGCAACCATCAACACCAAAACGCAACACCAGCAGACTAAGAGGGGAAAAAAGCATAACAACATCAAACATTATGCAGGTATTCTAAACATTGCTGAATTAATTCTTGATCACATTTTAATTGAGTTGGTAACATTCCTCTGTTAAACAGCATCTCTTTCTTCATATGGGGCTGTTTGAATTTATTTGATCCGTTGCGTTTCATTATCTCAATCATAGACTGCTGAAGCGAGAGAAAAATATTGTTCGAACTTATGATCGAAAAATCGTCGAAAGCTTTGTCCACAGCTTGAATAAGCGTATCAACTGAATTAGACGCTTCATTTTGCTGCAGTGAATCAATGGCAGCAAAAAAGCCTAAATACAAGACGTTTAGATCAGGAGAATTAGGAGGCTGACACATTAAACGAATGTCGAATCCCCCTTCAGATGCAGCTCTACAGAAATCTTCATCATCTATAGACACGTGACTTGGTGCGTTATCTTGTTGAATGTAAATTGTTTCATGTGCATATTCTCGTGGCCATTTTTCTTTTATAGCTGGTAAAACCTCGTTGATTAAAAACCTTCGATTGACTTCTTTGGTGATAGAAGTAATCGGTTTAGTTTCGAGTGTGCCGGCTCTTCTATTGACACTTGATCTTTGTGCTGGTACTTTCTTGACCATAGGAAACACACCAATTTTTCCTGAGAATATTACGTTACCTTCATCATCGAACCTTGGCCTAGCCACGGATGCTAAGAACATGACCTTAGGGATGTAGTTTTTGTTCTTGCATGTACGATAAGGTTCATCCTCGTCTGCAAGAATGTAATAGTTCGTCGACCTTTTGGTCAAATCAAACCACTTTTCATCTATGTGGACGATGTTATACATAGACTTAAACATCGGATCATGAGGAATACTACTCTCTTCGAGCATAGACAAGCAGAATTCAACACGACGTTTCAAGTTATCATCCTTCATATATGGCTTCAACGCGCTCGAATGTCGGCGTACCAACCCTTCCTTTACATATTTCAACAATACTGTCTTGGATTTAAGACCCAATGCAGTTTGAAAAGATCGAAGAGTCCTACGCCTAGCTAAGGAAACATTACGCATTCTCTCAAAATCTATTTGAACTCTTTTTCTACCACAATATTTTGTTTTCTTATGGCATGCTTCACCTTCTTCTTTTGTTTGCCTCCAAATCCGATAAATAACAGCTATAGAGACTGAATAGTAAAACGCCATCCTTTTAACAATCCCGCGAGGAAGTTTGCCATGTCTACTTGAAGTTTTCAATATTTTAGAAATACATCTTCGTTTGTTGTTGTCCAGAAAAGTACGTTTTCTGATAGTAGATGCCTGTGGCTCATCAACAACATGTCCTTCTGCATAATAATATCAATATAGAAAATAGTTATAGTATGCAGCTCATATTGTTAATATTATTAGTACATAAAATAGTTATAGTATGCACCTCATATTGTTCATAAAAATAGTTATAGTATACACCTCATATTGTAAATAAATTAGTTAATAATATTACTAACAAACAGGGGAATATGGTACAGTATGCATCTATGAAGAACTACAAATGAATAAGTCCTCCGTAAAAGCAAAGCACTGATAGAGTTTAACTAAAACACCTATACTAAGCTACCATAGATATGAGCACTATTCTTCAAAAGAAACAGCACAACAAAGCTATCGATTCAAGCTACCATAGATATGCCACTTAATATATCTTCACCTTCACTCAACATGCCACTTAGTATATCTTCACCTTCACTCAACATGTAACTTATATCTTCATCTTCTCCATCATTGTCACTTAAATTTTCATCTTCTCCTCCGGCTACTTCTTCGAAGATATCATCAATGTTGTTGTCTAAATCATTGTTGGCAATGACATTCTCAACTTCAATTCCAAACTCATTTTCATGTGGAGGAAAAACATTTAAGTCAAAAATATGTTCTTCAAAGGAGGGTGGTGCACTGTTTTGGTTCAATATGGATGCATCTTCAATGGCATGAGAATCATTGTATGGCTCATTTATGTTGATGGGTGGTGGTGCTGTGTTTTCATTCAATATGGAATCATTGTATGGCTATTTAAATCAATGGCTAGTGGTGCTATATTTTCGTTCACTATGGAGTCATTGTATGGCTCATTTAAGTTAATATCCAAAACCATGGTGAACTTGAATAATTTTAAAGTCAATTAGTGCTTAGCTTTATATAGGAACTTATTCAAAAAAATTGGCGGTTAAATAGAGTAAAAAATTTGGCGGTTTGTAAGCTACAAGAAGATGGAAGGATGAAGAATATGAGTGGTATGGTAGAAATTTTTTGGCTGTTTGTAAGCTGTAATGAAAGTATGCTTTGGTAATAGAAAATGACAAACAAGTTACTATAGAAAAATTCAATGCTTTGGTTAATGACAAAGTCTGCTCAATTAAATTCTAACTAAAAAGTTTAATTATTAAATTTAAATAAAAAGGGTAATATAGTCAATTTAACTCATATTTTACACTAAATCAACACAATTAACTACACTTAACTAAATTTCTTAAACACCGAGAAAACAGTTTTTTTTTCTTATATAAGTGACCAGAGGGAGTATATATTATTGAGTTATTTATTTGATCATGGTTCATATAAAAAATTAAACTTGATTATTTTATCATGATTTTTATTTGAAATTGTAAAGTTATTTGATTACTTATTTATATTTTTTATTTATAAAATTCAAAGTATTACAAAATAATTTTAAAAAAAATAACAATTGTTTTACAAGAGTAACTTTATCATTTAAACTGTTATATATCTTATCATATTATTATGAGCAAATATGTATTAAGAACAAGATATAATAGTTATCATATTTGTTATCATGTGCGCACCAAACACGGGATATGATAACTGAGGACAACAGTTATTCTGCTGATATCCTATCCTATCATTATCCTGTCTTATATCATATCCTGTCACTATCCTATCTTGCGCACCAAACGGGCCCTAAAGGGAAAAAGTATTGTAAAATGCATAATACTTTTGGATATCATACTAACATGTGTGTTGGTTTCAGGGATACTATACAAAAGGCAATCAAAGAGGCTAGGTTAAAAAAAAATCTTCGAAGACAGGCCAAAAATGTAGGTAGATAAAAATCCTTTCTATGTTAGATGGTTCTACTACTATTGGTGCATTGGTTACTAGTTTGTGATTCTCATAATGTGGTTGAGTTGTTGGACTTCAAGTGGAGACTTGTTAGTAACATATGTTTAGTTGGACTAGTAAAACGAGATTTTCTAGGTGGTGGAATTAAACTGGAATTTTTTTTTCTACCCCTACATTTAACCCTTTACCCCTACAAATAAACCGATATTCCCACCATATGAGTGTTTTTTCGCTTATAAATTCATCCGTAGTCCTTTAGTTGATGAGATTTTTTCTAATGGAATGATTCCGACCATTATTGAATTTTTGTTGTCGAATGATTTGTGTCTTTGTGGCTACAAGAATATACAGGATTAGCTACTACGGAATTCGTAGCTAATCTGTAGTGTTTTTGTACTTTTCGAGTTTGTAGTTTTTGCCACGGTTTAAACGTGGCTAATGGTTATCGGAAGACTTTTACAAACTGTTATGGTTTACACTTTGTCATCGGTGTACATGGAAAAAGTGTACCGGAAATTGTTCATATTAGCCACGGTTAAACCGTGGCTAAATGTTCAAAACTCATTTTTAAATTTTTCAAAAGGGGTAAAATAGGAATATTGGTTTGTTTGTAGGGGTAAAGGGTTAAATGTAGGGGTAAAAAAAAACTTTTCATTAAACTGGATTGTCGGAAACTAACAATGACTTGAAGTGTATTTCAAACGGATTTGACAGTTTTGTGTAATACAAGGTGGATACCTTGTGGGTTATGTTTCGATTGTGGCTGAAGAAGTGCAAAACCTTGAGAGAATTTTCAGGGAGGCAATTGAAAGCAACGATGATCAGATTTGGTAACTTGTAGGACTGCTGGAGGTAGTTGGATACAAGGAGAGTTTGTTGTTGCGGCTTGTGGAATCACCTAAAATTCCAAGGTTGGTTGGAGGCAAGCAATTCTTCGAGAATACGGGAGACATTTCGGGGTTCGAAGAGGGTGTGGTGGAGCTTGTAGGGCTATCTCAAAATCCGAGGATAGTTGGAAGCAAGCGTATCTTCAAGAGGACGGATTTGATCAATCCGGGGTTTGAAGATGGTACGGTGTAGCTTGTGGGATGTCCTAAAAATCCAAGGGCAATTGGAGGCATGCATTTTTCGGGAGAACGAAGAGGTAGACTCTGGGGGCCGAAGAGGGGTGGTGAAAGCTTGTAGAGCGGCACAGTGGTTGGTGGGACGTTGGCACCAACATCAATTAAAAGGCAAGGTGGAGATTGTTGGAATTTGCCTTTGAATTAATTGAAAAGAAGGAAATTGGTTTTGGATCTGCCACTTGCTCCAGGCGCGTGGCTATGGCACTAGGCGCAATTCGAAGCTAAAAACAAGGGTTTGTTTTTGTTGGTTGCGCCCGGCGCGGGCTGTGTTGCGCCCATCGCGGGCGCGCAATATATATGTGTTTCTGTTGCGTTTTGCAGCTGCAAGAGAGGAGAAAATAGGGTTTCTCAAGGGTTCTTTGACCAACATCAAATCTAGAGTTAAGAGGGTTTATCTTGGGTATAATCTAGGGTTGGGGAAGTGATTCTAACACCTTGTAAACACATATTGATTAAATCTCTTTGTCACGGGAAGAGATTTGAGAAAAAATGGTAGAAATTAGGAAAAGTCTGATTTCTTGTAACTCTTTGTAAAATCTCATTGTAATCAAGTTATTGGTTGATAGTGGAACGAAGAGGTGCTATCTCCCCCAGAGTAGGTGGTATTAGCCGAACTGGGTAAACAATTTATCGGTGTTCTTTATCGCTTTTACTTGTTTTAGCTTTTGTGTGATTATTGCTTATTCCCATAATTTGATTTGGTTGCTTGATTTATTTGTTCCACACACTCAAAGATTATTGATGTGGTTTGTTTAGTCGAATTCACAACAACTCACTTGAACAATTTTCATCGAAGATGAAACAAACTTATCAAAGTTTTCAATACACACACACAACGGAAACAAAGATATCTAAATTTAATAAAAGAAGATAATCTAACTTTTACTTAAATACCTCAATCCTTCTGATCCCTTCAATTGACACATAATCAAAAATTATGGCATAATTGTTGGATACTTAAAATAATATTATTATAATCATTATATTTTATTTTATATTGTTTTAATATTTTATTTCTACTATTTATTTGGGACTTATATTTTTACTCATATATTAATATGGTGGTCTATTTTTTTATACTCTATTACATATTGATTTTATATTTTATTTCTACTATTTATATGTGACCTATATTTTTATTCATATATTAATAAGGTTGTCTGTTTTTTGATAATTTCTATAGGGGGCCAATATACCTACACGATCTACTCATATATTAATATGTATGCCTACTATTTTATAATTCCTCCGGGAGATCTATATTTCTACTCATATATTATTTCAATTTTTTTTTAATTTCTATGCGGATCTATATTTCTGCTTACATATTACATATTTTTCATAAGCCCAAATATTTTTTGTCACAACTTTTAGTCCATGTATTTTAAATCAATATCCGCACTATACAATATTCACCTTACGATATACTAATTATAACTTCCTTATATATATATAAGGAAGTTAGTAAACCCCATATATATATATATATATATATATATATATATATATATGGGGCTTACTAACTTAGACCCACCTAAAAACATGAAGGTCTAAGTTAACAAGGTGCACCTTTTCACTTTGGACAAAAAAACCATTCATATTTATTATTCAAAACTAGTAAAAAAGGATAGTTTAGTAAGTTTCATCAAATTATTTAACACCCACTTGCTAACTTAGACCTACTTAATGATAAATATTTGCAACCGAAATAAACAACCTAGGAAATCAAAAAAGGACAAAATCCAAACACAATTCCTTAAAATTAACAAACTTTAACATCAAACTGTAACATGTAATCAATCACATTAATTCTACCAATCACATATAATCAATCAACAAATCTATGGTGGGAACAAAGGCAAATTCATATTTCATTGACAAATGTATAAGACGTTGTATGTAACCTTCAATAATAAAGGCAATACCTTGCTCTTGCGTCATATTCATATCATTTCATTTGAAAAAACTCCATGTAGAACCTGTAAAGCCTGAGAAAAGCAAACATAAAAAAGTAATTAATTAGTGGCCAATAAGAAGAAAAATAGAAGACCCAAAAAATTTCACTGAAAAAGATAATAATGATGAAAACAGTGTCGCTATGATATACTTGCATTGCGGTTAATAATCTATTTATACTTTCCATCTTCTCTCGATGAGAACAATTTTTTTGTTAAGAGAAAAACTGAAAAAATATAAAAATGGCAGAAAGTAATTTTTGCTCAACAATTATAGTTTAGAACTTGTGAATCAATTTGAAAGAAATGATGGGTAAACATACGATAGAAAAAACAGTTTGGTAATCATATTGTTTCTAAAAATATCTACATCATTCCATTATCAAAATATTAAATTATTACAAATATTATGATGGGTAAACTTAACACATTTGTCGTTCTCCGCCTCCGGGGTATTGTAGTGAGGACTAAAAGCACACAAGGACTCAAACTTAGCCGCATACTCCGCTAGCGACATGTTCCCTTGTTCCAACTTCATGAACTCTACCACTTTCTTATTCTTCACATCCGCCGGAAAATACTTGTTAAAAAACTCCCGTTTGAACATTTTCCAAGTGATGACAACACCTCCATCTCCTAATCTCATCTTAGCATTCTTCCACCATTGGTTTGCCTCTTCCCTAAGCACATAGGTTCCTAATGCAAGCTTGTTCTCATTAGCACACTCCATAGCATCAAAGACAATCTCAACTTCTTCAACCCACTTAACCGCTCCATCCGGGTTAAAACCTCCCACAAAGAAAGATGGCTTGTGCTTCAAGAACCTATCCAAGCGCTTCTCTCCATCCCTAGCCGGATCATCACCTCTTGCCAAAAGATGAGTCAAAGTAGCAAGTGACTCCGCGATCTGAGCATTAGCATGTGCCGACGTCATGGTCCTGAACAGTCAATTCCAATCATCAAACAAACGTCACAACAAAAGTACAAACAGTGCACCCTACACATGTTGTACAACGGGTTACTAAGCCTAATTGATTCCAATGAATCAACCAGGCTCTGATACCAATTGTAACACCCTACTTATATCTACCCAAAATTTTTGACCAAATAAATAAATAAAACGCAAGTAGACACAAGAAGAGCGTTACATGTGAAAATCATCAATCAACCATAGCATATAAACCAAACATATATCATGCTCATCACATACATTGCAGCGGAAATAATAAGACCTCATCATACAAGTCATGATTCAAATAATAAAATCATAAATAAGTCAACAACTGAATATTCATTAAGTTCAACAATAATAAGCCAACATCCACGTAAATCACCTATCAATGTCTCATCATCAAATAAATAGGCAATTAAGTACTTGGCATAAGCCTTACACCATCATACATAAACAAGGTCTAACAACGACACTAGGCAAAACCCAACAATAAAGATAAACCCCAACATGGTGTTACAAATGCTTCAGAGCAATAGACAAGGATACCACACTAATGGTAAGACACATCTCCTCACCCCGAATACTTGGCAACAATGCCGGGTACTCCTCCTAAGCAAGCAAGCAAATCCTCACGCCTGAGAATCTGAATCGCCCAACGATCCATTACAAAAGAAATAGAGAGTTAGTACATATAATCGGCATTAAGATAAATGAAAGTAAATTACTAACATTAAATCCAATCCAATATATACAACGCATACATATACACATTCATTCACTATCCGCATAACTAACATACATATAATACCAATTCATCTCTATCAACAAGGCATATACATATAATCAATCTATGTCCATAAGTCTTATCCGTACCGTCAACAATCAACAAGATAATTGCACATTCAATTAGAACACCATTATTCAAATATCACATCATTATCACATCAACACAAGTAAGGTTCACCTTCATAATGCATCTAATGTCACCTTCATGTATGTCCTAGACATGTCTACATGTGGTACCATATCACCATCTATATAGGATACAAGAATCCCTTCACCATCTATTATCACAATCAATTGACACAACTTATGCATGAATGATGTGTCACGACATTTCATCAATATAAATTAATTTATATATTCACCAACACTTCATGTATTAATACATGATATCACCAACTCACCATCAATATTTCATACACATATAAGCATATTCAACAAGTATATGAAAAACATCATCATCCATCTTATCATATCATATACATTCCAACACTTTTATACATACACATAATTGAGATCAATTCAATTCATCATCATCCATCACACAACACTCATATAGAAATATTATCATTATTCATGTATCTCTATAAGACTAGCAACCTATACACCAAACTATCATCATCACCAATTAAAAATCTACTAAACCTGGCTGTCTTCGCTAGCTCTCGCTAGGCAAGCTCTGGCGAAGCAAGTCAGAAGCTTACTTGCCATCTGGCGAGTCCTAGCGAGTAAGTCTGGCAACCTTCGCCACCTTCTCGCTAGCTCTCGCTGTAGCGAAGCAAGTCAGACAGCACAGGGCTGGCTGGCGAGCACTGGCGAGCCCAGCGAGTTCCCTCGCTTAGCGACGAGTGCCCAGAATTGTTGCTCTGTTTTCGTGACCCTTCGGATTCCACCACCAAATCATTCAAAACGTGTTCAAGTTTTAAAAAGACGTTTCCTTTATGTTATAAGCATGTTATCATACATAGAAGTACAAGTTTCATCTCTTACAAACATCAAAATCATCACCAATCAAAGATTATGCATATTTTTCATTCAAAACTCAAAAACCTATAATTTCATATGAACATACTTTGATTCTCAAAATTGAAACCATCAACAAGTACTTTTAGCATCACATAACATAGATATCACGAAATCATTACAAAAGAAAGCATTTTGATTCATATAAAAACATAAAAATGCTAACTTTAAGCATAGCAAAGGGTGAGAGGGTTTGGGCAAAGAGAACATGATTTCTCCCCCCTCTTCATCACCCACAAATTATATGAAACTACTCTCTTACCTCTAATTCTTCAAGAATTAGCTCCTCCAAATCTCTATCTTAGCTCCTCTTCTATGTTCTTCTCCTCTCCTTCTTCTCTAGACTTTCTCTCTCTAATTCTTCACAAAAATGTGACAAATGACTTTCTCTCACTAAGTTTCCAAACTTATACCTAGGTTAATTCCTCCTCAATTTACTAAATTGCCCTTCCTCATAAGCCCATTCTTATTCTCTATTTACACCTCCTAAAAACACTACTATTCTAATCACACCACTACACTAAAAGCCACATATTTAAATAAATCACACAATATGGAAATTAAATAAAGAAATCAAATTAAATAAATAATAAAATAAAAACGGGATGTGACAGTGCCCAATATAAACAAATTGCGGCCATACGTCGTGTCCGTCTGTGTGATCCGTTTCTTCTTATTTATCTTTCACTTTTTCTTTTTTGTATGATAGTTGCATTAGGGTTAAATTTGATAACTTTCCAATGTATGTTACGTAAGAAAACCAATAAAAGAAAACGAACAAAATTAATAGGTTGTATTACCATTGCAATTCACCAAATGAAATGACAATTAACTTCACCAAGGCGTCAAAGAAATATTTATTCATCCATGTGAACTAAATGACTTCATTTCATCCTGAAAACTAGTGGTCAAACGGGCACGTTCCGTGCCCGTTTGTGTGATCCTCGTTTTCTTTTTTGCTAACCTATATAAATTGTAAATAGCGGTATATTATAAATTTAATTTTTATTTAAATTAATTTGTGTATTTTAAGTTCCTTCAAAAATAAAAATTGTAATTTACATATATTGGTCCACACCATAGCTAAATAACACCTTGAAGAAAAAAAAATTGACTCCTTGAAAAGTTGCACTTGAAAAAATTCATGTGTTAGATTTTAAAATGGTACTCTAAACTGAATGTTATTCATAGATGATTTTTTCACTTGTTTCTCCTTTTATTTTCTTTCATTATAATTTTGACGCATTCTTAATAATTCACGTTGTCTTTGTTCAGTGTTCATTCTCTGCTTTCTATTTCATAGTAAGTGAATGAAATAGGAAATATACAATTTAGGATTGCCAATACAATTTGTTAAATGAACAACAAAGAAGATGATTACGAATACAATTTCATTTAAAAAGCAAAACTACACTATTTAGAAAAATGAAAAATAAACTGTAGCATGTAAACTATGAAAATGGAAGAGAATTGGATTTAGTCATTTTGATGATGGAGGTAAACCATGTTAGAAAATGGAAGAGAATTGGATTTACTCTAAACTGAAAATTAAAGAATGGTATATTTATTATCATCGAATTGAAAACACATGAAGGAAAAAGAAAAAAAATCAATCAAGGGCGTATCATTATACAAAAATGTGGCTGCAATGGTATCTCATTCCTTGTTTCTTTCTCATTTCTCTATCTTCATGTTCAAGCCATTAAAAAGATGTATTTTAATTTTATAGTACAGTTATTTTTCATTTTTGAAATATAATGTAACCAACTTCAACTTCCACTTTTTAGTGTTGGTTTTTCTTTTTGGAATAACTACAATAAATGAAGGGTAAAATTGGAAAGAAAATAAGCTACACCAAACCAATGCCTTCCCTTTATTATTGTTTTGATACCAATTGAAGGTGCATGATGAAACACAAGAAATGGTAATTTGAGAAGAGAGACACACAATATATTTTTATACAAATTCACCACCTAACTGGTCGACTAATTCAGTCCACTATTTCTATAGTGTGTTTGCCTTGTAAACCTAGAAAGGCTTAAATTATTATAATATATCAATCAATTACAATACTAAGATATAAACATATCCTAGATTTCAAGTTTGCAACTGGAGGGACTTAACTATCTCGCATTAGAGGACCCCTCATAAGAATTTCTTGCCTCACAAAAGAGAACTTCCATCTAATAACCCCATTAGAATTTCTCTATCTGACAATAGATGTCTTCCATGTTTGAAAATAAATTGTTGGACACCTAAAATTATAAATTTCTGTATTCACTACAACAAAATTTGGGTTTTGCGACGGTTCTGAATGGTTGTAGCGACGGTTTTGAACCGTCGCAAAGTTGTCTAGCGACAGTTTTGCAAAGGCTGGTAATCCTGGCGTCGGGACGCTGTACTGCGACGGTTTTTCAAACTGCCACACAAACCGTCGTAATGTATTAGCGTTGGTTAAAACTGTCGCAATATGTTCATGGGTGTTTGATATTGTGAACCCTTTTCGCGGAGGTTTTGAACTGTCGTGTATCATTTAAAATTGATTTTGAACTAGCGTCGGTTTGAAACCGTCGCTACACCTTTTTTTTTTAAAATAATTTTTTGGCCTTTTTTGGCTTCAATTAAAATTTTTTTCCTTTTCTTTTTTCATCCTTTTTTTTGTCTCTACTGAATGACTAATATTGAAACTAAAAAATACTAACAAAATTAATTCATAACAAAAGTTTCATCCATTAATTGAAATTCATAAACCAAAAGTTCTAACACATCCTCTTTAATATAGTAAAATACATAACAAACAAGAGTTCTAACGTCTAATAGATCCAAAACACATGTGTCTAAACAACTAAAATATATAACAAAACAAAAGTTCTAACACATCCAAACACATGTGTTTAAATTGTGTCGCATGAAGCCGCACGATCCCCCACCGGCATATCATTGAACAGTAAATCCTGCAACAAAACCAAAACACAAACAATAAAGAAACCAAAACACATGTGTCTATGATGGATGAAGTTGCAGCTGAAACATGATGGAAGAGTCTTATTCATGAACTACAATCATGAACTACATGCATAAATATAAGATTTTAGCTAACCAGGTGGATTTTGTGAGACTATGGACATCCCTTTTGTGTTGGAAACTATGGACAGTAGTACTATCTAAGATTATTCAAGTGCCCTTTAGAAAATTTCTTGGCATAGTGATCCATCATGTTTTTTGTAAGCAAAGTCATCATTTCAATGATGCAATTGGTTTAGGAAAAAGTGATGAATTCTAGCATGTCGCGAACTCTTAAATCTCTCATTTTGTGCAATCTTCATAATCCATATTGTTATGCCTTAAAAGAACATGATCTTAGACTGCAACATAGTGTTTTTGACGTTGCCACAACAACAATCAAGGGTCATGTCCACGTTTGAATGCAATTATTTGTCATATCTAAATATCACAGCAAAACCACTATTAAAACTGTGATTTAAGACCTTGCTTAATATACACTCTAATGTCCAGGAAAGGACTTCCCTATTTCTCTATTACAGTATTATTACTAGTTTTCTTGCAGGTTAGAACAAATACAGAACCATGTTACCATATTCACATCATTTATGCTCTAACTTGATTAGGTAATCTAATGCTATAAATGAACTAGATGTGTGTCATATATAGCCAGCAGTAAGTATGAACTATGGTAAGATAAACTTTGATAAATTATATAGCAAGCCAAATTGGACACGCATCTAGCAAAATATAGAGTTAAATTATATAATGAAACAAGGAGATTTTCTTACATGGTTTCCTTTCATATTAGCCATGATAAAAGCAAATTGTTCCTTCAATATATCAAATTCAGTAACTTTGGCTTTTAGCTCTTCAACTTTAGCAACTTGTGTAGTTAGCGCATCAATTTCACTTTGCATCTTGGCTATTTTTGCATCCGCAACTGATGTTGAATGACGAGAGCTATGTCCAAACATCTGAGATGGTGTTACACCAAGTCCCACTCCTCGAACATACCCATTATGCTCTTTCCCAAACACTTTCACAAATGATTGATTCACCGAATTAGATGCATGGATTTCTTTTTGTAACTCTTCCTGCAAATAATATTGCATTATTATATTTCATTATTCATTATGCTTTTGCAAATATTGAAATTGAAATTACAGAACAGTCACATAACTTCATAAAAACAGAGAAGAAATTGAAATTACACTTGCAAATATTGCAGAAATGTGAAAACAGAAAATTCATACATTTCTTTTTCGAGCCTCGTCATTAACATGTGTCTCGTTCCGCTTCTTGTGAGAGACTTCATACATGTCCCCTCTGCTGTAGGTCCGCCCATCTCGTTTTTCCTAAATTATTGCACCATATAGTTATATAATTATACAATGTAATAATGTTCTAATAATGATACGATGTAATAATTTAATTGTATACCATATCATCCCTTGTTCTTGCCAATGACTTTCGGCCCAACGTATGGGGAATACATTGCTTTTGGCGATTCTTTGCATTTTGATCTGCTTTACTCTATGTTAGATTAGACAACAATCAATAAATCAAAACACTAAAATTAAGAACAAAGTCTAAAATTAACAATCAATCAATAAACTCTTTTGCTTCAGTCCTTCCTTGAGTGGTGTTCGGCATCACATCTTCGCCCATTTAAATATCAACATTTGATGCAATAGGCACCTCATTTGAATGGTTCATATCAACTCCAAAAGCATCGTTTATCATGTTTTGGATAGGATCTTCAACATTTGTAGTGTCATGAACTTCATTTAGGGGATTAATACTTGGGCCGTTATTATTTTCTCCTGTAGCGACCTCACCGTGATAGCACCAAAAAGTGTATCCTACTGGAAATGGTGTCACTCTTACGTGATCATACATCACACCCCTAAACTGCGGTGTTTTGACACCGCATTTTTTACAAGGACATTTTGCCTTTCCATTTAAACAATTTTTAAAGGCAAAATCAAGGAATCCATTGAGCCCTTGACGATACTCAGATGAGTTTTGTGGTTGTGTAATCCACGACTTATCCATTGCTTCAAAACTATAACTATGAAGACAAAATAAATATAATTAGAAACTACACTTTTCAATATTTGCAACTACTGTAGCTGATTTAGGATCACAGTCTAACACTCTAACTTACTCAACCAAATTATATCCAACAATTAATAATTGAATACGTCTAAATGAGCAGCAGCTTATAATAATTGAATACGTCCCAACATATTATGTGACATTTAGGAATTCAAATAAATACATTATAGAAAATACATTATAAAATACCTTTACGATAGAATCACTCAACAAAAGCTCTTTAGCAACAAGCTCAAATTCAAACCGTGACCAAGAAATGAGTGGACATCCCAACTATGATATTGCTCTGTTTTATAAAAAATATTACTACCTAATAAATACATATTAATATACAATATCAAATTTTATGCATATATAAATCGCCATAATTGATGATTGAAAAAAATTGAAGTATTATGATACAAATAATTATCATTTTGTGTAAGGAATAAAATTATTTTAATATCTTATCGTTTATGCTTATAGATATAAAATAAAATTATAACTTACCAATAATGTTTTATAACTAAAAATTAATTTTGATATCTACGATAGGACCAAATTTAATTTACTTATTCTAATTTTAACGGACAGGTCGACTATATATAGTTTCATTTGCCTCAATTTTTTTTACCAGCAAAGTTTAGTTTCTTATAAATTTAATTTACTTCAAAAAGATGTTTTCTAAACTATCCTTGTTTATCCAAGGCCTCTTGGTCATGGTTGTTTTGATATTTTCTATGGGGGAAGCTAGGAAATTGGGTAAGATTTTCCCAATCTCTAAAAAGAGTTGGTTTTCATTTTATTTTATTTGCATGGAAAATATTTTAAAATAAAATTGTAGCTACAAAATCTACTCATATCGACATTTTATTTGCAATTTGCGATCATATCACGCACCTACATGTTTGCATATGGATTTCTTGTATGTAAACCGTGACCAAAAAAAATTGTGAAGATTGTGTTCATTGTTCATGAATTACTATTTTAAACATAAATTTGATGAAGATATGCGTAATTTGAGTTGTTTATGATTAATTTATTTGCAGTTGAGGTCTCTACAACGAAAAATAATGTCGACGGTGCAAGTTCTGATTGTTTCATTCCTGGTCTTCCATGCCCTTGGACACCAGGCGTACCAACAATTCCAGGCATACCAACAATTCCAGGGGTTCCAACCATTCCTGGTCTTCCATGGCCTTGGACACCAGGTCCGCCTTCAACTCCTAACCCGCTTACTCCACCTGGATGGCCATGGACACCAAGCCCACCTTCAACTCCTAACCCGCCTAGTCCACTTACTCCAACTCCTAGCCCGCTTAGTCCACCTTATGTATCACCCCCGAAATCCTCTAGTTTGCCTCTTAAATGACAAAGTATACCTTTTGAATCACCCAATTCATCAACTAATAAAACCATTGGTTCACCTTCGCCTTGCCCAACCTATAAAGTATGGCTAATGTTGATTTGCTAGTAAAAAAATATTTTTTTAAATGAAAGCAAAAATAATGTGGATTGTCACATTACGTTGAACATGTTTTAAATATATTCAATTTTAGTTATGAGAATGTAATTTTAAAGCTTTTGCAATTTTGCTTTATGTTTGCAAGTAAAATATGTTGGTGTACAACTTTTTTGCTTTATATTCAGTGATATTTGATTGGGCGGTGACAATTTTGGCATTGAAAGTGTTGGTGTACAATTTAATATGTGCAAAATTCTAGCATTAACCAAACTCAATTTGATCAAAAAGTTTAGCTATTTGTCGATTAAATCTGTTGATATTTTTGAATTTGTCATATGAGCGAGTTAAGGTGCTCCGGTATTGATTATACCAACTCCTCATATATAATAATATGACATAGTTTCATTTATTCGCATAACAACAATAGTCTCTGCAAAATCTGAAGTGCCGATAGTGTCGGAGACATTTAGTGTTGGGGAGTCTGGGGAAATACGGGAGAAACAATGGGTCAATGCTCCAGGATCTCAAAGAAAGGGAGACGTCAGACCCCAACCCAAAACCTTAAGGCATTAGGTTAATGGGTCGCCTCTCTGAAATATCATCATCAAAATAGCATTGTTAATGCTGATCATGGTGTTGGTGACGAATGTTAACTTCATGGATGTGGAGTCTGACATAGTAAGAAACCTTTCCGGTGTGGCACAATGATCTGGCCTGCATGGTATGCTAGGACTGAAAATAAAATAGCATAAATGTCATTGATCATCCACTAAAAAGTAAATGATGTCTATGATATACACCAACTATAGAATAAATGATGTAGAATAAGCGTCACTTTTTATCCATAGCTCTTGTAGTATAAGAGCTTCGTAATTACTTTCTTGTACGTATTTTTTTTTAAATTCGGTATCCGACCTTTGAAGTATGAAGGAATGGTGACAATATTGTTTGAACTTATTAAGGCCGGCCATGAAGGAGTGCAAGGTGCCTTATAGCGCAAGGTCTCCATTTTGTAGGAGTCGAAAAAAAATTATATAATAGCAGATATCTTAAAAAAATGATTCAAAAAATTAAATAAAAAGTCTTAATGTTTATTTAATTTATTTTTGTTGGCCCAATCTAAAGTAGTTAAGTTCGAATTTCAGAAGAAAAAATGAATAAAAAAAAAATCTTGTCTCAAACATTAATAGAAACACGTGTAGTTTTTCCTTCTTCCTCCCAACGCTAGAAGGTAGACTTTTTTTTAAGTAGTTAGAAGATATTTTTGTTGGCATTGATTATAACATGAATTTTTATGCATGTTATTAATATTATTTACAATTTAAAAGAGTATTGTTCTTTTTGAATTTTTTTTTTTGAACAAATGAAAATGAGATATATTAATACCAAGAAATGAGTCCTGCCCAGCACAAGGTGTGCCAGACAAATTTACAAAGTTTTACAACCTCAAATACACACAGAAGGGGAAAACTTAATCGATGCCCAAACAAACCAACGGGCTCGACCACCACCTGTGAGTGTGGATCCCTAAATGGACATTGTGAGCTTTCATCCACCAATACGTACATAATTTCACTCTTTCTAACATATGTTGCATTGTAGTTCCTTCGGCCTTGAAAACTCTATTATTTCGCTCATGCCATATGACTGACATACAACACAACCAAACAAGCTGTAAAAATGAACGGCGGTTTCGCGATCCACCTAAACATGCTACAAACTGAGTAAAATGGACCTGTAACACTTCCGAATCACATGCGGCAATATGTAGCCAAGAACAAACTAGACGCCACAAAGGTGCAAAAGTAGGGCACGTAATAAACAAGTGGTTAGCAGTTTCCGGTTCACCACATCCACCCAAACATAAGATTGCGTTAGGAGGAAGAATATTACGTGCCACCAAATTGTCTTTAGTTGGTAACCTGTTGCGAAGCAACCGCCAAGCCAAAACCGATACTTTCAGAGGAACCTGTTGATGCCAAATAAGTTCCGATGCACCTGTCGTAGTGCCGACCGCCAGAGCCGTAAGGCGAGAATAAGCATCCCTCACCGAGTACCCGCCTCCAGTGTCAGTCCGCCAAATCCACGAATCTGAAATGTTAGTTTGCAACGAAATATCTAAAAGCAACCCCGAACACTCCGCAAGCAACTCCTCCTCCCACACCCACAAATGACGGCGCCACTGCCACCCCGCCCCATCCTCCTCCCATCCTAACGCACACATCTCCGCCACCAAAATCGACTGATTAATAGCCAAGTCGAATAAACGCCTATACCGCACGCACAAAGGGACACCGCCTAACCATGGGTCCGACCAAAATAAAGTGTCAGCCCCGTCCCCCACTCGCCGTGCAATTCCATCCGCAAACCACGACCCCCCAACCACATCCTCACCATCCCGAATTCGCGACACCTCTCGCCACCACACCGAACCTCCCCGTCCCCCAACCGCCAACCTCCCTGCCACCTCACCATATCTGGCGGCTAAGACCCTATACCACATCTCTCCCCTATCAACTAGCATCCGCCAGCACCATTTACCTAACAAAGCGATGTTAAACTCCCTCAACTGTCTAACTCCTAGTCCACCGTGCTCCTGTCCTAGACAAACAGTCTGCCAACTAATCCAAGTGATCTTTCGATGTCCCTCACACCCTCCCCAAAAGAAATTACTCAACAAAGATTCAAGGGAAGAGATTATACCTGACGGAGCTTTGAAGAAGGAAAGGGCGTAGACGGGTAAAGAAGTCAGGACAGACTTGAGTAAAATCAAACGGCCACCAAAGGAAAGCAAACGGTTCTTCCACCGAGACAATCTGGTACGAATGCTAGATACAACCGGTTCCCAAAAGGACAAGCGACGCGGATCCCCCCCAATCGGCAGCCCCAAATACATAAAGGGCACTTGACCCACCTTACAGCCTAACACAGTAGCTGCCTCTGTTAACCAAGACACACCAATATTCACCCCAACAAGCATACTCTTGTGGAAGTTCACCTTCAGCCCAGACACCTTTTCAAACAAACTAAGAACACCTCGCAGAGCACGCACATTAGCCCAACTCTTTTTTTGAATTTTTTATTTTTTATTAAGGTGTTCACCTTTAATATTTAGTATCAGACCTCTAAATTGTTGAAACCGGCCCTGACTTATTTCATGCGATCTTCATGAGACAAACATTTTCAAATTATAGCTATGCAAATTGTTGCTAGCATCAACACTATAATTTTTTTGTCGTTGCTCTATATGACTATTATGATTTAATATTGGATAATAATAAAAAGGAAAATAGTAAGAACCTGAATCAACAATGTCGGCGACGTTGAGTCTGTGTTGTCATCAACGGAACTTGGCTCTAATTTTTTAGTGCTACTCTGAACTGACAATAATGCCAGGAACGCTTGGCCCGTGCGACGGAAATCCATGTTGAGAGCATGACCTCAAGTGTATTTTAATATCATCAATTCGACGATGAGAAGAACTAATAATGATGTCAAAGGAACTTGGCAAAGATATTTGCTTGAATTGACGTGTCAATGTCTTTTGTATTGAATGTACCTGCAGTTAGTTTTTCCATGTCTCGTGTGATGGTTGTCCCTTGATTGAGAACAAATTAAATGTATGCAATTAAATCGGGTGACATTGGGACATGCGGAATAGCACTTGTCAGTTCCCCGAGGCGCAATGTATTAAGATATCCTTGCTTCGACGACAACGACGCGAAGACATTTGGTCGATGCGATGAGGTCCTTGTTGAGCGCATGAGTTAGAGTGTGTAGTTGTATCAGCTCTTCATTCTGGGACGTCAGACCCCTCTCATTTTCTGGTGACCGGTGCCGATAGTGCTTTTAATGTTCCCAATCCCCTTCTTGTGTCAGTTCTTCATTCCTCCTTTGTAAGTTTTGGAACTCGACGAGGAGATGAAGAAATGAATTGTGTTGGAATATAGATGATGAATCATGAGTGAAGCTTATGGAGACAAATTCGGAATAGGTCCAAATGGTCTCTTCGGTGTTGAGAATTTGTCATAATTTTAACATGTGCATGTTGATAGTGGTATATTAACACATTGAAGTGGTATTTTTGCACTCCAACACAATGAATCCAATGGGCAATTTAGGACTTGGATTTGATCCATTGAGGGTTCTAAGTTATTAGGTTTACTGATAGTTCGAATTGCATATAGAATGTCTTGTGCTCACAAACTTGAATTTATAAGCTAAATTACAAGAAAAAGGTAAATACGATTGAATTATAAATTGAGTTCATACATCGGTCGAGATTCTACATCTTGTGCTAAGAAGTGTATCCTTGTGCTGTTTTTTGGGTGTGTAAGCGTGCGAGTGTATTTCTTTTTTAGGCAGTGTGTTTCTCTCTCGGAAATGAACTCCCTAAAACAGTCTAAGATTTCCCTATTTATAGACTTTGAGAAATATCTTCAGTAACTACTCCTTAATGGACGGGTTTTGCGATCTTCCACGATCTTTACTTCCGCACGTTGAGGCCACGTCATGAAACCGTCCCACTTAGACTTGAATTTGAACTTTTGAATTTAAGTGGGAACACCTCTTTTGGGGGGCTTTGTCCAATCTTCTCGAATTTGACTTTGACGTACGACTTGAAGCTTGTGCTATGTTGCTCGAAGCTTGTCTTTATTTGCATAACATAAATAGTTTGAAGCCTTCAGTAGCATTCAAAGCTTGATATGAAATTTCGGATAACAATGCCCCCCTCCATTAGAAGTGTTAATCTACCGTCGACATGCATATCTTTGAATTTGATGAATATTATGGTGATCCACCGTGATGGTGTTTGATTGGCTTTTTTATTTAATAGATGAGGGAAAAATGTTTCATATAGATGGTGTCACTGTTTTGTACAGAGCTCAGAATTATCTGAAGAGGTTAAAAGAGAGGATAGAGGAACTCACATTGGTGGATCAGTGGAAGATGTGCTCCGAGCTAGAGGTCAGAATTCGAGCGTTGGAGGTGACTGAGATGGAAAGGAGGTACATGCAGTTTGCAAAAACAATTTGACTCCTAAGTCAGTATAAGTTTGAGGTTGAGGTAAAGGTTAGAGTGAAAACATACCTTGAGATGTGGTGAAAGGTTGCATATATAGGCCAATGGAAGTGACATTGGACTGATGGATTTGATATTGGGCTTAGTCCAACCCAAAGATCCAGTCCACAACAATAATCAACCTAATTAAGTATAATACTAAGTAATATATGATAATTTATTGTTCTAGCACTTGTTAAATGTTCAAACCTTAGATGCATTGATTATCTATATTATAGACTAAATTAATTAATTAATTAATTATCTCAAGTTTACTTTAAAAATGAAGCAATCCATCTTTAATTTCCTAGATAGGTCAATCATCTCATTTATAGCAACCACCTCATCTACTAGTTGTCTCCCCTTAATAAAAGCCGATTGGTTTGGAGAGATCAGGCTAGGCATGACTAAAGCCAGTCTTCCAGCTAGCACCTTAGAAACAAGCTTGTACAGGGACCCTATTAGAGAAATAGGTCTAAAATCATCAATCTTATGGGGAGCTTCAATTTTAGGGATGAGAGTATTAAAATAAGAAGAGAAGTTACGAGGCAGATCGGCTGTCACAAAGAATTGATCGAACATAATCCTAACCTCATCCTTCAAAAGGTCCCAAAATCTCTTAAAGAAAGAGAAATTCAAACCATCCAGACCTGGACTTTTATTGCCATTAGAACTAACAACCACTTACTTAAACTTTGCTGCACTAAACGGAGCGGTTAAACCCCCCATTTATTGAGACGACAACCCTTGAAAAACAATCCTATCTAGAGTCGGACGATCCTCCATCGTCTCTGAAAAATGATTCGAGAAATGGTTGACAATCGCCGACCGCACCTCTGCCACACTCTCAACCCATCTGTCCCCCACACTAATCGCCAAAATTGCATTCTTCCTACCTCTAGATTTCACACTTGCATGGAAATAATTGGTATTGGTATCTCCCTCTTTCAACCAACACGATTTTGATCTTTGATATAAGTAAGATTCCTTACACTTCATGAGACCCCACAAGGCATCCAGAGCCTTATGACGAGCCTCAACCTCAACCTCAACCGGAGAAAGGACGGAAGACTCTGCCTTAAGGTCCAAATATGAGATCTCTTCACTAATCCGATCAATTCGATGACCTATAATGTCAAACACCTCGATATTCCAAACCTTAAGATCCACCTTAAGAACCCTGAGTTTCTCTTTTAGTTTGAAAGCCATCCAATTTTGAGAAGTCGGGCGAGACCAACTCCTCATGACCGCTACCGCGAAACCATGATGATTAAGCCAAAAATTATTAAACCTAAAAGGTTTAGACCCCCACAAAAGCGAAGAATATCTCAAGATTATTGGGCAATGATCTGAGATTTCCCTCGGCAACGCCCATTGGGTTGCATCGCCCCAAAGCCCCCACCACCCATCTCAAGACCCATCCAATTGAAAAACTCTCTAAACTCCAAAATCTCTCTAGAAGGGGAAGTTGAAGTAATCCCTGAAACCCCCCCTCCTTTCTTGAGATGAGATAACCGAGTTAAAGTCCCCCACGACACACCAAGCTTCCCCTCCAAAGCCCAATTTGGAATTAATCAACTTGTCCCACATAGTACGTTTATCAGAGAGAGCACACTTAGAGTACACATTAACAACAAAACACCGAGCTTTCGAAACCCCCCACTCAAAACACGTCCCGATGAAACTCGGGCGAACAAAAGAGAAAACTCCCTTTCCTTTTTTGCAACTCCAAATAGACAAAATACCACCATTATTACCTAATGTTGGAACAAAACTCCACTCACAGAAGGTGTTTTCCCATAAGTAATGACATAGACCCTCATCAACAACATGTAATTTTGTTTCTTAGATTGCAATGAAATCAAGATGATTATAGGAGATAAGTTCCCTAACCTTCTTTTTCTTAATCCTGCCTCCTAGACCTCTAACATTTAGTGATCCAACGATCATCTAACCCCCGACCTAGACTCCTTAACTACTTTATCTTTTGCTTCAAAGTTCACTAATCTAGACTCCTCTACAATGTCACCAACCTTAAAAGAAAAACCAATATGCTTAGCTCTAATTAAATTTTTTTGGCAATGTTGCTGGTGTTTAAAACACTGGACCTCTCAGGCAAATAACTCTCCAAAGGGACCAATTGATGAGAAATAGGTGAAGGTGACTCTCCTAGTTGGACAATCAGGTCAAAATCCTGGAACCCCTCTACACCTTCTGGAAGTGGAGTAGGGTTCCCATCAAAATGCACATAACCAATAGAAAAAAGTGAAGGTGGGTTACCTGAAACTCCTTGATGAATGCTAGGTGAAATAGATGGATCTTTCTCCTGTACTTCAACCAAAGCCAAAACTCTCTCCTCATCGACTACTTGGTTACAAATATGGGCGCACAAATGTTTTGACGATGAAAATAACAAAGGTTTCTTGTAGTTTGGATTTATAACACCTCTTCCTTTTAACTGAGCTATAGAGCTTTCCACTTTTATTGGCGGTAAATCCAAACCAAAAGACGAGAGCAACAAAGATGACGACAAAGATGTTCGGATAAAGCTTTTATTTTTACTTTTATCCAAGGGATCCTTTTTAGCATCACTCCTCAAAAAAGATCCAGTACCTCCATTAACACCACCACAAGACAAAATGACATCACTACACACTTGAAGCCCAACCGTTGGAGTTTTTAAAATATCCTCATTATCTAAATGAAGAGGCAGACTGCTTTATGCACCCCCATTAACAGCTCCAACATTCCTTGCTTTAACTGAAGAACACGTCATTGGCCCATTTAAAAGGCCATCTTGAGAATTTTTTTGTTCCCCCAAAAATGGGACCACTTCTCCTTCTTATAACACCACGCACACATTATCAACATAGATAGGAACAGAAACTGATTTTTCCCCTAAACACTCCTTTTCATCCAATAAACTTAATTTGCACAAAATTTATATCCAACGCTGACTTCTTAATATGCATAGGGAGAGGTGAACTATTTTTAAACCTCTAGGATTTGGACAACACAATGACACTGCCCTGCTCCTTTCACTTTCCCCATCTACATCGTCCACATCTCCTCCCAAAGTAGCAAGAGCAGAAAAGTGATTTCCTCCATCCCAAGCTTTTTCTTTCAAATTGTTTCCAAAGCCAGAAAGTTGTTCTTTGTCTGTTTCTCTCTCCCTTTGGACGAACATGTGATCTTTTTGCACACATACCACTATATCCGCCTCTTGACCCTCATGTCTAACATCTTCGTCGCACGACATACCGTCACCGTCATCAGAAGAAAAATGATCCGATAAAGCTTCAATCGAGCCAGTCAGTAACCTTTCGCAAAACTCTGCAACGCTAGAAGCAGAGTCCTTTACCACCATGGGCAACTCAGAGGTAACCCAAAACTCCTCCAAAACACGCACATGAAAACACCCTTCCTTAGTAGATACATTAACCACTTCATTAACGCAAGAGGAAGACACCGGAATATTGACACAAATTCTTCCTTTCACAAGATCAACTTCTCGTAGGGTTCTATCATCTATCCAAACAAGTTCACCAAAAGATGATGCAAGTTTTGAGAAAAACTCTTTACACCAACACAAAGCCGGAACCCCCCAACATGAAAGCCAAACCTGTCTCTCTGAGGCAATTAAATTAGGAGACCATGGTTCCACTTTTCTTAACATCCTTACCTTCGAAGCTTTGATGAACTCGCAGAAAGCGGATAACACACCATCAGTGCTTGATTTAAAGAGAACCAAATCCCCTCCCAATGGAATAACAGAGATTTCATGAAAGTCTTCTAACACCAATCTATCCATGAGTTCTATAAGGTGTACATCATCCTGAGATGTCCCACCCTATCTGACAAGAGATGTCTTCCTTGTTTGAAAATAAATTTGATGGACACCTAAAATTATATATTTTTGTATTCATAGTTAAAATATATAACTAGTTTAAAGACTCGTGCATTCGCACGGGTCATTGACTTTTATTTGATATTTAAGTTTGCCATTATATTATGTTAGAAAATTTATTTAGAATGAAATATTTTAGAATTTGTTATATAATATTGTTAATATATAAATGAAACTATTTTGATATTTTTTTGTAAAACTTATTAAATGAAAAAATTTGATTATAATTATCAATGACAAATCATCCAATTTTTTATGTATTCATCACAAATAATGGTCCCGTGTAAATTTTTTTATTAAGAAATTAGAAATTTGATTAAGAATATTTAGGATAATTAAGTAAATTTCATAGTAATTAACTTTATTGTATTATTATTATTATTATTATTATTATTATTATTATTATTATTAATAATTATTAGTAATAGTTAGTAGTATATTGTTTGTTTTATTTTTTTAAATATTGTTTATGTTTCTATTTATATATTCATACTTTTTTGTGTATTCATCTTATTTTTTCTATAATTTTTTTATTGACTTTTTTTTTATAAAATTGAATTGATTATTTTATTCTTATTTTGATATTCATATATGATCTATTATTTTTAAGCATATAATCTTTTTATTATATATCTTACAAGAGATGTCTTCCGTGTTTGAAAATAAATTGTTGGACATCTAAAATTATATATTTCTGTATTTATAGTTAACATATATAATTAATATTTTTTTAAATATTTTTTTTATAAGTTAAGAGCATCCAGGCTTCAAAAAATGAGTGGACATTCCAACTATGATATTGCTCTTGTTTTTATAAAAAATATTACTACCTAATAAATACATATTAATATAAAATATCAAATTTTATGCATATATAAATCGCCATAATTGATGATTGAAAAAAATTGAAGTATTATGATACAAATAATTATCATTTTGTGTAAAGAATAAACTTATTTTAATATCTTATCGTTTATGCTTATAGATATAAAATAAAATTATAACTTACCAATAATATTTTATAACTAAAAATTAATTTTGATATCTACGATAAGACCAAATTTAATTTGCTTATTCTAATTTTAACGGACATGTGAACTATATATAGTTTCATTTGCCTCAATTTTTTTTACCAGCAAAGTTTAGTTTCTTATAAATTTAATTTACTTCAAAAAGATGTTTTCTAAACTATCCTTGTTTATCCAAGGCCTCTTGGTGATGGTTGTTTTGATATTTTCTATGGGGGAAGCTAGGAAATTGGGTAAGATTTTCCCAATCTCTAAAAAGATTGGTTTTCATTTTATTTTATTTGCATGGAAAATATTTTAAAATAAAATTGTAGCTACAAAATCTACTCATATCGACATTTTATTTGCAATTTGTGATCATATCACGCACCTACATCTTTGCATATGGATTTCTTGTATGTAAACCGTGACAAAAAAAAATTGTGAAGATTGTGTTCATTGTTCATGAATTACTATTTTAAAGATAAACTTGATGAAGATATGCGTAATTTGAGTTGTTTATGATTCATTTATTTGCAGTTGAGGTCTCTACAACGAAAAATAATGTGGACAGTGCAAGTTCTGATTGTTTCATTCCTGGTCTTCCATGCCCTTGGACACCAGGCGTACCAACAATTCCAGGCATACCAACAATTCCAGGTGTTCCAACCATTCCTGGTCTTCCATGGCCTTGGACACCAGGTCCGCCTTCAACTCCTAACCCGCTTACTCCACCTGGATGGCCATGGACACCAAGCCCACCTTCAACTCCTAACCCGCCTAGTCCACTTACGCCTTCAACTCCTAGCCCGCTTAGTCCACCTTATGTATCACCCCCGAAATCCTCTAGTTCGCCTCTTAAATGACAAAGTATACCTTCTGAATCACCCAGTTCATCAACTAATAAAACCATTGGTTCACCTTCGCCTTGCCCAACCTATAATGTATGGCTAATGTTGATTTGCTAGTAAAAAAATATTTTTTTAAATGAAAGCAAAAATAATGTGGATTGTCACATTATGTTGAACATGTTTTAAATATATTAAATTTTAGTTATGAGAATGTATTTTTAAAGCTTTTGCAATTTTGCCTTATGTTTGCAAGTAAAATAAATTGGTGTACAATTTTTTTGCTTTATATTCAGTGATATTTGATTGGGCGGTGACAATTTTGGCATTGGAAGTGTTTGTGTACAATTTAATATGTGCAAAATTCTAGCATTAACCAAACTCAATTTGATAAAAAAGTTTACCTCTTTGTCATATGAGCGAGTTAAGGTGCTCCGACCATGACTCCGGGTATTGATTATACCAACTCCTCATATATAATAATATGACATAGTTGCATTTATTTGCATAACAACAATAGTCCCTGCAAAATCTGAACTGCCGATAGTGTCGGAGACATTTAGTGTTAGAGAGTCCGGGGGAACACTAGAGAAACAATGGATCAATGCTTCAGGATCTCAAAGAAAGGGAGACGCCACACCCCAACCCAAAACCTTAAGGCATTAGGTTAATGGGTCGCCTCTCTGAAATATCATCATCAAAATAGCATTGTTAATGCTGATCATGGTGTTGGTGACGAATGTTCACTTCATGGATGTGGAGTCTGACATAGTAAGAAACCTTTCCTGTGTGGCACAATGATCTGGCCTGCATGGAATGCTAGGACTGAAAATAAAATAGCATAAATGTCATTGATCATCCACTAAAAAGTAAATGATGTCTATGATATACACCAACTATAGAATAAATGATGTAGAATAAACGTCACTTTTTATCCATAGCTCTTGTAGTATAACAGCTTCGTAATTACTTTCTTGTATGTATTTTTTTTAAAATTCGGTATCCGACCCTTGAAATATGTAGGAATGGTGACATTATTGTTTGAACTTATTAAGGTCGGCCATGAAGGAGTGCAAGGTGCCTTATAGCGCTAGGTCTCCATTTTGTAGGAGTCGAAAAAAAATTATATAATAGCAGATATCTTAAAAAAAATGATTCAAAAAATTAAATAAAAAGTCTTAATGTTTATTTAATTTATTTTTGTTGGCCCAATCTAAAGTAGTTAAGTTCGAATTTCAGAAGAAAAAATGAATAAAAAACAAATCTTGTCTCAAACACTAATAGAAACACGTGTAGCTTTTCCTTCTTCCTCCCAACGCTAGAAGGAAGACTTTTTTTTAAGTAGTTAGAAGATATTTTTGTTGGCATTGATTATAATATGACTTTTTATGCATGTTATTAATATTATTTACAATTTAAAAGAGTATTGTTCTTTTTGAATTTTTTTATTTTTTATTAAGGTGTTCACCTTTAATATTTAGTATCAGACCTCTAAATTTTTGAAACCGGCCCTGACTTATTTCATGTGAGTATGACAAGAATTCATGCGATCTTCATGAGACAAACATTTTCAAATTGTAGCTATGCAAATTGTTGCTAGCACCAACACTATAATTTTTTTGTCGTTGCTCTATATGACTATTATGATTTAATATTGGATAATAATAAAAAGGCAAATAGTAAGTACCTGAATCAACAATGTCGGTGACGTTGAGTCTGTGTTGTCATCAACGGAACTTGGCTCTAATTTTATAGTGCTACTCTGAACTGACAATAATGCCAGGAACGCTTGGCCTGTGCGACGGAAATCCATGTTGAGAGCATGACCTCAAGTGTATTTTTGAATTGACGTGACAATGTCTTTTGTATTGAATGTACCTGCAGTTAGTTTTTCCATGTCTCGTGTGATGGTTGTCCCTTGATTGAGAACAAATTAAATGTATGCAATTAAATCGGCCATTATATGTCGGTGACATTGGGACATGCGGAATAGCACTTGTCAGTGCCCCAAGGCGCAATGTATTATGATATCCTTGCTTCGACGACAACGACGCGAAGACGTTTGGTCGATGCGATGAGGTCCTTGTTGAGCGCATGAGTTAGAGTGTGTAGTTGTATCAGCTCTTCATTCTGGGACGTCAGACCCCTCTCATTTTCTGGTGACCGGTGCCGATAGTGCTTTTAATGTTCCCAATCCCCTTCTTGTGTCAGTTCTTCATTCCTCCTTTGTAAGTTTTGGAACTCGACGAGGAGATGAAGAAATGAATTGTGTTGGAATGTAGATGATGAATCATGAGTGAAGCTTATGGAGACAAATTCGAAATAGGTCCAAATGGTCTCTTCCGTGTTGAGAATTTGTCATAATTTTAACATGTGCATGTTGATAGTGGTATATTAACACATTGAAGTGGTATTTTTGCACTCCAACACAATGAATCCAATGGGCAATTTAGGACTTGGATTAGATCCATTGTGGGTTCTAAGTTATTAGGTTTACTGATAGTTCGAATTGCATATAGAATGTCTTGTGCTCACAAACTTGAATTTATAAGCTAAATTACAAGAAAAAGGTAAATACGATTGAATTATAAATTGAGTTCATAAATCGGTCGAGATTCTATAGCCTGTGCTAGGAAGTGTATCCTTGTGCTGTTTTTTGTGTGTGTAAGCGTGCGAGTGTATTTCTTTTTTAGGCAATGTGTTTCTCTCTCGGAAATGAACTCCCTAAAACAGTCTAAGATTTCCCTATTTATAGACTTTGAGAAATATCTTCAGTAACTACTCCTTAATGGACGGGTTTTGCGATCTTCCACGATCTTTACTTCCGCACGTTGAGGCCACGTCATGAAACCGTCCCACTTAGACTTGACTTTGAACTTTGAATTTAAGTGGGAAAACCTCTTTTGGGGGGCTTTGTCCAATCTTCTCGAATTTGACTTTGACGTACGACTTGAAGCTTGTGCTATGTTGCTCGAAGCTTGTCTTTATTTGCATAACATAAATAGTTTGAAGCCTTCAGTAGCATTCAAAGCTTGATATGAAATTTCGGATAACAATGCCCCCCTCCATTAGAGGTGTTAATCTACCGTTGACATGCATATCTTTGAATTTGATGAATATTATGGTGATCCACCGTGATGGTGTTTGATTGGATTTTTTTATTTAAAAGATGAGGGAAAAATGTTTCATATAGATGGTGTCACTGTTTTGTACAGAGCTCAGAATTATTTGAAGAGGTTAAAAGATAGGATAGAGGAACTCACATTGGTGGATCAGTGGAAGATGTGCTCCGAGCTAGAGGTCAGAATTCGAGCGTTGGAGGTGACTGAGATGGAAAGGAGGTACATGCAGTTTGCAAAAACAATTTGACGCCCAAGTCAGTATAAGTTTGAGGTTGAGGTAAAGGTTAGAGTGAAAACATACATTGAGATGTGGTGAAAGGTTGCATATATAGGCAAATGGAAGTGACATTGGACTGATGGATTTGGTATTGGGCTTAGTCCAACCCAAAGATCCAGTCCACAACAATAATCAACCTAATTAAGTATAATACTAAGTAATATATGATAATTTATTGTTCTAGCACTTGTTAAATGTTCAAACCTTAGATGCATTGATTATCTATATTATTATAGACTAAATTAATTAATTAATTAATTAATTAATTAATTTACTCAAGTCTACTTTAAAAATGAAGCAATCCCTCTTTAATTTCCTAGATAGGTCAATCATCTCATTTATAGCAACCACCTCATCTACTAGTTGTCTCCCCTTAATAAAAGCCGATTGGTTTGGAGAGATCAGGCTAGGAATGACTAAAGCCAGTCTTCCAGCCAGCACCTTAGAAACAAGCTTGTACAGGGACCCTATTAGAGAAATAGGTCTAAAATCATCAATCTTATGGGGAGCTTCAATTTTAGGGATGAGAGTATTAAAATAAGAAGAGAAGTTACAAGGCAGATTGGCTGTCACAAAGAATTGATCGAACATAATCCTAACCTCTGTAACATCACGTTTTTATTTAATTATTTATTTGATTTAATTTATTTATTTAAATTCCATGTTGTGTGATTTGTTTAAATATGTGGCTTTGTGTGGTGGTGTATTTAGAATAGTAGTGTTTTTGAGAGGTATGAATATTAAGTTGGGCTTTATGAGGAATGGACTTGGAATAAATGAAGGGTAATGTGGTAATTGGAGGAGATGTTGACCTAAGTATAAATTGGTACTTTTAGGAGAGATGATTCATTTTGTCATGAATTTTGGATGGAGGAAGAGAGAGAAGCTCTCATAAGAAGAAAAAGAAAGAGAAAGAAGAGAAGAATGAAATTGGTAAGTAAATCCCGTTTTCCCTTCAACACCTTCACTAAATCTTCGATTCCCGATTCGTTAACCGTTGATTTTCGTTGAAATTTTGAGGGATGGTTCACAACATCTGAAGCTAACTTTGGACCGTTCGGATCGTCGAAACAAGGCCCGAGTAGGGAGAAATCGAACTCAGACTATGACATAAAATTTGGAAGGAAATAGTGGAAAATGAAGAACAAGAGAGAAGATGAAGAGGGAGCTTGTGGAGGGGATAATCCTTGAAGAATTAGAGGTAAGAGAGTAGTTATTTATGATTGTGGTGACCAAGAGGGGGGAGAAATTACATTTCTCTTTGCCCAAACCCTCTCACCTTTCACACTCTAAAGTTCATAACTTTATGAGTTTCCATGAATCAAAATGTTATCTTTCTTGTTGATTTAGTGTTATTCATGTATTATAATGCTAGAAATATATATGGATGATTTCAATTTTGAAAATCTAGAGTTGTTGGTTTGAAATTGCATGTTCATGAGCTTTTGATGAAAAATATGATAAATCCTAATTGATGATGATTTTAATGGTTTTAAGTTATGAAACTTGTACTCCTATGTATGATAACATGTTTATGATCCAAAGAAAATATCTTTTTAAAACTGGAACACGTCTCGGATGATTTTGGGGGAGGAATCCGAACGGTCGTAAAACAGAGCAGCAATTCTGGGCACGCGTCGCTAGGCTAGAACTATCGAGAACTAGCGAGGGAACTCGCCAGGGCTCGCCAGTGCTCGCCAGCCAGCCCAGTGCTCTCTGACTTGCTTCGCTACGGCGAGAGCTAGCGAGGGATAGCGAGTAAGCCTCTGACTTGCCTCGCTATGGCGAGAGCTAGCGAGAGCTGGCGACGTAGTCAGGTTTATTTGATTATTAATTGTTGAAGGTGTAGTTTGGTGTATAGGTTGCTAGTATTATATTAATATATAAATGATTGATGTTGGATTTATAATGAATATGATGGATAGTGACGTTTCTATATGAATGATTGTTAATACTTATTGATGATGATGATGATGATGAATGTATATAAGTATGTTATGTATTGATGAATAATTGATGGTGAAGATTATGTATACATGAGGTTACATAATGGTGGTGAATAACATACGTCATATATATGTTCATGCATCATGATTGAGTCTATTGATGAAGCTTGGGCGTTTGACCCATAACGAATTGATGAAGCTTGGACGTTTGATCCATAACGCATAGGATTCTTGTATCCTTATTTGGTGAATGGTACCGCATGCATGTAGTCGTGTCTAGGGGACATGGCATGAAGGTGACATTAGATGCATTTAGGAAGGTGAAACTTAAATGTGCTATATGTGATAATGATGTGATATTTGTCTAATTATGTGCTAAGTGTTTTCTTACATATAAGTTGTTGATCATTGATGGTGTGAATTTGGATACGTATATTAGATGATTAAATATACATGTCTTATTGATGTCGTTGGATTGCTATTATATACATGCCCAATATATGTACGATAGATTAATATATGCATTGTATATGTTGGATTAAATGTTAGTATCTTACTTTCATTTGTTTGAATGCCGATTATATGTAACTAACTCTCTGTTTATGCGTTTGCTGGATCGTTGGGCGATTCAGATCCCCAGGTGTTTTTCGTATGATTTGTCGGTGAAGCTCTGCTCTGATTAGGACACGGGAAGGGTTCATGCTTATCGAGTCTTTTATATATTTATGTTGTATTAATTGTGTACTTATTGTATAGACCGGTAAATACTATTTTTATTAACTAGTATTGTTTTTGGAGAATGTAATACTCAAACTAGTGTTTTGTATTTTGGTCTTGATTTAATCAATGAAGTATTTCTGTCCGCTGCGAGTTTGTGTAAAATATTTCAGAAATTAGAATTTTATGAAAACTCGAGTTTGGGGTGTTACAACCTCATCCTTCAAAAGGTCCCAAAATCTCTTAAAGAAAGAGAAATTGAAAACATCCGGACGTGGACTTTTATTGCCATCAGAACTAACAACCACTTCCTTAATCTTTGCTGCACTAAACGGAGCGGTTAAACCCCCCATTTATTGAGACGACAACCCTTGGAAAACAATCCCATCTAGAGTCGGACAATCCTCCATCGTCTCTGAAAAATGATTCGACAAATGGTTGACAATCTCCGACCGCACCTCTGCCACACTCTCAACCCATCTGTCCCCCACACTAATCGCCAAAATTGCATTCTTCCTACCTCTAGATTTCACACTTGCATGGAAATAATTGGTATTGGCATCTCCCTCTTTCAACCAACGCGATTTTGATCTTTGATATAAGTAAGATTCCTTACACTTCATGAGACCCCACAAGGCATCCAGAGCCTTATGACGAGCCTCAACCTCAACCTCAACCGGCGAAAGGACGGAAGACTCTGCCTTAAGGTCCAAATCTGAGATCTCTTCACTTATCCGATCAATTCGATGACCTAGAATGCCAAACACCTCGTTATTCCAAACCTTAAGATCCACCTTAAGAACCCTGAGTTTCTCTTTTAGTTTGAAAGCCATCCAATTTTGAGAAGTCGGGCGAGACCAACTCCTCATGACCGCTTCCGCGAAACCATGATGATTAAGCCAAAAATTATTAAACCTAAAAGGTTTAGGCCCCCACAAAAGCGAAGAATATCTCAAGATTATTGGGCAATGATCTGAGATGTCCCTCGGCAACGCCCATTGGGTTGCATCGCCCCAAAGCCCCCACCACCCATTTCAAGACCCATCTGATTGAAAAACTCTCTAAACTCCAAAATCTCTCTAGAAGGGGAAGTTGAAGTTATCCCTGAAACCTCCCCTCCTTTCTTGAGATGAGATAACCGAGTTAAAGTCCCCCTCGACACACCAAGCTTCCCCTCCAAAGCCCAATTTGGAATTAATCAACTTGTCCCACATAGTACGTTTATCAGAGAGAGCACACTTAGAGTACACATTAACAACAAAACACCGAGCTTTCGAAACCCCCCACTCAAAACACGTCCCGATGAAACTTGGGCGAACAAAAGAGAAAACTCCCTTTCCTTTTTTGCAGCTCCAAATAGACAAAATACCACCATTATTACCTAATGTTGGAACAAAACTCCACTCACAGAAGGTGTTTCCCCATAAGTAATGACATAGACCCTCATCAACAACATGTAATTTTGTTTCTTAGATTGCAATGAAATCAAGATGATTATAGGAGATAAGTTCCCTAACCTTCTTTTTCTTAATCCTCCCTCCTAGACCTCTAACATTTAGTGATCCAACGATCATCTAACCCCCGACCTAGACTCCTTAGCTACTTTATCTTTTGCTTCAAAGTTCACTAATCTAGACTCCTCTACAATGTCACCAAGCTTAAAAGAAAAAACAATATGCTTAGCTCTAACTAAATTTTTTTGGCAATGTTGCTGGTGTTTAAAACACTGGACCTCTCAGGCAAACAACTCTCCAAAGGGACCAACTGATGAGAAATAGGGGAAGGTGACTCTCCCAGCTGGACAATCAGGTCAAAATCCTGGAACCCCTCTACACCTTCTGGAAGTGGAGTAGGGTTCCCATCAAAATGCACATAACCAATAGAAAAAAGTGAAGGTGGGTTACCTGAAACTCCTTGATGAATGCTAGGTGAAATAGATGGATCTTTCTCCTGTACTTCAACCAAAGCCAAAACTCTCTCCTCATCGACTACTTGGTTACAAATATGGGCGCACAAATGTTTTGACGATGAAAATAACAAAGGTTTCTTGTAGTTTGGATTTCCAACGCCTCTTCCTTTTAACTGAGCTGTAGAGCTTTCCACTTTTATTGGCGGTAAATCCAAACCAAAAGACGAGAGCAACGAAGATGACGACAAAGATATTCGGATAAAGCTTTTATTTTTACTTTTATCCAAGGGATTCTTTTTAGCATCACTCCTAAAAACAGATCCAGTACCTCCATTAACACCACCACAAGACAAAATGATATCACTACACACTTGAAGCCCAGCCGTTGGAGTTTTTAATATATCCTCATTATCTAAATGAAGAGGCAGACTGCTTTATGCACCCCCATTAACAGCTCCAACATTCCTTGCTTTAACTGAAGAACACGTCATTGGCTCATTTAAAAGGCCATCTTGAGAATTTTTTTGTTCCCCCAAAAACGGGACCACTTCTCCTTCTTATAAACCACGCGCACATTTTTTATTTATTCGTCACAAATAATGGTCGCGTGTATATTTTTTTATTAAAATATTATAAATTTGATTAAGAATATTTAGGATAATTTAGTAAATTTCATAGTAATTAACTTTATTGTATTATTATTATTATTAATTATTCGTAATAGTTAGTAGTATATTGTTTATTTTATTTTTTTAAATATCGTTTATGTTTCTATTTATATATTCATACTTTTTTGTGTATTCATCTTATTTTTTCTATAATTTTTTTTATTGACTTTTTTTTTATAAAATTGAATTAATTATTTTATTCTTATTTTGATATTCATATATGATATATTATATTATTATTTTTAAGCATATAATCTTTTTATTATATATCTTACAAGAGATGTCTTCCGTGTTTGAAAATAAATTGTTGGACATCTAAAATTATATATTTCTGTATTTATAGTTAACATATGTAATTAATATTTTTTTAAATATTTTTTTTATAAGTTAAGAGCATCCAGGCTTCAAAAAATGAGTGGACATTCCAACTATGATATTGCTCTTGTTTTTATAAAAAATATTACTACCTAATAAATACATATTAATATAAAATATCAAATTTTATGCATATATAAATCGCCATAATTGATGATTGAAAAAAATTGATGTATTATGATACAAATAATTATCATTTTGTGTAAAGAATAAACTTATTTTAATATCTTATCGTTTATGCTTATAGATATAAAATAAAATTATAACTTACCAATAATATTTTATAACTAAAAATTAATTTTGATATCTACGATAAGACCAAATTTAATTTGCTTATTCTAATTTTAACGGACACGTGAACTATATATAGTTTCATTTGCTTCAATTTTTTTTACCAGCAAAGTTTAGTTTCTTATAAATTTAATTTACTTCAAAAAGATGTTTTTTAAACTATCCTTGTTTATCCGAGGCCTCTTGGTCATGGTTGTTTTGATATTTTCTATGGGGGAAGCTAGGAAATTGGGTAAGATTTTCCCAATCTCTAAAAAGATTGGTTTTCATTTTATTTTATTTGCATGGAAAATATTTTAAAATAAAATTGTAGCTACAAAATCTACTCATATCGACATTTTATTTGCAATTTGCGATCATATCACGCATCTACATGTTTGCATATGGATTTCTTGTATGTAAACCGTGACCAAAAAAAATTGTGAAGATTGTGTTCATTGTTCATGAATTACTATTTTAAACATAAATTTGATGAAGATATGCGTAATTTGAGTTGTTTATGATTAATTTATTTGCAGTTGAGGTCTCTACAACGAAAAATAATGTCGACGGTGCAAGTTCTGATTGTTTCATTCCTGGTCTTCCATGCCCTTGGACACCAGGCGTACCAACAATTCCAGGCATACCAACAATTCCAGGGGTTCCAACAATTCCAGGTGTTCCAACCATTCCTGGTCTTCCATGGCCTTGGACACCAGGTCCGCCTTCAACTCCTAACCCGCTTACCCCACCTGGATGGCCATGGACACCAAGCCCACCTTCAACTCCTAACCCGCCTAGTCCACTTACTCCTTCAACTCCTAGCCCGCTTAGTCCACCTTATGTATCACCCCCGAAATCCTCTAGTTCGCCTCTTAAATGACAAAGTATACCTTCTGAATCACCCAGTTCATCAAATAATAAAACCATTGGTTCACCTTCGCCTTGCCCAACCTATAATGTATGGCTAATGTTGATTTGCTAGTAAAAAAATATTTTTTTTAAATGAAAGCAAAAATAATGTGGATTGTCACATTATGTTGAACATGTTTTAAATATATTCAATTTTAGTTATGAGAATGTATTTTTAAAGCGTTTGCAATTTTGCCTTATGTTTGCAAGTAAAATATATTGGTGTACAATTTTTTTGCTTTATATTCAGTGATATTTGATTGGGCGGTGACAATTTTGGCATTGGAAGTGTTTGTGTACAATTTAATATGTGCAAAATTCTAGCATTAACCAAACTCAATTTGATAAAAAAGTTTACCTCTTTGTCATATGAGCGAGTTAAGGTGCTCCGACCACGACTCCGATATTGATTATACCAACTCCTCATATATAATAATATGACATAGTTGCATTTATTTGCATAACAACAATAGTCCCTGCAAAATTTGAACTGCCGATAGTGTCGGAGACATTTAGTGTTGGAGAGTCCGGGGGAACACTGGAGAAACAATGGATCAATGCTTCAGGATCTCAAAGAAAGGGAGACGCCACACCCCAACCCAAAACCTTAAGGCATTAGGTTAATGGGTCGCATCTCTGAAATATCATCATCAAAATAGCATTGTTAATGCTGATCATGGTGTTGGTGACGAATGTTCACTTCATGGATGTGGAGTCTGTCATAGTAAGAAACCTTTCCTATGTGGCACAATGATCTGGCCTGCATGGTATGCTAGGACTGAAAATAAAATAGCATAAATGTCATTGATCATCCACTAAAAAGTAAATGATGTCTATGATATACACCAACTATAGAATAAATGATGTAGAATAAGCGTCACTTTTTATCCATAGCTCTTGTAGTATAAGAGCTTCGTAATTACTTTCTTGTATGTATTTTTTTTAAAATTCGGTATCCGACCCTTGATGTATGTAGGAATGGTGACATTATTGTTTGAACATATTAAGGCCGGCCATGAAGGAGTGCAAGGTGCCTTATAGCGCTAGGCCTCCATTTTGTAGGAGTCGAAAAAAATTATATAATAGCAGATATCTTAAAAAAAATGATTCAAAAAATTAAATAAAAAGTCTTAATGTTTATTTAATTTATTTTTGTTCGCCCAATCTAAAGTAGTTAAGTTCGAATTTCAGAAGAAAAAATGAATAAAAAAAAATCTTGTCTCGAACACTAATAGAAACACGTGTAGCTTTTCCTTCTTCCTCCCAACGCTAGAAGGAAGACTTTTTTTTAATTAGTTAGAAGATATTTTTGTTGGCATTGATTATAATATGACTTTTTATGCATGCTATTAATATTATTTACAATTTAAAAAAGTATTGTTCTTTTTGAATTTTTTTATTTTTTATTAAGGTGTTCACCTTTAATATTTAGTATCAGACCTCTAAATTTTTGAAACCGGCCCTGACTTATTTCATGTGAGTATGACAAGGATTCATGCGATCTTCATGAGATAAACATTTTCAAATTGTAGCTATGCAAATTGTTGCTAGCATCAACACTATAATTTTTTTGTCGTTGCTCTATATGACTATTATAGGTTCTGCAACAATTCAAAATTCTATGTTTTCAACCAAGTTGATGTTTAATCCTGATTTCATAAGTGCCAATGATTTGAAGAAAATGTATGCATATAAATTGTTCGTTGACTTTTGTTCAATTGGTTGTAACGGGGGAATTTTTAATTTATGTTGGATTGATCAACTTGGACAATAGGATGATGGAAAAAAATGATTCTCCGTCCCCTGGAATTTGCTTGATTCAAGATCGTAGTGTGTTGAGTGAAGAAGATGACTTCCTAAAGATCAACCATATAGGATAACAAGGGGTTGAAAGAAAGATGTGGGGTTAGTTTTTTCACTTAATGGATTGTAGTATTTATATTCGACTTAATAATGTATATGTAGGAACCATATTTTGTTTTAATTGTCTAAACAACTTAATAATTCTTTATTTGTTTATATGCAGGAATAATCTTTTGTCGTGTTGGGAACAATCAAATACTTACTTGATACATATGGGTGGTGGTACACTGCCTGTCAATGTAACAAAAAAGTTATTCTAGACGAGGGTATGCACTATTGCTCTAAATGCAACAAACATGTGGACAATGTTATTCAATGTTTTTAATTATTGTTTAGGTACTACATCAAAGTCTTTGTGTGATTCGACTGATTCTGCCACATTCGTAATTTTTGACCGCGACGCGGCAACGTTGTTCAAAAAACCGGCATCTGAAATGATTGAGTCTGTCGGGATAATGTGTTTGAATAAGTCTGTAATGGTGCAAACAAATACATAAAATTATTTTAAATCTTAACATAATTATTGTATTTGTATAGGAAATATTGTCCGGAGTTGTGCCCAAAGACATTTATAGTTTGATTGAATCTACGTTTCTGTTCAAGGTTGAATCTAATACCAACAATGACTCTAAGTTTGAAACATCGTATAGAGTGAAGAGAATTTGCAATAACGAAGAAATTATTCTGAAGTTCACGGAGACAGAACTTAACACTGATGTATATCCATTACATTTTTTTCGTTATTTTTTATATATGTGAACAAAATAAAATAAAAAACATGTAAATATATTTATTATTTATGATTAATTGTGTTTGCTAATCTATCTTATAGGATATAGGTGTTGCCGGTTCTTAAAATTTAACTAACAATCAACAAAGGCAAATTTGCAAATGTTGAAGTTGCACAAGTATCTTTGATTTTTTTTTTACATGTTTTATTTACGAGATAAAACTCATATGACATTTTTAGAATATCTTAACATTTATAGGATTTGTTGGACAAGTTCGACGATACTGCCACGTCTCCAAAGAAGTCACATGCTAATGAAGCTATTGATTTAACTTTTTATTCAACCAATATTACCTCTTTCAAAAGGTCTTTTCCGTTTGACGGCGAGGGTTCAAACAACTGCAATTCAAAAGTCATGTTCAAGAACATCAAGATTGAAAAGGATTGAAGTTGTCAATGGTTGGATTCATCGTTAATTACTTATGCACTATATTAAATATGCATTTGTTTGTTTTTAATTTGGATGGTTTGAATTAATAATTTTGTTTACCAATTGGTTGATTATTTGCATTATTATATGTTTTTTACATATCATTGTCTCAATATACTTATTATTATTCTTATAAAACAAAATCTATATTATATACGAATGAGAGTCTATTCGTAAAAGTTTGTCAAGTGTACTTTTCTAATTATTACTTATGACATGAAATAAGTTTTATAACTTATATTTTATTACTAGAAAAATCTTAAATACCGACGGGCAAAATCTGTCTCTAAAATGCAAATTTTCCGTCACTAAGCATGTTAGAGACAGAATTAGACACGGATTTGATTATGTTGTTAATTTCCTCGTCTCTAAACTATCAGAGACAAATTTTATGTTCCGTCTCTGATTGGAGACGAAATTTATCCGTCTCTAAATGTTGAATTCAGAACACAATAAATCCGTCTCTATTGGAGACAGAATTACTCGTCTCTAAATTCAAATAATTTCGTCTCTAAAATTCCGTCTCTAAATTCAAATAATTCCGTCTCTATTCAAACAATTATGTCTCTAAAATTCCGTCTCTAATGCATAGAATTCCGTCTCCATAGAGAAAACACATTTTCTGTCTCTAATAAGTTAATATTTTTGTCTATTTAACAATTACTGGATGCTTATACAATTTTTCAAATATTAATTCTACAATGTGAGAAAATTAAATTTTGATTGACAGCAAATTTAAAATATTAACATAAAAATTTACGTCATTCTTACAAAGTATATGTTGTGCCACTATGGCATTACATAATAATATCAAACTTAAAGTTGTCAAATACACTAAAATACATATAATTGATTTAGCAAAAATACTTACCAAAAAGTAACTAAAACTAAACTTCACCCATCACATCATTTTCATGAGCATCCATCTCTTTTTGGTTCCGTGTCATCCAATGCTCCATCTTTTGTTTTAATGTTTCTTGTGCAGTATTGTTTTACCCATGTTCAACCGTTAATGCTTCAATACCACATCAATAGAAATTGAAGACAAGGATTTCAAACATTCTTTGATAGTGGCAACTTGAGATCCTAATCCAAATATGTGTCCCTTCTAAAAAAACATTACATGACCTTCCTCTCCACTTGGATGAATTCCCTGATCCATTAATATGAAGAAAAAAATGTTAAGTTCGAACCAAATCATTGTAATTTTACTTGTGCATTTGTTTTATATATCTTGCAAAGCATCATCAAATTGCTGCATAATTATGCAGACATATGCCAAGGAACGAACCACCAAACTAATTGAAAATCATACTATATATCAATACACATGAAAGAAAGTTTACCTTAGGATTAACGCAAACTTAGCAGTGTGAGATGACGAACACAAACCCGCTGCGAGCAATCAAGTTCAATATCCTCCATTTGAAAAAGCTAACCCTAATTCAACTGCTAAAACTAGACAAAAAGCACCAAAAAACAATAGTTTCTAGAATAATATTATAAAAAAAGATTAAAATGTATAATTTTTTTTATACTAAAATTTTAGAATCGCATCTACTCACTAAGTACTAAAAGATTCAGTCAAATTTTGTTTTTAATAAAAGTTTCTAGAATAACATTATAAAAAAATTAAACTTGCTTAATAAAAAGGCAATTAAAATGTATATATTTTTTTGGATACTAAAATTTTAGTATGACATCTACTTCTAATTATCTATCAACTTTTTTATTTATTAAAATAAGATATTCATTCATTCAAACCAAAAGAGTACATATTGGTAAAAACTGGAAGGATGAATATGCAAACTAACTCACAGCAGCTAATAGCATAAAACGGTATACTTAAGCATACAAATAATGTGACAAAATAAAAGTAACCGAAATACTCATGTCTTCCAATCTGCATCGTTGTTGATCAAAGAAGATCATTCAATCTGAAGCAAACAAACACCACAAAAAACAAGAAAGCAAATGAACACCGCACCAAGACGGAAAATCAAGCAAACACCGCACGAAGACGGGACACACTGCAATGAAGAAATCACAAAATAAAGCACGAAAACCCTAATCTATGTGAAAAATCACATATTTATATTAAAGCTAGGAAGAAAAAAAAGATGCACATGGGTGATTCCGAGTCAAAGAACGACCCAAAATCACCCCTTTTTGAAGCAAGAAAAGGATAACTTTTTAAGAGAAAATTAGGGGCGGCTAAGGAAAGAAGAAAAAATTAGTTAATGTTTTATCTATCTATCTACTTTTAATATTTAAAATATGAATAACAATAGGAATAAAATAAAAATATGAATCTATCCATAAAAATAGGAACAAAAAAAAACAATAAAAATATTATAGAAAGATTAGTAAAACATTAAACAATAACAAGATTATAGAAAATTTAGTCAATAAAAAAAGAAAGTTTAGCAAAAAAAAATTATAGGAAAAAATATAAACAATAAAAACATTATAGAAAATTTAGTCAATCAAATAGTATAGAAAGAAGAGTTTAATATATTTTTGAACCCTCTAAATATAGCAAATTTCATTTTTAGTCCTCTATATTTTTTCTTCAAACTTTAGTTCTCTAAATTTTCTATAGAAACAATAAGATGAATACGTATGAAAATATAAACATAAACAATATTACTACCAAATTTAGTAATTTAAAATATGCACAGAACAATAAATTTAATAAAATAAATTTATTAAATTAATAAATTTGTAAACAAATAGCACAATAATTTCATTTATAACATACTAATATTTTATAACAATTTTTAAAATATTTTATTATAAATAAAATTTCACAATAATTTAATTTAAATATCAAATAAAAATGATCGCACGGGTCTCTAAAATAGTTATGATAAAAAAAGAGTTACAATATTCGGGGGGCTCGCACAAGTCTCTAAAACTAGTTATGCTAAAAAAAATATTTAAAATATTAGGAGGGGATGTTTACTGCCTAATTATTTGTAGTAGGTAAAAATTTTAAGCAAGATTTGAAAAATGTAGACTTTTGTTAATTAGAATAACACAAAAATGTTGTAGTGGTGAAGACAAGAGGATGCAGTGGATTGATGTGAAATGAGCGAAATATGACAAAACGTTAACAAAATAAGGAAAATAGGTAATTCTGCCTAAAAAAATAATATAATTAGATTGGACGGACATTGAAAAAAAATCGCTTAAAAGTATAAAGTATAGGCGGGGAAAAAATTGGCGCAAAATACTCGGAGACGGATCTTTTTTGTCTCTAACAAAAGTATGACTATTTTAATAACAAGTTGACTCATTAGAGACGGATATGGAGACAGAAAATATTAGACACGGCAAAATTGTGTCTCTAAAATTCGTCTCTAACTATTATTTTCTCTTTGTAATTAAAAAAATAATAAGTAGAGACGGATTTAGAGACAAAATGATTTAGAGACGGAATATTCCGTCTCTAACATTTGTCACTGTTGCATATATTTTAATTTTCGTCTCTGATTGTTCTTTTCTGTCTCTAATCCCGTCTCTAATAGAGAAGAAATAAATTCCGTCGGTATTTCAACTTTTTCTAGTAGTGTGAATTATTATATTTAATTTTTATAAGTTACATCTATATTATAAACAAATGAGACTCTATTCATAAGAGAGTGCCACATGTACTTTTTTTAAGAATTAATTATGACATGCATTTTATCTAATAATTGAATTTTATGAATTTTATTTAATGAATAATTAAATTAATATTTTGATGGCGTTATATTTTCTATTAAATATTAAAATAAAAAATTTATATTTGTATGTTACAAATTTATGACATGCATTTTATTTAATAATTTAATTAATATTTTGATGACGTTATATTTTCTATTAATATTAAAAAAAAATTATATTTGTATGTTACCAATTTATGATATGAATTTTATTTACTAATTTAATTAATATTTTTATGACGTTACATTTTTTATTAAATATAAAAATGAAAAACATTTCTGTTACGTACAATTTTTAATTATTATACTAAATATTTTAACATAACCGTAAATGTTACATATCAATATATTTTCGGTTACATAAATTGATAATTAGTAAAAGAAACGTCTCAATATTATATTAATTATCATAAAATGATATTTAATTTTGTGCTTCTATAATTCACTATAAATAGAAGTGTTTTTGCCACACCAAAATCCACAAAGTCATTTTTTTTTGACAAAAACAAACTTAATGCATTTCATTAATCAAAGTATCGCTAATACATGGAGGTATCGAATTATAAACATAACGACTAGACTTAGAATAGGCCGCCCTAGCTAAGGTATGAGCAACACTATTCGCTTGTCGTTTGACAAACTTCACCTCAAAGTCGGGATGTGATAATAGCATATTACGAATACAAGAAATTATAGCATAAAATTCAGAGGCGCCAACATTCCCAGTAAGAATTGCATCAACAACTAGTTTAGAGTCACTTTCAAAAATAACTTGTGTGAAGCCTCTTTGGATTGTCTCATGTATTGCTTCTTTAATCGCCAAGGCTTCCCCTTTCGTGACACTGAGTTTCTCATGAAGAATGTTCGAACCTGCTAGAATGAACTGCCCCTTATCTCCTCTAATACACCAGCCCCATCCACAAGCACCTACATTGTTAAAAAAAACTAGCATCCACATTGCATTTCACTTTACCAAGAGGTGGGGGCTGCCATGCTACTAAGGCACTATGGTGATTATGCTGCTGTGAAGACTCTCCTAGCGCATTGACAGCAATCCATTCCTCCCAAAGGTGATGTGCTTCATAGCCTAACTCACTAGCACTTACTTTAGTCTCCTGCCACACCCAATTATTCCTGTTTTTCCATAAAACCCATAAAAGCAATGCTATTTTTCCTGCTACTTTGCTGTCCTCGTTGATACAGACATCAAAAATAACCTCTTTCATGTTGCTAAACTGTTGTAACCGTGGGTTAATTATACTATCAAGACCCAATGCAGTCCAAGCTCCTCTACTCCCTTCACATTCGAAAAATAGATGCCAATCATCCTCAATATTATGAACACAAAGTGGACAATTTAAAGTACAGTTAACAAAGTGATTACGCAAGCGTACCCGTGTTGGTAAACAATCCTTACAAATGCGCCACAAGAGGTGCTTTGCTTTTTGAGGAGCTTTGATTTTCCATAACAGCCCCCATGGTTCACTTGGACTATCTTCACGCCAAACACCTCTCTCCTTCATCATCCTCTTATATCCGGAGCGGACCGTATACATCCCGTTCCTTTCTTCCTTCCAAATAATTCGATCTTCATCGATAGTATCATGGAGCGGGACTGCAAGAATATCACGCGCTACTTGAGCTGGGAAGAGATACAAAATTTTCCGTGCATCCCATTGTTTGCAAGTAGGCATCATAAGTTGTTGTACTTTCAGATTATGTACTGCTAAGGTCTGAGGGGCATTTATCCAGCAATTAGTACTACTTCTCACCCAAGGCTCATACATCACATTTATTTTACTACCATCGCCAATCACCCACCTACAACCTTGCCGCAAGACCTCTCTAGATCTCCAAATTCCTCTCCACACATAGCTTGGGTTAGCACCAAGAGCAGCCTCAAAGAAAGAAGTCTTTGGAAAATATTTCGCTTTAAAGACTTTTGACACCAGCGTGTGAGGTTTTGTTATAAAATTCCACCCTTGTTTCGCCACCATAGCTACATTGAACACATGAAAATCACGGAAACCAAGTCCTCCTCTATCCTTGGATGACACCATTCTCTCCCATGACAACCATCTAATGCCTTTATTATTGCTATCTCCTCCCCACCAAAATGCATTAATCATTCTCTCTATCTCTTTAATCAAGGTATCCGGTAGAAGGTAAATGCTCATCACATAAGCTGGGATAGCTTGTAATACGGATTTAATCATTACCTCCTTTCCAGCCTTAGACAGTGGACGACTCCTCCATGAGTTTATCTTCTTCCATACCCGGTCTTTGATGTAGGCAAAAGTGTTCTTCCTGCTTCTCCCCACCAAGGACGACAATCCAAGATAAGTACCTGTCCCTAGAGCATGACGTACTCCCATGAGTTTCGCGAGATCTTCTTGTGCTCCTCTACTAATATTACGGCTGAAGAAAACTTCAGACTTCGCCAGATTGATTTCCTGGCCCGATGCATCCTCATAGGTTTTTAGTATTTCCATGAGTTTCTTTGTTTCGGATAGATTAGCCCTGCAAAATAAGAAGCAATCGTCAGCAAACAAAAGATGGGACACCGTGGGCGCCCCTCTACAAATCTTAACACCATGTAAATCGCCTTGCGCCACCGCCTTTTTGATAAGCGATGTGAGTCCTTCTGCCACTAAAATGAAAAGATAAGGAGATAAAGGATCTCCCTGCCTCAAACCTCTACCAGGATGGATTGGTCCTACTTTCTCAAAGTTCATCAAAACAGAATAGTTAACCGAGCTAACACATAGCATCATCCATTTGATCCATTTCTCTGAAAAGCCCATATTAATAAGCATGCCCTTCAAGAAACCCCACTCCACCCTATCATATGCTTTACTAATATCTATTTTCAATGCTAGATCACCGTTATAGCCACGTGTCTTACGCTTCATATAATGGATAATTTCAATAGCAACGAGAGCATTATCAGTGATAGCCCTCCCCTCTATAAATGTCGACTGTTCTTCTGATACACATTTCTCTAGGCACAATTTCAACCTGTTCGCCAGGACCTTAGAAACCATCTTGTATAGGACATTACATAAAGATATTGGTCTATAATCCCTCATATTATTAGGCCTCTCGCATTTCGGGATCAAACAAATATAAGTTTCATTCATAGATGAAGGAAAATAACCTCTTTCAAGCCACCCTTTAACTTCATGGAAAATATCTTCCCCACACATCTCCCAAAAGTGTTGGTAGAACGCAGGATTGAAACCGTCGGGCCCGGGAGATTTGTCGGGATGCATCTGAAAAAGTTTCGTCCGTATCTCCTCCTTACTAATAGGTGCCACCAAACGTTCGTTATCTGTCGTTGAAACACTAGGGGAAATGAGAGAAAGGACTGGTTCATACTCCCCGACTTTAGTCTTAAACAGTTGGTCAAAATACTTGTGTGCCACATCGCAAAGGTCCTGCTGACATGTAACACCCACATTCTCCTCAGAAATTAATTTGTCAATCTTCTTAAACTTCGATCTAGCAGTAGCCGACGTATGAAAAAACTTTGTATTCAAGTCTCCTTCTCTTAACCAATGCATCTTGGCTCTCTGTTTCCAAAAGGAATCCTCCTGGATAAGGGCTTTGGCATGTTGCTGTCTCAGTTCTTGAACTTTATTCGTACCGGATGCGTCATTCTCTCCTCGGAGTCTCATCATCTCCGCTTCGTACACTGCCACTTCCTCTTTAAAGCGCACTTTCTTCCGCTTACCCCATTTCTGGAGTCTTTCGGCACAACAAGCTAATCGTCCCACCACATCAGCGTCTTTATCGGCATTCCATGCCCCAGCTACGACGTCTACTACATCTTTTTCTTGCATCCAACAGTTTTCAAATTTGAAGGAATAGTTGAAGTTTGTTGGGTCACGTGGCTTGCTCTGGAGAAGTATTAGGTTGTGATCGGAATGGGAAGACAACAAGTTTACAAGCTTGGCATTCGGGAAATTAGACAGCCATAGAGATTTTTCTAACGCCCTATCCAACCTCTCCTCAATAACATGATCAGTGCCTCTACTCTTGATCCATGTATAAGGGTAGCCCTCAAGATATATGTCCGTAAGATTACAATCGTTCACCGCATTACGGAAGCCTGAACATAACCAATTGGGATGTGGGTGAACACCTCTTTTATCCTCTTGAGATAGAAGATCGTTGAAGTCGCCTATGATACACCAAGGGAGCTGTGACATATCCCGAAGATCTTTCAACATCTCCCACGCCAATTTCCTTCTACTTCTTTCCGGGAATCCGTAGTAGCACGTTAACCTCCACTTACCGACTTCCTCATCCTCCACAATAATGTTAATAAAGTTTCTGGAGTAATTCATGATCTGGCACTTCACTGTATCCTTCCACATGACAGACAATCCTCCACTCCTTCCTTCAACGTCAACTGAGAGACACGAGTCGAATCTAAGCAACACACGAATTTTCTCCATTTTTTGTGACTTGCATAACGTTTCGGACAAAAATAAAATATCTGGACGATGCCCCTGCGCTAAGTTCCGCAAATTTGGAATTGCACTCGGGTGGCTCAAACCCCGGCAATTCCAACTCAAGACAATCATTGGTCCCGGCAGTCCTGGCTGCCAGGACCTGCCGTTAAAAAATGCTTATGAATATCTGAATGTTCCTTCTCTTTCCCTTTCTCCTCTTCTCGTCTCCTTTTTTTCTCAACTTGCACCTCCATCTCCACATCCTTCTGGTTTTTCTTGACTGTCAGAGTTGTAAATCAAACTTGTTGGGCTAAGGTTATTTTGGTTCCTATAAGTCAGGATTTGGGTGTTGGGTGAGGGTTGGGTAATGGTAGTAATTTTTTGGTTTTTACTGAGGGTATGGGTTAGTTTTGGTCTGGACGTATGTGTGGGGCCTGATTTTTGAGTATGGGAGACAATAGTAGTAATGAAGGGAACATGGTCATTATTGTGGGGGACAAGGTGGTTATTGTTTACAGCAAATGTTGAGGAATATTGATGAGGTAATGATAATGGTTGAAGGAGTTGTTGGGGAGAATTGAAATGAAAAGGCGTGATTGGTGGGATGGTTGATTGGGGATTAATTGGTAATGATTGTATGTTTGGGAGTTTATTAGTGGGCATCAGGTGATGATTTTCCATTAATGACTTGTCTGCTGATGTATTAGGTTTGGTCTTAGTGATTGGACGGTTGTGGGCTGCTGAATGGACTTGAGTTGATGACTGGACAACATTTATTGGTGGTGTTTCTGTCGTGGCAGAAGCTGATTGGTTAAGGTCTGGTTGGTTAGCTTTACCTGATGGCTCATTTGTTTGTGTAGGGCCCGCCCTAATGTGTGACTCATGGACTCCTTGTTGCTCGTTACCCCTGCCGCCATTGGATCTACTGCTACCGCCATGATTCTCCTGCAGCCACCTTGAAGTCTGCCTACCTCTCTGCCTTGGAGGCTCGGCACGTAACTCACTGGACCACCCCCGTTCACCATTATCATTTTCCATCTCATACCGAACTACACACCGTCTTTCTGAGTGACCCATAACTCCGCACACAAAGCAGAAAATTCCCAGCTTCTCATACTTGAAATCAACAACACACCACTCTCCTGCTATGTTCTTCACTCGTGTGTTCTTCTTTAGCGGCTGGTTAACATCCACTCGCACCCTCACTCTCATAAATTGTCTCCAAAAGCTGGACTTATTATTTTTATCGTACTCCACAAACTTCCCGATATAATTAGCAAGTCTGGTGCCGACTGACTCTTTCATCAGGCCCGTTGGAAGGTTGTGTATCTGAACCCGTAATGGTATACTATCAATCTGAAGTCCCAATGGTAATTGCTCCAATATGAGTACGTAGTTATCAAAAGACCATGGTCCTCCTTGAATCACCGCTTCCATGTCCAATGGGTGACCGAATTTGAACAGGAAAATTCCCGGCTTGGCTTCCGTAATATTCACCTTCTTCACTGGTCTCCATAAGTCTGCCATTCTCACCATCAAAGACCCAGCATGGAAAGGCCGGTCACACAATAGTCTCCCCACTAAACACCAACGCATATCGCTTTGTTCCTCGCCGTCATCTTCGAAATCAAAACTGAACCCTTCCTCTCCTCCATCGCTGTGGAGCGATAGATCCTCAAGATTGATGCTAGACATGCTGACTCGGTTAAGAAAAATGGAATGATGAACTCAAAAGAAAATAGAAAACCAAACTTCTCAGTAGGAGAAGATGCTCAAACCCTAGCAGAGACTAGGCTAATTGATTACGCGTTTCGTTTCTTTTAAGTCATTTTATTTTCATCAATATTTAAAAATTGGTATTGTGTTGTTCTCTCTCAGTTTAGTGAAAGATATGTCTCTTATGCACGGTTTTATTATTGCCATATCACTAAGAAAACAATCATGAATATTGATTGTAAGAGTTGTGCGTGTTTGGGAGATTTAATATTGCAAAAATAAAAAACTTCTAATTTTTTGTTAAAAAGTCTAGATTATGATGATCTTTTGGTTGTTACGTAGGGAGACCAAATTAGAGTTTTTGTGCGAAGTACATTGATCTGCAAGTTCAAATACCAACTTCAAACTGTATGGTTTACAAGATATCCTCATTAGATGTTGGTTCTATCGATGTTTGTAATTTTATTATATAATAATATTCTATGTTAATTGGATTTACAAATTTCATACTTCAGACTCGAAAGAAAAAATAATAAAAAATTCATACTTTGTCTGTGTGTGTGTAATAATAACTTGACCTAATATATGTGTCAATCTAAGTTTTTATTGATAGGATATAAAGAAAAAATTCTCAAAAACAAACACTAAAACCTCATAAGTTGTGAAAGGGGAAGAGGTTGTTGACTTGGAGCGTGTCTTCACTGTTTCTGTTAAGAAGAGAAAGTTTTCATTAGACGAGACATAAGTAACTTCCAATACAAATGTCCAAGTGGGCAAAAGGATTATTAAAATAAAGAAAAAGTTGTTGAAGATGGATATGTTTCTTTTGAGTTTTTGTTTGATGTTTCTTGATTAGAATTTCAATTTAATATAAATTTGTGTTTCAAATATTTTTCTTTACGACATTATGCGTCAATTTACCTATATTATTGTCTTATATTTTTATTTAATATTTATATTATTGTCTTCTATGTAAATTCATAAATATTTTTATATTATTGTCTTCTATGTAAATTCATAAAAAATGAAATAAGTATCCATTGACAAAAAATATATTGGTCCTTCGTATGGAGCCCGTACCAAGCACAAAAATTATGGTCTCTTTACCTTTCTCATTCCTCTAAAATGATGGTGTCTCATGCTTTCGACTATTAATTCATCATTTATGTAAAGAAAAAAACATTAAAATCTACTATTTCAATCACAAGTTAAATACTTCTACAAAATATTAAATAAAAAGTATTCTAAGTTTACGTTTTACATTATATTTTTGTCGGTTATAAGAAAATATTAATTTATAATTTAACCATTTCAATAATAATAAAGGTGACATAAGACATTAGTCGTTACAAACAAATTATAATTAATAAAATAAATTATTCGATATATATTTAAATGTGAAATAAAAAATGTGTTAGTTACATGCAAATCTTAATTATTATATATTTTTAAAAGTCAACATAAATATAAAAAAAAAAAAAACGGCCCTTTTAAATTTAAGTTTAGAGTTAAATATGTTTTTTATCCCATAAAGTATACCAACTTTTATTTTTAGTGCCTTTATAAATTTTCTTTGAAGAATATTGGTACCTCTAAATTTAATGTTTTCAATTTTATAATCTATTATTTTTTTCTTATTTATAATGTTCATATTGCATGCTCAAGGATGGAAAACGGATTTATACACAGTAGGTATCCGCAAAAAAGGGATTTTTTTTTTAAAATGTCCTCAAAAAAGACAAAAATTTCCACAATACCCCCCATTTGAAAACAATTTCCACAATACCCCTGCTTTTTGACATAGATTCTTGCATGGCTGGGGACCACACATGGCTACACCGGGAGTGTAGCCATGCCTATACAGGTGGCGACACTGCCAGTGTAGCCAATGACTAACCTGTACTTTTTTTCCTTTTTCTGCGCAGCTACAGTAATGTTGCAGTATTTTGGGTTTTTTTTTAAAATATTTAATGGTGATTACTACTAATAATAAAAAATTTGAAAAAAATTAAAATAATGTATATATTTCGAAATATATTTTATTACATTATTACACTAATACTAAAATTTATGTGATCCAGTGCCACATTACGGAGGATGACCTTGCCGATGTCGTGGTCCAAATAATTGCACGCCCTCATTTTCTTGGTTTTGATTAATTTCTTCTTGATTCACTCCAAGAAAATTTATAACGTGTGTGCGTGGAAAGACGCCTTGACCCGGATCTGCCGCCGCCGAACCTTGACCATGAGCCCACGTTAAATTTAATAAATCGTCTAATGCAAATTGTGCCCACACGAAATTATCGGGGATTTCTTGGAATTACGGATGGAAATATGGGTCTAAGATGCAGCAATTACTGATGGAAATATAGTGAGATGAAGAAGAGATAAGATGTAATGACAAGATGAAGAAGAAATTATGGATTTTGACAATTGTAATTTTTATTTGAACTTAGTCCTTCAATTTAAAGAATCGGTTGAGCTGGTGTTCAATGCTCATGTCACTACACGTATTTTTGGGCCAGGCTAAAAAGCCCATATTTAAATTTGAGCTTTTTCGGGCAAGGGTATACCCCTGAAAAATTTTGGGCTAATATTTTTAAGTTCCAATCTCTAAATTTATTTCGGCTTGACAAGCTGACTCATATGGGTCAGCCCATTTTAACAGCTCTAAAACTGTATATCTCGGAAAGAGTTAATATCGTTAATGCATTAACAAGACCATAAAAAAAAATCACCAGAACAACAAAACACTGAAACATTCACTACCATCTTAGAAACATCATATCCAAACATTTAAAAACGGAGTAATGACTGAAAAAGGGATGACATAAATATATTAACTTTTATTTTTAGTCCCTCCATAAATTTTATGTAAAAGTTCACAATTGGAAACCGATGTTCCATAAAATATATTAACTTTTATTTTTAGTCCCTCCATAAATTTCCTTTGAACTTTAGTTCCTCTAAATTTTATGTTTTCATTTTTAATCCATTCTTTATTTTATAAAGTTCATATTGCATGTTGAAAGCGACTTTAAATGAATCCAAAAAGCTGTTTTTTTTTCTCAAAGATGACAAGTGGACCCGATATACAGTAGGTATCCGCAAAAAATGAGCACACACATTGGTAACTATTCGCAAAAATGAATAGGTATGTGTACCTTAGCATCCATCTCTCCCCATACTCGCTTATTATATATATTTACATTTTTTATTTATATTATTATATAAAAATATATGTATATCAATTTTGAAAAATACAACACTACTAAACTATTACACATTTGCAATTAAAAAATGTTTATTTATAACATAATGTAAACACAATGTGAATATGTCATCAAAGATATATATGAACATTAGCGTGATTAATAATAATTTTTTCTATAATTTTCAAAAGTCAACATTAAATTTTCTTAAAAGTTTTTAATTATATTAAAATGATATCTTATTTTTTAATTGATCAATTTATTCTTAGTAAAATCGAGGATAATGAGTGCGAGTATGAGTACTCTGATACCCAAATGGTACGTGTACTGTACGGGTACAAATATTGTTGTACATGCGGATATGAGTCAGGATCTATGAAGTACGGACACTCCTCAGATTAGCTGTGTCCCGTGTCGGACACCGACACTTTGTTGTAGATGATGCTTCTTTTTGTCTAATTGTGACACCAAGACCTGCAAAACAAATAAACATGAAATAGTCTGAGACATGTTGATCACATTGTCTTCAAGAATTTTCCGCGTATTACGCTAATCCCCCATGATTTAACATACCCTTCTTGGTGGAACCAAAGTTACAAAAACAACATGAAGAATATTGTCAGGAAGATAAAAACCCAAATTGTTATACATCAGAGGTGATTATGTTATTCTGATCTATCAAATTGTATCAAGAAAACTTCTCTTATAGCTAAAATAAATATGACCGTTGCATAAAAATTGGAGAACGTGGAACTTCATTCTTATGATAATCAACTCAAAGCATAAATATAGGAGACATTAGTTGGGAAACAGGAGTAGTGAGACTTTTTGTTGAGTCGTCAAAGGATATAAGTAGCAAACGTTACTGCCATATCTTGACTTAGCCAAATAATTCATGGTACAATCGTTAGTTAGTTCAGTGATGATTGGCGCTGAACTTGGTAGGGAGGATCACGGTTCGATCTCCGCAACTGCGATCAGGAGGGGTTGAAACCACTTGATGTCAGAACTGATCCCAAACCAGATTAAACTGGTGGTGAAAGCAAAAAAAATGCAGCATGTGGCAAGGTAGCTAATTTGGATACTAAACTTTTGAAATAAAATTTATTCAAAAAATACAACACACTTATTATTACACTTAATTCTATTATTTTTTCAAATTATTATCGATGTAAACGTGTTATTGTCCATGTCGTGTCCAATATTTGTATGTGTGTTCATGCTTCATAGGACATGGTACATGCTTATATTTAAAACCGAAAAAAATATTAATTACCCGTGCTTGGCGCGGGTTCCACACTAGTACATAACTAAAGTGAGTACTCATTAATTTTTAATCCACGTAACGGTCGGACGATAATAAAAAGTCATAGCAAAACCCGTCGCTACTTGGACACCCTTGAAACAAATAAATCATTATTTCAAATAATGGAAAAAAATATATGGAAAAAGCAAGTCGATTATCCTATTCCTCTATATATTATCTTAATGTGTCCATTTTATGTATAAATGAATATAGTTAATTTTGTATATGTATATATTTTGTCCATTGTATATTTTGTATCTGTATATAGTCAATTTTGTATATGTATCTAAATTATTATATATGTATCTAGAATATATCTTCGCAATACTTTGTGGCGCTAGCTTCGTTTTTTTCAATTGTCGTTCTCAAATTTTAAAGTACTACGTATTAATCATTTTTTTTATCAACCTGTAAAAAAATATAAAATACTCCACCATTATAAATATTGGCTAAAAAAAACTGTTCAGATTCATTCATTATCTATATTATAAACTAAATGAATTAATTAGTCAATAAATCTGAAAATCAACTTTTTTGCTAGTAGTTGAAACCCAAGGCAGTAACACTAAATTTAAAATGAACGAGAAGAGTATTATTTAAGTTTTTTATTAAATTAATTAGATATTTATTCAATCAATTTATTTTAATAAACCAACTAGTTTAGAGATCCATGTATTGGCACAAGTCATTAACTTTTATTCGATATTTAAGTTTGTCATTACATTATGGTAGAAAATTTATTTAGAATAAAATATTTAAATTTGTTTTATATAATATTGTTAAAATATAAGTGAAACTATTGTGTTATTTCTTGTAAAACTTATTAAGGGAATAAATTTGATTATAATTATCAATGACAAATTATCCAATTATATATACTAGTCTGTGCCCGTTTGTGTGATCCTCGTTTTATTTTTTTCTAACCCATATAAATTGTAAATAGCGGTATATTATAAATTTAATTTTTATTTAAATTAATTTGTGTATTTTAAGTTTCCCTCAAAAATAAAAATTGTAATTTACATAAATTGGTCCACACCATAGCTAAATAACACGTTGAAGGAAAAAAAAATTGGCTCCTTGAAAAGTTGCACTTGAAAAATCCATATTTGTTAGATTTTAAAATGGTCCTCTAACCGAATGTTATTCATAGATGATTTTTTCACTTGTTTCTCCTTTTATTTTCTTTCATTATAATTTTGACACATTCTTAATAGTTCACGTTGTCTTTGTTCAATGTTCATTCTCTGCTTACTATTTGATAGTAAGTGAATGAAATATAAATTTACAATTTAGGATTGTCAATACAATTTACAACTTACGAATACAATTTCATTTAAAAAGCAAAACTACACTATTTAGAAAAATGAAAAATAAACTATAGCATGTAAACTATGAAATTGGAAGAGAATTGGATTTAGTCATTTTGACGATGGAGGTAAACTATAACATGCTAAAAAAATGTTAAAGTAGAGACCCCTTAAAATAACTTCTTCATATATGTTTTCATCTCAAAAGCAAGCAATTATTTTCATTCCATGGTTCACTAAATCTATAAACAATAAACTCTATCAACTAAAAAACCAACCAAAAAAATCTACTAAAATAAGTTACTGAAACAAAACAAAAAATAAATATGGAGAACCCAAAATGAAAGTAACTTTACAAATCATCAAAGCGCAAATTGCTTCACAACCTCAATACTCTAATTTTCTTCCTCTTTCAATTTCATCACCTTTCTTTGTTCTCATGGCACTATATTATTTTTCCAGTGAATAGAGCAAATAATTAACATGAGATAACCTTATAAGAAGAGCAAAAAACACATGTTATAGATGTTATAGGGAAACCACTATCCATCAACATTTTTAAACAACTACATGTTGTTTAGATTAAAGGTGATTAAAGTTAAATATTGGGAATTTTACCAAAAGCAAAATGTAATAAATTGGGGGAATAACTAATATGATAGAAAAGTTGAATAAAAATTCCAAAACATGTTAGAAAAGTATGTAAATTGTATTACCATGCAAAATAAAATGAACACATCCAACAAAAGCAATTGAAATAAGAAGCAATTGAAATAAGAACAAAAGACAACAGAGAAAATAAAATATCTATACGGCAACAAAGATAGTGAAGGAAAGTGAAGGTGGTGCCCAATATAAACAAATTGCGGCCATACGTCGTGTCCGTCTGTGTGATCCGTTTCTTCTTGTTTATCTTTCACTTTTTCTTTCTTGTATGATAGTTGCATTAGGGTTAAATTTGATAACTTTCCAATGCATGTTACGTAAGAAGACTAATAAAAGAAAACCAACAAAATTAATAGGTTGTATTACCATTGCAATTCACCAAATGAAATGACAATTGACTTCACCAAGGCATGAAATAAATATTTATTGATCCATGTGAACCAAATGACTTGATTTCATCCTGAAAATTAAAGAATTATATATTTGTTATCATGGAATTGAAAACACATGAAGGAAAAAGAAAAAATCAAAATGGAAACAAAAAAATATCAATCAAGGACGTATCTATCATTATACAAAAATGTGGCTGTAATGGTATCTCATTCCTTATTTCTTTCTCATTTATCATTCCTTGTTCATTTTATAGTGCAGTTAAAAAGATGGGTTTTAATTTTATAGTGCAGTTATTTTTCATTTTTGAAATGTAACCAACTTCAACTTCCACTTTTTAGTGTTGGTTTTTTTTTTGGAATAACTACAATAAATGAAGAGTAAAATTGGAAAGAAAATAGGCTACACCAAACCAATGTCTTTCCTTTATTATTGTTATAGATATATATATATATATATATATATATATATATATATATATATATATATATATATATATATAGGGAATATATCATATGAGAATGACATCTTTATATGAGAATGATGAGAATAAATATTAGTCATCAGATTAAAATGGAAGGCTGAGATTAAAACACTAAAAGTGTATCACATAACACTCAAATTCTCTCTCTTCCTTCTTCTCAAAGTGTATCACGCGTTCTCTCTTCTGTAAATCTTGACCCATCGACTCCCACCACCAGGTCCGGCCGCCATCTTTCTTTGTATCCCTCTGCTTCGCACTCTCTCCCGCCAGTTCCGGCCGCCGTCAGCATCCATCTAGAAATTTACTTGCAAATGCTTGGTCTAGAGGTAAAAAGACAGGTATTGAATCCGAGAGGCCCCGAGTTCGAGCCCCGCTAGTGTCTTTGAAGGGAGGTAAATCTAATTACCTTTGTAAGCGCTCTTTGAGCCCTAAGGACTTCCCTGCCTTGGACTGGGGCACCATCCCCTCACACTAAATTTTTTATTATAAAAAAAATTTTAGAAATTTGATTATGAATATTTAGGATAATTTAGTAAATTTGATAATAATTAACCATTTTTAATAGTTGGTAGTATATTGTTTATTTTTTTTTTATGAAAAATATTGTTTATATTTCTATTTCTATATTAATGCATATTCATCTTATTTCTTTATAATTTTTTATTGACTATTTTTATTCTTTCCTTTTTTGTTGATTGAATTGACTATATTATTATTGAGTTTATCGTATTCATCTCTTTTATTTGTTGCTATATATGATTTGTTTTATTCCTATTTTTAAGCATATCCATTTTTTATTGTATTTATCTTATATTCTTTCAATTTTTTTAAATATATTTTTAGTAAAATTACAATGAAGGATATAAAATTTGAAATTTGATTAAAACTAAAAAGGATAAATGAATAAATTCAGTGTAATAAATTTTATTATATTATACTCCCTCCGTTTTTTTTTTCAGTGTCATGTTTTGTTGGATTTAACGTTTCTATTTAACTGTCCATTTTGTGTTTTAAGGGTACGATTTGTCAATTGTATCCTTTTTAATTACACTTATCTTTTTAAATAATTTTTTTTTTATATATATTTGAGAAACTAAAGTTTTTTTTTAAAAAAAAAACAAAACAGTTTGTTTATTTTGTTATATTCTATTGATAACAATAATTTGAAGATATTTTTTTTGTAGAATAATAAATCTATTGATGAAGGTATAAAAGGAAGATATGGTGCAAAAATCCAATTTCTTAATTTGGTGTTACTATTCTAAACGGACACTTATAAAAAACGGAGGGAGTAAGTCGATAAATGAATTTTCACTCCAATGCCCGTTTGAATTAACTTATTTTTGAATTTATGCAAACAATTTATACAATTTCTATGTATTATTATCTATGAAGCACAAACACCTCTATGATTAGGCGTGTCGCGGTGTCCGACACATGTCGGTGTTCGACACTCGTCCGACACTTGTCCGACACGTGTCGGATAGCTCAAATCGATGTCATAAAAAATTCAATTTTTTCTTTACTTCGACACTTCTTTGATCGGTGTCCGACACCTGTAAGACACTCGTACACACGTGTCGGACAAGTGTCCCCAAAAAAATTATTTTTTCTTTGTTTATAATCTACGTAGACACATATTAGACATACCTATAAGAGTTAGAGATGTGTCCAAATAACATCATTGATAAAAAAAAGTATTGAAAATATTATATTTTGATTACAATATTTTTAGTTGTTTCAAAAGTAGATGGATAAATAAAGGTAAAATATTATCATACTTTGTTTAATTTTTTTTTTTTAAAATAACCTCCTCAACTTAGATTTACATGTATATATTTTGATTCTAAATTTATATATTTTATAAATAAGTAGCGGTGTCGGTGTCTTATATTTTTTACGTTAGCGGTATCGCGGTGTCCGTGTCCGTATAGTGTCGCGGTGTCCGTGTCAGAGTATGTGCTTCATAGATTATTATAAATTTATAAGAATAGTTTATGATAAAATAGCTTATAAAAGATACAATTTTGAATAGTGTAAACTTATACAATAACATAATACAACCTAATACCTAATTTATATTATATAAACCGTTTTTATATCATAAAAAATAAGTTAATCCAAGTGGTATCGGATCTTGTGATTTGGTAGTGCACGTGATATAAGTCCTCTCCCAAGACCAAACTATGGGAGTAACTAAAAAGTTAGAAACTTGAAAGATTATTATAAAAATCTAACCTTTTTATCACTTTCCTTTCACTTTATCACTCTTTCTCTCTCTACTCTACACTTTCTATCTCCACAACCAAACCCCAAAAACATGGCTCTTCAACTATGGTCAACCCTTAAAGAAGCCATAGTTGTTTACACTGGTCTTTCTCCAACAACTTTTTTCACTCTCCTAGTAATTCTCTTCACTCTTTACTACATCATCACAAGCCTCTTTGGTTCCTCAGATACTCACCAAAGCCATGGAAATTCAAGAGACTTTGGTGCTGAAATGGAGCCTCTTAAACCACCTGTTCAGATCGGTGAAGTTACTGAAGAAGAACTTAAGGATTATGATGGTAATAACCCTGATAAGCCTCTTCTTATGGCTATTAAGGGTCAGATCTATGATGTTTCACAAAGCAGGTGCGGTTTTGTATGGAAAAAAAATTGGATTTTTATTTTTGCCCTTTTTGTTTTTTGTGATTTTGGATTCTGGGTTTGGTTTTGTTTGGTAAATAGAAGCTTTTTGCTATTCTGGGTATTTTTTGTTTACAGCTGAAATATACATTTGAGGTTTTTTTAGGTTGTTCTTGTTATTTTTTGTTGTATAGTTTGTCTGACTTTTGTTTCTGTGTCTTTATTTATGATTTTGTTGTGCCTGTTTTGTGGGATTGTTTTATTTAATTTGTTGTCGTGCCCTTTTGTTGATTGGAGTTGATTGAATGTTAAGAATTTATCTGATTTTGAGTTTTTATTTTATGTTTAGAGTTGATTGAAATTATCCTAGCTTTGTTTTTTATTTTCTGATTTTGTGAGTTTCGTTGTCCGGTGACAAACATTGATTTTGAATAAATTGATTTTAGTTTAAGTTAGCTGATTGTGAGGTGGTTTATGTTTGGATACATTCGTATACAAGTGAGTTAATGAATAAATTTGAGTGAAAAAATCACGTTTGGACACGAGCTAAAAATCCTAGTGACATAACCTCAAACACTTCAAAATCAATTTTATGTGTCTAGAATCACGATGGCTCTCCCTAGTTTTTTGAAGCCAAACACATATTTATGTCTTAGATTTGTTTTTGTTGGGATTGTGTTTTAGTTCTTTTGCTGCATATGCTGTTAAAAGATGATTTGTTTGTTCTCAAATTTTGATATCCCCCGTTTATAGTTTTATTAAGATAAATAGTTTTGATGATTCGATTTTGAAGGTTGAAATTGGTGGGTGTGTTTAGAGTTTGGCAATGTTGTATCCTGATATTTTGTCAATTTTTGAAGAGTAAATACTTAAATTGGTCCCAACAAAAAATATGAAGACTTCTTTAGTCCCTAATAAAAAAAGGGTCATGCTAAACGGTGCCCCCGAGGCACTTGTTAAGCATGCCAAAAAAGGAAATAAAAGATAAAATTAATATTGAAAAGACAACTTTTTATACTTTTGAGGTATTGAATGCACGCATTTCGAGAAAAAATTTCTATTTTAATAAACTTAACAGTGCCTCGGGCACTGTTTAGCATTTTCCATAAAAAAATATCATTTTGATTATTGAAAATATCAAATAAGAATCAAATTGCTCATTTTAAGGACAAGTTTTAGGGATATTTTAGTCCTACCATGGACTAATTTGATCCAAAATTAACATTTTTAAAGACCAAGTTGGTATTTTCAATTTCATTTCTTAAAAATCAAATAGGTTTTTGTTGGGGACCAATTTGTTATTTAGTCAATTATTTTAATTTATTTTAATCTTTCATTTTTCAATGTTTGGTCCAAAATTCTGCTGTACCTAGCCTCATTTTGAGTAGGTAGAAAGTGGTTAAGGTGGAAAAGAATGCCTATTGAAAATTATTTTCAACACTTCATTTTATTTTCTTCTACCTTTTTGATAAAAAAACTTGTTATTCAAACCATGCCAAGAATTAAGTGACTTTGACTTCAAATTTTCTGGTTCTAACCTTAAACAAGTCAAAGATGATTGTAGCATAGATAACCATGAATTGATTCCATTGTCAATTTGTAATACAACTTGTTTTTCTTGTAGCTCAAGCCTTGATTTGATACTAAATGTTAAATTTCTCGGCCTAACACAAAAATTACTTTTACATAGATAATCACTTCTAGTCAAATTAAGGGTTGCATTCGAAATCAAATTTTAATCAAAACATTTCATGAAATCATAATTAGAACAAATTGAATGTGATTTCTGAGCTTTAGGATAGTGGTATCTAACATGCCAAAAAATCATGTTAAAAAAATTTATCGAACACGAGATCATTGTAGATTTGCTTTGTAACTATTTGTGAAAGTCAACCTAGTTTAAAACGAGGTTACTTAGTTTAAAATAAGGGTTGTTCTGGTAAGACTAAGTTGTTCAATAAGCTATGGTTTTCTTAAATTTTTCTTTAGTACATATTATGTATGTCACTTATACAAGGAGCAGGTGTTTATAACAAGTAAGGGAAAATAGGTACATCTTAAATTTTTATGTAGATTGGTAAGACCTGTCGATGTAGTGTTTCTTTTAAGAAATGTGGAATAGTGTTTTGATATGAACGTTCACTCAATATAGCCTAAGTTTGGTTCCATGTTTCCTTCTTCATTCTTGTATCTCAATGTCTTGTTCACTGTGATTTCTTGAACCTCTAAATTGCTGCATTGTTCTAGACACATGGTGAGGTCGTGGTTTTGTTAAACCTAAACACACAAAGATGATAAACCTTGGCCTCCTTTAAGAAAGTATTGACCTCCACCTCCCTATGTTTTACCATTACTGTCAAATATTGAATAAAGTTGCAATTAGGACATGCTGCATAACTAATGTTTGCTTGAAATGCATATTCTACATGATAAAACTCTTTTCAATCTTACGAAAGTATCAAATATCAACTATCCCCGTATTAGAAAATCATCACAAGCTTAATTTTGTTATTGATTTTTCTTTTTGATTTATACTTTTGAATGCCTCGAAGGAAGTATTTTTGCAAAACGAAATTGATATATAGTTTTGTGTTTCTGTAATTTGTCTTTATCAGGATGTTTTATGGCCCTGGTGGACCTTACGCTTTATTTGCCGGTAAGGATGCTAGCCGAGCTTTAGCAAAGATGTCTTTTGAAGAGAAAGATCTAACCGGAGACATATCTGGTCTTGGTCCATTTGAGCTCGAGGCTTTACAAGATTGGGAATACAAGTTTATGGGAAAGTATGCTAAGGTTGGAACTATCAAAAAGACGGATCCGGTAACTGAACCAGAATCCACAGGCGAACCTTCAGAATCAACTTCCCGTGATGTTGACGCTTCCATTCCTCATGAAAACAACCACGAAGCTGCTGAAGCTTCTAAGCCTCATGAAAACACACCTTCAGAAACTGCAGCTGTTATAACCGATGAAACTCCTTCAAATGTTGATGCAGATAATAAAAAAGAAGAATAATAATAAGGGTTGAATAATAATACAAAATAATGGAAACAAATACATTGGAGCTTCTAATAGAGATTGATCCTTTGTGAGTGTGTAATTAACATATAGGCCAACCCTTTTGCACTTGAACTTGGCTTAAAATGTTTAGTTTTATGAAAAAAAATGAATTTGTAGTGTTTAATTTCAGCTATTTTGGATTTGAACTTCCTCTTGTATTTTTCTATTCTACATGATATATGTTACTTAAGAGATTAATACAATGAACATTTTGTGATCATTTTTACCAAGCCAAGTATTTTTTTTCTTGGTGCTAACCCTCTTCTCCGATAATTCAAAGTTCAGCAGTGAGCCTCTACACTGATAATTCAAAGTTTGGCCGTGAGTTAAGTAAAACTTGGTAAAAAAAATTTCCAAGCCAAGTATTGAATGCATTTGGTCTATATATATATATATATGATCTTTTCTAATCATTGAATGTATTATTGTTCTTCATTTTTCTTGGAATCACTTGATTGTTTTTATATTTTGATACCATGAATTTTGACACACCTCATGTGATTTGGGAATTGATATTGTAAGATGATGTGAGGTTTTGTAAATGTCTTGGTGTATATTCTTTTGGATGTTCATATGTATTTGTAAGTTGTGTCACAAACATTGATATATGTGGTTCCAAAATTATATGCCATGTCGGAATAGTGAGAAACTCAACCTTTTTTATTTGGATATGAGAAACTCAATTGTTAAAACAATGCCCTTGTGGTCTTAACTCTTAAATACAAGAGACAATTGAATTAACAAAGTTGATAGTTATATTTAAGACCAATAGTAGTGAAAACAACCAAGTTGCAGTTGGCTTTGTGTAGTGTTGTTGTAAACCATATAGAAGCCTGGATTGGACACTACATTGCTAACAAATATATTTAAAGAATGGCTTTTCTACCATGTGCAAAGAAGTTTAAAATGGTAAGTTTGTATGGAAACTTATTGTTTTTCAATAAAAGTTATTACTTTTGGTTGCTTTAACATGTGCATATTTGCACATGTTAGACAAACCCTTTAAAGAACTATATTGTACATATAATGTTTATAATCTAAAATTAATTTAAACGATCAAAAATGTAATTTAACTAAAAAAATATGCTTCAACAATTGACCGGTATCAACTATTAAAATTTTAAAAATTGCAAGATGATAGTATGTAACACAAGTTTGCAACAATTTGATATCAACTAGTGAAGTGCCCTAATAAATAGAAGGACCAATGACAAGGGCACGTTCTAGAAAAATAAAGGAAGTCTTGAATCTAATGGCGACGAGTAACATGGAAGCCGGACCTAACTTGGAAGAAATGGAGCCTAATCTGGTTAATATGAAGAGGGTAAACACCGATCCATGATGAACCACTTATAAAAGTGGTTAAAGGTGGTTCGCCGTAGCACAAATCGTGATTTATTTAAGTTGTAATAAAATAAGTGGGCAAATTTTATTTTATTTTTAACTTTTTTTTTTCAATTAGACAAAACACTTAAGTTCATTCTCTTTTGTTAGTGTTTTTGTTTTTGTTTAAGCGTATTTAGCCTGGGCTGCTCAAGATATGTGCTATCCAACCTTGTTTTTGGTGTGCTTAAAGTGGAGTGAAGAGTGATAAAAGTGACGCCCAAAGAAGCTTCAAAGGGAGGTGTAAAAACAGCAAATAATTGGTGCATAAGCAAGCAACTTTGGATGCTTCATAAGTAGGGGTGCTCAAACCAATCGAGGGTTCATTGGTTCGGACATTAGATTCATTCAAAACCGATTCAAATCGGTCCAATTACACCCTTATATATATATATATATATATATATATATATATATATATATATATATATATATATATATATGTCATAAGTCATATGAACTCTGATGACAATTTAGCGAGTGTACTAAAGTCGTCGTTAAGTAATAAAATTTATCGATCCACAGGGATTGTTTTAAATTTGACAAAACAATTGAATTATATCTAGTAACCAAAAGCAATAAAAAGGGGGGTTGTTTGTTTGGATTTGTTTGCCTAAATAAAAGATTTAGACAAAATATTCAGAAAAGATTCAAATAAAATATTTGAATAGAATTAGGGTTTTTAGAGAGAGAAACAAGCGATTGGACCTTTTGGTTCATCTAATCCTAATTCATCTCGGTGATTCCATGTTTATTAACGAACTACAAATTTAGTTTCACGATCGATTAAATTAAATAACTATGCTCAATGTCTTGGTAACATAGTCCTCTCCCTTGATCATAAATCCCAAATCTCTAAGGTGATTTATTATCGAGTGAGGAATTCGCGCTTTAATCTTTGATCTCAATTAGTAAACCAAAATCTCTTAAGTGAAAACCAATTTTACAATAATTCCTAGATCAATAATTTATTCCTATCCTCATAGTAAAACAAATTATAAACATCAATCACACAAGTCGTCACATATGTAAAGCATTAAGCACAAGGAAAGATTGATGAAACTAACTTCGTAATTAATTAATAAACATAAAAGAAATCACATGGTTCGAGATAATTCGGGATTAGAATCCCCTAAGGCCAATCATAAGGATTTAGCCGGACATAGCTAAACACAAATTAACAACAATAAAAGTGAAAGAAAGCATTACAATAAGTTCTTTGATCGCCTTCAAAAGTCTGCCGTTTCGCCGTAAAATTATGTCCCCTAATTCTGCTTCAGAAGTTCAAATATATAGGCTTAGGTTACGGGCCCGCGCCCCGCGCAGGATTCCCGCGCCCCGCGCCAACTGACAGAATGCAAGGGTAAAATTTAGCAAACAATTGGCGCCCCGTGCAGCTCATTGGCGCCCCGCGCCAACTGACAGATTGTTTTCACAAATTTTCTATTTTTCTTGTGCTTTCAGCAGCCTTGTACTCGATGTAACTTCCACTTATTATTGTGCAAAAATATAATAAAAACGTACTAAAAACCTTGTAATTAGGTCTTGAAATAAGTAAAACTATAGTAATGACGTGGAGTCATCACAACCCCAAACTTGAACTTTTCCTTGTCCTCAAGGAATATCTTCATCCATCGGAAAACCTGGCACTATCATCAACAATCTTATTCAAAGCATCAAAGTCAATCAAGTTAGATACCCACAATTATCATTTCAATGATCATCCCTATCAAGAATTTACTCGCATATAGATTTATAACGAAAAATCAAGAACTTTTCACAAATATTGACCAAGCTTTAATCACTTCACTCCCTCACATTCTCTCCTGTTTAAAGATGGTATATATTTCACTCAATCAACACAAACATAGCCATTCTACCATAGGCTTGCAAACATTCTAGAAATCAATCAACATGCATAAGAATTCACACCTTTAGAGGACTTGAGGGTTATAACGGGGCTAAGGTTTTTAAGGTGGATGTTTTTGGAAGGTAAGCAGAAAAACTTGGAGTTTAAAAGATACCTATTCACAAAATCGGATTATTCAAACATTTTCCCCCTTAATTTCAAGCATTGTCATACTAGAGAACTTATTTATCAATTTTTCTTTTCTTTTTCACATATCATTTGGTGTTTTCTTTTTGTGTACACCATTTTTATTTTCTATTTTCTTTTTGTAGTTCTCTAGTACCCCACCCCAAACTTAATTTGTTGCTTATTCCAGAAGCAACCCCAAACTTAATGATGAGCATTGTGCTCTAATCATAAGTACCATGATCTAACTCCAAGAAAATCATCTTTTTTTGTTTTCTTTTCATAATTTCAAACTTGGGTTATCAAATAAAGAACATTTTTCTTTCGGCTCAAATGGGGTTTAACGAAGGATATAATATAAGTAAAGATGGCTTCAAAAAGGCTCGAGGTACAAACAACATGCCTCGGTGTGTAACTCATAGCAATCAATCAATTAAAAGAACAAAAGCAAGTTCTAGAGAATTAGCTAAGTTGTGGAATCTCTCATGACAAGAAAATTTTATGTGTTTGGGCTCAAATTCTCGCGGCTTTGCCGGATTATCGAGTGGTCAATGTTTGAGTAATTTCCTCAACTTTTCTAATTACAATCACATATGAAAAACAATCAATGAAGGGAGTCACAAATTCATGAATCATGATGCTAACAAAACTGACTTATAATACATTCAAACAAAATCATTCGGATAATGCACAAGTTTTCAAATAGCCAAAACATTCATCAAAGACAAAATTAAATTCAAGTAGAAAGGAAGTGAGACTAACCTTGGGTTGCCTCCCAATCAGCGCTCGTTTAACGTCAATAGCTTGACGGTCAGTGACCTAGAGGTCACGCGCTTGTTTAACGTCCCGAGGCTTGACGTCCGACACCCTCATTAGGGAGGATATTTGAAGTCTGCTCCTTCCAAGTAAGTATCCCTACCCATCTTGAATGCTTCCTCCGTAGTCTTCTTGTGCAAGCAAAAGGGAGGATTCACACCGTCTGCGTCCAAAACCAACGCATCATCATCCTTTTTCAATACCTCCGCAAGCAATGTTCCCTCTAGATTTAGTGGTTCTCCTTCTTTGGAATCATCATCTAAGCTTTTAAGGAATGCTTCAATTTCACGCTCCCATTCTTCTTCTTGGGCATCATTGACCACCTCCTCTAGCACATCCACTTTGAAGCATTCGGGTACTGGTCCCCCAAATGTTGTGGCTTCAAACACCTGAAAACAGATTTGTTCATCGTCTAAACGGAACATGAGTTCTCCTTTCTCAACGTCGATCAGAGTCCTTCCGGTAGCTAAGAATGGTCGTCCCAATAAGAGAGGAACTTCAGCGTCTTCTTCCATGTCTAGAATCACAAAATCAGCCGGGAACACAAATTCAGCACATCTTACCAAGACATTATGCAGAATTCCATATGGATGTGTGATCGATCCATCGGCAAGAGACAATTGCATCTTTGTTGGTTTGGCTACAGCACCTGGGATACGCTTCATCATGGACAAGGGCATCAAATTGATGCTTGCACCCAAGTCACATAAGGCTCTCCTTACATGCAAGTTTCTGATAGAGCATGGAATGGTGAAACTTCCTGGATCCTTCTTCTTTTGTGGAAGCTTCTTCTAAATTATTGCACTACACTCCTCGGTCATATTCACCGTGTCATCATCCAGAGGCTTCCGTTTCTTTGACAAAAGTTCTTTCATGAATTTGGCATAGACGGGCATCTGTTCTAGCGCTTCCGCAAAAGGAATGTTCATTTGGAGGCTGTAAAGCATCTTCATGAACTTTTTAAACTGTGTAGTATCATCTTCCTTAGCCTTCTTTTTGCGCAGATATGGTAACTTAGCATGGATTGACTTTTCTTTCTCCTTTTTATCTTCTTGGACTGCCACACTTTTACCTTTCTTCTTTTCAACTAACTTCTCATTCCGCTTTTCAACTTCTTCGTCTCTCTCCTTGTCTGATTCAGCCACTATCTCCCACTCTTTTTCAACTTCTCCCTCACTCTCATTCACTCCTTCCTCCTTCGACTCACTCTTCTTCTTTGTCACAACTTCCGGTGAAGGGACTTCTCTACTTCTCAGGTTGATAGCCATGCAACTTTCGTTCCTCGGGTTGTCTTTCGTGGAACCTTCAAAACCCTTACTTTGATTAGCTGAAAACTGTCTCGACAATTGGCCAATTTGGGTTTCCAAGGTCTTGATGGAAGCTTCATGATTCTTGTTAGCAACATCTTGATTGACTTTCATATGATTTTGGCTGATTTTTATTTCTTCAAAATTCCCTTGTGTGACCTTGATAAATTGTGTGAGTGCATCTTCTAGTGGAGACTGTTGCCTTGGTTGAGAGTTCTGAGATGGTGCTTGTTGTTGGGGTTGATGTTGATGTCCTCCCCATCCAAAGTTTGGATGATCTCTCCAACCCGGATTGTAAGTGTTCGAGTATGGATTATTGGTGGTGCTACTCTTCTTAAAGTTAGATAGGTACATTGCTTGCTCGGAACCTGCAGGAAAACACTCACCATTAGCATGTCCCTTACCACAAAAAGCACACTTCACATCTTGGACCGCGTTAGCTTGCATCTGAGGAGCGGGGGTAGTAGTGAAGTGTTTCAACATGGCTGCCATCTGAGTGTTCATCAACTGAGATTGCGCTAGTAGAGCGGTTTGAGTATCAAGCTCCAGCATGCCAACCTTTTTCTTTGATCCCCTATCATTCTGAACTCTGTATTCATTTTGAGCCATAGCCTCTACTAACTCCCTTGCTTCGCTTTCATCCTTATTTTTCAATGAACCACCAGCTGATGCATCCAACAACATTCTAGTCTGAGCTCTCAATCCTTGAGTAAAGTGTTGCATCTGGGCATGATTGTCTAGCCCATGGTTTGGGCACTTCTTCAAACTAAGCTTGAACCTCTCCCATGCATCATACAATGATTCTGCGTCCCCTTGTTCAAAATTGGTGAGATCATTCCTCCTCTCCAAGAACTTATGGATTGGAAAGTATCTCTCGCAAAATTTCAGCTCAAGCTCATCCCAAGTAGCAATAGTGTTTGGTGGCAGTGTATCGATCCAATCTTTTGCCCTGCCAGTCAAGGATAGTGGAAACAGCCTCAACTTCTTGTTTGACTCGGATACACCAGTTGGGTCAGTGTACCCACATGCTTCGTAGAATCGGGCTAGATGGATGTTTGGGCATTCCGGTTCATTCCCAGAAAACTGGTTCTCCTTAAGAGCACTGAGCACCGTATTCTTTATGTCAAAAGATACGGGATTCAGTGGTTGAAAACCCATATTAGGATTATGGCCACCAGTTGCTTGGCCATAGTCACCCAATGTCCTCCGCGGTGGTGGATCAACTCCAGCCATGCTTTCGGTTGCGTCGTTCGAAGTGTTTGAACTAGGAACTTCTTCTTCAAGTATCTCTTCCGTACCACTTGCTAACAGGGCAGCCTGGTGTGCCAACCGAACTGCTTTCCTGTTTGCTTTAACGGTTTTCTCGATTTCCGGATCAAAGATCAGTTCTCGGACTACCTTCTTCCTACCTTGCATAAACAATCAGAAATACCTTTAGAAGCAACTGCACTACAAGAGAATAAAATAAATAAATAAAATTGAATTTAGAATTTGTAGATATCTATATTTTTTTTTTTCGATATATAAAAAAAAAAAACTAAATATGGTTCAATCGGATTGTCAATTAAATCAACAATCCCCGGCAACGGCGCCAAAAACTTGATGGCAATTTAGCAAGTGTACTAAAGTCGTCGTTAAGTAATAAAATTTATCGATCCACAGGGATTGTTTTAAATTTGACAAAACAATTGAATTATATCTAGTAACTAAAAGCAATAAAAAGGGGGGTTGTTTGTTTGGATTTGTTTGCCTAAATAAAAGATTTAGACAAAATATTCAGTAAAGATTCAAATAAAATATTTGAATAGAATTAGGGTTTTTAGAGAGAGAAACAAGCGATTGGACCTTTTGGTTCATCTAATCCTAATTCATCTCGGTGATTCCATGTTTATTAACGAACTACAAATTTAGTTTCACGATCGATTAAATTAAATAACTATGCCCAATGTCTTGGTAACATAGTCCTCTCCCTTGATCATAAATCCCAAATCTCTAAGGTGATTTATTATCGAGTGAGGAATTCGCGCTTTAATCTTTGATCTCAATTAGTAAACCAAAATCTCTTAAGTGAAAACCAATTTTACAATAATTCCTAGATCAATAATTTATTCCTATCCTCATAGTAAAACAAATTATAAACATCAATCACACAAGTCGTCACATATGTAAAGCATTAAGCACAAGGAAAGATTGATGAAACTAACTTCGTAATTAATTAATAAACATAAAAGAAATCACATGGTTCGAGATAATTCGGGATTAGAATCCCCTAAGGCCAATCATAAGGATTTAGCCGGACATAGCTAAACACAAATTAACAACAATAAAAGTGAAAGAAAGCATTACAATAAGTTCTTTGATCGCCTTCAAAAGTCTGCCGTTTCGCCGTAAAATTTTGTCCCCTAATTCTGCTTCAGAAGTTCAAATATATAGGCTTAGGTTACGGGCCCGCGCCCCGCGCAGGATTCCCGCACCCCGCGCCAACTGACAGAATGCAAGGGTAAAATTTAGCAAACAATTGGCGCCCCGCGCAGCTCATTGGCGCCCCGCACCAACTGACAGATTGTTTTCACAAATTTTCTATTTTTCTTGTGCTTTCAGCAGCCTTGTACTCGATGTAACTTCCACTTATTATTGTGCAAAAATATAATAAAAACGTACTAAAAACCTTGTAATTAGGTCTTGAAATAAGTAAAACTATAGTAATGACGTGGAGTCATCAAACTCTAATTTTGACAGTGCTTTGGATAATCTCATGATATGTTCTGACTTTTGACTGAAACAATTTTGCTAGGAAGAACACCATTCTCCCTATATTTTAGGGCATGCTCTTTTAGTAAAATTGTTAATGACATGAAAGTAACTTTTTACATGGCCACGAGACAAAATAATGTTTGGGTGTTTGCAAGCAACAAATGTTTAGGATTTTATTCTAGCTATCCTTATTTATGGGTTAGGTCAATCTATGTCACTAGCTGGGTATCATGATTCCATTATTTTCTATTGATGATATTTGCTCTTGTATCATAATGTGTGCTAGAATACCTTTGAGGAGCACACAATTCATTGTAGTGATCTTTCAGGTTTCAAATACATGCATGATTTTGTTTGGAATGTCCTTTTGATATTTTTAGGTGCGCGAGACTATATGTGAAGAAATAGGCGTTTGTGAATGTAACGCACCGTTTTTCGTAATTAGTATTATTTCTAGCATTATTTTATTTTATTTTATTTAGTGTTTTGGTGATATGTCTAGTTAGAATATTTAATTAGGACTTCATGGATTAGGTTAAGTGTAGGGGTGTAGGCCCATCTAGGAAGGTGCGAGTATTATAGACCCCTTAGATTGGGGGTCATTTTAGTAATTGAGTGAGGAGAGGTAACTTAGGTAAAGAGGATTGAGTTAGAGAGGGAATGTCATTTATGACATTTTGAGAAGGAGGTAGAAAATGACCAAACATGAGAAAGCGCATTTTAACCATGAATATGTTTTTATTCTATTTGTGTTTGACATTTTTGACTCCATAGTACCAGAGACGATGAATCTTCTGCAAAGAGTTTAAAAAATCAAACATAACAATTATGTGTTTTTTAAGTATATAGATGTTTTTTAGTCAAAAAAAAAGTATATAGATGTTTTTAATACTATCGATTTTGCCACTCTAAAAGGGTTAGAGGTACAACTTTTTGTCCACTTACCTTTTATTTATGTGTAATTTTAAATTTAATTATATATACACAAATTTGAGTGTGTGATTCGCACAAGAACTAACAATAAGTATGATCTCAAGCCATTATAGATGGCTAAAAGTTCAACATTGACATTATTTTCTGACACTGAGGCATTAAAAAAAATTATCCCAAGTGTTTTTTTAAATCAACAAAGTTACCGCACAATCTCAATGTAAGATTTTTACTTCTAAAAACAAATTTCCATTGCAGAGATGTAATGTAATTGTGGGGGGCTCCCTCCTTGGACTATGCTCTATGTACTATATATCTGTACCTATGATTGAAAAATGTGTCTTGAAAAAATGTGTCAGTGTCCGACACCAATACAACGTAATACAAATACTAATTATATTCAATTATTTATTATTTTAAATTATTATTTGTATCAACGTGTCATTGTTAGTGTCACGCACAATACATAACCGTATTTGTGTCGGTGGTTATAGTCACCCTGTACGTGACAAAGGGTACGTGCATTCAACATTAAATGCTTATAATCCTTTTGGCATGGATCTCGGACAAGAGATCCATTATCAATTGTTCAACTTTGGCAGCAGAAGAATGCATTATTGAGATCTAATTTGTTTCACTGTGTCGTCAATGTCGACACCCTGCACCACAAATTGATGGTAGCATTTGTATGTATCCATTCCACTACTAATTAAATATCACGTCTGCTAACCAACACCAACCTATCTTTGAGTGTCATGTAAATTGGGAACTCATGTGTTTTCTTTGATTGTGATAACTCTGTATTTCACTTTTTGTTTTCTTCTTTTACATTTTGGCTCTGTTTAAGCGCTAGTTCTTAATAGGCATTACCATTTGAGCAATACACATTTGAGTTTTTAATAGACACAAATTCTCAAATAAGCACTAGCGCTTATATGATTTTTGTGGGACCCATTTAAAATGATGTATAGTTATTGGTGAGATGTGTTATTGGTAGGATTCATTTAGAACTTTTGAAGAGGTGTTATGTTAGAGGGATTGAGGTACTATTATTAAAAAATAATAAATGGGTGATGTGTATAGGTGGAGTCCATTTAAGCACAAAAAAAATGAAGAGCTCCATTGTGGATGTTCATAAGCTAAAAGCTATGTTTAGTAATAGTTTTTAAAAAAGAGCTTTTTACAAACGTTATTTCAAGTAGCTATGTTTAGTAATAGTTTTTATAAAGAGCTTATAGCTTATTTTTCAAACGTTATTTCAAGTAGCTTATGAGCTTATAGTTTATCATATTTTCTTCCAATTTTACCGTTAAATAATTGTGAAAATTATAGTGCGTTGAGAAGGTGTGGAAACATATATCCAAACATTGTCTATAAGATTATGAGTGATTTAAAATTCAAAAACTACTTAGAGAAATAATTTTATATGGTTTCGTGACATCACATTTTATGTCAAATACTGAACCATTTGGTTTTATCTGTAATTTTGGAATATGTGTAATGATAGAAGATAAAATATAAGAGAGATGAAGATAAACATATACAGGTTTATATTTGGTGTCTGTATTTTGATGTTCAAATAATTTAAACTGACCCTATAAGTAAAGAGTATGTGGTTGGGGAGTTTGGATCGAGAACGCTTAGAGTAGCAATATGGACTAACAAATGACCAGGAAGACAAGACATTAAAAACATCAATGATTTCTTTTATAAGCATATCATTCATTTAGTTCATCGATGCTCATTTGAACTCAACAATGTCGACCTCAAATTTTTGAGGATCCGACAAATTTCTTATACCTGATCGATTACACTAGGATTCATTTACACTTGGATCTATTCCAACTTGTCCACTAAGTCAAACCAAGACTTCTATGCCACTTGGTTGAGGGCGTCCAGTGGAGCACATAAAAGCAACAACATACTAATATCAGTTTCACCGTCACATCTTCACACAAAACCCGAAGCCATTAATATATACATAAATCATATTAATTTTGCACATTTATAGTTGATAGGGAGCTAACCACTCGGTAATTGAACTCCAACACATATTTCTTATTCTTACCTTTTCCCTTCCAATACATGTGTATTATTAAACTCACTAAAGTACCTCCCCCTTTTCCCTTATCATTTGAAAATCATGAGAGTTCATAAATCTTTTGTATTAATGATTATGTTCCTTCTTTTAATACTACTAATACTCCATCTTGCAAGTTCGAGGCACATATCTTTTGATGATAAAAAAGATATCATGGAAGAAAGAAGAAGAATGAAGTTCCCTTTTCCATTTCCACAAGCCTATGAAGAATTCAAAGACAAAAGGGTGAGTGGATTTCAAATTGTTTCACATACATCTACTCCTGGTGGACCAAATCCACTTCATAATTGAGTCAAAATAGCTAGCTAGGCATAATTGAATATGAAGTAATCTCTAGTGAAAATAGAGATGTGGTAGAAAGTGTAGCAATTTTTTAAAGTATCAATTTATAATTTAAGGAACTAGAAGTAGTTAATTTCATTTTCCTTTTGATTTCTACAAACCAATTTTTGCTTTAGTTTGGATCCTTAAGGTATGTCATTTGTTTGATACTTTATGTGTATATATTTCACATTTGGTACTTGAAATTGCTTGTATTTGTGAGTGAAGGTTTCTATCTAAACTTTATATATCATCCACAATCGATGTTTTAAATTGCGATAATCTTCTTCTCCTATGTTTAGATTTGTGAGAGTTTGACAAAATTATGATAAGCAATGTAATTTTATAAAAAATTACATTTTAGAGTTTTAACAAAATCAAGGCAAAATCAAGATTTTGTTATACTCCACCCTGATTTCAAACACACAATAGTATAGTAAAAATCTTTTGTAATCTTTAATATTGATTTTGTAGAATTGTTGTTATTCACCCACATTTGAAGTCATAAGATAGAAAAAAAAATTGAGTTTACAAGCGGGTTTAATATAATGACTCACCGTCTCACCGATATTTGTTCACAACCTTGTGTTAATAATGTAAGAATTATATTGAAAAGAATAAATTATTTTATTGAGAGACTAAAGAAAGTCTAAAAGAGAAGTTTGTTATCGGAACACTATTGGTTCAAACACGGTACATACATCATATGCATTTCCTACTCAAATAGATCTACACAAAAGCCGATGTCAAGCAAAAAAAAAATACTCTCTTCGATTTTTTTTATAAAAAACAATTTACTTTTTCTATATTTATTGAATAATTGAAATATACCCTATTAACTAACAACTTTCATAACTAACTCCTTACACTATATCTTAACAATACCTTGTCCTCAAATTGAAATCTACTCGTTCTTGCTCCCATTGGATGTCAAAAACAAAAGTTTGTCATGTTGGATCCTCTTTTAGAGCATTGATGAACTAAATTATAGCTTTAGCCTTCAACCATCTTCATGTTCCATTGTTCTTCACTTTCCTGGCAATATTATCACATCGACCGTTTTTGCAAACGTATTTTTATTTTTACCCTTTCGCTATATTTAAGTAGCGGATGTTATAAAAAATTGAAAGAATTTTTTGGAGTGTATCTACTACCTAAATAACAGACAAGGATATTTTTGTAAATTTATAGGACACGCAAGAAAATAAATAGAGTGACTTAGCAAATAAAGGGATTATGAAAACTTGTACAAGGCCACCTGACTTTACAATGAGCTAGATGACGTGTCTTAAGTTAGGCCAATTGCATTTTGACATTAAACAAATTAAATTTTTCTCTTCCGCTCCCTCCCCACCTCTTTTCACCTGCTCCGAATTTGCATTTTTTCTCTTGAATAAAAACTTTGAAAGGTGTTTTTTATTTTATTTTTGTCAACCATTTGGAACTTTCAAACAGATAATAATCAAATAATTAAAAGTGCAAATTATAGGAGTACAGTCGTCCATAGGTAATTTTTTTTTGTTTTTTTTTATTATCTGAAATAGGTAATAAATTCAAGACAATTTATTACATATTATAGAATAAAAACTAAGACCTCATAACAAGGCAAGATAAGGTCAAACAGAGATAAGAGAATGTTAGAATATAAAATATTAGGTTTATATTATATTTATTGAAAAGATATCTCTATGATTAAGTTTGTTTATTTAAAATTTAGTTTAAATTTAAATTTATTCACTTGTTATAAATACCAAGACAGTCGTTCTATTTTATTATGTAAATAATGTAAATATGTTCTTTTAGGTCATTATCAATAATATTTTTCTTTCTTATTGTTTTCTCTCATTCTTTCAACATGGTATCAGATCCATGGTATCCACCTAAAAACATAATTCCGCTGCAATTTTCCACGAGATTTAACTCTCGATTATTCTTCGCTTTACTTACTTTTTTGTTCATATATGCTTTGCTTAAAAACCCTAGCCGTCATTGAAACTTCTTTTTATTTTGTTACCCCTTTTCGTTCTTACTTACTACTTTACTTAACTTTGATTTACCCCTTTTGTTACCCTGACTCATGCAGCCCACATGCCACTTTTTCATGAATCTCTTACCTTTAACCACCGTTACCCGTTTGTGATTCTTTAATCTGCGGGTCCCCGTTACCTTTAATCACTGTTACCCGTTTGTGATTCTTTAATCCGCGGGTCCCCGTTACCTTTAACCACCGTTATCTGTTTGTAATTCTTTAATCTGCGGGTCCCCGTTATCTTTAACCACCGTTATCCGTTTGTGATTCTTTAATCCGCGGTCCCGTTTGTGATACTTTAATCAGCGGGTCTCCATTTGTGATATTTAATCCGCGGGTCCCCGTTTGTGATATTTAAATCCGCGTGTATTTTTATATAATTTGTTATGGATTCATGCTTTGGCCGCTGCTCTACTGATCACTTGGTTGCTCCTCTCGTTGAGGGGGAGTGTTAGAATATAAAATATTAGGTTTATATTATATTTGTTGAGAAAATATCTCTATGTTTAAGTTTGTTTATTTAAAATTTAGTTTAGATTTAAATTTATTCACTTGGTTATAATTAAATACCAAGATAGTCATTCTATTTTATTATGTAAATAATGTAAATATATTCTTTTAGGTCATTATCATTTATCAATAATATTTTTCTCTTTGTTTTCTCCCATTCTTTCAACAGAGAGGAGATAAAGAGGATCTGAGTGTCTTTGTCTTGAACACTCCTCTTAGTGCAACTTCAAAACTATGATTTAATCGAGTAACCAAAAGTTGTTGAAATGCCTCCCAAAATCTTGAGACATACTTGATAGGGGTGTTCGCGGTACGGTTGGTTCAGTTTTGAGCATAAAAGTCATCCTAACCACGAGATAAAAATGCATGCGATTCGGTTTGGTTTGGTTGATTTTTAAAAAGTCATTCAAACCAAACCTATGCAGTTAGGGTTGGTTCGGTTCGTGCGGTTTATCGCGATATAAAAAATATGACAATATTACCAACTTGTTACAAAATAAACATAGAAAATTTTAATTTATTTATTGTTTACATGATATAATATACATATACATAAATTGCATATACATAAGAACTTATTTTTAATACCATATAATATAGTTTTGGATCGCGTTAAATGATATGTTATGATAACCTACTATTTTATGGACTCAATTCGGGTTGAGCTGCTAAGTTGGACTAGGTAATATGTTGATTACTACTAGTTGATAGATTTAAGTTAAGTATTGCGGTTTGGTTCGGTTTTCTAAAATTAAAATCGCAAACCAAACTAAACCGCGCGGCTTAGATAAAAACTATCCGTGCGGTTAAACTAAATGTGATTTTTTGCGGCTTCGATTTGGATTGGTTCGATTTGCGATATTTTTGAATTAGTTCGAATATGATGATCACCCTTAATACTTGATATCCCAATATGATAACAATGTTAATCTGTACACCGTACAATCTCATTATTTATGCTATAAATACTTTAGCTATGTTAGCTGAAATGTACGTGGTTAATAACATGACTTTGTACATAGTTGTTACTACTTTTTAATTTATTTATTTATTTTAGGATAGTAAAAATGAATTTATGTAATATTTAATTAGTTTCAATAATGATTCACTCAAAAAATCATTGTACTCATGTTTTTATTCTTGCAATTTCGATAAATTTAAAGATTTATATTTTCTTGTCTTTAAAACCATGCCCCTTGATTAAATATTGAGTTAAATATATTTTTGGTCTTATAGTTTTGTCGAATTTTGTTTTCAGTCCTTGAAGATTTTTTTCACACTTTTTAGTCCCTGAAATTTTTTCCGTCAGTGTTTTTAATCCATACTTTTCATCCAACTTGTGCTAAACTCGTGCATATCATTCGAAATTTTAATTTTTTTTCTGCGGTCATGTTTAGTACATTATATGAATCTCTCTTATAAAACTTTAATTTTTTTTAAGAAGAGATGAATTAAATATGAATTTTTTAGTTTTTTGCATATAAAAATTCATAAATAATTCATCTTATGTTAAAAAATTCTAAATCTTTGTCGGAAATGTTCTTATAATATTATAAATATGAATACAAAAAATCATTCAAAAATGTAAAAAGTAGAGACTAAAAACACTGACGGAAAAAACTTCAGGGACTAAAAAGTGTGAAAAAAATCTCCAGGGACTAAAAACGAAATTCTGTGAAACTATAGGGACCAAAAATATATTTAACCCTTAAATCTTTGATGGAATGGAATTGCTGCAATACATTTCAAGCCTACTGTGAGTATATTTATAATGTTGGGTTAGTTTTTCTCCTTATTAAGACTCGAATTCTGGACCTCAAACTCTTTAATTCTTAAGTTGAGCTACCCATCTTACCCAGACCTCCTTACTACTTATGTAATCGAAAAAAACATGCGCAACAAACATTCAATTTGACAGCCACAAAATGTCTTCTTAAACACACACAAATTGGTATGCAATCTTTGCAAATACACCGCAACATTTAATGAATTGCCACATTATTGAAGTTGAAGACCAAGTGATGAATGCGATAAAATGATTTAAGATTTTAAAACAGGGGATCAAAATTGAAAAAAATAAAATCAAAATTGCAGATTTTGTAAAACAAAAAGAATAAATAATTTTTTTAACCACCAGTATCTGTTCCACTGGACTGCTACCAGTTCTCTACCATTAAAGTTATGTATCTATGAATTAATTATTTAAAAAAATGAATATATCTAATTTTATTTTAAATAAAATTACCTTGCTTCGAAAAAAATAAAAATACCTGCAAATAAAAAAAAAATTACCAGGTAAAGATATTGGAAGTAATGTGTCTTTGTCTGGCACTACCAAGTGGCACATACCCATGCAATGCAACAATGCAAAATTCTGTTATTATTTTTTCCATTTACTTTTTGTCTGAATGTTCATGGGTACATATATATTTTTTCTACTCGGTGGTGATAGGCACTACGCAAGCATATTGGCACTTTCATACTTGTTCTCCGGTCACCGGAGGCTCGCCGGAGCAATGGAGGACTCGAATACCGATGAATGTTTGCCACCAGGTTGGACTGTCAAAGTGAATGTGAGAAAGAATGGTAAGATAGACAAGGTAATAGTAATTGATGGTTTGACTTTGACTCAGTACCAATGATCTTTTGTTTTACTTATCAGCATGCACTTTTAGTAAATGTGAGATCTTGTTACTTGGCTTTACCATTTAGTTATGTTTTATTTCAAAGATTGAAAATGTTTTCTCTTAATTACTTAGTACACATGGCAATAGTCTTGTTGGGATGTTGGCAAGTTTTGTCTTTGTTGTTGGTACAATGTTAATCTTGTTTAAACCAAGATATTGAGCTCAAGTGGTTAATACTGTCTTTTTAGGAAGAATTCGATTTCTAGTGAGAACAATTATTAACAAGATTTTACTTACCTCGCGATTGACCTCGCGATCGACCTATGGAATACCAGGAGGGACTCCATTCCCTGGAAACCATGGAAACCAAATTGTTGACACAATGTTAGTGTTCCTAAAGTTTAGGATGATTTTCAGATGTGTCTTGGAGCATAGGGGTTGTATATCCTAGATACTAAAAACTCTCACATTAGTTGTTTGTGAAGCGAGAGTAACTGAGTAAGAGTAGTTTAATAACACTCAATCTCTTTAAATTACAAAGACAAACAAGCCTTGTTTTAGACCTCCAAAAAAACCCTTGTTTTAGACCTCCAAAAAGGTTATTAAACAAAAAAGCCTCATCTATATATAAAAAGGCCCATATAGTTAAAAAATTGATCTTCTGGCCCCCATATTGCTCTCAGTCCCCCGTTATGACCAAGTTGCCCCTAAGGGGTGTTTTGGATTGTATGATCTGAAATTAATTAACTTTGGAATGTACGTTCTGAAGTAGCATGTTATAGTAATGTTGACATTTTGAAGTAATGTAATTAAAGGATTCGTATACGGGTGTTTTGGATTGTAGGATTTTGGAACGTACGTTCCGAAGTAGCCTTTTTTCTTAAGTTTTTTTTAGGTTTTGTGGAATGTGCAATCCGAAAACGCTCATTTTCAGAACATAACTTCTGAACTATGTTTTTATATGACAAATATTGGTAACTGTTCTTTGAATGTTTAGACTATATGTTTCCAACAAATTTATGTTCATTGATGCTTTTAAAGTGGAGATAGTCATGGCGTGTGCTTGTAATTTCTATGGCTAGTTGGGGTTAATGTCATGTGGAAATGCCTTACATGTTTGGGGAGAATATTGCATGTCTTTATATGATAGTGAAACTTGCTGAAAGAAGAATGAAATAGAACATTTTATATTAGGGAATATTGCATGTCTTCATATAATTATGGGATTATTCAGGACAACGTACCCGAGTTCGTACCCTGACTGAAATAATCATTGACCAGATTTTACTTACCTCATAGCTGAACTTTGGATTACCAAAGCTTCATTCAGCTGAGAATCGGATGATTAGGAAAAATATACATTTAATTATGGTACTTGAAGCATGGTCATTTGGAATCATTTCCAATTCCATTTATCTAATTATTAGTTAACTCATAATGTCCATATTTGTGCTTTACTTGATTCAAAATGGATATGCATATACTTCCGCTATAGCATTTCATCTTTAATCGGCTAACGATTGTTGGTAAAAGCCGTTCTAGACTTAATCTTTCTTTGAGGCATAGTCATAGAAACTCTTTTTTAGATGATTGAGCTCAATTCTTATTATATTTATTGCAGTATTACTTCCCTCCTTCGAGTGACCAAAAATTCAATTCCATGGTAGGCGTATTTCGATATCTCGACAATGCTAAGAAGAAAGCCAGTGATCAACAGATTCCTCGTCGGGCTTCAAAGCGTCTTGCTGGAATTAAGGCTGGTCCACTTCCAGAACTAAAAACAATTCGAGCACATCGAGATGTGGTTAAACAATCAGGGGAGGATGAAACTGTCATAAATGCAGAGAGATCCACCGATAGCTTACCGAACGATCAAGAGAAACCGTTTCCTGCACTTGATGATGTATCAGAAACTAAGTTCAATGCTGAAAGTACTGAAAACAAGTTCAATGCTGAAAGTACTGAAAACAAAATGGAAAACCATGCTACTGAGAAAGAGTGTGTGAAAGTCCTCAAGAACAAAGATAATGTTGATGCGAAATTAGATTACACTGATGAATTTCCACTAAAAGAAATACTAACCGATCCATGTATTGCGTTTGCGATACAAACTCTCACTGGAGAAACATTTGAGACCTCTAAAGACACTCATTCAGACTTAAAAAGCAAACAGCATTGTCAAAATTCGGCTAATACCGAAGAGTACGGTAAAAATATCAATGTCACGCATGATGACTCGGACGGACGTAAGGTGTTATCATCTCCGGAAAAATCTATTATTACACAAGAACATGTTGGTGTTGCTCAAATTGGTAAGGTAGGATTGTCAAAGTGTGAACTTATGCAAGGGTGATTACATGTGACATGAACTAACTTAATGATTGTACAGTTAGGAAACTTTGTGAATAGCTACTTCATGAAGCCTTCAATTCACCAACCTTCTTTTTGTTGGTATTTTGGTGTGTAGTACTGTAATATAGTCCTGTGTATATTGTGGAATATGCTTTCAGGCTTCAACGTAGAACTGGTATCTAATCTAAATAGACTGGTGTAGAATCTTGCAACTCTTTGTTCAAATAGTCTTGCGGCCGAAATTTCACTCCTTAAGGTAAATAGTAAATAAGTAGGGAATCGCATATTTCAAACTCTGGTCTCTATATATTACAATAATTATATTTGTACTTCTGTAAGGAAGGAATAATAAGTGAAAACATAGTTGACCGTATAAAGGAGGCAATAGAAATAGGGTTGAATGAATATTATTGATATAATTAAGGAGAGATTATCTCAATCCTATAATGACCATAATAGCATAGTTGACCGTGTATTATAGCTGGCTATGAATATTTACAATCAACATAATAATTACAATATTCTTTAATATAATAACTATTCTCTAATGGAGTATTGGATTGTAACCTAAAGGAACAAAGTTCAAATTTCACTTGGATAGTTGCAGAATGGTTATTAGTAGTGTAGCTATTATCAATATATGATAATTTATTTCATCTCATTTTTTATAAATTAACAACTTATATTCATAGATTAAGGTGGTTGGTGCATACTATGTGAGTATTGTAGACTTGAAGAACTTTGAAATGAGACTTTTTATGTGTATTAGAAATGAGATTTTTTTTTTTATCATGTACATACAAGTAACTCAGTTGGTTGGTAGCTATTAGCAGTGGCCAGTGGCAGTGCCACACTAAGCTGACTAAGGTGGGTTACAGCTGCACACCCTAGCTGGATCTTTATATTCTGTATCAATAATACTAATTTCACTGATATTGATTATAATTATCAATTAAAATTTAATTAGGAAAATGTTTGGTGTATATGGGAGTAAAGGAGTAAATGTGATAAGGAGAGAAATATATAAATAAAATGTGGTGTTTCTTATAAAAATACGTGGTGTTGAATGATTGTAAGAGAATGAATGGTGTTCAAATACTACCGTTATAAATTTTAATAGTCCGCACACCTTAAGCCAAGGTCTTAGCTCCTCCATCGCTGACTTTAGGAACGTTATTGAAGAGTTCGGGATTTAAACTTTAGATTTTGTATTTCTCCAAATTTATAGTGTACAAATCTAACTACTAATTACAAAAAAAAAAATGAGACATTTTTAACCAAAAGACAATAGTATAAAATCGGTCACAAAAATAAATTAAAGTTTCGATCAACATATCTAAAAAATTTTGCGCTTTAATTATAAAAAAGAAAAGAAAAAGTCTTGCGCTTTATATCAAATAAAGCTATTGAAATTCTGGCACCTACTGGGGACAGATGTCAAGACAGAAGCTATAGCAATTGTCGTACGTAATCAGTTGTAAAGCTAAGACAAATGCTCTAGTGTATGTCCACAGTAGTATATAATAAACAAATGCAAGCAACATACAATGAAGAAAATAACACAGAGAATTGTTAACCCAGTTCGGCGTAAACAATGACCTACTCTGGGGGCTACCAAGCCAGGAAGGAATCCACTATAATAGATCTAGATCTAAGCCCACAACAAACATACAAGTTTACGACTTATCTCCTAAACTCTACCTGTGCTAACTCAACCTAGGAACTCCTAAGTTTGAGACCCCGTCTCACTTCCTTTCTATCACAAACCTTGTGATTATAACAGTTATACAAACAGTGCGGTTTCACTAACTAAAAACAAACAGTCTCCGTACTTAAAAGCTTAGGAGAAGTTTCACAAATTACAACTCAAACACAGTCCTAAGCTTGCATCAAGTAGACACAAGAAAGACTCACAATTGACAAGACTCAAACCCTAAAACTATATTCTTCAAATATGGCTTCAGTAGTCTTTAGGCTTTTAGTCTTCACATATAAATATGACCTGAGTTAGCATGGGCTAGGTCTTCATCTTGGGCTTTAATCTTCAGCTGTCCTTTTGCAAAGTCCAGCACACATGAAATGGAAAGAATCACTTGTTTCCATAAATGGCGTAGCATCTTCTGGAAAATATTTCTTGGTGCAGCCGCCTTATAAACCCTTGTTTAAAACGTGCGTCTTGATATGCAAGTAAGGCGAAAATAGTGCTTCAGAGAATCTTCAAAGATATGGCGCGCAAATAGAACATTTATTACCGGCATGACACAAGTTGTACCCACATGTTACGGCATCTGGTCCAACATCTTGCTTGAACTTGTTTTTGCAAAATGAGGCCAACATACAAAACACCAACAATCTCCCCCTTTGAAATTTTTTGGCTAAAACAGATTAAGGCCAGTTCTGGAGAGATGCAGTACATATCTTCCTTCAAGTCATCACAAACACACAGCTAAGAAAGAAGATAATACATTGCTACATTATTTTCAAAAGAGGTCTTCAAGTGAGAAATAATGAACAGGCAGCATCAGAGGCATGCAACGGCGGAAGTACACAACTTAGCCTCATAAGGTACAAGATAGGAGAGAAATAAACTCTCACACATAAGCGCCAACTAGTTACATCAGGAAAAATAAATTCCCACAAAATGAATCATCATAGGAAAAAAATAAATTCCTACATCTCTGAGAAAAATAAATTCTCATGTAACAAGTAAAAGTGGATTCCTTTGAAATAGACCAGATGCCTTAGCATTTGGAATGACATCTGTCACACACAACATGCATCACAACAAAAGTAGATTGCTCCCCCTGAGTTCATGCATATATCACAGTAGAGAATACTCCCCCTCAACAGAACATACATACACATACAGATATAGCATACTTGCTCCCCCTCAATCATAGCACACACATAGACAGACAGATAGTGTAGCATGTCTCACGAACAGAACAGATAACAGAACATATACTTACTACTACTCCCCCTTTTTAGCCATAATTTTGACAAACTTAATACTTCATGCATAGATGGAAGAAATACTTCAGAGTACCATTATTACAGACCAGTAGCACATGTAAGTGCACAAAATATCCTGGGCACAACCCTCAAAATAAAGTCAAGTAAAAAGAAAAACAAAAAACAGGGGCAGAAAAACACGGGAGCAAAGACATCATTCAGAACGGCTTTCATCAGAGCCTTCTATCACAGGTTCACCATTAGCATCATCATCCTCATTTCCAGCTTCAGCTTCCTCAAGTTCCAGAGCTTGGATAACAGCTTCCAGCTTCAACTTCTGATCCTCTAACCCTTTGCAGGTAGCTTTCAGCTCTGCAATCATATCCTTCCTTGTTAAGGCAACAGATGACTTCTGGACAGATGTTGTAGCAATGTCTGGAGCATATGTCCCTTCAAACAGCTTGTTGTGCAGAATCAAAGGAGCTTTCCTCTTCATTGGGAAATCAGAACTCCTTAGAATACCAGGTTGTTGACTCAGAATAATACCACAAATCAAAGTGGGAAAAGCAATGGGCTTTTTGATAGCCATACTGTCAGCATGCTTCAAGGTTTGATTAAAAATATAAGAGCCATAATCATACTTCACCTTGGATCCAATGGTGTAGACCAGACGAGCCAAGTCAGTAGAAATATCAGAGGTGTGCACAGTGGGCACCCAGTTCACAGTGCCTATCTTATTTAAACAGGCAAACTTCACAGTCAGTTTGCTAGAAGACACTTTCTTAGAGGCCATTGTTTCACATGACCATTTGTAATTGCCTTGGCCAATTCACCATCAGTAAACTCCAATTCAGGGGTCCTATCATCATCTCTTCCCAAAAACTCATTAATGATTGAAGGAGAAAAATTAACACGCAAGCCTCGAACAAAGACCTTATGATACTCAGGACTTTGGGGGTTATCACAATCCTCAGGGACATTCACAATGAACTCTCTTACCAGCTGTTCATAACAATCTCCTAGTCCCCACACAGTCTTCATCAACCCAGCTTCCTCAATCAAGCTCACTATATCAGTACACTCCAGGGCTTCTTTTCCAAGTTCTCTTTCTAAAGCAATCCTTCTATGAACAACATACTTCCATTTGCCTACACAACTAGCAAGATGAAATGAAATATTATCAATAGGAACCTCAGGTACATTAGCAGGTACCTTCTTACCACCTACACTTTTTCTGCCAATAGAAGCTTCGACAGATGCTTCACCTTTAGACACTTCTTCTTCAAAATCAGAGTCACTCTCCTCAGCCTTTCTTTTCAACTGTTTCTTCTGGACAACAGGAGTATCAAAACGACTCTTAGGTCGAGAGGGACCATACATGGTTTTCTTGACAGGTTTCTTTACTGATTCTACAACAGGGGACTTTGGGACATATGATATAGCTTTACCAGAACTGCTCCTCGGTCTCTTAGCAACACCAGCTCCAAATGTCTTCACCAAGGGTGGAGACTCAGAATTTTGTTCATCAACATCAATCACCTTGTTCCCATCAGACTCAGCTTGCATACCCTTATCAGCATTCACATCCATCTCACCATCAGAATCAGCTTCTTCAGTGGAGCCACTCTCCTCTTCTGAGGACTCACTAGAGGAGCCTTTCCTTTCACTCTCCACATTATTCTCAGTTTTCTCACTCTCTTCAGGCAGGTTTTTCTCAGCAGTATTCAACACATCATTAACAGTCTTTTCACCTTCAGTACCTGTCTCATTAGTACTGTCACTACTAAAACCTGAATCAGAACATAATTCAGCTACAGTATCAGGATGAGGAACCTGTTGGTCCAAAGATTCTTCAGCATCTGGCACAACATCACACTTGGCTACACGGTCAGGTTCACTAACAGATTTCACAACTTCTTCAACAATCTTCCTAGTTTCCTCAATCACATCACTAGGATTTTTCTCAATAGCAGAATTATCAATATCAGGAACCACTTCAGAATTTCTCACAGTATTTGAATCAACGGTATCTAGGGTGTTAGGTTGACTTGTTTTCCCTAAATGTTCAGGTTCTACACATTTTTCACCACTCACAACAGTTGGATTATACTTAGCAGCAGAGTTATCACTATCACCATCATCAATATTTTTCTCAGTCTCTAAATCAGTTTGACCTAAGGTTTCAGATTTCCTAATATCACCTAGATCGTCCAATTCAACAGATTTTTCAACAAAGTCAGATAGTACAGGATCATTACCTTTTGAATCATGGCCAGAAGCGCCAACATCGGTCGCGACATCACACGATTTGAAGGGATTTTCAGAAAGATAGAGGTCTGACATAGAGAGGCCTATCGTAGCAGTTGATTCACCACGTTTCTTCTTAGGCTTCGATTTGGAGATCTTTTTCCATACAGTAGGAGACTTCGTTGCCTTCTCCTTCTTCACAGCCCTCTTTGATCGCGTTGTTCGAACTTCCAACTCAGATGCATGCACAGTATCAAGAGGTGTTGCTTGAACAAGAAGGGGGATTGGATTGTGTTTTGGATATTTAAAAACTTTCCAAGATATTTAAATCTTTTCAGAGTCTTTAAAGCACAGCGGATTATTCACACAATTAGCTTATGGCGTTATGAATGATGAAGGAGTAAATGAGAGAGTGAGAGAGAGAAGAACACACAACAATTTATACTGGTTCCCCTCACAAATTGAGAGTACGCCAATCCCCTTGTTTCCAAGAGAGTTCCACTATAATCACACGGATTACAATAGTTGCTCAAGCACACAAGCTCAAGACTTCCTGCTCTTAGTCACACAAGACTTATAGAGACTTCCTTGCTTTGATCACACAAGATCAAAGACTTCCTTGCTCAAGCACACAAGCTTGAGACTTCCTGCTCTAAGTCACACAAGACAGAGAGACTTCCTTGCTCTGATCACACAAGATCAGAGGCTTCCTTGCTCAAGCACTCAGGCTCAAGACTTCACTGCTCTAATCACTAAGACTGAGACTTACGTGCTTCTACTTTAAGCAGAAGACTTTCTTGCTTCTACACTAAGCAGAAGACTTACTACTAACTTAAGAGCTTAAAACTTATTACAAACATAATAACTTCAGAGGCTCTAAGCTAGTTTCTATGCACACTTCATTTGAGAGATATTATCTATTACAATTCAAATGCTCACTTTCTTCTGAGAGATTTTATCTAATGTTGAGCGCTAGTCTTCAATTCTTTCTTTGACATATTTATATGAGTTGAGAAAGACATTGAGACGTTGGAGAAATTCCCGTTGCAACTTGGAGAGCTGTAGACATTGAAGATCCGTTGAGTAAAGCCACGTTTTCTTTGCAGAGAAGCTTCACCTTTGCTATCTGTCCAATGGTACAGTTATAAGGTACAACTAGCTCCTAGAGAGAGGGATCACATCCTTTGTGACCGTTGCATTTTAGTTTACCTTAGAACAAGTCATCAGGCTTGATAAGTTGTAGTTGATGTAGCCCTCTGATGACTGGGAATTCCCTTTGCTTTTGATGAACCTTTGATAACTTGGAGTCTGATTGGTCTTTGAATGGTTGGCCTATGATAGTCATTAGTAATTCAGATTCTGAACGCCTTCATCCTCTGAATGACTTATGATTATCAGACAGCCTCTGAATTCTTGTAGGCTTCTGAACATCCTTGAGCTTCTGAACTCCTCTGAGTCCCTGAACAGCTTTCAGACGTTCTGATCTACTTTGAGCTTCTGAACTTTGTATAGCTTCTGACCACGTTGTAGCATCTAAACTCTTTCAGAGTCTTAAATATTCAGACTTCCATTGGTTTCATCAGAGTTTAAATTAAGTGTGCTCTTGATTAAACGTTGAATTCTCCTACACTTAATTTAAACATTAGTACCATCAATTGTCCATTTAATACTTTGTTATCATCAAAACTTAAGGGTGTGTATCAACACATATTTTGTTCCAACACCAGTAAGTGCAGTGATGTGATTTGCAGACTCAGAGTAGTCATCATCCTCAGAGTCATCTTCATCAGACCAAGTGACATCTATAACCTTCTTCTGTTTCTTCAGGAATGTTGGACATTCAGCTCTAATGTGTCCATGACTTTCACATTCATGGCATTGAACACCTTTTCCTGTAATGGCCTTTTCTTCAGGTCTGTGTTTTCTTACACCATTAAGCTTTCTATTACTATCAGAGAAACTGCCTTTAGCATTTGTCCTGCCTCTTCCATCCATCTTCTTTAATATCCTGTTGAACTGCCTGCCTAGGAGTGCCACGGCTTCAGATAAACTTTCATCAGTTTCCAAGGCATTTTCTACTTCCTCATTTTCAGTGGTGTTGGTTACAAGGGCTATACTCTTCTTCCTCTTTTATGTTTTTTCTTTAGCCGCCAGCTCATAGGTTAGCAGGGAACCCACCAAGTTTTCAAGTTTCATCAAGCCTATATCATGTACTTCTTCTATGGTAGTAACTTTCATATCAAACATCTTAGGAAGAGATCTAAGTATTTTTCTTACCATTCTTTCCTCGCTTAGCTTTTCTCCTAGAGCATCAAAGTTGTTAGCATAATCCAGAATGGTCATGTGGAAGTCATGGACAGATTGATCTTCACCCATCATTAGATTCTCGAACTTTACGGTCAGAAGCTGTAGCCTTGAATTTTTCACCTTTGCAGTTCCTTCATGTGTAGTCATTAGAATTTCCCATGCTTCCTTAGCCACTGAGCACTGTTTGATCATCCTGAATATGTTGTTGTCCACATCATTGAATAAGGCATTTAGCGCCTTGGAGTTGCCATGTGCAAGCTCATCCTCTTCCTTGGTCCAATCCACTCCTGGTTTTAGTTCACCTGTGGTTTTACCATCTTTGTCACGTATCACTGGATGCTCCCATCCCGTTAAGATAGCCTTCCAAGATTTGCTATCAAGTGATTTAATAAATGCCACCATTTTGGCTTTCCAGTAATCATAGTTTGATCCATCCAGAAGTGGAGGTCTGTTGACATAGCCACCTTCCTTGTTCATTATGCCAGAAAGTAACTTCCTTGGTCCTCACCCGCGCAGAACAGGGTGCCTACTCTGATACCAATTGAAATTCTGGCACCTACTGGGGACAGATGTCAAGACAGAAGCTATAGCAATTGTCGTACATAATCATTTGTAAAGCAAAGACAAATGCTCTAGCGTATGTCTACAATAGTATATAATAAACAAATGCAAGCAACAGACAATGAAGAAAATAACACAGAGAATTGTTTGTTGGAACAAAATGTGTGTTAGTACACACCCTTAAGTTTTGATGATAACAAAGTATTAAATGGACAATTGATGTTACTAATGTTTAAATTAAGTGTGCAGGAGAATCCAACGTTATATCAAGAGCACATTTAATTTAGACTCTGATGAAACCTATGGAAGTCTGAATCTTTACACTCTGAAAGAGTTCAGAAGCTACAACGTGGTCAGAAGCTAAACAAAGTTCAGAAGCTCAAAAAGGATCAGAATGTCTGCAAGAGTTCAGAAGCTCAGAGAAGTTCAGAAGCTCAAAGATGTTCAGATGCCTACAAGAGTTCAGAAGCCTTCTGCTAGTCAAAAGTTATTCAGAAGATGAAGACGTTCAGAAGCTGAAATACGAAGGACTATCAGAGGCCATTTATTCAAGACCAATCAGACTCCAAGTTATCAAAGGTTCATCAGAAGCAAAGGAATTCCCCTAGTCATCAGAAGGGCTACATCAACTACTCTTATCAATCCTGATGATTTGTTCTAAGGACAACCAATTACAACGGTCACAAAGGATGTAATCCTACTCTCTCCAGGAGCTAGTTGTACCTTATTACTGTACTTTGGACAAACAGTAAAGGTGAAGCTTAATTGCAACGAAGACGTGGCTTTACTCAACGGATATTCAAAGACTACAGCTGTTCAACTTACAACGGGAATTTCTCCAACGTCTCAATGTCTTTCTCAACTCATATAAATATGCAAAAGAAAGAATTGATGACTAGCGAACTTCATTAGAAAACATCTCTCAAATTAAGTGAGAATAGAAACTAGCTCAAGCCTCTGAAGTTATTATGATTGTAATAAGTTTAAGCTTAGAAGTTAGTATTACTCCTGCGTGAGTAATTGATAAGTCTTCTGCTTAGTGTAGAAGCAAGGAAGTCTTCTGCTTAGTGATTAGAGCAAGGAAGTCTTCTGGTTAGTGTAGAAGCAAGGAAGTCTCTTGTCTTGTGTGACTTGAGCAAGGAAGTCTCATGCTTGTGTGCTTGAGCAAGGAAGTCTCTGATATTGTGTAATTAGAGCAAGGAAGTCTCTCTGTCTTGTGTGACCTCGAGCAAGGAAGTCTCTCTGTCTTGTGTGACCTAGAGCAAGGAAGTCTCATGTTTGTGTGCTTGAGCATCTGATTGTAATCTTAGTGATTATAGTGAACTCCCTTGGAAGCAAGGGGACTGGAGTACTCTCAATTTGTGAGGGGAACCAGTATAAATTGTTGTGTGTCTTTCTTTCTCTCACTCTCTCATTTACGCCTTCATCATTCACTTAGCCTTAAGTTGATTGTGTAAACTATTCCGCTGTGCTTAAAGACTCTGATAGATTTAAATATCTAGAAAAGTTTTTAAATATCCAAAACACAATTCAACCCCCCCCCCCCCTTCTTGTGTTTTCTCCACGCACCTTCAATTCGTATCAGAGCATGGTTCTATTGGTAAATCACTTAACTGTGAGACAGTCAAGATCCAAAGGATAAAAACACCATGGCTCAACAAGTGAATGATTGGAAGCAGAAGATTCATCAACTTGTTGCTGATCTCATTAAAGGAATGGAAGATGGACTTAATATGAATGAAGATCTGAGCAACAAGCAAGTATCTACATCAACATCTGATGTTTGTACCTCAAGTGCAAGAGACAAGGAAGCAGCCAGAAAATAGAAGCAAGCAATGGAGCTTAAAGATATTAAGAGAGAATCTGATGAAGAATACTTTGATAATTTCTCCAAGAAATTTCAAAGATGGTCTGAATTCAAGAAGAATGGAGGAGAGATAGCTAGCAAGAAGAAATTGACAACCTGGGAAGAGTTGGACAAACTTTCTGAAGAAGAAAAGAAAGTCAAGCTACCAAGGAGATCAAGACTTGAAGTGCAAGCAAGACCTGAAGCAGCAGCAGAGTCTGAAGTGGACTCAGAGTCTGAACATTCAAGTTATGACTCTGACCAAGACATCCTGAATCAGGTATATTCTCAACTTCCTAAACTTGAACTCATAAAACTACTAAATGCTGGTTCACGTAAGTTTAAAAAGCTCAAAGTTAATTGTGAGCACTTAAGTGAACAAGCAAGTCAATTTAAGTGTTTATATCAAGAGGCTCTAGAAAAGATTGAAGATCTTGAAAAAGGGAATGTCAGCAGTAGCAAACCTTATAAGAACTCAATTGATTCTAAAGACCTCTGTAATACACACATTGACAGTAGTGACATTATTTCTTTATTGTCTTCTCTTAAAAACAATGGTGTAAATGGAATTGGTTATTCATGTGCTGACACACATGAAAAACCAAGTTCATCAAGCATATTTGAAAATGCTTCACCTTCTGGTCTATATTCAACATTCGTACCTGAGAGCATTCAGGTGGTACAAATGGAGAGTAGAGGTCAGGTAACTAACAGTCTAGGACCCATCTGCAAATGGGTACCAAAAGACAAAATTGTTTATTTGGCTGCAGGACAAATGAGGAAAATAGACTCTCCACTCACATGGACTCATGTGACTGCAAATGGAAGGAGAGCAATTGTGCACAGAAGGCACATTTTTGATGAATCTGATGGTGAAGAAGATGAAGAAGAATTCATAAGGAACAGAAGAAGATATGATCCTTATGATGAAAAATATGAAGCTTATTCTGAAGATGACAGTAACTCAGCTTGGAGGAGTAACTGTTCCGGCTATGACACTGACTACAATTGAAACAAGAAAGCTTCAATGCAAGGTGAGTATTCTTAAAGTCTCAATGACAATTCAGAGGAATAACACTCAAAGGTTAAAAATATTCTTTTAGGACACCTGATTTATTTGAACAAAGTGTTCAGAAATAAAACCTTGAAAAATCTTGTCTGAACATATATTTTTGTGTCCTGAAAGATTCGTTTTTAGACTCTGATGTACTTTAGGTTTCAACATCTGAAGAAGTTCAAACTATGAGAACTTTTCAACCTCTGAAGGTTAAGCCTCTGAAAAGGAAATGAATTGCAAACGTTTGAGTGTTTTCCACTGAAACGTTTTGGCGCTAAATAGACAACACGTACACACGTTCTGATTGGTTTAAAACAGTTAATGATAGTTCATTTCATTTTTGATTTAATTTTATATGTGTTTATTTTATCTTTAATCAAAAACACTGAACACTTGCACTTCTTACACTTTCACAACCTACACTCTCGTTTTCTAGACCATAGAAAAACCTTCGTTCTCTCTGAAATTAGAAAATCCAAAACCCTAACTTCTGAAATGGAAACTTCTACCTCATCAGCTTCTACTACAGCGTTTTTGTTTCCAAAGGATTTAGCAGTCAACATCATCAACTGCTCAGAGTTATTTAGCAGAGAAAAATCACTCGAAATGGAAGGGAAATCACTCAACTTGGTTATGGAACAACCAATTGATTTTGAAGGTCTTAGATTAAATCAACACGACATTGAGAAGTTCTTCACTGACCAAAATGGAGGTGTTAGATACATGAAGTTATTAAATGGTCCAATTTACCCTACGCTGGTAAAAGATTTCTGGATTAAGAGCAAGGTAGTAACGATGGAAGACTACAATAAAGAAGTGGCTGTCTTAAAGAACTCAAAGCCTGAAAACAAGGACAAGACTCCAGCTGAATTGGGCCTAAGAGAAGTCAAGGAAGAAGAAATTAGGTCGGTGGTGTGTGGATTTGAAGTAGTTCTGACCCAATCAAATTTGGCAAGTATTCTACAAATTCCCAATGAAGGAAAATTCAATGCGTTCAGCGCTGTTGAAGCCAAGAACATAGGGTGTCTAATTGATATGACAAAAATGTGTTATGAAGAAGGGAAAACTTGTGAGAGCAACAAAAGTGGTGATTTGAAGCCAACACAGAAACTGTTAGCCAGAATCTTGCTAGGATCAATCTTCCCAAGGAGTGGAAGCTCTGATAAACTTTCTTGGGATCATAGATACTTTATCTATTATCTCACTAAAGGATATCAACTGAACTGGGCTAAGTATATCTTCAACCACTTGTGTAAGGCTGTTAATGCTATCCAAAGGCAAACCAAGCCCAATGTTCACATCACTTACCCAAGGATTCTAAGTGAAATTTTCTATCAGTGTGGTGTGATTGATGTGATCAAGGCTGCTGGGCAAGATAACCTGTTAAGGGAACTGAGAGCCTCTATCATCTCAGTGCATACATTGTCCAACATGTATTTCCTACCAGGACAAGTCTTGAAGCGTTCAGAACCTTTGGAACAGCTACCTCACTCAGAAGATTCAATGATGAAGAGATTTAACAATAACATACCTTCTGTTGCTCAAGGTATTGTTAACCAGTACATACAACTACTGGAAAGCCAAAGAGAACATTTTGAGATTGAATCAGAAGAGGTGAAAGGGAAAAGAAAGAGATTGGTAAGGACTAAGGTTGAATCTGAAAAGGGTGAGAGCAAAGGCAAGGCAAAGATAAAGGTTGTGAAGACAAATGCGGCGGTTTTAGAAGATGAAGATGATGATGATGAGCCTCTGAGGATCAAGAAAAGCAAGATTTCTAAGGAGCTGAAGAAAAAGAAAAAGAATGTTGAGAGCTCCACCATTATTGATTCAGGTACTATAACTGATCCTAAAGGTCCTGTTGTATTAACTCATGAGACTCAGAACCCCCCAACCTCAAACAAACCATCAGAGTCACCTCTAGAATTCCTTGAACAACACTTAGCAGGTGAACTCCCTCCACAATCCGAATCTCTATCATCTGATAATGTTCAGAACTCCAACACTATTCCAGACTCTGAACAAAATCAAAATTCAACTTCAATCATATACCAAATCAATCCTGAAACCAACCCATCAAACCAAATTGTCTCAGAAATCACTCAACCAGAAACATCTGAGATAATTCAACCAGAACATGTTCATTCACATCTTACACCTCAAACACCCCCCGAACAACAAACAGAACCTAACCTTCAAACACAACCAGAACCTCAAGTTGAAGTTGAACCAAATGTGACCCCAAATTCACCAACCAGAGATCAGGTTGATGAAATGATCAAAGAATTAACTAATGCGCAGTTAAATTCATTTGGTCAGCCTGATCATGATCAACGACAAACAACCAATCAACACTATCAGACTGCTGAGAAAACCCAAGAGGTTGGGATATCTTCAGCATCTGACTGCGTTGCATCTAAATCACCTCAACATACCATCACACCCTCAAACTATGAACCTCCCCAAACCAATTCCATAATCTCTGATGTCTTGAGTGAATGCAACAGCCTATTTAGGCAGGTACATGAATTACATGAGCTAAGGCAATCTGATATGCCTTCAGCAGAGTATGCTGCAAAATGGGTGAGTCTAACAGAAGAATTGGTAAAGGAGTTGTATAGACTTGAAGAAGCTGATGTTAAGGAGCAGAAGAGTTTTGACAAAAATAGTGCTACTGAAGTTGAAGAGGTCATTCAGATTCAGAAGGACACAGAAAGGAATCAACCTGAATCCTCTTCTGTAAGAACAAGTGATGAGTAAACCCTAATGGAAAAGTATGTGGGACTGATGGAGGTAGTTAATGCTAAACAGAAGGAAATCATGAGAACCCTAGCTTCTCTTTGTAGCCAAACCCAATTAACCCCCTAGGACTTCTTGTTTGCTCAAATCTTATATGACCGATATTTTGTTAGGCACATTGATAGGGCTAAGTTCATAACCTTGTATGTTTCTTTAACGTCTTTGTGCTTATCTGAAATATTGGTTCATTTTGTGGTAATCCAAGTGTTTTTATCTTTAAACTGCTGATAACTGTTTTCCTTCATTCTTAAGTTTAAACTCTTAAATTGGCTTTTCATTTTTTATTATTTCGTTTACAAACAGTTTTGTTTTAAAATCTTGTGTTCATTAAATTGTTTCTCAATTAATACAACATTTGGGTATTCCTTAAAGATTCATATTGCATAACAAGATAAGAAACATAATAAAGAGAATCAAATTAAACAAGCCAAAGAAATTAAAACTTTATTGAAAACTTGAGTAAATGTTACAAATATTCCAAAGATAATCAACTGGTATCCTTAGATGGTGGAGTTGGGTGACCCATCTTGGATGGCACCTCTCTTGGGGAATCTGACACATCTGGATCAGATCTCTCTTCCTCAGGAGAAGACTCTAACCCATCTGAGACTTAGACATCAGCTTGATCTTCTTCAGGAAAATCTGTATTCAAATACTCAAACCAATCAGAGTCCCAGTCATCAGACTCTGTTTCAGAATCTGACTTTTTAGACTTTGAACTGAGTGGAACCTCAGGCTCTGGCTTTGTTTTTCTTGATTTTTCTTGCTTATGTTTTCTCATATCTTGACTATCGCTCTTTGAAACTGCTTTCTTCTTCTCTGAGCGTTTCATTTTTTCTCTCAAGAGATCTATCAATAACCTAAGATTATTCTGTGTAAATAAAATGACTAGGCTTCTCTCCTTTTATAAGCTCATTTCGCCGACAAGGTCTTAAATGCGTTCAACCACTCCTGATTTGACCGTATTGGACGTTGTACTTGTTAATTAAATTGCTTATACTCTTTTTGATAATGACAAAAGGGAGAGAAAGAATATTGGTAAATCAATTGTTGGAAGAAGTGAAATTACTTAGCTTTTTAGGGCTTTGTAGTGCTTCAGAGAGAGAACGTAGGAGAGTGGTCAAAATAGTGGCATGAGGTACATGCTTTGATATGACAATCTGATCTTTGAGGATTTCAAAATATTGTGCTAAAGAGCTCTGAACTATTTTCAAAAAGTTTTGGTTTATGCTCTGAACTGTTTTCAAGTTTTTGATTCAGGCTCTAAACTATTTTTTAAAAAGTTTTTTTTAAGCTCTGAACTGTTTGAAAAATATTTTGAACTCTGAAACTGTATTTTAATGATAACCATCAGAACCAAGTGTGTATGTATACGTTTCTAGTGCCTCTGATCCTATTGTCATTTAATTTAAATATTTAATTCATCTTGCATCTTCATTAAGAGCATAATTTCAAGGAGAATACATTTATTAGTTGAAGTTTATTATTCATAGATAGTACTTGAGTAAGGGTGCAACTTTATTCAAAGATTATCACACTATGAAAAGAAGAAGCTTGCAAACCTTTTTCTTTATAATAAAGTATAAACCTTGTTCAATATGAATAATTTAAGTCATATAATAAAGTAATTCTGAAACTGATTAAAATTAACTATGAATACAAAGTAGGGGAGCTTACAAACCTAACCCTATGGGATATCAGACTTAGGGGGAGCTTGCGAAACTCAGAAGCCTAAAGTCAACATATCTGATTTTTATCAACAACAATTGTATTTAATACTTATGTTTGTCATCATCAAAAAGGGGGAGATTGTTGGAACAAAATGTGTGTTAGTACACACCCTTAAGTTTTGATGATAACAAAGTATTAAATGGACAATTGATGTTACTAATGTTTAAATTAAGTGTGCAGGAGAATCCAACGTTATATCAAGAGCACATTTAATTTAGACTCTGATGAAATCTTTGGAAGTCTGAATCTTTACACTCTGAAAGAGTTCAGAAGCTACAACGTGGTCAGAAGCTAAACAAAGTTCAGAAGCTCAAAAAGGATCAGAATGTCTGCAAGAGTTCAGAAGCTCAGAGAAGTTCAGAAGCTCAAAGATGTTCAGATGCCTACAAGAGTTCAGAAGCCTTCTGCTAGTCAAAAGTTATTCAGAAGATGAAGACGTTCAGAAGCTGAAATACGAAGGACTATCAGATGCCATTTATTCAAGACCAATCAGACTCAAAGTTATCAAAGGTTCATCAGAAGCAAAGGAATTCCCCTAGTCATCAGAAGGGCTACATCAACTACTCTTATCAAGCCTGATGATTTGTTCTAAGGACAACTAATTACAACGGTCACAAAGGATATGATCCTACTCTCTCTAGGAGCTAGTTGTACCTTATTACTGTACTTTGGACAAACAGTAAAGGTGAAGCTTAACTGCAAAGAAGACGTGGCTTTACTCAACGGATATTCAAAGACTACAGATGTCCAACTTACAACAGGAATTTCTCCAACGTCTCAATGTCTTTCTCAACTCATATAAATATGCAAAAGAAAGAATTGATGACTAGCGAACTTTATTAGAAAACATCTCTCAAATTAAGTGAGAATAGAAACTAGCTCAAGCCTCTGAAGTTATTATGATTGTAATAAGTTTAAGCTTAGAAGTTAGTATTACTCCTGCGTGAGTAATTGATAAGTCTTCTGCTTAGTGTAGAAGCAAGGAAGTCTTCTGCTTAATGTAGAAGCAAGTAAGTCTCAATCTTAGTGATTAGAGCAAGGAAGTCTTCTGCTTAGTGTAGAAGCAAGGAAGTCTCTTGTCTTGTGTGACTTGAGCAAGGAAGTCTCATGCTGGTGTGCTTGAGCAAGGAAGTCTCTGATCTTGTGTGATTAGAGCAAGGAAGTCTCTATGTCTTGTGTGACCTAGAGCAAGGAAGTCTCTCTGTCTTGTGTGACATAGAGTAAGGAAGTCCCATGCTTGTGTGCTTGAGCATCTGATTGTAATCTTAGTGATTATAGTGAACTCCCTTGGAAGCAAGGGGACTGGAGTACTCTCAATTTGTGAGGGGAACCAGTATAAATTGTTGTGTGTCTTTCTCTCTCTCACTCTCTCATTTACTCCTTCATCATTCACTTAGCCTTAAGTTGATTGTGTAAACTATTCCGCTGTGCTTAAAGACTCTGATAGATTTAAATATCTAGAAAAGTTTTTAAATATCCAAAACACAATTCAACCCCCCCCCCCCCCCCCCCCCCTTCTTGTGTTTTCTCCACGCACCTTCATTGTTAACCCAGTTCGGCGTAACAACGACCTACTCTGGGGGCTACCAAGCCAGGAAGGAATCCACTATAATAGATCTAGATCTAAGTCCACAGCAAACATACAAGTTTACGACTTATCTCCTAGACTCTACCCGTGCTAACTCAACCTAGGAACTCCTAAGTTTGAGACCCTGACTCACTTCCTTTCTATCACAAACCTTGTGATTATAACAGTTATACAAACAGTGCGGTTTCACTAACCAAAAACAAACAGTCTCCGTACTTAAAAGCTTAGGAGAAGTTTCACAAATTACAACTCAAACACAGTCCTATGCTTGCATCAAGTAGACACAAGAAAGGCTCACAATTGACAAGACTCAAACCCTAAAGCTATATTCTTCAAATACGGCTTCAGTAGTCTTTAGGCTTTTAGTCTTCACATATAAATATGACCTGAGTTAGCATGGGTTAGGTCTTCATCTTGGGCTTTAATCTTCAGCTGTCCTTTTGCAAAGTCCAGCACACATGAAATGGAAAGAATCACTTGTTTCCATAAATGGCGTAGCATCTTCTGGAAAATATTTCTTGGTGCAACTGCCTTATAAACCCTTGTTTAAAACGTGCGTCTTGATATGCAAGTAAGGCGAAAATAGTGCTTCAGAGAATCTTCAAAGATATGGCGCACAAATAGAACATTTATTATCGGCATGACACAAGTTGTACCCACATGCTACGGCATCTGGTCCAACATCTTGCTTGAACTTGTTTTTGCAAAATGAGACCAACATACAAAACACCAACAGCTATGGTGTAAGACATTACCAAAAAAAAAAAAGCTATGGTGTAAGAATCAATATGTTTGGTGTGAACGAACAAATAAACAATTTGTCTAGAATTGGGCCAAGGTCCATCCAAGTTAGACTTCACATCAAAAAGTCTAACCGGTGGTTGTTCACAGCCGCTACAATGACCAATCAAAACATTTGTACCATTGGATGCGAATTCAGTTTGCACTTTAACTAGTGAACCATATGGCCACCGTCCAATACTATATTTTGATTGGTCATTGTAGCGGCTGTGACAATAAATTAAAAATACGCTTTAATGCGGTTTTGATCCCCCTATTTTGAAAAACTTGAACTTTTGATCCCCCTATTTTAAAAACCAACTTTTTGATCCCCTATTTTGAAAAACTTGAAGTTTTGATCCCCCAATTCATTTTGGTCAAATTTGTGATGATGTGGCAGTGTCTATGTGTCAACCTCATATTCCATGTCATTATTTTTTTAAAAAAATAAAATATTATTTTTTTTTAAATTAGTTTTTTTTTTATCAGATCTTTAAATTAAATATTAAAACAATATATTTAAATCAAATATATTTGTTTATCAAATCTTTAAATCAAATATTAAAACAATATATTTAAATCAAATATTTTTTTTGATCAAATCTTTAAATCAAATATTAAAACAATAAAATAATTAACAATAATTAAAAAACGCAGATGATCAAAAGGGACGAATCGTAGAAGAATCAGACACGCATGAATAGTAACCCAGTTCCCAAATTATGGAACCCTAGCGCCACTCATCTTCGACGATCTCCGTCTCAGTCTTTCATTTTCTTTGATTCATCATCACGCTCGTGTTCATCATTCCTCTGCATGTTATCATTCCTTTGTTTGTAAGCATCTTATGAATATTACTAGTGTTTTGGTATCAAGTAATCTACATATGAGATGTTAGATAATACTACTAGTATTTTGGTATCTTGAATTCTAGTGTTTTGGCCAATTTATGTGTAATTTAGTGATTTTTAATTATATATTTGGATAATTTTTTAGATTTTAATTATATAGTTGGACAATTTAGTGACTTTTAATTATATATTTGGATAATTTATTGATTTTTAATTATATATTTGGATAATTTAGTGATTTTTAATTATATATTTGGTAATTTAGTGATTTCTAATGATACATTTGGGTAATTTATTGGATTTTAATTATATATTTGGGCAACTTAGTGATTTTTAATTATATATTTGGATAATTTACTGATTTTTAATCATATATATGTATAGAGGTTAATTTTACTGTTTTTTTAATTATTATCAATTAATTATTTTATTATTTTATTTTTTTAATACTTTTAAAATATAATATTTTATTTTTAAAAAAAAATAATGACATGGAATATGAGGTTGACACATAGACACTGTCACATCATCAATGAAGTTGACACATCATCAGAAATTTGACCAAAATGAGTTGGGGGATCAAAACTTCAACTTTTTCAAAATAGGGGGATCAAAATATTGGCTTTTAAAATAGGGGGATCAAAAGTTCAAGTTTTTCAAAATAGGGGGATCAAAACTGCATTAAAGCCTTAAAAATATGTTTCTCATTTTTATAATCACTCGCTTTTTTCAATTTTTTAATCACTCGCTCGTACAGTGTTTCATTCAAAATATTTTTTTGGGCAGGTGAAGGAAATGTTCACGCTTTAACTTGCGAATTGTGTTTCATTCAAAATTGTTTCATGGGAGGTTGGAGAAGGGTGAATAGGACACAAAATTTGATTTTTATATGGTTCAAATCCTAGGTAGCGAACTCAACTCGCATCCTAGGATGTGAATTTTTTTTTTCTTTTCAGTTATTGCAATTTACACACTTGCATCCTACGTTTGGTGTAAGAATCAATATGTTTGGTATGAACGAACAAATAAACAATATGTCTCGAATTGGAATTGGGCCAAGGTCCATCCAAGTTAGACTTCACACCAAAAACTCTAACCGGTGGTTGTTCACTGCCGCTACAATGACCGATCAAAACATTTGTACCATTGGATGTGAATTCAGTTTGCACTTTAACTAGTGAATCATATGGCCTCCGTCCAATACTATATTTTGATTGGTCATTGTAGCAGCTGTGACAATAAATTAAAAATATGTTTCTCATTTTTATAATCATTCGCTTTTTTCAATTTTTTAATCACTCGCTCGTACAGTGTTCATTCAAAATATCTTTTGGGTAGGTGAAGGAAAGGTTCACGCTTTAACTTGCGAATTGTGTTTCATTCAAAATTGTTTCATGGGAGGTTAGAGAAGGGTGAACAGGACACAAAATTTGATTTTTATAAGGTTCAAATCCTAGGTAGCGAACTCAGCTCGCATCCTAGGATGTGAATTTTTTTTTCTTTTCAGTTATTGCTATTTACACACTCACATCCTACGTTACGAGGGGGTGGCGTACAAGACTCGGGGACGCGAAAAGAATGACTCAAATTGGAATTGAACACATGCATCCACATCCTTCAAAATTCTTGAAAGATTATGATCCATATATATTAAAAAAATGATTTTTATTTTATATTTATAAAAATGATTTTTATGAGAAATTACTCAAAAATAGTAACACATATCCTTTGTTAGAAATTTAACATAACAAAAACTACATTTTATGAGAAGCTATTGACATCAATTCATATTTTTTAAGATATTTTAGAAAAATCTGTTTTAAAAAAGACTAAAAACTTTATTACATTTCAATTAAATTAAAAAAAAACATCAATTAATTTACATCACTTTTGTTAAGTGAAAATAAATAAATAAAAATACTATTAGGATTAATGTTATAAATCATCAATTAATTTATATTTCTTCAGTTCTTAATATTAGAAAAGATTTATTTTTTAGATTCATTAAATTTCTAATATATTTGATCTATATTATAGGCTACATACATTATAAACACAATGAATCTAAAAAAACAGTATTCACTTTTTTCACAAGTTTTCTTTGTTATTGGTACAAATAGGAAAAATTAGTTTTAGATTGATACTATATGTTATTAATTTGAAAGAAAGAAAATATATAACTTTGTCCCTTAAACTAGTACTAAGAGTCTATAATATAATCATTAAAATGATCAATGTCCACCGTCCCTTTTTCTTAAATAGGAAAAGAAACACTAGTAAATTTTTGTGTCCATTCTTTTTTTGTTGTTGATGAAGTCTACACTTTATTAACAATTGGATACCATAAACTTAGTAAGGGTCAAAGATTCCATTGAAGAAGCCATTGATAGTGGTGAAGAAAGTCAAGAAGAAAGTTGCGGCTCAGGTGGAGAGTAGTGTAAGTACAGGTTGTTGGTGTTGGAATCATTATAGACATATGATTCTGTTCAAGACCAGACCATAGGTTATCATTTCTAGTAACATCTGACCGTTCTTTAATCTCATTATTCTATGTTGGAATACTGTTCGTTTTTTGTAGAGAACAGTTGGGAACCAACATAGGACACTTCCAAGAATTTGTCCAACATTTTCCTAAATATTTGGGTTTCCAAAGTAAAAAGAAATTCTAACCTTGAAGTGTGTGGATACAATTTGTGTTCATTTCTTAAGCACATCGAAAAAATTCATCAAAATGTTTTTTTTTTATATTAATCCTATGTTTTCTTAAAAAGAAAACTCTCCTAATTCAAATTTCAATCATATATATATATATATACTTTTTAGGTTCATTGAAAAAGCAATGCATCTAGTCTATATTATTGACTAGTTACATTACTTTTTCAATGAACCTAAAAAATGATTTTTTGCTTATAATAGTGACCGGAGGGAGTATATGGTAAGTAAAGTTTGAACAAAAATATAAATTATATATACTCTCTCCGTTTCTTTTTAAATGTCTTTTTAAAATATTAACATCAAATTAATACAGTACTATCTCCGTACTACAATATATGTCACTTTGACACTTTTACACATATTAAGAAATGTAATCATTGTTGTATAGAAAAGAGAAATTATGAGTTAATTTACAAAATTGTCCTTCATTTATGGTATTGAAAAAATAAATTGAAAAATTGAAAGAAGAAAGAGTAATAAATAGTTAAGGATATAATAGCAAAAGTTGCATTAAATGCTTCCTTGGTAATGTAAAGTGACATATAATTTGGTACAAATTTTTTCCTCAAAGTGACATATAATTTGGTACGGAGGTAGTATATTTTTTGCACCTTATTTTTTTTTGACAAGCAAATACTCCTCTAGTTTTGAATATAAGCAACAAGAAAAACACATCTTTTAAGAAAGTATGTCATTTCTAATTTTAACCTTACTTTTTGTTTTAAATTAAATTATTACTCCCTCCGGTCTCATATATAAGAAACAAAAAAAAAAGGCACACCCTTTAAGAAAGTGGAGTAAATGATTAGGAAAAACATGTCATTTCCACTTTTACCCTTACTTTTTGTTTAAATTAAATTATTACTCCCTCCGTCCCATTTTCATTGCCACATTTGCAAAAAAAAATTGTCCCATAATACTTGACCCATTTCAATTTTTATGTTATCTTTCCATTTCTACCCCTTATAAATGTTTGCCTCTTCACTTTCTCACCACATTTTGCCTCTTCACTTTCTCACCATATAACAAGGGTAATTTAGTAAAATTAATATTATCTCTCATTCATTTATGCATTTTTCTAAATATGTGTGAAATGGTAAAATGTGTCAATGAAAATGGGACGGAGGGAGTATTTATTATGGGGAAAAGTAAAACAAAGGTAAAATTGTAATATTCAAAATAAATGTAATGATTGTAGTAACTTTTTCTTATATTTATGACTTTGTAAATTATTTTTTTGTTTCTTATATATGAGACCGGAGGGAGTATTTATTATGGGTAAAAGTGAAACTGATGGTAAAATTGGAATATTGATAATAAATGTAATGATTATGGTGACTTTTGCCTATATTCGAGACTTCCAATTTTATTTTTTTTACTTATATATGAGACCGGAGAGAGTATCTTTATATAATAATTAAGGGAGTAAGGTACTCCCTCTAGTCTTTAATATAAGAAACAAAAAAAATTGCACACTCTTTAAGAAAGTGGAGTAAATGATTAGACAAAGTATGTCATTTACAATTTTACCCTTACTTTTTGTTTTAAATTAAATTATTATTTATTATGGATAAAAGTGAAACTAAGGGTAAAATTGGAATATTAATAATAAATATAATGATTATAGTTACTTTTGCTTATATTTGAGACTTTCAATTTTTTTTTTTTGTTTCTTATATATAAAACCGGAGGGAGTACTTAAACCACAATTTATCTTCCTATTATAAGAAATATAATTTTCAATGTAAATTTTACCTTTTTGTATTTTACTTAGTGTTTGAGGAACAATATTTAGCATGACCAATATTTTAATGTATATAAGTCCTAGCATAACCCATTTTTTCCATAGTTGTCAGTGAAATTAAAGGTATTTGTCACTTCCTCCGTAAATAAAAGATTAATATTAAGGGTCATGTTAACATGTGCCCTTAGGGCACATGTTAAGCTACCTAAAAGTAAAAACTTTGTATTTAATGATACAAAACATTTAATGTTTAAATAATTAATAAATACATAAGTTGTAATAAATTTTTACCATATTTATACTCTTAAAATGTGCCTTAAGGGCACATGTTAATTAACATTCCCCTAATATTAATTATTGATAATTAATTTTGGAGCTTCCACTGTATTAAAGTACAATATATATTTTCAGGCTTAAGCACTCATATTAAATAGAGTGGGAGACAATGGGTCAATGGCCATCCATGATATTGTAAGAGTATTATTTATAGGAGTACTTTGTATACCTAGGAATTTCTTCCATCGATGTAGGGTTTAATAGAAATGTTATTCCTAGTCTACACTTAAATTAATCCTTGGACCTCTTGCTAGTTGCCACTTTTACCACTTCTGAAAAGAGGGGTATCTGACTGTTTTGGAATCTTAAAGCTTCTTTTCTTAATAACAATATATATATATAGATTTTAGGGGGAAAATGTGGATTCAAGTACACTTGAATATAAGGCGGGGGACTGCAAATCCTTTTACCCTAGTTCAAATTCGGATGTTGCCTGATCGACAAGAGAATGAAAATAGTTTATTCCGTTTTGTTGATACAGAAAATTTGTATTTTTTTCAACAGAAGAAAGTTTAGGGAAAGGGCTCTTCAGATTTGTTTGATTCAAAATTCTAAGCACTGGGGGTTTTGTTCTCTCAAATGCTATCCATTTTTTCGTCTCGGATTCCATTAAAAATTCATTAGAGTAGTGAAAGGGAATAGATCAATTACTAATCTAAAAAAAGGGGGAAAAGAAAAAGCAAATTACATGCAGCATGCATTTTTTTAAAATAACCTTGACGGAAGAAAAAAGTAATAATTTAAAATATCGGTTTTTTCATAATTTTATTGAACTCGATCTCCTACTTTATGGCAAGAGAAGGGGTGGTGCCAATGCAGCAAACCGAGAAGGGTTTGCGTCATTGTCATTGACGCCATTCAAGCTTGCTTTTTTTTTCCTTCTTCGTTTTTTTTTTCTAGAAGGCTTAGAGTTTAGGGTTTTAAAAATTTGGGGTTATGGTGTTTTGGGGGTTTAGTGTTAGAGGAAATTCTTTTAAAAACAAAATTTAAAAAATGTCATTAAATATTTATAATCTAGTGATTGTTTGATGTGATACTCTCTAATTGTATGGACATATATTCTCCCTTCGTATAAAATTGTATTCCTACTTTTAAAATCTAACCCTTAAAAACCCTAATATAAACTCTAATCCTTCAAAAAAGAGGAAAAAACAGCTTCTTAGGTGTCTCCTTTGTCGATGACACCGACCCTTATTGCCATGAAGTAGGGTAGCTCAGTAATTCTTAAAAAAGTGAAACATTTTGATATATTTTTGTTGCAACGGTATTAATTGAAAGGAAAATAATCTCCAACCTGCAATATTTTAATTAAGTTGTTTAATTAAACCAAAATACTCCATTTTTGTCTGAAATATATTATTAAACACATTTTATTATAAAAATGCACATACATTTTTTGAGGCATTATTGACATCACGGGATCCAAATAGGTTTTTAGTTTAAAATTATATTTTTTAAATTATGTTTTTTAGAAAATAATAAATTCCAATTTAAAATTGATTAGTGTTATTATGAATCCTCTTCATTATTTTTCTTCAAACTCACATAAAGAACATAATTATATTTACACCTATATAATAAACAATTGAGTTTAGAAAATAAAATAAAAATAATCGTTAAATTAATCAATATAATTGATGCAAAATTAATAATAGATCATTCTATTCGTCAATTTTTTTTTTGGTAGTGTCGTCAATTTTTAACTTGTATATATACGGAATAAGTTAAGGAACTAAATGAAAATTTTGAAAAAAAAAGGTTTTATATTTAAAAACCAAAATCGGATTTATTTTTGTACTCAATACATAATTATTGAATTTTATATATATATCCTTTAAAAAAAAATTGTTTTATGCCACGACTTTTTACATTTACTATATGAATTAATACAAATTAATATATATTTTTAAAATTAGTTAGTGGACTGATACACACTTCATGGAAGCCACTAAGATTCTAATGTGCCTCACTTTAATAGGAGTGCCCCATCCCATATGCCTTGGCTATAGATTTGTGATCGTCCATTAACACGTGTATTCACTTTTTTCCAAAGTTTGGGATTGTACCACAAAATGAATATAAAATATCTTACAAATATGAAGATTTTATAAAAGATTATCTTCTAATTATTTATAATCAAATCCCTAAAAGATTATGAATCTATGATTATAATTATACAAAAAGTATTCCACAGATCTAAATCTCGTTATCACCACTTAATTGAAAAGTAACTATATCCTAAAATTGGACCTTTCTTAATAATGTGTGAACAAATGAAATGATAACATGGTAGATCAAATATCTTTAAAGTGGTTTGAAACAAAACCATGATAGACTAGTTTTATATTATCGTTGATCCTACTCCACTAAAATTTCCAATTTAGTTTAGAGAAATCTTTTTGTTTGAATTTTAAATTGTTTTTCTATCTCAAAATGTACTTGTCTCCTCTTATCGTAATTTAGGACTACATATTTAAGTATAAATTAAGTATATCAATTATTTAATAAATTTAAAAATAAAAATTTATAAGAATATGTATCTTCTCTTATTATAATTAATGTCTACATCAATATATATGCTTTTGAAATATTGTTTCAAAATTGTGGGTTTAATTGAGTAACTTAAATAATACGGAGTATTAATAATCAATTGGTTCAAATCATAGAATTTGAAGTTCTTTTTTTGTCAAATAATTTAATGGTCAGAAATTTCTCCCTTAAAGTAGATAAATAAGACGACCGAGATTCAAACTATAATCCTCTGCCTATATAATGTAATATTCTACCAATTAAACTAAGCTCACAGGACATGTTCGATTATTTACTCGTGCGTATAAACAAATTATTTAGAAAGGTAGAACACATTTTATGTACTAACAAATATTCCAAGATAAATTAATTATCGTTAATGCCGGTAAAAATTTGGTAACTATGTCAAAATAAAACAAAAATATCACAAATGTTTAATTTAAGGCAAATGCTAACGAGTGCCCCGAGACACTGATTAAGACTTTAAATAGTAAATTTTTTATAGTATTTTTATGGAAATGTGTAAAGTCAACGTATTGTAAATTGTGCTGTTTAATTTTTTAAATAAAATATTTCTTTAAATGGAATGCTTAAAGAGTGTCTCGGGAGCGCTCGTTAGGAAGACCCTTAATTTAATACTAACAAGGTATGGTTTGGTGTGACTATGATTGGAACACTTCCTTTGGTATTGGTACTCTTTCCTTGTGTACTTATGTCCTAAAAAGAAGATTCTGCAGCAATTGTTGCTACATGTATCTATCTTAAGGTGGGTCTCACATGGTTTCTGCTGTACAGCATACATTGCAATTTCAATGGCAATGCCTATCATTGGCCTTTGAATCCTATCTATTTCTAAACGTCACCCTTTCTAATTCTTATCCTCAAAATGATCACTTCTTCTCGTGAAGAAAGGGTTTCCAATCTTTACTTGTATTAGTTGATTTTGTAATGGGTGGCCATATCTAAACTAATTTAGTTTAAATAAAAATATTTCAATATATATAAAAGATAATTATACTTGAATAAAAACTAAATTTTTTAATATTTTTAAAGACACAAAACTGAACATTACTTTTTTAATTTTTACATTTTTTTTTAATTATCGGTAATGAGTAATAAATTGTCTTTTCTCAATGATTAAAGAGAAAATTTATTGGTGTTTGAAGTTCGGTTTAAATAAATTCTGGCAAAAGTTATTTTATCTAATGTTGAAGTAGATGTGGTTCATATTAGGTTCAAACTAAGGGAAAAAGTGTGATTTTGATTGATTTGTGCATATTGATGTTATTACTTTCCAAACTTTAAATTAAATAGTATATGTAAAAAAAGGACAAATTTAGGTCGGAAGAGATCAATATTTCAGGACTACTAGAATGTTCACCAAAAACTATAATTAAACTGATTATGTATAGTCGACCGATGTTGGACTACCATATATTCCATTACCGCTCCCCACCTTGTTGAAATAAGGCTCTAATACTACTCGTTTTGAAAAGCCAAGGGGAGAGAAATGAGTAACAACATATTAATGATCTAAAAACATGAGAATAAGCCGAGACATCACATTTATCCCTCTAAAATTTTAAAACATTATGCATATGAGTTATCTCATTTATATACGATATCTATCATTTTGTTTATTTATAATTGAGAGAATCACATCTAAATTCTCCAACAATCTCTCCAAATGTGAATGGTATTTATCATTGGCATATTTTCTACCTACTTCAATCAAGCAATTCCAACAATTAGAAACTAACAAAAAAACCTCTTCACATGTTTGTGTACTATAGTACATGTCCTTCTTGTTTCTAAATAAGATGCTTTTCCTAGTATTATTTTTCAGATGACCTACCATTCAATATTAGGCAAAGTAAGTGAGAGTGTGACTCATGCAATTTCTTAAAACTTCATCATAAAAGATCACTTTTTTTTTAATTAACTATGTAAAGCAAGCAATCCTAATCTATATTTTGTTTTATCTAACTGGAAATAAGATGCTCAATTCAAACCTTGTCTATACTCTTAGCATTCTAATCCTTCTAACTTTAATTGCTAAATTTATTACTCCAAAATCTAGAATCTATTTGTATACTTATTTAAATGATTTTGCATTTCATCAAAATATATTTTGCCCCACACGTAATAGCTTTCATGTCATACATCAAGGTGGAAGGAAAAAATTAAAATAGATTCTTAGAGTAAAGTGGTTGCTGCTTTTGATATTTCTTTCAACTTTCATTAACTCACGTACACTCATCTCTCTTTAAGAATACAAACATTTCATGATTAATTTTACATGGCTACTAGAATTGGAACATATGTAACAGATTCTATTAAAATTTACTAGTTGCTAATTAATGTTTTGTTAATATTATAGTGCTGTAATCATTTTCAGCTAAGTAATCATTTGAAGTCTTAATAAAGGTGGAAATTGTCACGTGAGTTTAGCTCAGGTTGCTAAGGTCGACATAGTATTATATAGTATTATATATGTAGAAATTTGAATTTAAATTCCGGATATCCAATTTATTCATCTTAAAGGTGAAATTCTAGTTACTAGACTACTTAACAAAAAAATTTAAAAAGCTACGGAGGATTCTATTTTGGCCTAACTAGAGGGATGAAAAATGGAGATGGATCTAACATCATATCTTTATTGTTAGATAAGATACACAAGTTACAATGACAACAAAGTTCGACCGTGAGATGAAGATCATACAATTGATATTTCTACTAACAAACCAGACTTTAAAATATGTATAATTAAAAATAAAATGATTTGCCACCACGGGTTGATTCAGGTAGTAATTAACGGTAAAATATGTTTTTGGTTTCTGTAAAATTAACAAATTTGAATTTTAGTCTTGTAAAAAAATCCTGCAATTTTGTTCCTGTAATTTCAAATTACTTTGGTTTATAGTCTTTAATGTGGCTATGCCACACAAAAACGTTGACATGGTCAGAATCTACTAACTGGACGCATCAGACGAGTATCGGTATCGAATACGTATCGGACACGATAATTTGCCATTTTTAAAGTATCGGTGCTTTATAGATTGTCGTGTGTTTAGAAGGCACTAACTTGACAAATTACAAGCGCGAAAACCAAAATTCGCACATAACAGAGTGATTCTATTATGATACCCTAATTTCTTACATTATTCTACGACACGAACACTGATTTTTATGATAAAAATGAGAAAGAGAAAACAAATTTATCATAAAGCAAAAAATATTGAAGAGATTGTAAGATTTTTCAAAAATGATACTATAAATTTTTATTTCTTTCAAAAATTGTCTTTTGAAGAGAAGATTTTTTGCTTTGAAGAGTTCTTTAATAGTGTTGGTGACATGATAGAAAATGAAGAATTGGACAATGGGTTTTTCATATTTCTGTATTTTAAATTTGGTCCCAGTAATTTGAATTAATTTTGGTTTTCGTCTCTGTAATTTGTCAAGTTAGTGCCCTCTAAACACGTGGCAGATTATGGTCATGTCAGCATTTTCGTGCGACGTGACCATATTAAGGACTAAAACCAAAGTTATTTGAAACTCAATTTTACCACTAAAAATTTGCGCTATTTTTATGTAGAATTTCCTACGGATTTGTACTAAAATTTTGTAGGAGAAACATTTCCAACGAATTTTTTTATGAATTCTCGTTCTCAATATAACTAGTACCTTTGTACGTAATTGTTTCCAACAATTATTGACCAGTTTATATTCTAACTTACCATTCTTACTTACCAAATTAGACTTATCAAATGATAGTCATTTCGTTTTCATCTAACATATTGAGATATATGATTGTGTGAATGTATGTTGTTAAATAGGTAAAGCAAACAATCAAGCAAACTCCATCGTTGGATGAATTAAATATCAAATAATATATAATTTTACATATCAAATTAGACTTAAATATAATATATATCATGAGATGGAGTTCAAATCTCATTTGACAAAATTATAAAATGACCATTAATATCGTTTTTATTAATAATTTCTATGGAGAATTAAATTCTGATTCTAAAAAATATCAACTTAGGTTCTAGTTGTAGCCTTGTGCTTTTTATAAACAAGTTAAATAAGTTTTTTGTCCTTAAATATATATTCAAATTTTGTTTTAGTCCTTTTAAAAAATTTCAACAAATTTTGTTCCTCAAATAATTTTAATCACAACATTTAATCTTTTCTTTTAAAATATGTGAATCTAACTACTAAACTATTTTAAAAATAAAAAAACCAGGCAATCATGTAATCTAAATTAGACTAAAGTTTTACAAATCTAAAGTAGACTATAGTTAGGAAAAACTCATTGTACGTTTTTTGGCTCTGTTTATTACGTGTATTGTGACCTGGACCCAATGATAATTATAGGACATACATGATTGATTCTCTTACGGGCAAAGTACAGCAATAATTTGACAATATCTTTTATTGTTTAAACATTTCATTTGTCACCATTTGCCATGCCTTACATTTGTTTCATGAAATTAGAGGCCAAGTGCTTATGATATCTTTCTTTTCCTTAATTTATTAAGAACCACATATAACATATGAGAAAAGACAAAAGTCTATAATTCTAGGTTCTGCTCCTTCAAATCAAATTGTGTGAGATACTCGGATTTGGATACCCTAAATTAACAAATTTATACATTTACATTATGTTAATTAATTTTGGTGAATGGTAGACCTAACATAAATGGCAAGAGGAGGTCAAAATAATATTCTTTTTGTATTTCACGTGGAGACTAGAGGCATCAAAGAGTCCGTTTGATCTACAAAATATAAGTACCGAATAGAATAAAACATGACAGAATAACACATGACAAAGTTTAATAATATATTGAACAATTTTGTCTTGTGCGATATTTGGTGGACAAAAAGTTATTTTGGTATTTTAGACAACTTGTGCTGAGTAGACATAAGCGTCGGTCGGTTTCAGGCCGAAAATCACCAAACTGATAAAAACCAGAACCATTTAATTTGGACTCAATTTCGACCATCTACATCTTCGGTTTGTTCGGGTGTCGGGTCGTACGGGTGGTGATAAAAAGGTTGGTTATTATGGGTTATATTGAAAATTTGTTTACATACTTCATTATCTAAAAATTTATCTTAATTTTTAAATAGTTCAATACCTTGAACACAATGCAACAAATGATAGAAGAACTAAATGGAAATTGTTTTTTGGTGAGATGCAATTACTTTGTTTCAAATATGTAGATTTAAATATAATAATAGATTAATTAGAAGAGAACTATAAATTAAAATATATCTAGAATATCTTTCACACCTCCATATTCAACATATTATTATAAGCTCGTAAAATATAACATTTTTCTCCTATATCAAAGATATATAAATAAAAAAACAACAAAACAAATAGCATAAGAGAGAGAGAGAGAGAGAGGAGGGGAGGGAGAGAAGGAAAAAAGTTAATTTGCATCTTAATGGTTGTTCAGTCGATTTCGATTACCAAAAGATAGAATTTTAGAGACTCGCACCAGCCCGTATGCAATCGTTTATGCCCGATTTTTCACCATTGTTGACCCAAGACCTGATCCACACCTGACCTAATCTTCAATGTGTCTCCTTGAACTTCTCATAATGCACATTTTCACCTTGATCTTGGCCATTAAATTAAAGGCAAATGCTAAACAGTGGCCCTGGGGCACTCTTTAAGCACATTAATTAATAAGTTTTTGTGAATTTTGTATGGAAATGTGTGAAGTCAACGCATTGAGAATTGAAATATTTTACTTTTTGAATAATAGAATGCTTAAGGAGTGTCCTGGGTGCACTGTTTAGCAAGACCCTTATATATATATTTAGGCTGTATTTGAGAAGGCCAAAAAGTTGGCTTATAGCTTATAACTTTTAGCTTATAAGCTAAAAGCTATGTTTGGTAACAGTTATTTTGTGATGAGCTTATAGCTTATTTTACTAGCTTAGAACTTATTTTTCAAACGCTATTTGAAGTAGCTTATATATAGCTTATAATATTTTGTTCCATATTTACCCCTATTATTTTAACTAAATCTCATTTTTACCCTCTATAATACAATACATTTTTTTGACAATAAAAATATTCTCTATAATACAATACATGTTGTACTAATATAAAGTTATATAATGTTCATAAAGTTATAAAGTTGAATTAGTAAAATTTTTTTTTCATATTAATGGTTTATCTTTATACGTTGAATTATATAACGTTCATTAATCTTTATATGTTTGAATTAGTAGAAATTAGTATAATATTTTTGATTTTGAAAAAAGAAATTAGTATAATGTTATTATAGGTTGTAGTTTAGAATGTGTGACAATTATAAAAGATAATGAAATTATACTAATATAATTAGTATACTGTAACAAATATTTTTATAAAAGATAAAAACTGAAATGTAAATACATTTAAAATCATTTTTTTCAAATAAAAAATATTATTAAATATATTGAATTGATAAATTTAAATTATTAAAGTCCAAATAACTTAAATATTAATTGATATAAATTTTATTATGAATTGAGAATGCCCTTTCATGTAATTTTACATTATTAACTAGTTAAACCGCTAATTTTACCAAACACTTCAATTAGCTTATCAGTTATAAGTTATCAGTCATCAATTATCAGCTATAAGCTAACTTTGATGTTTGTTTTAATAAATAATTAGTATTGTTTTAATAAAAAATAACTACTTTCGGTTGTTTAAGCATGTGTCATGTTGCACATTAGATAAACCAAATTAAGATTAACGGAATCATATTATACAATCAATGAATCATTTTTAAACTACGTCAACCATTGATTTAGACAAACGATCAAGATTAATTGATACGTCAAACATTTAATCCATATAATTCTAATTTGTGATATTCATTATCACTCTATCATTGAATGAACTCATGTTGAACTAGAAGTCTAGAGAAGTCAAGGAGACACATAGCCCATATTTTCCCACATTGCAAAGAAAAATTAGGCAATGTCCATGTGTCATTCGTACATATTTGTAATATTAGCAACCACAAAAAAATCATTGGCGGATGATTTACGTGTATTGAGAAAAATAGTTTTAACAATAAATTTGTCAAAATTCCGTAAAAAAATAAATAAATAAATTTGTCAAAATCTTTTTGTTACTTTTATACTCCCTCGTTCTATTGTACAAGCAAAACAAAATCATTTGTTTTATCAAATTCCAGTCCGAGAACAAGAGCAATTATTTGTCCACCAAACCATGCCATGAACAGGACAACAAGAGCAGGGGATATTGTCATATTGAAACTAAGAAAGCAAAAACAGCCGACTTTTACTATCATTTTTTAGATTTATTTTTGGTGATATCTACTCTATCCTTTTATAATTTGAGAGTATTTATTCATCAACTAATACGAACAAGTCACATAAGTGAATTTACGTGTGGAATCCACAATTAACTTGTAACAAATTTTTTATTTGCATATGATTTGCACATGACTTTTTCTAATTGGTTGATAGATAAATACACTCAAAATATAAATAGGTACATTAGAAACAACCTTTATTTTACTTGTTTTCGTAAAATTTAATGGAAATTATATTTAATCTACTTTCTCTCTTCTTTCATCCCTAGAATCCTAATTATCCGTTACAAGTGGTCGATGACTTTCACCAAGAGGACGAATTTAGGGAGAACCCGGGTTCGATTACTGGGTGGAACAATTTATTGGCCAGACTTTACTTAACTCGCGGCCGAACTCTGAATTACTAGGAGTACCTTTTCCTAGGAACTAGAGGGTTAAAAACTAAAAAAAATAAATAATAAATAATAATCGATAGAAATTCTTTTTACATCTCCCATAAATTACAACATTTTGACAAAAAGATTTTTGTTACTTTCTCTTTTATTTTTTCCAGAATCAATAACCAATAAAAATAGTCTGAAAATAAATTTTGTCAAAAAAATGATTTTGTTTTGCTTAAAATACCATATTAAAAACTCCTCAAAGTGAGTAGTAGTATGGTATTTTTCAAGGCTTAATATGAAGTTGTTTAGGCGTATTTTGTTGGCAGTAAAAACATTGCAAATATAAAATGCGAGAGACTCCCACTTGAGAGATATAATTAGGTTTAAATGTGAGTGTTAGTCTTATACCGATTATGAATAAATAAAAATGTTAAATATACTCATGAGAGAAGTTTTGTGTATATTTAAATGTCTCAATTTCATAGTTCCAAATTTTTGTATGGTGAAGACTTGGTATCTAGCTTAAAGACTAACTAAACCAAGAGACACCAACAGCACTAATTGTGAACTAGCAGAGGGTCCATTAAAACTAGAGTTTCATTCTATATAGACCGATACACTATAAAAAGTGATATTGGATGGTTCGAATTCAAGACCTTGTGACTTTGTAGTAAACAAGTCATCCAAAAATATTAGCAAGTTGTTACTTCATACGTTACAATTCTCCTACAACATTTATCTTAATTTTATTACGTCTCTTTGATATACTCCTATAATTTAAAAACTACTCCTTCCGTCCATTAATATATGAACTAATATTAAAAGAAATTGTTGAAGTAATAAATATGTCTGAAATGTATATGACTATTACTAAATGTTCCTTTGTATTAAATGTTAATTTTTAATATTTCAATACAAATTGACAGTGTTAATAATGAATATATTATTTTTAAAAAATAATAAATATATTTAAAAAATTTGTAGAGAGTCTTGTAGTGAATAATCCTTTTTGTAAAAAAAACTCTATAATTAGAGACGAATTGAGTAAAATCAATCATGCATATGTCAATGTTAAGCAATTTATTTATCTTTTGACATGTCTTCTAAAATCATTCAAAACCAAATTCAATCTTATCCCAAAAGTGTGTGCCACTCAAAGCAATGCATTCATTATTTAATTGTGTTCTTTTCTCTTTGATATGGAAAGGCACTACACCTTTTAGTTTATTTTTAATTAATTCATTTATTATGGGATAAAATAAAATAAATGTTGGAGTTTGCCTTGAAAATTGAATTGAAGGAAAACTTGGAAAAATTGGTTTTGGTCTGTCTTATGCGCCAAAGCCTGGAAAACTGGAGCCTCTGCCAGCTACGTGTCGCGCAGCTTTCCTGGCGCGTCGCGCGCCCGCTCGAAGCTGGCGTGCTGGTGGATTCTGCTTGGCGCGTCGCGCGCCTCCCCCTGGCGCGCGTATATAAGTGGGTGTTTTGCGTTTTTTATGTGGACATGGTGTGTTTTAGGGTTTCTGAGGCCAACAAAAGACTAGGGTTAATAAAGTAACATCTTGGGAAGGCTCTAGGGTTGGAGAAACATTCTATCACCTTGTGAAACACTTCTTGATTGAATTTCTTGGTTACGGGAAGAAATTCGGGACTTGAATAGAATTAGGGAATTGTCTAATTCTTGTAACCCAATTGGGATTTCATTGTAATCAAGTATTCTATTGATAGTGGAACGGAGAGGGTTGCCCTCCCCCCAGAGTAGGTTCATTAACACCGAACTGGGCAAACAAATTTTATTGTGTTTTTTACGTTTTCGCGGTTTATTCTTGTTGATTATTATTATTGTCATTCTCAATTGTTGATTACTTTAATCGTATTGCTCCACACACATCAAATGTATTGGTGTGAGTTAATTGAATTCACAACAATAAAGTTATCGGGGGTTATGTAATAATTAAACTATACTAAAAAATGAGAAAGAATGGATTGAAATTTGAAAAAAAAATATTTTTTCTTGCCAAGTAGCCATATTTATATACTTTAAATGTGAAAATGAAATGAACATAACCTTACAAATCAATTTTCTAAAAGAAATTATCAACTGAATTATATTTATGTAATTTAATAAAATAATATTTTTCTATACACAAAATAAAATAATGTTTTAGTTATATTGTACGTTGAAGTTTAAATTCGTACTCTTACATATTAAATGCCTCAACAAATTTTTAATAATACGAATTGCATTATATTACATTCTGTTTGCTAACCATATGAAATGTCCAAACATCATAAATTAAATATCTTTGAAATAGTACTACATGATTGAGCTTAATGATTGAAAGCACCCATGATTGAGCTTTTAGCCCTTACCAGTAGTTTTCGTTAAAAAAAAAAAAATTATAGGATGAAACAATAACTAGTTCATATTTAATACAGTATAAAAAAAAAGGCCCTTGCTAGTAGTTCATAAAAATAATAGCTATAAGATCAAACCAAAATAAATACTACCAATTCTAAAAATAGTTATATAGATTCCAATTAATTAGATCACAACTGAATTATTGTCAGAAATCGAACCTCTGACCACATATTTAAGAATACCAAGATTTTTATCACTTAGAGCAATTTATTGTTGGTTAAAATATAATATTTTATTTTAATTGTAACTACTTTTAAACTCAAATTTGTATCTCATTATATTTGTCAACAATGTAATTTATATTGATACTTTATGAAAAAAAATATTGAATAGTACATTGATTAATAAGATAAAACTTAGAAAAAGAAAATAGCAAACACTTTAAAGGCCCCAATTTTGAGTATTTTTTGTCAAATAATTTTTTTTTGACTAAAAATAAGGATTCATTCATTCAAATTGAAAATACATAGATCATTACAAATTCAAGCTTGCTAAAAACTGAAAAAGGTGAATCTACAAACAAACTTGCAGCATCTAAGTTAATAGCATACAACGGCATCTTCATACTCCCGGATTTGCATCATGAAATTGCCTACAAATATGACAAAATAAAAGTCACCGGAATCTTCATACTCCCGGATTTGTAACGTTGACGTACAAATCTTCAAAGTCTTCAGATCTGTAATGAGTTGATGTAGATATGTCAATTTAAATCAACGAAACAACGCCGCACAAGACGATCACAATCACAACGCCGCACAAGACGACGACAAACTTAAAAAACAAAAAAACGAAGAAGCAAATCTATGTGGATAATCACTTATTTAATTGAATAGAAAAGGAAAAACAATTTAGAGGGGTGATTTTGGATCAAAAATTGACCCTAAAACCACCCCTCCTTGGTGGAGGCACAAAAAGAATAAATTAGGGTTTATGGGAGGGGGGAGGCGGCTGCTTAGATATACTACTTTTATTTAAGGTTGACACTCTGACTTATTGGCTGAAAATTTCACATTTAAGGTTGACACTCTGACTTTACAATTCTACAATGCATTTTTTTTTAAGGAGGTTCGGTTGATTTATAAGCGGATTGATTGACTTGTTGTTGGACTATTTGAAAAGAAATAAAAAGTGTTTTACTCATAGTGCAGCTTCAGGGGATTCTTTGTGTGATAAGGTGAAAATTACAGCTTGTGGTGGTTGAAATCTAGTAAAAAAAAGTTTTAAAATTGGATGAAAAGTTATTGTTAGATTGCTTATGTATTTTTATTATAGACCTTTTGTAATTATATTTAGTTGAACGCACTTTGTACTTAACTCTATTTTACCTATTTATTTTGTTGGCTTCTTAAAAAAAATAAAAATAAGTGGGATATTCAGAGTTTGAACTTTGGACCATGCACATATAATATAATGTTCGTACCAATCGATATTTTATTACATATAAGATGATTAGATAAAATAATTCTGATAATTAGTACTAGTAGGTGCCTTATAAATCAATAAATAAAATAAAGAAATTTTATCAATAAATAAATAAATAAAATAAAGAACTCAAGAAAATACAGTTGCTACACATTCATCATCCCATCTTTTGAACTCCACAAGAGAAAGAGAAAAAAAAAAACCAAAAGATTAATAAAAATAACGAGTTAACTCATCGCATAAGCAAGCAATTTTCACATTTCACAACTAAAAGCCAAACGAGTTAACTCAATCAACAAGAACTTTACTCTTCTTCCATTTCAATCTTCTCTCTGTTTCATCATTCATATACCAAAAATTTCCCATAACCCCATCAAAATTCAACAACAACCTATTTATTGAATCAACCTTAACATCACCATTCTTCACTTTGTTAAGATTTTCATGTAGTAACCAAATTTTGCAGAAGGTGTAAATCATATTGCACAGAAACTGTTCGATGAAATTTCTCAACCATGTCTTGTACACAAAACCCATTTCTCTACCTTTGCATCACTATTGATTCTCTTCCCTACACTGCTTCCTTCACTATCACTCCAACATAACCCTTTAACCATGTTGTTGTTCATAGAAAGTTGAAAACTTTTTCTATGGTTAACCAAAATGTACCTTCTAACATCCTCTGGTAACATTAGTGTGTATCTCTCCATACATGTCACTTGTTCAACCAATGAATGTCCGGTTGAATTTGACCGTGAAAGTTTCAATTTTGATTTATGCCCATCATCACAATTGATACTTTCTTCTTTGTTCATTTCATCGCCAATTTGGTTCGGGTTTTGGTTTTGGTCATTGGAATCGTTATTTTGAGTGATTTCGGGTACGGTTTTTAGAGTGATTTCGGGCACGGTTTCGGGACTTTCTTCACACGTTTGGTCATTGTTGAAATGAGTTGGAATTGTCATTGCAACTTGACAAGAATCTTGGTTAAGATTTGCGCGACAAACCGGACATGTGACATGTGAAGCTAGCCATGAATCAATGCATTGAGGGTGAAAAACATGGTTGCATTTAGGTAGTAATCTTAAAGTATCATTTTCTTTGAAATCTGTTAAGCAAACTGCACATTCCAATGGTCCTTTATCTGTTTTAAGGTCTTTGATTGTTGAGAAAAAGAGGATAGGGAAAGTATTGAGAAGTTCTTTGTTGATACCTTGTGAACATGAACATGGACAATCTCTGATTATGACGCGTGATTCGACGCAATTTCGGACGTAACAAAAGATGATTCCTAAGAATAGAAGTAGACAAAGTAAGGCACCACCTGTGATTGCAAGGGAAGGTTGCCATCTATGTTGAGAGATGTCGGTCGGAACCGGTTGCATGGAGGAACCTTGTGATTCAACATGGTTTATGAATAGAAGGATGAGGAATGGAATTAGAGTTGTGAGGGAAGTAAAGTTGAGGTGTTTGAGGTGAAAATTAAGCATGTTTGTAAAAGTTGATTGAAAAAGTTGAGTGATGTGAGATGAGTAGTTTAGTGGAGTTGTTTTAGAGAAGAGAATAAGAAGAAAGAGAGAAGAAGAGTGATTGTTATAAAGGGGTGAGGAAAGGAAAGAAGATGGGAAGTTCCATTTTGTTGCTTGAAGGACAAGGATTTGGTTTAGTGGAGAAAAGGTTGAAGGATGAACGGTGAAGAGTGAAGTGTGAAGTGAACACTACTTTTATGTTACTTTTGATGAATTCTAAGGGCCTATAAATATAAACTGAGAAATGTTATTTAAACATACAAAAAAATGGGACATCTCTACAATATTAAAGGGGAGTCACGTGTATATAACCGAGGAGTTCTTTAACACATTTGGTTAATGCTCAATTAACTAAATGTATTGAAGAACTCCCCGGTTATATATATATGTGACTCCCCTTGATGTTGTAGGCATAAAATCTTTCAAACTTGAAAAAATATTTACTTTTAACTTTGTTTTAACTTTATCATCCGCAAACAATCAAAAAATGTCTCATATACAATTTCTCGTAAACAAATAGTTGAGGAGTTGGAAATCAAATTTGGGTAATGTCAATTAACCAAATGTGTTGAAGAACTCCCCAATTTTATACATGTGACTCCCCTTGATGTTGTTGAGATGTCCTCTTTTGATATTTAAATAACATTTCTCCTATAAATATAGGAGAAACTTGTAAGATATGTTAATTAATTAAAATAATATTTAAAAAATATAGTAATGCTCATTATGTGTTTTGGTTACTATAAAGGTTGGAAGGAAATAAAGGGTGTGTTTCGTAGGATGAAAAGAAAGTGGGAGGAAAGAAAATTACGGAAATCAATTTATGAATTTGGACAAACTTTTGTCTAAATTCATCTATCGGTTTCCGTAATTTTTTTTCCTTCCTTCCATTTTCTTTTCATAAAACCAAACAGATCCGTTTGGTTTAGTGGAAAGAAAGTGAGAGGAAAGAAAATTACGAAAACCGATGAATGAATTTAGACTAACCTTAGTCCAAGTTCATTTATCAATTTTCATAATTTTATTTTCTCCCTATTTTTTTTCTTCAACCAAACGGACCTTATAAATGCTCTTTCAATTGCAAAATTTACTTTTCCCTATAAATGCTATTTCAATTGCAAAATTTACTTTTTTAATTTCTTAGCTTGCTTTATCAACACTGGTTAGTATAAACCTTAAAATTATCCAAGCAATGTTTATTTGTGATGGTTGTTTGTAAAGAGAGTTGAGAAGAAATACGTGGAAAGAAAGTCACTAGAAAATGATGTTATTTTTTAGGGTATGCTAAAAAATATTTTCGGGACACTTATTAAACATATTATAAAATGAAATAAATGATGAAATTAATGTTGATAATATGACTTTTTACAGTTTTAAAGTAGAAGTATTAAATAGTACTCTCTCCGGTCTCATATATAAGCAAAAGTTATTTTTTTATATTCATTGGAAAAGTTGTGTACATTGTCTATAATATGGACTAGATACATTAACTTTTGGCTTAAATATGAAAAAAGTCCCTGCACTCACAGGTCATTTGAGATTTAGTCCTTGCATTTTAAAAACTTTTCGTTTTGCCACTGCATTTTCATTTTATTTTAAAAATAGTCCCTGGACCCATTTTTTTGCTGAAGTGTCAACTTTAGGTCCCTGCACTTACATGTCATTTGAGTTTAGGTCCCTGCACTTACGGGTCATTTGAGTTTCATGCAGGGACTAAAACTCAAATGACCCTTAAGTGCAGGGACCTAAACATGACACTTCAGCAAAAAAATGGGCTCAGGGACTATTTTTAAAATAAAATGAAAGGGCAGTGGCAAAACGAAATATTTTTAAAATGCAGGGACTAAAACTCAAATGACCCGTAAGTGCAGGGATCTTTTGCATATTTAAGCCTTAACTTTTTAATGAATCTAAAAAGACAACTTTTGCTTATATATGAGACCGGACGGAGTACATAAAGTTGGGAGGGGAGAATCCACCTTGTATACCTCACATGTTCTCTGACTGAAATTAGTTGTCACTAACAGCGGTGAAAATTTCGTATCAATATCATGGTAATAAAAAGAAAAATATACAAATTTTAAGACAAAATTTTCTTATTAAGAATGAGATTGAGACAATATAGTATGACAAAATTAATTTAAATGAGAAAAAAGATAGTAATGAGTTGGTTGTTGGTGCATTTACACGTTTTTTCTCTTAAAAGTGGAAGAAAGCTAGTTTTGGTGGTTTCCAAGCATGTAAGCTTTTCTCATTCCCCAGAATTAATTCAGTTTCAACAAACAAAGCAGTAGACGACACAAATTGAGTTATTTTCATTCTGGCAATGTTGCGTCACTTCATATTTACATGTTCCAAATAATACATTATTTTATTTTTAATTACTCTTTTTAGTACCATCAATTATAGGCAATATTTCAATTTTTAGATTATTTGAACTAAATACATTAATTATTAATTAACATATTTAAAAAGTGAAATAGTGTTTATAATTGAGATTGGAATGAGTATTTTGAGACTTTATTCCATATTTCCATATATTGGGTCCGTTTGATTTGAATTTTTTTGAAAATAGATTTTGTAGTGTTAGAGAATTTTGTATAAAAAAATTTTACAAAGAATTTTAATGAATCAAACAAACTTACTGAATTTCATTAAAAACTAAATGTTCAATACATAAGGGAATATTCTCAAATCTATGGAAGTCAGACCAAGAATTGACCGCCCTAGCAAGAGTATGAGCAACCAAATTCGCCTGCCTCCTAACAAACTTAACCTCAAAGTTTATAAAAGATGACATAAGACTAAGGATATCATGAACAATTGACAGAAACTCAGAGTTGTCTCTACGCTTCATATGAATGACCTCTATCAAAACTTTCGAATCACTTTCAAATTGAACTCGATCCAGTCCTCTATGTCTAGCTTATAAAAGCTTCAAATGAAAATTTGGTTTAAATAGTTATTCTCAAAATCTTATTTTAGGTATTTCATCATTTTATTGAAAAAAAATTTGGATATCAAAATTTCAAAAAAATCACTTTTTTTTAATCTATTTCAAATAGATTTTCATAAAAATCATTTTTGAAATACAATTTTTTATAAAAATTGAGATTTTGACTATTTTTTGTTCTTCAATAATGTACGTCTATGTTATATGATGTCAAAATTAGTGTTTGAATTTATAAAAAATGAATATAAAAAAACTTGTAATATTTTGAAAAACGGTGTTATAAAATCCATTTTAAAAAATACAAAAAAAAAATCTATTTTTTTAAAGTTGAAACAAACACGCCCATTATACAAAAGGAAAAATGATGTTTGGATTCCATCAATTTTATACCAATTAACTCGCTCAAAATCAATTTGAATTTGAATTTCAATTAAGACTAATTTTATCTTAGATTTAACCCAAATTTCACAACTAAAAATATACAATAGAACAATTTAACATGCGATTTTGACAACTACAATTATGATATCAAAAAATTGTTGTCAATTTTATTTTGAGTGTTAAAGAAAAAAATATTAATATGTGCATATAAAATACAATGTCCTTATTAATGGAGCTAAAATCACAGAGATTACCTATATAAATATTGTTTTAGTACTGAAGTTTTTATTTTTCCGCTAAAACATGGTAAAATGTGATTTTTTATTTACAAAGAGGGCCTAAAATCCAAAGAAAGAAAATTACATCAAAATTAAATGCGGAGTAGCAACTCCCAAAGCAACAAAAAAAGCTTGTGAATGAAATTCTATAAACACCTTTTAGTAAATATAAAAACAAAGATCAAATGACTAATAAAAAAAGTTCAAGTTGGTCTTATTTATCTATGTTCGATTTATTGTTCATATATGCGAAAAATACAAACAAGTGAAAGATTATAGAGACTTATTTTAAGAAGGTTATATTAACATGTGTCATGATAAAATATTTTAGTATAGAAATTCTGCATTTAATAGTAACATAAGAAATTTAATGCTCCGAAGTTAAAATATACAAGTTTCAAAAAATAATTTCTATATTTGTTTTCTTATCATGTGCTATAAAGGCACATGGGTACATACTAGTCCAAAATTCGACCACGAGATAAGTAAAATTTGACCAAGAAATTGTTCCACCCAAAAATTAAACCCTTGTTCTCTCGAAATCCGTCATTTGGTGAAGCTCATTAACCACTTAAGTCAGACTTGGTTGATTGATTTTATTTTACGCAAAGACGGTACATATATACTTATGAACCTTAGTATTGAGAGCAATAAATTTGAACCTAATATCACTGTTTTTTTGTCAAGGAGTTTCTAGTGGTTAGAAATTTCACCCTTAAGGTGAATAAGTGAATTGCCGAAGTTCGAACTCCGACGGTTGTATTTTTTAAAATACTACCTTTTAATGTAGTGATACATATATTTTATGATTTAAAGAATCAATTTATTAAAAAATTTAAAAAGACATTATTAAAAAAAATTATAAAGACTAACTTGTTAAAAACATTTAACTTAAATAACCGTAAAACTATTTTGTCTATTTTTTAATGGTGGATTCTAAGGTGAGGGTGTAATTAAGTCCCTCACCGGTGAGGGAGAAAAAATACACCATTAGATCTAATCAACCGTTTAGATATATTGAAAATGAAAATAGAACATACACACATTCTCACACACAATTTAACCCATATACTATCACCAAAAAGCCAAAGTGCAATCTTCATCTAAAACCATAAAACTTTCAATTTCAACCAAAACATATCATCATCCAAAAAATTGTTAATAGATTAATTTGAGATTTAACAAATTCTATTCAAATTTCACATAACTTTAAAATTGAAAGCTAAGTGTGTGATATCTGTCATTATTGTCACCAAATGCTTGACATAAACAAAATTCTGTAAAGAGTCTAAAGACACTCATGAAATTTCTTTTGCATAAGAACATGAATTTTTGCATTATTATTAACATTATTAACTATAGTACTTTCAAAAAATCCCAGTTTGCTCACCGTACACCACTATCTCCTCTCTCTAAAAGATTCATTCATTACCCCCTTTATTTCATCCAATTCATAAATTAATTTTAAAAAATTCATCTTCATAATTTCAAGTGTGAGGAATGGGAAAATAAGGGTGTATAGATCTCAAAGGAAACAATGAAAATAGACGCAGTAACCACGTAAAAATTAACCATGTAATTTGGAGATGTAGGTATAGAAGAATTAATGGAAGATTATAAGGAAGAGTTTCAATTTGGAAGAATAGTTTTTTTACAGGAGAAATAACTTCTTTGGTTGAGGGTAATGGAGAGAGAAGTAAAGAGAGGAGACCAAAATCTAGTGTGGCAATGAGCATCAAAATCATGTGGAGCAATTTAATCTAAGGGTGAAAGTTAGTGGTACACCGGTGAGGGACTTAATTGAGCCCTCACCTTAGAATCCACCTTTTTTAATATGTGTAATAGTATTTGCCAAAGAAAAAACGATGGCCAATGATTTGCCAAAGAAAAAACGATGGCTAATGATTGGAACATAATGTTCGTAAGAACAAAAATTGCAGTAGCAGGATTTACAAGCAAAGTTATTTCTGATTTTGTAAAGTAGTGTAAAACACGGACAAGCAATTCATTTTCTTCTCTTTTTATTCTCAGTGCAATTCATTTTTTTGTACACAATCAAATTAGGGAAGTATTTTTCCTTTCACTTTCTCACATACAAAACAAAATGAACAATCATATCATTTTCTAATGAGTAAGTGATACATATGGGAAACACAGTTACAATTATGAACCGTCTGATCTGATAGACAATCCAGATCTATTTACTGTATGAGTGATCTAAACCATCCGATTTTCAAAATTCTTACGATGGTTGGTGGTGGAGCTCTAGCGTCATAAGGGACCGAACCCAAGTCATACTAGGTATAAATGGAAAGTTCAACCATGTGTGTCAAAAGAAACGATGCCAAAAGTATGGTTATAGTAAGATTTTTTTTTTAATGGCAAATAGGTGATCTATATATATATATCTAAATATAAAAATAAGAGTCTGATTACAAATCAGGAGTAACTATACAATGAATCTGAAACTGTTAATTTGTGGTCATTTAAGAAATTAAACAGTGTAAACATAATTTCCAAAGCGTCATAAGGGACCTATACAATGCATCCTTAAAGAAACCTTCTATGTCTATAATAAGGTTTAAGCATAGCTTGTACCGCAAGTAAGAGAGTTTATATTCAATTTGTAATAATAGTCTTCAATTAAGTCAGCTACAAACTGCAATTTTCCTGAAATGATAATATGAAATCATTAGAAAAAAACCAAAATATAAGTACTCAACAAGAGTGTCTTTCATCCTTTAGTTTCTAATTTTGAATGAACAATAATGATCTTAGCCAAGTAAATAAAAATGAGAACACCATGATCTTAATTTGCCAAGTAAACAGAACTTTGAGTAAAAAGCTAGTAAATAGTAAAATTATAATTGTTGATCAAGCATCAATGACATCCATCGTATCATAGTTGAGCCTAATTTCATTATGATGTAACAAAAACAAAGCAAAAATGCAGAAAACTTAAGTCAAATTCTGAATTTAATACGAACAGAAAGCAAGAGAAACTAGGATAATTCTCTTCCAAAACAACAAATCTACTTTTGAACAACATAATGCATAAAACACAAAATAACACTCAACCACAATATCAATTGGATCATAATCATACTGAATTACCAACTTCCATAAAACAAAGATACAATAAAAAAAATTCCTTTTAAAAAAATTTCCAAGATTTTGTTTTTGGTATTAACCCTCTGGTTCCAGGGGAAGGAGACTCCGGTAATCCAGAGTTTGGCCGCAAGGTAATGAAAGTCTGACCAAGATCAACAATGAAGGTAAACATAAAGATTTAGATACAAGTCAAATAGGAAGAATATTTAAGCAATTAAAAAGGTAAATTCATTTGCTTGTTTCACATTTCATTCCCTATTGAAATACACTTCCTCCAAATTAAACTTTTAATCAACCAATATAAAATAAACTTTGGAAAAAATATGTATAAACAAGCACTCATAAGAATATCCACCTGAAGAGACATGCCTTGAAATCACATCAATATATAGACACTTTGGCCAGTGGACATTTTTTAAGAAAGCAGTTAACTAGCATTCTTACTTCCTCATCCGGTATATTTGACAGTTTCGCTTTCAATTTCAATGACTTCAATTTAACAAAGCAAGGAAGTTGAGTAATGATTGAATCCGAAGTATAGAGGAGTAGAGTCTGCACAAATGAAGTGTATTAAACATATATTTTGAAGTGTAATTTGAATCAGTGTTGTCAAGTAGAAACACTATAGCACTATATTGTAGCTATAGGCTATAGCGTAGCGGAATTTGAATAAGTCACTGTTGTTTTGCGATATGTTATTTAATACAAAGTGTTGTCAAATAGTGGTGTTATAGCAATATAACATAGCAGAACATGAACAAACCGCAATTATTTGCAATCCGCAATTGGCAACACTGATCTAGATGGAGAGAGTGAGTATCAGCAAGAAAGTAGACACAACTAACATTTATGAGCAATATGAGATTGAGAATCATAAAGGAGAAAAACATACAAAAAAGCTTACCATAATGGTTTGTGAAGAGAGCGTCAATATCTTAACATAATTAGCGAGTACTTGCAGCCAAATAATTAAGGATGAATATATGATCTCATCATATATTGATGGAAGATAGGAAACATCAATATTTACTTGTTCAAGAAAAGAAAGATCGCATGCAGAGACCTGGGGAGTGAGATCACACATGAGAGTGAGAGAACTAAGTTTCGGAGTAGAAAGCACAATTTTGTCAGTGAAACCTTGATAAGTGGCAATAGTCAAACCAGAAAGCTTAGAATTAGATATGTGGATAAATTTTCCATCGGGCTGTAGTTTACAAAAGGAAAGGACCAAAGTGTTTAACATGCGGCATTTTGAAAAGGGATCAACAACGCCTTTGGCATTTGCAGTCAAAATGACATGTCCAAGATACAAGCATTTTAATGCCGGCAACTGCAGGGAAGTGGGAAGTTCTATTCTCCGAAGGATACCACAAACGGAAAGCTTTAGATGTGTCAACGATTGGCAAGAATATATGCAAGAATCCAACAGGTAACCGGACGTTAGAACCATATGATCAACAGACAACTTCTGGACATTATGTGACACGGCGTATGTCATGACGCTCTGCAAGAGTTCATATTCAAATTCATTACAATCACTCCCTAAATAAATATCATGCAAAGAAATTGAGTTGTCTCGATGAGACAGAATGGATCTCAGGAACCGGCTGAAATGACAAAGGTTGGCAAAATCATTGTAATTCAATGCCAGATTAGTGAGACGTCGCCAAAGGTCCTTCCATCTTGTAGACAATACACAAGTCTGAACAGCTTCTTTTGTGTTCATAAATTCCATTATATGGAGCAAAACAAAGTCAGGCAAGTCACTGAGTCTATCATTTTCTTCTTCTTTGTCTCTTTTTCTCTTCATTAGTCTTCACTTCAACAACTTCTATGTTCCTTAATCTTCCTTTTCTTTCCTAAAGTCACACCTAACCTAAGAAATTTAAACATGTACTGTGTATCATATAAGCACCATTTAAAAAGAAACATGTGTAAAATAAAAAAAGATAACCCTTGTAGAAGTGAAAGACGACCCTTGTAGAAGTGAAATACAAAAACTTTCGCATTCAAACCACCCATGTGGTTGATTTCATAATGATTGATGTGGTTTATTACCGGGGAAGTTTAAATAACCGGATTCACGTGTATATAACCGGGGAGTTCTTCAACACATTTGGTTAATGGAGTCATTAACCAAATGTGTTGAAGAACTCCCCGGTTATATACACGTGACTCCCCCTTGATGTTGTAGAGATGTCACCTTTTTTGATGTTTAAATAACATTTCTCTTATTAATTTTAGGAAGTTTAGAGTAGAAATCTTACTTTTAACACTCTTTCAACTTGTTGGGTCACAAGAGGTCAGGCAGAGAATCATCCATATTGAGCTTAAAAACAATTATACAAGTGTGCTGTATACCACAATTTTACCTAAAATCTTAAGGCATTAACTGCGCTCAACGAGACTCATTGTCTGACCACCTTTTTCAGAAAGACTCTCGACACAAGGAGTCGGTCCAACCTGTCGTCGAACAATTGACTCTGATACCATTATTGGGTCACGAGGGGGCAGCCAAGGATCATCTATATTGGATTAAAACAACACTTTTACCCAAAACCTTGAGGTAAGTAGGTTTATGAGTCTATTAAATGTTTAACCTCAACTTTTCTAAACAAGGGACGTTACTTATCTGACATTTGCCCCAACACAACTTTGGACTTTAAGCATATCTTAATCAGCATCATGAAGCAAATTAAATCTATTATGATGGGTAAATAGTATAGTGCCATGGTGATGTCACTAAATATAATTTGTGAGAAGTTAAAACTTCACACCGCAACGGCAACAATGCACGTCACACTAACCACGATGACTAGAATAACAATAACCACAATCGCAACGCAATCTCGACTGCAATTTAAAACCATGGTATTAAGTATTAAGTACAGGGAGAAGCTAACATGTGAGGGCACATGTTAATGATTTAAAAATGAAAATATTTTATTATATTCAATGTATTTAATTCAATATTTTTAAATTTTCATAAATTAATTACACAATTTTAAAAGAATATTTCTATGTTTGGATTCTTAAAAATGTTAGCAAGACCCGTAAGTATAGTATGAAGTATTTTTTCTTTCTTAATATATATGTGGTTGATTTCATAAGTATATAATTGATGTGGTTAATTAATGTTTAGAGTAGAAGTTATTTACCTTGTGGGAATTTCAAATTCAATCGTTGATTCAACTGAGTAGAAAATCTTCTGTTCTGTTAAGTCGGCAGCTTCTCAGCGTCTCAGGGAGGAATGTAGGAGACAAGGTTTAAATAAGTTTGCAAACCCAGTTACTTCAAAAACGGCGATGAGTTGCTTTTTTTTGGAATATCATTAACTTTTACGTTTAGATTAAAGACGGTTTCAAATAGTTTATTTTTTAATTTATGCAAAATAATTTATGTAAATAAGATTTTATGTTAATTTATAAATTACATTGACAAATTTATAATAATAAGTAAAATTATTTATTTGCATAACTTCAATAAGTTATTTTAAATTGGCCCTAACTAGGTTTCTCCTAAAAATATATTCACTATAGTGTGGGCAATGTTTTTAAAATTGGACCGATTATCGAACTGGTGAGGTACTTGGTCACTGGTTCATTGGTCGAACCATTGAGTCACTGGTCGAACCACATGACAAAATCCGATAACTCGGTTGAATAAACCAATCTTTATAACAAAACTATATAGGTTTAAATTAATTGGGACAAACCGGATGCCTCAATCGGTCTTTAAAAAAAATCATGATATTGTGTAAAAAACAAGTCATAATATCTAAAAAATGTAAAAATTTCAAAATATCATAATTTCACAAGTTCATTCTTTAAATTCAAATTTTAAACATAGTCACCACCCACACAACAAAATAGTAAAAATTCAAATAAATTTTGAACAAAATCTAACTCTCATATTCGTATAAATCTTATCAATTATCCTTCTCTAACTTTCTAATTTCAATTTAATAATTTTTTACAAAAAATAGAAATAAAAACATCCACTTTTATTTATTTATTTTTTAAAAAATTAAAAAGGATTGAATTGGCCGATTTTTAAAAACTGTCGGTTCACCGATATTTGCTAGTTTTAAATGGTTCATATTGGTTCAATAATATATACGGTCCAACAATCAGACTAGACTGGTGACCGTAGGGATGACAATTAAGTCCAAACCTGTGGCCCCCGACTGAACCCGGGTTGACTGGGTTCGGGTGCCACCCGATTCCATGGGAATGAGTTTGGGATAAATCAAACCCGAAACCCGAAACCACACCCGCTTATATATTAAATTACTTAATTAACTCTTAGTTTATATACCAAACTATTTATTTATTTTGTATCATGTACGTTGCCTAGGTACGGTTACGGTACCGGTACCCGATACGGGTACTGGTATAGGGTACGACATTTTGGGTACCGGTACAGGGTACGACATTTTTAGAAAACCTACGGTACCGGTACGCTAATATTAAATATTGTAAATATTATTTTTTAAACGAGTTACTATCGTAATCTTTGGAGATTTTATTTTTGTCCACTGTCTGCACTATTTTCATTAAAAGTGAGAGGAATAATTGAAATATAATAAAGAAGTAAATTATTTTAAGAGATCTTTTGACCATCAATACGTTTATGTTGTATTCCCTTCTCAAATCAACCAAATAAAAATGGGTACGTATCGGTACGTAATATACAAGTATCATACACGTACCCGGTACTGGTACGTACACGGTACGAGTACTTTTTCATTTTACGAGTACCCATGCTTCATAGGGTGAAATTTATTTGTTTATTTTAGTTGTTTTCTAAGTCTACTGATACTTCGTTTTTAAGCCTACTGATACTTTATGTTGGTTGAATATGAAAAATTACTATACTTCATTTTGGTTGAATATGGAAAATTACATTTCCTCTTTTAGTTTTTCTTTTAGTAGATATGTTGCTTCGGGTTCGGGTGAAAAAACTCGAATCCAACGAGTCTGGGTGTGGGTTTTGTTTTGCCATCCAAACAACATTTGAGTTTGGGTTCGGGTGGCGATTTCGGGTGCGGGTTTGGGTAGTATAAAACCCACACCCGTGGGCACCCGTTGTCATTCCTAAGTGACCGTTCTGATTTCTAGTTCCATCGATTAGTTTGGTCCGATTTTTAAAACAATGCGGGGGAGGTTGCTATTAGTCATTTGTAAAGCTAATAAGGTAGGATATGCTTTCGTGAATTTCACATGTGATATCAATAGTGATTTAGTGGTTTATGTAAAGCAGATGTCTTTGAAATTTCTATTCCCCAACGAGTAGTAGTGTAATTTTTCATTTTTTGGGCTTAAGCCCTCTTGTTATAAAAAAATTATTATTGAATTTTAATTTGTAAAATAAAAAATATGGGATGTTTTCATCTTCTAAATTATTGTGATTTTAGTACTTGATTCTTTTTTTTTGGTACATTAATTTTTTTTTTTAATATAACTACTATAACATTGAATTCCTATACTATTACTAAGCTTAATAAAAGCTCGAAGTTGTAGCACCTCCACGTTCAACTAATAATAAAGGAGTCTGAGTTTACTCATTTATCTGCCTCTATTTATTGTCCATTTATGAAATAAATAGACACAACCAAAAGTTTAATTTATTGTGATCCATTAATCCATTTATTAAAATACTCCCTCCGTCCCATATTATAAGGGAAAAAACTCCATTTCTTTTGTCCCAAATTATAAGGGAAAAATTCATTTTCAAGAATATTTTTTCCTTATTTTCATAAAATTAAATGCAAATTGCATTTAATTTTATCTCTCTTCAATTTTTTCAATAAACAACAACCAATAAAAATTGTTTTTGCATCTCCCATGCACCTTATTCCAAGAAAAACCCACAAAAATAAATTTCAAATTTACATGTTTTACTTTTTCTTAATAAGTGTGTTTTTTGTTTTTCCCTTATAATTTGGGACGGAGGGAGTAGGTCGCACCAATATATCACTGTGTCCATTTCTTCCACAAATGTAACAAACATAGCAAACTTTAACACATAACAAAGACATATATTGAGCAGAACAATGCTCATAATAAATCACCATAGAACCTCTTCTAGACATGTGCCAAAAAAAAAAAAAAAACCTCTTCTAGACAAGCCATATTAACTAGTGCATAAACACAAGAGTATGTTTCTCTATAAATATGAACATGTTCACAATAACCATAGCTCTCTGACCAACGTACTGCACCTACCAACATTATGTGAGAATCCATACAACCACTCCCAACTACAACCTCTTCATAAACTCCGCATCCAGCTCTTAACTTCCCTTTTGCAGCACCATCAGTATTCAGTCTCACCCATCCCGCATCTGGAGGGCGGAGACCACCGCGGAACATGCAAAGTCACCATGATATGAAGCTTCTTCATATTGATGCACTTTGTTAGCAACTATCTGCTAAGGTCTACTCATGCTCAAGTACTCATCCAAATTCATATGAATCAATATCTCAAAGAAGTCTGACTTAAAGAAGGTGGCTCTATGAGGCAAGTTCACCCCTACACATTCAACGATATGATAGTGGCGATAGGACAGTCCCTAAGAACATGTAACGCGGTTTCGCTAACATCTGCACAGTGATAACAAAATTAAGCAGTCTGTCATTTTGCAAAAACCAGATGAAATAATGAATTCTCTTCAACTTGAAGAATTCCTCTACAAATCAAATTATCTGTTTTTGGTAATATGTTATTCAACAATATCGACACAAGCAATGAAACCTTGAAAGGCAGCCATTCATTCCAAGTAATGTCGTGAAATGAAGATGCGTTCAATGACATTCTATTCCGAATCAGATTGTATGTTGCTTTAACTAATATAAGCACCACCATGAGCATGTTGCCATGTCCAAGAATCTCCAACATTAACCGACAAAGCACGACACTGCTCCCATAACACCTCCTGTTGAAATTAATGAGCCACAAACTACAATTCTGTTCAATGATCAAATATCATGTTCAATGACCCCATACATAATGGTTGAGCATAAATTCATTATGCAAGTAATACAAAGTAGAATCAAGACATCTTTGTAGAGATAATAATCACATCCAAGATTTTTTTTTTTCACAATCCTTTGACTAATATACACTAGTAAAATAGTCTTATATCGCTTGAGTAGAAGATGTTGTCGCAGCAACATTTGTAGCAGGTGGCGGCGGTGGTAGTGCAGGCACAGGTAAGCAAACAAAGCCTTAGGGTATGTTTGGATGGAGGGATTTGTATGGAGATGGGAGGACTTACTTTTCTCTTTTAACTTATATGGACACTAAAAATGTTTTTTAAAATCAATTAAGTACTTTTTGCTTTTTTCATAAGAAAAAAAAGATAAAAAATTACACAACAAATGAAAAAGTGTGTAGAAATATCATTTCTCCAATTATATATAATGAGTAATTGAAGATACTTTACAAAAAGGAACAGCAAAACGACCACTGTTCATTGCAACCAGCGTGCCACGTCAAAATCGAGTTGGTTTCTAACTTCTAACCTGTTGAAGATGATCCATAGTCCTCAAAGGCCTGGAGAATTCAAAAAAATACGTGCCTTTTTTCCCATTTTCTGCATAAAGACTCTCATCCTTTACAAAACCTGTTATAGATAAACATGTAAGTAGTAATTTACAGCAAAATTATGCAGAAGCAATGTCATAATGCCAAATACACCAGATCTATATGCTGTTAGTTATAAAAATTAAATTAATGGAGAAAAATGTGTTTTAATCATGAAGATTTGGAAATTTATATGATAGCTGTGTACTAAAGGAGATGTATCATCTATATCCATCCTTATGTCTTGCTACCTTTGCCTTCAATTAAAGGGCTTGATCGGAATCTATTCTATGATTGAATAGCAGAAGTGCTACTTAGTAATGTCACATAATGTGACCTCTAAATTAGTTATAATAATTATACAATTTATTTATTTTAACACACAAGGAAGCATGCACGCACGCGCACAAGCACACCCTTTCCCTTTCTCTTCCCCCCGATCCCCCTTTCCTAGCTGACCTCTGAAAAAGGAGTCAATTCAGCTCATCTGCAGAAGGTGGAGCATGCTTTCCTTAATTCTCAATTTGATTTTGGTGCATATAGTAAAAAAAAATTATTAAGAAAATCAACATGCATGTTAAATAATTTTTAAATGTACAAATATTTTTTTTACTATCGAATCAATAAGTCATATTAAATATCACGAAAAAAACTTGTACAATTTCTAAAACCCCCAAACAAATAATATCAAAATCATAGCCAAAATGCAGAAAACTCGAGTTATATTCTAAAATTCATATGAACTGAAAGCAAGAGCAACTAGAAAAAATTTCTTCAAAAGTTCACTTTTTCAGCACAAGTCAAGTGACAAAGTATAAAATACAAAATGCAATTCATTGATAAGAACCAAATCTTGCAAAATTATTAACACAAGTTCCAAGTTTATTCCTATATATTTGATTTTTCTTTATTACCAACTTAAATAATAAATCAAAATTAAAACTTCTACGAAACTCAATACTGATATTGCTTTCTCATAGTCTTTGCATCAATCAATGTGAAAGAAAACTCGGAAAATATCTGTAAGAGGTATACACAAGCACTCATAAGAATGAGTTGAAGATTCATGCCTAGAAATCACATCAATCTATATACACTGTGACCTGTGGAGATCTTTTTCGAAACCAGTTCACAAGCCTTCTTACTTCCTCAGGGTCAGTTGATATATTTGACGGTTTCAATGATCTCAATTTCAATGAGCTCAATCTACCAAAACAAGGAATTTTACTTCTGATTGAACTAGAAGTAGGGTGAAGTAGAACCTGCAAAAATAGAGTGATTAGACATGTTTCGAAGAGTAACCTAAGGGGTCCGTTTGATCTGCAAAATATAAGTACTTGACAGAACAGTACAGGACAAAATGATACCGGACAAACATTTAACAAATTTTGTTTGTACAATGTTTGGTGGACAAAAGATTATTTTGGTATTTTAGACAAGTTGTGTAGAGGACAAAAAATTGGGGTGCCGGCCGGTCTTTCGACCAGATCCCCCTAAAACCTGTACGTGCGGGACTCCCCGCATGCGGCTCACGCCATTCGAGGTGGCCCAGCATTCATTCGCTAATCCTGTAGTGAAATTGAGATCATTATACCAGTTTTTATCTAGCTCCTTGGTCCCCAGTTTGTCCAATCCCAGTAACGGTTTTAAAATTGTCTTGTCCAGTCCCTTATTTTTAGCAAATCAAACGCACTTAAACAGTGTTAAATAGAGGTTCTAGCCCAATATGTAATGTAGCTAGAGCATTATACCGTAGTGGAATTTCATCAAGTTGCAATTGTTTTGTGATATACTAGTTGGTATAAAATATTATCACATAGTCGCTTTAACATAGTAGAATTTGAACGAACCACTATTTTCTGCAGTCCGCAGTTGACAACACGTAATATGTTTATTGACAAGAAAGTAGTAGACGCATAACATCTTAATTATATGATCAGCAATATGAAAATAAAAAAGGAGACAAGATACAAAAGAGCTTACCATAAGTGTACTTGAAGAGAGAGTCAATATTTTAACATAATTAGCTAGCATTTGTAGCCAACTAATTAGGCATGATTCAACATCAACTAATTTTTCGAATGAATGTGTAGGCTCAAATCTTAAATCTGGATCAACGTCAATATTAACTTGTTCAAGAAAACAGAGGTCGGATACAGAGACTAGGTGGATGAGATCACGAATGAGAGTAATAGAAGTAAGGTTTGGAGTAAAAAGCACAACTTTGTAAGATACTTCATCTCGAAGGGTACTACTGCTTATCGTCAAGTTGGAAAGGTTAGAATTAGAAATGCGGAGGAATTTTGCATTGTGATGTAGTTTACAACCATCAAGGACCAATGTTCTTAACATGTGACAATTTGAAAAGGGATCAACAATGCCGTTATCATTTGCAATAAATATGAAATTGCATAGATGCAAACTTTTTAATGCCGGAAGCTGCAGAGAACCTGAAAATTTTGTCATCCAAGGGTGAGAAAATATGACATTGTGCTTAAGATGTGTCACAGATTTGCAAGAATACATGGAAAGATGCAACGTGTAACCACCGGAAGCTGTGCAAGGATGCAACGCATCACAACAAGTATGAATCAAATCAACAGAGAACCTCTGGATATTATGTGACACAGCGTATGTCGATAACCAATCCAGGAGTTTACGATCAATGCAACCTTTCCACCTTAAATCAATATCATGCAAAGGAATTGAATGGTCTCGAAGAGACAGAACCTTAGACATAAACTGGATGAAATTGGATTGATAGGATATGTCTGAGAAATCCAATGCAAGATTAGTGAGTTGTCGCCAAAGGTCCTTCCATCTAGTAGACAATACACAAGTCTGCACCGCTTGTTTTGCGTTCATAAATTTCATTATATGAAGCAAAACAAAGTCAGGCAAGTCACTAAGAATGTCCCTTTCCTCTTTTCTATCTCTTTTTCTCTTCATCCTTCACCTCAACAACTTCAACTTCCCTTAATCTTCTCTTTCCTCCGATCACACCTAAGACCTAACATGAGAAATTAAACAAATATATATTGTTAGCATTTTCCAAAAAATAATAATCACAAGATCTATTGGTAATATAATTTAAATGAGAGAAGACCTTTTAGAAGTGAGCTCCAAAACATTTAAATACATGTTCAGATTGAAGGTAAATGTGGCAAAATCACAGTAGGGCCCCTATAATTTAATTTTGGTCTATGTTGCATGGAAACGAGTACGGTACCATATACGAGCACACCCCTGCTACAATCTCCATTGCTCAAGCTGGAAAGAGGCTTGGTCCAAAGAAAAAATACATTTGATAGCAAACTATACCGCAATACCAAAGACACCTTTGCAACCAACTAGGATAGCACAACCTTCAACTAAACCTCTCAACCACCAAAACCCTCTAAAACAAAAGCTAATCACCCGAAAAGACCAGCTAAGCATCATTGGCTTGGTCACCCTTTACCTGACCAACGGCCTAATACTAAGCAGGCTCATCAAACAGTGCTTTTTAGTTTTCTTCAGGATTTGGCCCGAACTGTTCGGCAGATTCCCACGCATTACACACCCGTTCGCCAAATAATCAAGTGGCCTTCCAACACCAACAAAGCCCCTAACCCAAAGTTACACCAAGAAGAAAATATTAAAAATCTTAACAACCAAGAAAGTTAAGCCCCAATTCTGGCCCTTTCTCTATGAATGAACGAACACCAAGGAAATATTTTAACATGATTAATGAATAATGATCACAACACTAACATTAGCCACATCTCCCTTAAACATCACTCTATTTCTCATTAATCAAAGACACTAAACCAATACTGACAGTGACTTCTGCCTGATGGGATTTTTGTGTTTGTTTCGCGCAAGTTATATGTTGCATATATTTTTATAACAAATAGACGGATACGGGACACCACACGGACATTGACACGTCAACACCGATGATAATATGAAAAAATAAAACAAATCAATATAATTATAAGTGTCGGTGTCAACACCGTGACACGGGACATGCCTAATCCGACGAGTGTTAGTGCTTCGTAGAACAAAATTGTATGGTTATTTAATTACGAGTAGTGGGTACGGGGTATAATATCTAGAGTACTGTCACTGATGAGAGAGCATGGAAAATCGTGAACTACAGGTAACGAGACAGTAGAGCGCATCTAAAAATGACAATTTTTTTTTTTTGAATGGCTCATCTAAAAATGACAATGAATGAGCTCTAAACTTAAGTATATGAAGAATGATTAAAATGGCATGCATGGTTGATTTCATAAGTAATTGATTGGTTGATGTGGTTGTATTGTTAGAAAGTGAATTTAGAATAGAAATTACCTTGGAGTCTCGTCGAGTATGAGGAATGGTAACAATAGGGTTTAGTTGGGGAATAAATTCTGCAGATATATATATATATAGGTTTTCGGAGCCCAAGTGTGTTCCTTTAACAAAGGGTATTGCTAACCACCATCGCTGCTCGGGGCACTTTTTAAGGATTACTCCCTCCGTCCTATATTATAAGGAAAAAAAAACACATTTATTAAGAAAATCAAAACTTGAGAATTTGAAATATGATTTTGTGGGTGTTTCTTGAAATAAGTTGCATGGAAAGATGTAAAAACAAATTTGATTGGTTGTTGTTTATTGAGAAAATGAGAGAGAGAAAAAATTAAATGCAATTTGCATTTAATTTTATAAGAATAAACAAAAAACATTTTTGAAAGTTGTTTTTGCCTTATAATTTGGGACAAAAAAAAGGGTGATTTTTCCCTTATAATATGGGACGGAGGGAGTACTATTATAGAAACTATTTATTGAAAAAGTTAAATAGTTTAATTTCCAATGTACTCTCTCCGGTCTCATATATAAGCAACAAAAAAAGAAGTTGAAAGTCTCAAATATAAGCAAAAGTAACTATAATCATTATATTTATTATTAATATTCCAATTTTACCCTTAGTTTCACTTTTACCCATAATAAATACTCCCTCTGGTCACTATTATAAGCAAAAAACCACTTTTTAGGTTCATTGAAAATATCATGTACCTAGTCCATATTATAAACCAAATACATCCGTTTTTCAATGAATCTAAAAAGTGATTTTTTGCTTATAATAGTGACCGGAGGGAGTAGTAATTTAACTTAAAACAAAAAGTAAGGGTAAAATTGTAAATGACATACTTTGTCTAATCATTGACTCCACTTTCTTAAATGATATTTTTTTTTTCTTATATTCAAGACTAGAGGGAGTATTGACTTTACTTTACACATTTTCATAAAACTAGTATCCAGACCCGTGCCAAGCACGGGTAAAAATACGTTTGTAGATTTTTTTACTTATAAATAATATATTTGAAAATATTTTATTTTAAACTAAAATGTTAAAATTTTATTTGCTAATGAAAAATAGTTAACGACAACTACACAAATACTTACAATCTTATTTAATTTAATAATTCAAATAACCTCTGTGATAAAAATTAACTGTAAAATTTATGTATAGTGTCATAGTTTTATCAAATTAAAAATGTATCATAGTTTCTATTATCCTCCACTAAAAGAATTATAAAGTTGATTGCAAATAATTTCTCTATAGGATATATGGAAGAGACTCTAAGGTTTCGTAAAAAAGTTTTGAGGTGGACATTAATTACATTACAAAATATTTGTTTGTGATATATGAGTAGAAATATAGACTATAATATAAATAACAAAAAAAATTGATTCTCGTATTAATATTTTTAAGCAGAAATAAGTTCCCGTTGAAATTTAAAAAAATAGTCTCTCTATTAATATATGGCTAAAAATATAGATTACATAAAAATTATAAAATAAATAGGTCAACATCATATAGTTTAATGGCAAACATCTTGATTTTACACACGATGAACAACTCCATCATATATGCAAATATTGTGAAAAAATAATTACTGCTAATGTTCTTTTCAAAATAAAGTTGCAAATAATATTTAATTAAATCACTTACCATAAAATCACATTTAATTAAATCACATTTTAGTGCCCCGCAGAAAAGAGAAACAAAGAAAATGGTGAAAATATAACATATACACTATATAAAACAATTACATTGAAATAGGTTGCCCTAGGTGCGCGTACGGTATCGGTACTCGATACGGGTACCGGTACGGGGCACGTCATTTTTAGAAAAATTAATATACGCGTATGAGCATAAATTAAGGTACAGATATGGACCCGATATTGGTATGGGTACGTACCCGGTACCGGTACTTTTTCTCAAATGGAGTACCCATGCATCATAGGAAATAACATAAAAATAGTGTCCAGACCAATCAAAGAGAAGAATCCATAAAATTTACACAAGAAAAAGAAGAATCCATAAAAATATAAAATTTGACCAATCAAAGAATGACTAACCATGCATGGGAGAAAAAATGGTTATGATCAATAAGTATTAAATAATGCCACATATGATTCTTCTCTTTCTTACTTAAAACTTTTCTTACTAAATAGCATTCTCCATAAGAATATTATTTTTTTAAAATATTTCTCATATTTTTTTAGTGATTGGTTCGTTATTTTTTTTCCTTCCTTCATTAATTTCGTACATGTATGTATTGCACAGCTATATACACACGTAAACGTACATGTACATATTTTTTTCAATTATGATTCATTAATTGCATAATTCGGTGTTCATTACACAACTTTGACCAAGACAAAACTATTAATTGTGGAAATAATACTAATAAAGAAAATTTGTATTTTTAGATTCTTACGTAAATTATACTTATGAGAAATAAATGTTAAAAGCATACCGTATGAGAAGAGGAAGAATTGTAGCATCCCATATATACAAAATTCTTTGAAAAACAGGTCATACACATGAGCCAGGCACTTAATCGCAAGTTGGCGTAATGCTCAGGAAGTGCGTGCGTTAGCTGATACACCACAACAGACACCTCATCAAACGGTATGGATCAAACCAAATCTTGGAAGATATAAATGTAACGTTGATGCTTCTTTTTCTTATCTTCATAACAAGGTAGGGATTGGTATGTGTATCCGGGACGACCAATTACAATTCGTGAGGGCCAAAACCGAATGGTTAGAGCCTATTCTTGATGTGGAAATCGGCGAAGCCATGGGTTTATTGCGTGCACTAAAATGGATTGAAGAGCTGCATTTATTCGACACATATGTTGAAGTTGATTGCAAAAGAGTAGTAGATGGCCTCCATAGCAAAAAAAACTTGAATTCTGATTTTGGTGCCATTTTAAGTGATTGTAGAGCCTTACTTTCTACAAATCTTGTGAACTCTAATGTTAAGTTCATTAGGAGACAAGTAAATGAAGCTGCCCATAGTCTTGCTCGGGTGGCTACATCCTTAACTAGTTTCCATAATTTTATCGATATTCCAACATGTATTTACAATATTATTATGAATGAAATGAGATAAGTCTTTTGCCGTCAAAAAAAAAAAAGGTCATACACATGAATTTATTTACTATACACTCATAGATCTAAAAGTCACGTTTGTTTATGTTGAATTTTCAACTTTGAAGATCATGGACGTAGATAAAAGGCAAATTGATAGACGGAACTCAGTGTGAAAGACATGATTAATTGGTATCTGGTAGGAGTAAATGTGGCAGGTTGATTGATGCAAGTCTGATGTTTTCTCTTTTTTAGATGATATTCAGTGTGAGTTTACAAAGAGGAAGATGACGTACAATAATCTTACTATAGAATTATTAGTAATCAACGTGATCATTGATTACAATTAAGATTAAGAGTCAAGATTTTGAGTCAATCTAAAAACTTATTCTTTAACGAATCCCTCCTCATATAGACGATTTTTTTTAAACAATACTTGTACCTAATTGTTCTGGACTGGGCCTAAATGCCCAACGCGTTGAGGACATCCACTTCTGGGCCGTCGAGCAAGGCCTAAAGTACAAGGCCCAGGTCCACTTGACCATTGGGCAGCGGTCGTCTCCCCTGCGTTCCGTAACGCACGACATCGGAATGATGAGCATTAAATGCTCATCACGGCTCCTCAGCCGTTTTCCGACAGCCATTGATGGGCATTAACTGCCCATCAACGGCCTTGGCCAAGCGCTGGGGCTATATATATGGAGCACCTCACACTTGACAAAGGTACGTACTATCCTATATTGAAAACCTACTCCTTCCTCAACTGACTTGAGCGTCGGAGTGCCCGCAGGTACACAACCCCCCTCCGGGTATATTTGGACTGCTCGACATCACGAACAGCCGTGCACCACCGTCTGGTCGACTCTGATCAAGGTAAAGATCAGTGGCGCCGTCTGTGGGGAACTAAAGTTTCCCCCGTCTTTTCCTAGAACTAGACCAAAACTTACAACAAAAAACTCATTTCTTGACCAAATGGCTGGTGCAAACCATGCAAACCATGAATTTGTAGGAGAAAATCACCCAAATCCTCCAAATCACCACAACCAATTTGATGGCCAGGAAGCCTCTGTCACTCCGGAAGGTAGCGCTGCGCAGGCACAAGTAACTCCACTCGATGTACCGCCGCCGCAACCTCCACAACCAGAAGATCCACTGGTGGTTCCACAAGTTCCACAAGGAGCTCCCATGGAAGTGGTAATGGCTGCATTGGTCAACACTATCAACAGGCAGGGGGTGATACTTCGCGAGCAAGCAAACAACATGCGTGGACAAAATGAGCTTATCCGCGAGCAGAATAGGCGACTCCGGGCAGTCGAAGAATCGCGTGCTGCTTCAAGGGTATCGCGAAGTGCTCGTCGACAAAGATCACCAACCCCGGTGAACAATCGCTCACGATCGAGGTCTAGGTCCCCGAGGCCTGCACCTCGACGAAATGCGGAGAAACCAGTAAGTTCTCCCAGAGACATTCCTCGAGGGCAGAATCGTTCTCCTCCGCGAAGGAACAACCATGTTTCCCCACCAAGGAACAGACGTTCCCCTCCTCGGAGAAATAACCGATCACCACCGAGGAGCGGTGAAGCAGTTGCTCGCGGAGGAAATGCCCGACATTCCCCAAGAGGGGAATCTCCGAGCAGTGGAGACGAGAGGCACCGAGGACCCCTCTCAAGAAGAATTATGGACATCCCACTCCCACGAGGGCTGGAAAAACCCCCAACACTGGACAAGTATGATGGGACCACTGACCCCGACGAGCATGTCCAGAGCGTAGAAACCGCCCTCGACTACAGAAATCTCCGAGGATCAATTAAGTGCAAGTTATTCCCACTGTCCCTAACTCGAGGAGCCTCAACCTGGTGGAGGAATTTGCCTCCTGGCTCGATCGACTCTTGGGAAGAACTATGTCGAATGTTCACAGCACACTTCACAACTTCTCGGCGACATCCGAAAACGGTGGCCAGCTTAAAGGCAATCGTCCAAGGTCCCGAGGAATCTCTTCGGAATTACATTGAGAGGTTCAACAAAATATCTGTCGAGGTCGAAGCGACCGACAAGATGAAGCTGTATCTCCTCGAAGAAGGATTGCGCGAAGGAACAAAATTTCAAGAAGCAGTTGGGATCCTCGAAGTAGAAACCCTCGACGCATTCTTTGAATCGGCTCAACGATATATCAAGTACGAGGATAAACAAAAGGCCTCCGAGGTCAGGAGACCTAAGAATTTTGAGGTCGGTGGACCCTCCTCACAGAGAGAAGAACGTCGAGGAGACGAAAAGAAAAGAGAAGGTGGAAAAGTCCGAGAGGCTAAACCACCAAAAAGTCAGTTCACCTACCACACTCCCCTGAACGCTCCTCGAGACAGGATCTTGTCCGAGATATCGAATGCTGAATTCAAAAGTGCGGGGATCAGATTCCCAAAACAACTGCCCGCAAAACCAAACGTGGACAAGAAGAAATTTTGTCGTTTCCACAAAAGTTACGGGCATGTTACTGATGACTGTGTGCATCTAAAGGACGCCATTGAAATCCTTATTCAAAAGGGATATGCACGACAGTATGTGGATGGGCAGCCAAGGGCTGCCAATAATAATGCTCCTCGACAAAATCAGTTGGCAGTTGATCCAGCAAGCCCGGAACAACATGTCGAGGACGAAAATAGAGTGATCGGAGGGGTGGCCCTCACCATTTCAAGACCTGAAGATTTCTTTCCTCTGCAAACTGACGAAGAGAAAGGAGCCCTTGATTACCTTGCTGCGCATCTGGACGGGAGTTGGGAAAATTTTCCCGGAGCACTAGTCATCTCCGGAGGAGGGTTTAACCCCATAACCATCGGATCCATCAAAAGAAAATTCGAGGAGTTAGAAAAAGCATCCCCTGTCGAGGAAATAAAAATAACGGAGGTAAAAGAAAGCTCTGTTCCTTTGGCATTCTACAGGGAAGAGGTCCCCGGAGGATCACCGAACTTTCAAATTCCATTGGTCGTCAGAGCAAAAATGGCCAACTTCGACGTGAGAAGAATCCTCGTCGACCAAGGAAGCTCCTGTGACATTATGTACTCAGGACTCTTCAAAGTGCTGCAACTTACCGAGGAAAATTTGGTCCCTTACGTTGGATCTGACCTTCAAGGGTTCAATGGATCAACGACAAAACCTTGGGGATACGTGGACCTGATCGTCACCTTTGGCGAAAACAAGGCCATGAAATCCGTAAAGGTCAAATTCCTGGTCGTCGACTGCCCATCTCTGTACAACTGCATCATTGGACGACCAACTTTGGATGAACTGTTTGCAGTGTCCTCGACCATCCATCTGAAACTGAAGTATTACACCAAAGATGGGCAGTCGCCACAATCAACGGGGACATAGAAGCTGTTCGGCGATGCTTTAAAGCTGCGTCCAAAAACCTCAACTCTGTGGTTACGCCGAAAAAGAAGAAAGCAGAAGCAAAGCTCCCCGGCGTAAACTCTATCAGTACCGAGGATGAAGTTGAATTGGATGCTCGAACCTCCAAGAAGGAGCGTAAACAAGAAAAGACAAGCAAGGATGACCTTTTGATCAAGGAAAACTATCGTCCCATCCCTGATGGAGAATTCGAGCTAGTTCCCCTTGGCGAGGATCCAACCAAAGGGGTGAAGATTGGAGCTGATCTCCCCGACTTGGTAAAAAGGCAGTTGAAAGCTTGCTTAAGAGAAAATGCTGAACTGTTCGCCTGGAGTGCAGCTGAAATGCCCGGAATAGACCCCGAGGTCGCTTGTCATCAATTGACCATAGATCCTAGGGCTAGTGCTGTAGTTCAGCGTCGTAGGAAGCAGTCTCCCGAAAAAGCGGAGGCTGCTCGAAAAGCTGTAAAAGACCTCCTAGAGGCCAATTTCATTGCTGAAGCCCAGTACACAACCTGGCTTTCTAATGTTGTACTTGTTAAAAAATCTAATGGAAAGTGGCGTATGTGTGTTGATTATACCGATCTTAATAGGGCTTGCCCTAAAGATGCTTATCCTTTGCCAAACATAGATAAATTAGTAGATAATTCCTCGGGATTTAAATTACTATCGTTTATGGACGCATATTCCGGTTATAATCAAATAAAAATGGCTGAAATCGATAAAAAGAGAACGGCCTTCATGACCGAAACAGGTAATTATTATTATAATGTAATGCCTTTCGGGCTCAAAAATGCAGGTGCCACCTACCAGAGGATGATGAACAAAGTATTTCACAACGAAATTGGAGACATGCTCGAAGTTTACATGGACGACATGATCGTTAAATCCGAGGAGGAAATCGATCACACCGTCCACTTAAAAAGGGTGTTCGACCAAGCAAGAAAGTTTAACATGAGGTTCAACCCAGAAAAATGCACGTTTGGGGTAAAGGCTGGAAAGTTCCTCGGTTTTTATATAACTGAACGAGGAATAGAAGCCAACCCCGACAAATGCAGAGCTTTCTTTGATTATCCAACTCCAAAATCGAAGAAGTCCATACAAACGTTGAACGGCATGTTAACCTCAATGGCAAGATTCGTCGCCAAATCTGCTCAACACGCTCTGCCCCTCTTTAAACTCCTCAGGAAAGAAACAGCTTTCGAATGGACTGAAGAGTGCGAAGGAGCATTACAACACCTAAAACGAGCATTGTCCGAACCTCCAGTATTAACACGACCAGTCGAGGGCGAAAAACTCTATCTTTACCTTGCAGTAGCATCAGAGGCAAGGGCAAAAGCCTGTTTATTTTGTAAGCAGAGCACTACAAGGACCCGAACTCCGATACTTGCAAATAGAAAAAATTGCTCTAGCAGTAATAATGGCTGCGAGGAAACTTCGATACTATTTCCTCGCCCATTCCATCATCATCCGAACAGATCAACCCGTAAAGCAATTGCTGGCACGACCAGATATGGTCGGGCGAATGTTGAAATGGTCGTTGGAACTCGCGGAATTCGACATAAGCTTCGAAAGTAGAAAGACTTTGAAAGCCCAAGTACTTGCTGATTTCGTCGCCGAAATGACAACGTCGACCACTTCCGAGAAGAATAAAGGGACCATCTTCGTCGATGGATCCTCGAACTCACAAGGAAGTGGGGCGGGCATCATACTCGAAAACGGGGACGGAGTCCTAATAGAAGTATCCCTCGGACTTTCTTTTCCAACGACGAATAACCAAGCCGAATACGAAGCTTTCCTAGCAGGGTTAAGATTAGCTGAGGATATGGGAGCCGAGGAAATCAGAATATTCACGGATTCGCAGCTAGTAGCATCTCAAGTATCAGGGGAATACCAGACAAAAGAGGAACGACTCCTCGAATATCTGAACCTCATCAGGGCAAAACTCGCAAAGTTTAAGGAAACGGAGGTGAAACATGTTCCTCGAGAACATAATGCACGAGCAGATGTCCTTTCAAAACTTGCGAGTACAAGGCGCAAAAAAGCGGGCAATCAATCCCTCATTCAGGAAACATTAACGAAACCGAGCATCGAAAAAACAGCAGAAGTCATGCACATTTTTGCTGTCGACGAACAAAGCTGGATGTCCCCGGGATACAATTTCCTGAAGTCGAACACACTGCCCGCAGACGCCAAAGAAGCAACGAAAATCCGGAAGAGAGCATGCTCATACGTCCTGCTCGACGATAAATTATATCGAAGAGGATTCTCAATCTCATTGCTCAAATGTGTGGAGGAAGCACGCGTAGAGTTCATCTTGCAAGAAATCCACGAAGGGATCAATGGGCAACATATTGGTGGACGATCTTTGGCAAGAAAGGCACTAAGGGCAGGGTACTATTGGCCGACGATGCAAAACGATGCCAGAGACCACATCCTTAAATGTGACAAGTGCCAAAGACACGGGGATATGCACCTCGCACCAGCTAACGAGCTGAGAACGCTAATCTCCCCGTGGCCGTTTGCCTGGTGGGGAATGGATATCCTCGGCCCCTTTCCAACAGCTGCGAGGCAAGTCAAATACCTCATAGTGGCCGTGGACTATTTCACCAAGTGGATTGAAGCAGAACCCCTCGCAAAAATCAGCGCATCCAACATACTACGTTTCTTCAAAAGAGACGTCCTCGCAAGATTCGGAATCCCTCAAGTGGTGGTAACGGACAACGGAACGCAGTTCACGAACAAAAAGTTCCAAGAATTCCTCGCCGCAATAGGCACCACTCAACACTTCACTTCAGTCGAGCATCCTCAAACCAACGGGCAGGCTGAAGCAGCCAACCGCGTGTTATTACGAGGACTAAGACGAAGGATGGGCGCATCTAAAGGAAATTGGACCGAGGAACTGTACAACGTCCTGTGGTCTTACAGAACTACTCCTCATTCCACAACCGGGGAAACGCCCTTCCGATTAACATACGGAACAGAGGCAGTAATTCCCGTGGAAATAGGAGAACCATCCTCGATGATCGAATATCCTCTCGAGGAGGATATAAACGACGAGTTATTAAGAGAAGAACTAGATCTTGTCGAGGAACTAAGAACAGGGGCTTCTCTTCGAGAAGCTACCCTCAAACAGAAAATAGCTGCTCGGCACGATAAAAGGGTCATCAAAAGAGAGTTCGAAGTAGGTAGCTTGGTACTAAGGAGAAACCAAAAGGATGCACGAGAAAGGAAGCTCGCGGCTAATTGGGAAGGACCATATCGAGTCCGAGCAAAAACAGAAAACGGAGCATACCACCTCGAAGATCTCTATGGCAAGGAAATTCCTCGCACATGGAACGCCGAGAAGCTAAAACAATACTACAGTTGAAAATAGCATAATTCGACATGCTCTTCAACGAAGGTTGCAAATCCCACCGAGGAGACGCGCCTATACAACGGAGGAATGCCTAGGTACGGGCAGGAATCTTAAAATCTTTAAAGCTCGACGTTAGCTTTAGATGCTAACGTCCATGCTCGACGGGGAATACTCCATGCGAGCCCCACCGTCGCTCAGTACAAGCCCGGCAGAGCACCCAACTCGCGATGGGATGCTCAATGCTGCGAGGAACAATTTCAAACGAAGGAATTTTCCTCGACTGCAGTTTGGGAGCCAGCCAAACACTCGGGGCAGTTCCCCAAACTGCTCGGGAACAGTGCTTATGATCCGCGACATCAAGAAGCAACCGTAATTATTAGACGAGCACTAACGCAAAAGGTAATCTACCTAACGAATAGAACGTCTAAAAATACCAAGTTAAAACCCTAAGTTAGAAACGAGCACCATTTTAGAAAGTATCCTCGCATACTCTAATGGTCGAATTTGCAGGGAAATAATCATAAATATTAACAAGTTAAAATATAACACTTCACAAACGAGCAATAAACGTGCAGAAATTATAAATGAACACAAATTGCAAAAGGAGTTATAGATTAACGACCAGAAGGCCAAGATGTCTGAATAGTACATAAAAGGCAAACAAGCGCCAAATAAATCAAAAGGCCAGGCGAGCATAACGCCGGCATATAATTACAAATTTACAAAGACAAACTAAAACTGATCTTCTTCATCCGGGGAGGGAGAGACGATGACACCGTCAAGGACTTCCTTCAACTCGGATGCGCCCTCCACAACAAGATCCACCCCAGGATTGAGGACCAGTAGCTGGGCGACAGCATTGTCGAAGCTCGACTTTGCAACGTCCAACTCCTTTCCTTCGAGCTCGAAGATCCTGGAGACCAGAGCTGCTCGAGTGAACCCCTTATATTCACCGTTAGGATCGATCACGAGCTCATCAGCTTCTGGGGCAGTACCACTCGAGCAAGGCCTGCTCTCCAGGTCTTTCACCTTCCCCGCCAGGGTGTCCCTCTCTGTCGTCAAGTCCTTGACCCTTCCCTCCAGCTCTGTCTTCTCCCCGGTCAGACGGGCAGCTTCTGTCTCCTTCTCCGCCAGCTTGGTAACCAACTCTGCTTGGAGCGTGTACTTCTCCTTATAAGCGGCATGGTTGACCTTGGCCTGCTCCAGCTTCTGCTTAACAAGGGCAACCTCCTCCTTTGCTGCATCCCTCTCCGCTAAATATTGGCATTCACGGCCATTCAGATAACTTGAGATCTCCATCAGTTTAAACGCGGAGACCATGGCATCAGTAAGCTCGTTCTTCAGCGCCTCTGGGCCCATGTCGTCCAAAATAGCCTTCTCGGCGTCAGAAATGGAGACCGGGGATTTTTTGACAAGACCAGGGCTTCCGATGGCAGGAGGGAGCATAAACTTCGAACTCGATGAAGGAGCCCGACCAGTGACTGAAGCTTCGACCCCATCGACACGAGCAATTTTGGCTGGGCGAGGTTGATTGTCAGCTTGAACGGTCACATCTTCTAGGTCCACGACCGTAGCCTTGGACCGAGCATTATCCATCATGTCTCCCCCAAGAGGAGGAGCAGCATTAGAGGAGGCGCCGAGCATCGCAGCTTGCCTCTTTTCTTTGGCCGCCTTGGATTTCCGGAGCTTAGCTGCCATCGTCGACATTTCTTCTGCAAAAAATAACCAGTCAGTAAACTTAAAGAGAAAACTGAAACAAAATGTAAACGAGGACATAAATAATGAATAACATGCGTACGGAAACACGATTCCATCTCTGCCTCGCTTTTACAGGCGAGCAACCTCTTCGTATCAATGAAGGCCTTCTTCGTCAACGGAAAACCCGCGTCGTCCACGACAGGATTTCCTTCCTCATCTTCATAATATTTACGAGGAAAGCTGTCAACGAAGGCCTTCATTTGCTCGTAGTTGGACAGTTCCTCGACGGATAATTCCTCTGCAGAATACACAAAATCGCTGGCCGGTTTCATGTAATGACTCTTCCTCCACGACAAGGGAAAGTGACTGTAATCTTCCAAGATCTGTCGACCATCCGGACCTACTAACGGAGCCCCAGTGGCATCCTTGGCCGGTCCCCGGTAGATAACGCTCTGCCAAGAGATAGAATTCAGGGGCTTGACGAAGAAGTAGCAGTCCTTGAACCCCCGAACGGACTCCAAAAACATCTCGAAGAGCTTGGTGCTCTGCTTCAACGAAACCCATCCAAATTTGTTCGCAGCGTCACCCTTGGGCTTCGACCGTTGCAGGTGGAAAGCATGAAAAAATAGGGGAATGGTCGGCATGAACCCTAAGTACGCCGCTGTCATCTCAAAAGCCCGTATGAAGGCCAGAGAATTCGGATGTAGTTGGGAAGGAGTAAGATGTAGATATCGGAAAACCGCGACTTCGAAGTTGCTGAAAGGAAGCCTATAACCCATCTGCTCGAATGCAATTTGATACATGGGGAAAGATCCCCATTGAAATTTGCTGCAAATACGGCGACTGGTATTCGGTATGCATAACTTCCAATCAGTTGCCGGGGAACGTTGAATTGTCCGAAATATCCCTTCCCCGCCATTCAGGGAAAACCTTGAGACAGTGTTCATCGGCTCGTCAGCCACCCAGGCGTAATCATCCCCGTCTACGTTCGAGGTCGAGGCAGGAGCTTGCTCTTCTGCCATTGCACCTGAAAAAGCAGAGGAGAAAGATGAATTCGACATTTAAACATCAAATCCACCCTTCCACCGCCAAATCAAGTGAAAGGGCGAGGATATCGAAAATCCATACGAATTTACGTGCTCGACAAATACCTAATCCTCCTAAAGAGGAGAATGCACGGAATATTCGTGTCCTCGCATACACAAATGGGCGACGAACATCTCCCTCCCAAGGGGAAGAATGCTCTGCATATCCACATGAATGCTCGCGCATTCATATGAATGCTCGGCCTAAAAACGTAAAAACCAGAGAGCCAAAGTGAGTTCACAAAGCGAAAATCGCTGGTGAACTCAAACAAAGGCCTAATATCAACTAAACTACGTTTTGGTTTTGTTTTGCGGGAGAAATAGGCGTTAATCACCACTAAAACCTCCAAATCATGGAGTAAAACAGCAAAGCAAAATGAAGGGAAATACAAAGGGAAAGCTTGGGATAAACTTGCAAAATTTATAAACATCAAAACAGAACAAATGAAAACACTTACTTGTAAATGATAAAGTATCTGATGATGAAATCCCACAGGTAGCTTTGAAATCCGAAAGTTTGAAGGCAAAGGGAGCTGAGAAAATGAAAAAGTTTGAGAGAACAGGAACTTGAAAAGTTGGAGAAGTTGAGAGAAACTGAGAGATTGATAAAGGGAAAAACAGAAATGTTTGAAAAAATCCCTCCACTTCCTATACATAGGAAATCACCTACGAGCACACCCGCATGAAGTGAATAGGCGCCAACAAGATCTGGATCGCTGCTTCAATCTAAGGGCCACGATTCGAAAGGATCCAACGGTCCCAATGCACTGATCACAGAAATGAGAAGGCGCGAAGATCTGACGGCTGTAACTCCTCCTCGAGATTCAAACCTACAGGAGAGCACTTGAGTGCTATCGCCATAGCCTTTACACGTGGCGAAAGAAGAGGAAACGGCTTGTCCATCCAAGTCCCATCCACTTGTTCGCAAATCTCGCCGGACGTCAGAGAAAATCGCATCGAAAATCTCGTCGTATTCAATCATCGGCGTTATTTACGGATCGCTTTAAATACGCGACAACTCCGCACATGTTTCCTCGATACTCTCTCAAAGCACTACCTCCTCGACAAACTTCAAACAAAGACACGCTTTCCCAAGCGAACACTTCGTCGACGTAACTTTCAAGCAAATGATTACCTCCTCGACAAACTTCAAACAAAGACACGCTTTCCCAAGCGAACACTTCGTCGACGTAACTTTCAAGCAAATGATTACCTCCTCGACAAACTTCAAACAAAGACACGCTTTCCCAAGCGAACACTTCGTCGACGTTCAATATCCTAAACCTCAACGCTATTAGCCTAAGTACCAGAGCTACGACCAACTAAAGTCATCATCCTCGTACCCGAGCGTGACGACTTGGGGGGCTCCTGTTCTGGACTGGGCCTAAATGCCCAACGCGTTGAGGACATCCACTTCTGGGCCGTCGAGCAAGGCCTAAAGTACAAGGCCCAGGTCCACTTGACCATTGGGTAGCGGTCGTCTCCCCTGCGTTCCGTAACGCACGACATCGGAATGATGAGCATTAAATGCTCATCACGGCTCCTCAGCCGTTTTCCGACAGTCATTGATGGGCATTAACTGCCCATCAACGGCCTTGGCCAAGCGCTGGGGCTATATATATGGAGCACCTCACACTTGACAAAGGTACGTACTATCCTATATTGAAAACCTACTCCTTCCTCAACTGACTTGAGCGTCGGAGTGCCAGCAGGTACACAACCCCCCTCCGGGTATATTTGGACTGCTCGACATCACGAACAGCCGCGCACCACCGTCTGGTCGACTCTGATCAAGGTAAAGATCACTAATGATACAAAGTTAGGCACCAAAGAATTTAACTCTAAACATAATAAACTTGATATTCATCTTGTCAAATCATATCAACCAAAAATATTTAAACTTGTTAGAAAGACAACAAAAATCTCAAATAGAAAATAATAGTTTATCACTTTATAGTATGGTTAAATCTTCGCTGCTTCCTTGACCAAAAAAAAAATTCACCGCCTCTCATCCTTCATTTGTTTCAGCATATGTTACACAATAGATTCATCGTGCATAGACTTGCATTAACAAAAGAAAGCCTTTTTTATTTGATTCAACATCTTGTATGTGCACCGCCAGATCTATAATCTCTTTTTGATCATCCACCATTTGATCATTGAATTTTTTTTATCAGATCCTGTCATAAACTTAAACAAAAAAAAAAATCAATACACAATTAAAATATATGGCGAATTTTTGTATCACATCTAAATTTTAGAGATTAACAACGTTAAGAAATATGCATAGTAGATATGAATTAACAAAATGGGCAGTAGAGTCTTTGTCTTTAGCTCCAACATTAGCTTCAATAACCTTACCAATAAAAACATCATCCCAGGCAGTAATAACTAATAACCTAGACATTCATTCTATAAGTAAATAAATTAAAAAAATAATGAAATAAACAATATAAGAATATAAAAATGAGACATCAAACTAAAAATGCAATGAAAAACCAAACCAAAGCTAATAATATTTGTAGAATTGCGATCGACTGACATGCCTTTATATAATGCAAGAAATAAAGTTAATAAAGTTAATTATGTTGAGATGCTGGCAATCATTTAATTGTTTTAATGCAAATTGATATGTTACATGAAAATCTTTCGTGTTAAATGCCTTAAATCACTGTTTTGTGTTTAAACAAAAAGCAAAAAAAAAAATTCTTAAGTCAACCGCATGTAATTAGGCTTATGGAATTAATTGTACAGCTATAAATCAATTATCAATTATCATGTATAATTAAATTTATGTGAAATAGTCCCATGAGCTTGACTCAATTGGTTGGACACCGCATTATATATGTAGGGGGTCAGGGTTCGAACCCGGGTCATCCCACTTTATCCATTTTAAGGGTGGAATTTCAAGCCGCTAGGCTACTTGACCAAAAAAAAAAAATTATGTGAAATAAATGTTAAAATCATATGAGAAGAGAAAGAATTTGGTGATGACATGTGTACAAAATACTTTGAAAAATAGCTCCTAAATAATATTATTATAGATAGATTCTCATAAAAAAAATTACTATTTAAGGTTTTAAAGAGTGCCCGGGAGGCACTTGTTAGCATTTTCCTTAAAAAAATGCCAAAATTAAAGTCTAGTTATTTTTTTAAACAGGTTTAATTAAAGTCTAGTTATTTTTTACTTAAGATCCTTATTAAGTAAAATGTGCTCATTCTTTTATCAAAAAAAAAAGAAAAAGAAAGTACTCATTCTATACTATACTCGAAAATAACAGACGAGAAGCTACCGCTTTGATGAAATTAGTGCTCGAAACTTTGCCAAAGATTAATTTACCTCCTTTAAAAAAATTTACTTGGATCAAAATCATAATTAACCCAATCTAATTTACTCTTGTCATGAGAAACCCTCACATACCCCTGAAACACACGGTAATCGCATTGTGTCTGGTCATAGACTACAGGTTCTAGACATACATCAATTTCTCCGCTCGGTTCTTCGTCTTCTTGTCCTAGAGATAAAACATGATAAATCAATAAAACTATGATAAAACTTGTTAGTAATCTCAATCAACAAAAGAACAAGAGAAAAAGGATCAACAGAGTTATGTCCCGATTTCCGAATCTCACGTAATGAGCCTCCTCCCCATCGGGATAATTCTCCGCAATTTACATCCCTAAATTTGACGGTGTGATTCCCTTTATGCTTTTTCTATTATGGGTCCGTTTAAATTTGACTTATTTTTTGAGTTTATAAAAATAATTTTTGCAAATAAATAAACGTTTATATTAATTCTAAGTTTTTACCAAAAAAAGGGTATCTTTATAAATTGTTTCTTCATAAATTACTTTTTTTTTTTTACACAATTCTCTTAAATTACTTTAAAAAACTTATAAATAAACTCAAAAATAAGTTAATACATTATAAAAAAAAAAGTTAAGGTCACTAGTAGTGTTACGTCCGTCAAAACACGCTTTCTATTATTGATCAGATTCCAGAGTTTGCTGATGTTGTTTCTCTTCAGAACGATCGTGTTGTTGTGCTGTAAGATGGATCGGTTAAAGCTCCCAACACTCTTGCTGAGTCTATTGCGGCTGTTTATGTCGATGTTGATGCTAATTCTGACCTAAAAGAGTTATGGTAGGTATGTTTGTTTTTTAAGCAATTTCTAATGTTTATTGACTAATTTAGGCCCTGTTTGGATTGATTTATTTGAGCTTAGTTAGTAACATAAGTTTTGGGAGACAGTTTGAGAGAAATTATTGAAACAACTTATGACAATTTTCATAAGTTTTTTCAGCTTATTTTTATATGTTATCCAATGTAGCTTATGAACATAGCTTGTAGAATAAACATATGAAAACAATCATCCTTATTTTATCTTTTGCTATAAAAATTGCTTATGTAAGCTTATACATAAATGCTTATTATGATAAGCACCTATGCTATAAGTTGCAAATAAGCTCTTTATCCAAGTAGACCCTTACTCAATCCTGCTGAACTTGATTGTTTCTCTTAATTTTTGAAGTAGCATGAGCAATTTCTATTGTTTATTGAGTTTTTTCAATTTAGGGAAAATTGCATTCACACAATTCAGTTATGTTAAAATGTCACTCATACCCCTCTAGTTTTGTAAAAACACTAACCTCACATGACATTATAAGATAACACCGCTACTTTGCTGTTAGACACAAAAGAGGAAATTATTGTTTTACATCTTCTCCTTTGGTGCCTCATCAGTGAAACTGATTTCGAAACCTAAAGCTTCTCCGCTATAGGGTAATACTCCCTCTAGTCTTTATTATAAGAAAAAATTTACTTTTTAGGTTTATAGAATGTTTGATGTATCTAGTTCATATCATAAACAAGATACATTAAACATTCTATGAATATTTAATGGTCCTATTGTTATGAATAAAAATTGTTCTATTATCATCGTGACATCACTGCAACTTGGTGTAAGAAATTGGAAGTCCTATTTGATTGTTGATTAGGCAAAGTGAATGAACAAATGTTTGACAATTGAGACACTTATATACTTATATTGTTAAATCAATTTTATTTTATTACTCTTTAAGATAAGTGTTTCTTTATGAGTTTTTAAACACTACATTGGTCTTGTGATCATATTAGCTCGGAAGCTTTTCCGTTTTGTTAACCCATATTCCCCTCTCCCTTGTCGACCGTTATAACTTATAAATATTATATCATTATTTTTTTTTTTTTTTTTTTTTATATAAAATTTTCATATATATAATGAGATAATTACACGTGAACCAAAGGTAGACAGGCAACAAGCTGCGCCGCTACACCTTTCTGTATAGCAAAAAAAAAATAGAATTTAATACTCTACACAATAGTAACATTAAGACATGAACACAATAAAACTGAGTAGTTTCAATTGTGTTCAATGTTGAATATTAAATGGACAGAATCATTGTTCTCTATATTAGCTCAGTATAATTTAAATGGATCGATTGAGTTAGACATAACTTTGATCCCATTCATACTATTGTGGTGTGCATGGTTGAATCCAATGAAGAAAGCACGTCATCTTGCGAGAGTGATCTTTTTGATGTTTAATTTATGTCTTTAGTGAGTCATTAAAATTCATTTTATCTACTATGAATTTCTTTTTTTCTTTTTGTTTTAACAGTGTGAATTTTGTTGTTTGGTATGAACTTTGATTTTTCAAATTTTGTGTTTAACTGCCTCCGGATTTTAAAATTCGGACGTATAAATTACATACTTTTTAGTAAAATTTGTCATGGCTGTAAAATTAGAGTAAGTGTTTATACCAAAAATATTATATACAGTATAAACTATTAATCACAGAGTTGTATAAAATTTATTTCTATCTTCCGTAATGTTAATGTTACCAGATCTGCTCCAGTCTCTTTATGCTCCAGTTTTCCAATTCCTTACACAGATGATTGCCACGTGTATAAAAAACAAATCAACGGTTCCAAACAAAATCAGGTAAAAACGTATGATACATCTTCTTCTCAATACATTGTTGTTGTTCTCCTCTTCTATGTCAAAACAAGTAAACTCTTCACATCTCTCTCTATCATCTCTTCATCTATGTCAGCTCTCATTTGTTGTTTCTCCGGCTCGCCGTCGCTTAATCGCCGTTACCCCTTTTTCAGTTTGAAATGAAAGATTGTTTGATTGATTGAAATTGAAAATTGAAATTGAAGATTGATGGTAACCAATTCCATGTTTCAATTTCAAAGTTGAAAAGCTTCAAAGTAATAATAGATGGAGAAGATGAAATAGAATCTATTACTTTTTGTTGCTGCATATAAAAAAATATGAACAAACAAGAAAGAAAAAGAATTTGATAAACATGAACAACAAAGGATGTAACGTTGTGTTCGAGTTCATGGCTTTACAATATTGAATTCTGCGATTGCGTTTGGGAAGATAGATCGGCGGCGTTGCAGGTTCTGGATCTGCGTTTGAGTTCATGTGGTTTTTTTAAATTAATTAAAACTAAAAAAATCCATTAATTCTGAATCTGCGTTTGTTTCTCTGTGACCCACACTTCATAGTTTGATTCTGTTGGTGATTCTTAAAAATCTGATGTAGGCGTTGTTGAATTGTTAAGAAGAAGGCAAAACGGTATTGCAAAGAAGAAGGTGAGGAGGTTGGTGTACGCGTTGTTGTTGTTTCTATGTGACCTTGCTAATTTTGGTGTTTTTAATCTAATCCGTTGAAAAATATAAATGCCATGTGTCAATCATCGGTTGAAGTACTGGAAGAAAATGAGCATAAGGTAATGGAGCTGATCTGAACTCTTATAACTTATATGTAAAAACTTACTTGAATTTGTTTTTATGGGTATTTACTCAATGTCAGAGTTGAGGACAATTATATATGGTGCAAAATTTTTGAAGGGGTGCGAAATTCAAAGATTACACAACAATTAAAGTACGAAAATATCTGAAAATAATTTATCAGCTTCTAATTGGAATATCATGATTGTAATTTACAAATAATGTTGATGAATTTATTAACAAATTTCCACCCTTTAACGATTTTTACATAATCATGGGTAGCAATCTCTTAAACGCTAAAGAATGGTATCTTGATTAAAGATCAATTTTGCACTTTCTCTTGTAGTTTAAAGAACATTAACACAGGCGTAATGCATTTATAGGTCCTTTAAGTTTTACTCTTGTATCAGATAGGTCCTTTAAGTTTTTTAAGTATCAGATAGGTCCTTTAAGTTTTACGTTTGTATCAGATATGTCCTTTAAGTTTTTTAAGTATCAAATAGCTTCTTTAAGTTTTAAGTTTGTATCAAATAGGTCCTATTTCTTAAGGACCTTTAAGAACCTATTTGATACAAATTTAAAACTTAAAGGACCTATCTGATACAAATGTAAAACTTAAAGGACTTATCTGATCCTTAAAAAACTAAAAGGACCTATATGATACTTAAAAAACTTAAATAACCTATAAGTTCAATGTTGATAGACCAAATGCAGCATTACCACATAGGTTTGAGTCCTTCTATTTTAGCTTTGATGGTTGCGAAAATGGTTTCATGGATGTAGACCATTTATTGGTGTTGATGGTTGTCACCTAAAGACAAAGTATGTTGGCCAACTTTTGATAGTTGTTGGTAAGGATCCTAACGACTAATACTTTCATTGGCTTTTGGGGTTGTTGAAACAGAGACAAATGATAGTTGCAGATGGTTTATGCAATTGTTAATGGAGGACATATGACAAGATAAAATATTTGATGTTTGAGAGAATTGAGTATAGAATATGCCTTAGACATTTGTATGCAAATTTCACGAAGAAGTTTGGCGGAGGAACGGCAATAAGGGATTTGATGATGGGAGTTGCCAAAGCAACATATTATCAAGCTTGGGAACAAAATATGAATGAATTGAAAGCTATTGACCCAAAAGCTTGGGAGGGGCTAATGAGAGTTCCCACAAAAAGTTGGTGTATGCATGCATTTAGCTTTTATTCAAAATGTGATGTATTAATGAACAATTTGTCCGAGTCATTCAATGCCACAATTTTAGTCGCTAGGAATAAGCCTATATATTAACTCTTTGTAAATGGATTAGAAATTATTTAATGCATAGGATGGCTACATCTGCCACTAAGTTAGAGAAGTGGCAACATAAAATCATACTCATGCCTATGAGGATTGAGGAGATTAGACAAAGAGGTCTATATGACAAGTGATGAAGAAGTAGTAAGGAATATTTGTCTATTGATGAGGAATGGCAAGTGACACATGCATTTAACCAACAACAATTTGTTGTTGATATTTCTAAAAGATCTTTGCAATTTTTGGAAATTGGTTGGGATTCGTTGTAGGCATGTTGTTGCAACATTAGGCTATAGGTCACATGATCCATTGGACTTTGTGAATCATTATAATTCAAGAGATAAGCATGCACTTTGTTATGGAATTGTTGTGAGTCCTATAAATGGAATACACATGTGACCTAAAGCACCTGAAGGTGTTGAAGAACTTCAATCACTTGTGTATAAAACCGGTCCAGGTAGACCTAAGAAAACTAGAATTAGAAAATTTGATGAGGATGGTGCTAGGAAGAGGAAAAGGGGTGTGACTTACAAGTGTACCAGATGCAGTAATTTTGGGCGTAATGAATTGCCATGCAAGAGCAAAACTCAAGACCCTGAAGGTTTAAAGAGAAAGTAAATAAATTTATTTTTTCAAATTCATTGTCTATTTTCTATTTTTGCACATGATATTTGTTGCAGAGGAAACCACCTAAAGGAAAAGGTAAAATATCAAGTTGCTGAAATTGTAGTTCTTGCAACTTAAAGTTAAGTTGAAGCTGTAATTGATGCATGTCAAAATCAACCTAAAGCTGTAATTGATGCAAGTCCAAGTCTATTTGATGAAATACCCAATGAGGTAATGACAACAATTCCTGAAATTATTCCCGTGAATGGCAATTTATGAAGGGCAAGGCTGCCATATTACAACAGAGTTGTCAGTGATCACAAACCAGTGAAGCAGAAAAGAAGAACAAGTGAAAGGATTAAACTTAATTGGTTTTAAAAAACCAATCACTGGAGTTGGTTCAATTAGTGCACAACCTATAAATATTATAGCGACCGATGAAGGGACATTAACACAAGATGATTCTGCAATGGCAAGAAACTCAAAGCTTGGAACTTGTTTTAGAGCAATGAAATCTTGGAACAATATTCCTAAAAAGTAGTAATAAATTGTGTCATGAATGATGCTACTTAGTTATTATTTGAAGTTTGTAGTGCACTTTAAGTAGCATCTACAATTGTAATGACTTATGTGCTTATTTTACAATGACTAATGCACTATATGTGCTCCTTTAGGATATTGTAATGACTTATACACAACAAAGTGCTTATTACTATGATATGAATTGTGCACTTTAAGTGCAGTTTGTTCCTTACTTTAAGTTTGTTCCTTAATGAATGACACTGCAGTTTAATGCATTGTACTGTAGTTTAGTGCAGTAAGTTTACATTCAAATTTGTGAATATGTACTAGGTTTGTGCAGTTTGTATATGTACTATCTTTATGTTTACAACCAGAACAAATTTTTGAAAATAACCAAACCAAAATTTTCATTCCTTAATAAAGTTGTAATACAACTATTTGATACATCATAAACCATACTAATGAGATACTACATAACAATCAAACCATTCCCTTATAAAATTATATATAATTTTTGTATATATTGCACTTGGAATTAGGTATATAACTAGAACTTTCACCTGTGCGGTTCACGGGCTAATTAGCCGTAATATGAAAAAATAAGATATAAATTTTTTAAATATTAATCGAGTACCATTAAATATTAGTTCGACAATAATTTGAATAAATGATCATACAACAGAAATTATGGTATATTACGAAATACTTCTTTATAGAGTACCTTGAAAGTTTTATTCGTATTTTCTCCGTTTTCGTCGATAATCAATAATTTTAATCATTCTTCTTAAATAACTCTTGAAGTTACAAAATACATGTAAATTTTTTTAATATAATGGACCACATGAAAAAGAGAGGAAAAAAATAGGTTTAGGGTTAGCATTTCGGAGGAAGTTTAGAATATAATAATAATAATAATAATAATAATAATAATAAATATTTAACATGGTGAGTTTAACGTTGTGGGTTCGATTCTTTGTGAGGTACTTTTTAACATTTTATTTGAATTAATAATAATAACAACAAGAAGCTAATAATAATAAATATTTAAATTATAAAAAAAAATATTTAACATGGTGAGTTAAAGGTTGTGGGTTCGATTCTTGGTGAGGTATTTTTTAACATTTTATTTTAATTAATGTTAGGGTAAAATGAGAGGGAAAATGAGCGGAAAACAAATTAGGGTTAAAAATAGCAAAACGGAGCAAACTTATAATATAAGAGATAAACTATAATAAACTCCTTCTGCAGGAGCACATAGAACGTCGAAAAAAAATAAATTACATGGGACAAATTACACTACTGATTCATATGACTGATAAAAATTTCAAAGTTGGGCTCTTAGCCCTCCTTTTTCCAAAAATAAAAAATAAAAAATTTCAAAATAATTATCATACATATTAAATAAATTATACATGGGACAAATTATGTCACTGATTAATAGAACTAATATCAATTTCTAAATAACTATCATATATATTAAATAAATCATACATTGGGCAAATTATGCTAATGATTCATAGAATTCATAACAATTTCAAAATAACTATCATATATATTAAATAATCAAACATGAAACAAGTTATGTTACTGACTCATAGAACTTATAACAATTTTAAAATAATTATCATATATGGGACAAATTATATGTGCTACTAACTCATATAACTTATAACAATTTCAAAGTAACTATCATATATATTAAATAAAGGTCGGAATGAAATGACACCAAGGTGTCAAACTTAAAAATATGACACCTCCAAGACATTTAATGTGGGCTTCTTGTTCGACATGATTTGTAATAATCAACCTTTCCTAAAATTAATTGTATATTCAACCAAGACATTGGACTCAAGTGATTAATGAGCTCCCCCTAGGACGGATTGTTCGGGAGAACCCGAGTTCGATTCCTGGTGAGAACAATTCTTGGCCTGACTTTCCTAACCTCGCGGCCGAAATCTGGATTACCCGCCCCTTCCCCCGAGAACCAGAGGGCAAATGCCAAAAGAAAATAAAAAAAAGTAATTGCATATTCATTAAACTCTTTTAAAAATAAGGGTTAAATATGTTTCAAGTCATTATATTTGTGCGGACTTCTAAAAATAATCCCTATATTTTTTATATTATATTTTTAGCCCCACGTTTTTGTTGTTTCTAACAATGGCCCCTAATGTGAAATTTTGGTTGACTGTACAGAAAGAAAATGTCAAATAGATGCCATAAAACTCATTTAATGTTTACTCTTTGTGCGTCCGCATCATTAAATAAGTCTGTGTGACAACTATGTGACTTTTTTCGTCAGTCCAATCAACCAAAATTTCACAGTAGCGATTAATGTTGGAAAAAAACGTAAGGGACAAAGTATTATTGCTAAGATGGACAACACTAATAATTTACTTGAGTGTGCAAAAAGAAAGAAGATAGAATCTGAGAAGTTAAGAATAAAATATAAGCATCTGAATGACTCAGAAGGTCTGAGTTCACCAAGAAGCGCTTTACAACCTTTCAGAGGACAAAGACTCTCAGAAGCCATAAGAGCCTATCAGAAGCCATACAATATACACTCAGAAGCTACGACGATCTTAATATCAACAACTCTGATAAGGCCACGTCTCAAGATATTCCCGTTACGCTTAAAGATACGACGAGATGACCAATGCAAAGACAAATCAATGTCATCTAAATCAGTCAAAAAGGGAGTTGAAGACAACGGTAAAATATTACCTCTTCTGTGCAAACATCTACCTTCGAGGAACAAAGGAGCAGAAGCTGTTTGTCTATTTTGGAAAAAAGACAAAGATAACTTTCCAGGAAAATTGCTGTACTTTCAACGGTCACATTTCAAACGCCTCTATTCAAACTGTCTATAAATTGAAGACCTCTTTGAATTGACAAAGTGTCGAGAACGAACCAGTGCAGAAAAAGAAAAGAAAGATAGAAGAATTCGTTGAACACAAAAGCTCCTATCAACTGCACAAAGAAGTGTTCTCACCAAAAGCTTAAAAGAAGATATCTGCACAAAGACTACAACTCTTAATTGTTTGAATTCCAAAATCAAGACTTTGAGTTTTGATTACATTTGTAATAGAGTTTAGTCAATAGGTGTAATTTAAGCTAGCCTCTCGCTTTAGTGCTTGAGCAAATTGGAAGTCTCTTGCCTGCGTGCTTGAGCATTTGGAAGTCTCTTGCTTGTGTGCTTGAGCATTGTGAAGTCTCTTGCTTGTGTGCTTCAGCATTGTGAAGTCTCTTGCTTGTGTGCTTGAGCATTGTGAAGTCTCTTGCTTGTGTGCTTGAGCAATTGTGTAATCTTGTGTGATTATAGTGAACTCTCTTGTAAGTACAAGGGGACTGAAGTGCTTTCGTTTTGTGAGAGGAACCAATATAAATTTTGTGTGTTCATCTCTTCCTTACTCTCTCTGTTTTACTGATTGTTGTTTTGATTCATCCGCTGCAAAATAGACTTTGATAGATTCGTGAATCTAGAAGAAATTTTAAATTGTCAAAACACAATTCAAACCCCCCTTCTTGTGTTTTTCACACATTCACGGAGTTTTGGTTTGTCCCGTCTTGGTACGGTGTTGTTTTTGTTCATATTTGCAGGTTTGCTTTGATTCAAATTCAGTGCAGATTCAACGACTTTAGCGCCGTCAACGTTGCAGATCTGGATGCATGACTATTCCAAACATTTGAATGTTGTCAAATCAATTGTAAGCTTTGTCGTAGACATTAGGCCGTTTTATGCTATTAACTCGGATGCTGTGAGCATGTTCGCAGATTCATCCTTATATTAGTTTTTAGCGAAATTGAACATGTAATGATTTTGATTGATGTACTCCCTATAAATTTGAATGAATGAATACCGTTGTTTTTGAGTAAAAAAAAAAAAAATATTCAACCTATAAAATAAAGGATCTCTCGTAATTTGGATAAACAAAAAGGGTAATACTGGAAATAAGAACTTTGAACAAAGAAGAATTTTCGATTCTTACAAAACACGGTTTTGTTATTTCACTTTGCAACTATTTGACTTGTGCATCAACTTAACACCACAATCCATTTTCTGTTTCAATTTCAGTTTCAAGGTATAACTAACTCTCTTCCATTTTCTCATTCATTTTTCTCTTTTTGTTTGATTCCCGAGAAAATTGAATTTTTCATTTCCCTTTATTTTTCCGTTTTCGATTTACTGTTTATGAAGTGTTTGGATTTTAGTTTGTAGATTTTGTTATTTGGCTCTGAATTTAATTGAATTTGTTATTATGTTTTCTTTATTTGGAATTAGGGTTCTTGGATAGACTTGAAGAGTTGAACTATAAGCTATTTTGTTCAATCCCTAAAATACTGTATAATTGAACTTTAAGCTATTTTGTTCAATCCCTAATATACTGTATAATGAATAATGAACTTGCTCTGTATTTATTTATTTATTTATTATTGTATTTGTTTTTTCCTGTTGAATTTGGTGATATACATAAGCTTGCTTTGAGTGGATTGTATCATCTATCTATTTCCAATATTTTTAGGGTTTGAGTTTCACTACTTTGAGTAAACCATCAAATTGGTCCCGGACTCTCTAGGGTATTCTCAAATAGGTTATTGACTTTATGAATATTTCAAAAAGGTCCCTGAATCTATTAAATTGTCAAATTGGTCCTTATATTTACCCACGTATTGTCAATCAAGTCCTTTTATTTTACAACTTATTCTCAATTTGCTCCCTAAGTTTATCCACTTATTTTTAATTTAGTCCCTCATATTTTTTAAGGGACTAATTTGAGTAAAATTTAATAGAGTCAGGGATGTTTTTGAAATATTCATAAGGTGATGAACCTTTTCGAGAGTGTCTGACAAAGTCGGGGATTGATTTAGTGGTTTACTCCAAACAAAATCTTTATTTATGGATTTATTAGGAAAATAGTTTGACTGTTAAATGCTGCTGTTGCTAATTTTTTGAGGAGTCATTTAATTTGATATTCGGATACTCCGGGGTCAACCTGCTGCTCCTATGTTCGATTAACGGTAGTATAAAAATGTGCTTGGTTGGCTGTAGCCATGTACTGCGACAGTGATTAGTTTTTGATTGAAAGCTTTGAGATATACTGTATCTGGCATAAAAAATAATACTTAGAAACTTATGTTAGAGAATGATGTTTTGAATTTGCAATATCTGTAGTGGCAGCAGAATATTATAGGTCGATGATAATCTTGATTTCTAGTTCATGTGGGTTATATAGAGTTTTATGTTCATAAAATGTGTTGGATTGTCCACAGATTCCTTGAATTTTTTATGGATGCAAGTGTAATACTATATAAAACATTGGAAGTTGAAAACAATTACATCAGATTACATGCCCAAAACAGATAGTAGGGCTTTGAACAGATGCGTCATGACCTCATTAACTTCCTGCTTCAGAGTTCATTTTCCTTCTTGATATCAAAAAATATTACATTGCTCCTTTCGATATGCAATCTTTTTCTTATGTTTGTACTCAATCAACTTTGTTTTTCTCCCTAATAAGTACTAATATTAGTTAAGAAGACAATCTTTTTTGTATAGATTCTTATTTTGCACGTGGTTTCCTTTTGCTTCTTTCATCAAATTATTCTTTTTCGTTTTGATTTCTCAACTTATTTTATGCGTCTTGTTGCTTTTGCTTTCTCTAACTTGTGTGGAATGGTATTTCTGCAGAATTTTTTTGCAACTTTTCTTTGTTCACTGCTGTTTTTCTTTCTTTCTTGAATCCTTTGTGTTCTTGAATCTTAAGAATTTACTGCAAAAACTTCTCATGGTTTTCCCAGGTTGATCAAGCAAAATACTTGAGGATTTCTTTGCAGACTGTTGGTGTTTACAGAGCTAATCCGTCTAGCAAAATGAAGTAATGAAAACAAAAACCTTCTGTTTATTTTCTTTTATGTTAATAAATATAAATTGGTAGACTGAAAGTTGAATTGCCGGCTCATTATATATTGCATCATATATAAATTTCGACTAGAAATCAGGCCATTTAAATTTTGAATCCTCATTCAAAATAGTAGGAAGAGAAAATGGATTCAAATTATTTAGTAATTAAATGCAAGTCAAAGATCTATGCCGTTTCATTTTGTGAAAGGGGCAATGGGAAAAAAATTCTTGACCACTTGTTTATGGAGGCTAGGATACTATGTCAAGGACCAACTCTACTAAAGGCTTAGGTAGGCTATTAGGTGGGGACCTATAATTGGTTTTTTATTTCTAAGTATATAAATTGGTACCAAAGGCTTGATCTAATATTGAGAGCCTCTCAAGGGAAGGAAATGCAATGGAAGATAGGGCAACTCACTATCATAAGCTCCTGAATAGATCATAACTGATAAATGCTGCCGAAAAAAAATAAAAATACATGTGACTGTCATTGCCAGTGTTATATGTTGTGACCAAAGTAGGTAAGGGGAAGAAAATCATGTAAACGAGTCAGTTAGCATATCTAGATCACCCTCTTTACTGTGTTGTGCCCACTTCCCACCAAAGAGCACTAATTAACCAAATGACTCTCATTCAGTCTAAAGAAAAATCCCCGATAACTACCTCAAGGACATGGAAGATAACATTCTGTATTTAACTTACTTCAGCTTAAAGAAAAACGGGAGTAGTGTCTGTGTGTTCAGTTTTGTTTTAATGTCATAAAAGTCCTCTGGTTCATTTTTAGAAATTTAATATGAATATTTCCCAGCCTGTATAATAAAAGTATATAATGATTGAAAGATGAAAATGGAAAATGATCAATGAAACTTCTGCCCTTTTTCTACTTAGAAATAGAAGCATTCTAATGATATTTTTTGTTTCAGAAATCTGGTAAATTGAGGAAACCAAACCTGTGAGGCAAAATTTTGATGAGCCTGAGATTCCATTTCCTTATTATTTATATAATTGACGGTGGCAGTCCCTAAAAAAGATTGCTGAAACTTCATTTTTTCATTAATTATTCATGTTTAGATATGTATTTTAGAAGCATTACTATGATCCTATTTTTTTTATTACTGTCTTGCTTTTAACTCAACAGTTTGTTTTTAATAATGAGTTTCACATTTTTTTTATCACATTGTAGGGGACGTGTAAGATGGGATGAGGATAACATTGGAGAAATTGAGGCAAACAAACCTGTGAGGCAGAAAATTACCGAACCTAAGACTCCATATCATCCTATGATTGATGACGACTGTATGTAAAGAAGATAACGTAAACTTCATGTTTCTGTTACTTTATAATATATGCATGAATGAATGAGTATGGCTATATATAAAAATAATAGTCTGGTTTTACTTAAATAGGAAATAGGTGTTTTACTTTTAAGTTTTAACTATACTTAATAGTCTGATGTCACTTAAACAGGAAATAGGTGTTTTACTTTTAAGTTTTAACTATAATTAACTATAGTAATGCTTTTATTGTTGATCTGGGATTTTATAATTTTCAAATTTTGTTTCACGGATAAATTCTACAGTTTAGTTAGTGATCGACATGGTTGGTTTATAAATGTCGAACATATTTCAATCTAACTCTGTTAATAGAACTATGTGAAGATGCACATTTGAGGTTTTATTCTCAGGCCTGGTTGTTTGCTGTAGTTTCTAGACATTGTATGTACAGAAACTTTTCTTCTGAAAGAAACCTCACTTCTGAAATAACCTAATTTTTAGGTTCTCTATCACCTGTACGAGGAAGTTTTGATGCATGTATTGATGATGAAAAACGTGTAACACAAGTTGAAGCAATATGGACTGCTCTGACTGATGTAGGCTCTAGTAGTAGCAAAAGGGGCACCGGACAATCTTTTGGTTGGACATCATCTGAGGATGAGCTAGAAGCAATGGAACAAGATGACAATGGTATGATAGTATTATTTGATCTTCATTTCGTGTTAGTAATTAGTTGTTAGATTGGTATTTTTTTCTCTTTTGCCTGGGTTTGAAACAATTGAAATATCTGAATAATAATATCCACCTTAATTTAGTTAGTTGACATTAACAAATAAGGATTATAGTCGGGCAATTTACTTTTGATCTGACATGTAATATGGTATTTCGGCATAGGTAATTATGGAATCACTTTTTATCAGATACTTATTACAAAACTCACTTTTTACTAGATACTTATGTATTGGAATTTCAGGATTGTGTCTGGATTAATACAATACTAGCTGCGTTGCCTAGGTGCGGGTATGGTACGGGTACCCAATACGGGTACCGGTGCGGGGTACGACATTTTTAGAAAAACTAATACATGTGTATGAACATAAATTAAGGTATGGATGTGTACCCAGTACTGGTACGGGTACGTACCCGGTACCGGTACTTTTTCTCAAACGGAGTACCCGTGTATCATAGAATACTAGTTTATTTGCTGTTTTATCGATAAATTACTCGTTCTCCTACTTACCTGAATTTTCTTGGTTTGGAAACATTGTTAAGATTCTGAAACAGATAAGAGCAAAAACTTCAGGAAGCTCAGAAAGGCTCACTATGATGAATATCTTAAAGTGAAAGAACTTCGACAGAAGAGTTCCCGTGTTGAGGATGAAAGTGACGAGGATGATAATCCTGAACCTGACAAGGGGGAGAAGAAATGTGAATCATGTTCACTAAGTGATAGTGTAAAAGAGATGGAGATTGAGGGGAAAAAGTCTCCTACACCTCCAGCTAATGGTTCTTAGACAGTGATCAACAAATAAAACGCGCACTTTCATTTCTTTTATTTTGGGAATTGGAAAACAACTAAATGATTCACTGTATTTTTGTATTGTTAACCCGTAAATATTTTATTTCTTTCTTGACTATATCTGTTCATGCAGACACTTGCACTTATACTTTTGAAATCCATTAGATTTGGATCAATCGATAATGCTGATGAATGTAGTAGCTGTTGTCTATTAACTCCTGCAAAATTATAGAACATAGTTGTTCTACCATTGAATTGCAATCAAAGGTTATGCAAGACACTTAAGTATCGGTTAATAAAGGGGTGGGCAAAGTTTGGTTTAAAACCAAAACTACATGCTAATTAAATTCATCATGTCCACTGCAACAACACTTCTCACACCACACCACACGTGGCAGTAATCAGCGCCAGAGGTCTAGTTGCAGCGTGCAAGCTCCGACGAGGACATAATGTTAGCGGTTTTCCAGCGAGGAGTGTACACGATATATAAAATTAGAAAATGATAGGAACTTAAAGTGTATTTTTTAATATATGAAAAAAGAGAAATGTACTTGACCAACAAAAAAAAATGTAATTCAAGCATCTTTTAAAAGACGAGTATAATGTTGGTAGAGTGGCTATGTTACTCTGGTGCATTTGGCACAATCATAATGATAAGCTTTGGAATGATATTGTCCAACTGCCACGTCAAATTGGAAGACATGATTTTGATGCTTGAAATGATTGGTATTCAGTACATAAGTTACAGAGTAATAATGTGAGCGGGACTACAGAAGCAGATTTGGTAAGATGGGAGAAACCAGCCTAGACTGGGTAAAATGTAACGTTGATGTTGCCTTTGTGTCTGGATCTGGAAGGACCTCGATGAGATTGTGTTTTCGCGATAATAGTGGTCACTTCATGGCTGGTATGAAACAATGGCAGCAAACTGTGATTTCATCTGTAGAAGGAGAAACTTGGACTTTACTCTTAGCAATGGAAGAAGCAAGATATAGAGTACTGGATTGAGTTCAATTTGAAAGTGATTCGAAAGTTTTGATAGAGGTCATTCATATGAGGCGTAGAGGCAACTCTGAGTTTTTGTCAATTGTTCATGATATCATTAGTCTTACGTCATCTTTTATAAACTTTGAAGTTAAGTTTGTTAGGAGGCAAGCGAATTTGGTTGCTCATACTCTTGCTAGGGCGGCTAATTCTTGGGCTAGTTTCCATAGATTTGAGAATATTCCCTTTTGTATTGAACGTTTAGTTTTTAACAAAATGAATTAAGTTTGTTTGCTTCAAAAAAGACGAGTATAATTTACTCCTATAATTAGTTGTATGAGTGTGACCACTTAGAAAATTAGGCGGTTTTATCTATTTAGTTGACCAAACCACCATACGTATTTGATAAGTAAACATATGGCTGAGAAATATCTTCGAGCAGCAATAATTGAGGGTAGGAAACCATGGCCCAAAAACATGTGAAATATGTGGCAATTAAAGACATCGAAGATATTAACACTTTGATGAAATGATGCAGATCTCTTTTAGTTTAATCAACATTTGTTTTTAATATTTGACTTGAGCATATAACAATATTAAAATTTTTAGGGAAAGTTTATCGTTCAGTCAATAATAACAAGGCTCAAGAAATTAGTATTTATAGTTACACACAGACGATACCTGATTTACGGCAGAAAAAAAGATAAGAAATATAGTTCATTTTGTCCTTTTAAAAAAAAAGGAAAGATAATTTGGTTGAAGAGGTGATGAAATTGAAGAAGTTATATGGAAAGGTCTGGATCCAAACTCTTGAAATTATTACAATTATGTAACATATTTATTGGACGATAAATTTTAATATAACAATTCTACGATATACATCTTATTTAAATATATGTCGGTGCATCCATTGAGACAAATAGTTCTAATAGATTCATAAATAGTATTTTTAAAATTTTTTTTATATCAAATATTATTTATGCTTTTTAAGATTATCCACTTCATCATTATACTGATACATATATAAATAAGATATGTATCTGGGTGTTAACGAACTTTAATAGGTTATAGCTAACATTTATCTATACAAATAAACTTGACAATTTGTCACGCGTTTAATTATTTATTAAGTGAAAGTTACTATGTTTGGTCTAGTGGTGAATGATTTTGGTAGTATACTCGAGATCATGACTTCGATCTTCGGCTCGTTTGTAAACAAAAAAAAATTATTTATTAAGTGAAACTACTTTATTATAAAGCGCATGAATATGGTGTATAATTCTATCCATAGCTTTCAAACATAGAGAATCATTATTGATCATCCACAAGCAAAAGCTAATGTTAACTTTTCTGAATGAAACCTTCTTATTTTGGTTCGTCCTATGCATCCTTACATTCACCATCATCATGTTACTATCACTACCAATATGGAATTCAAACTCTTCAATCAACAAAAACTCACCACCTTCTCCTCCAAAACTTCCAATACTAGGAAATCTCCATCAACTATCCACTTTCACTCACTACAAACTCAAATCCTTAGCTCAAATCTATGGTCCCTTAATGTTACTTCACTTTGGCAATGTTCCAATTCTTATTGTCTCAAATTCTATAGCTGCATGTGAAATCCTCAAAACATATGACCTTGATTTTTGTAATAGACCACATAGAAAGATGTTTGATATCTTTTGGTATGGTTCAAAAGATATAGCATCAGCTCCTTATGGTGACTATTGGAGACAAATAAGGAGTATATGTGTTTTGCATCTTCTTAGTGCCAAAAAGGTTCAATCTTTTTGTGTAGTAAGAGAAGAGGAAAGTGTAATAATGATTGAAAAGATTAGAAACTGGTGTTCTACTTCTTTGATACAACCAATGAACTTAACTAATTTGTTATGTGAAACAACTAATGATATTGTGTGTAGAGCTACACTTGGAAAGAGATATAGTGATGATGGTGAGGGAAAACTTAGGGAAGCAGTGGCTGAGTTGGAAGTTTTGTTAGGTGCTTCTATTTTAGGGGATTATGTACCTTGGCTTGATTGGTTGGGAAAAGTTAATGGTTTGTATGGTAGAGCAAAAAGAGTTGCTAAGGTGTTTGATGAATTTTTGGATCAAGTTGTTGAAGAGCATGTTAGTGATTGGTTGAAGAAAGGTAAAAAGGGACTTGGTGATTTTGACCATGAAGAACATAATGATTTTGTGGATGTTTTGCTTTGGATCCAAAGGACTAATGCCACTGGATTTGAGATTGATAGGACAGTCATCAAGGCCTTGATCATGGTAAGAATTAATATCTCTCTCTTCATTATAGGATTTGAATTTTATAGTATTGAAGTTAATAAAGAAAGCAAGTAAGGATACAACTATTTATTTGTCCAGTTCGGTTAAACTACACATATTCTAGGGATACTAATTTAGGAAAGGAAATCCACTACTCTGAATTTTTTTTTTTGAATGGCAAATATAATATATATATTAATATAATAATGAGAAAAATACAAGAGAACGTTTAAGGAAGTACCAGAAGTACATTCCACTGTAACACAACCATATCAAACGTAAGACATGAAAAAAACCTACAAGAAAACACACCACCAACAAACTAAAATCCCTAAAAAACACTATCACAAGAAGAAAACTCCTCAGAAAGAGAGATGGAAGGAACAACCACACATGTAGGACAAAACAACAAAAGGACCTCCAATCCCCCTGACCAATCGAGACCCCATACGACACCCAAACAAATTCTATCGGTTCAAGCATAAAGTAGGGTGGATACCCCACTCGTAAAAGGAACAGTGGAAGCCAAGATTTTTACCCAGAAACCACTTCCAAGATAAAAGTTTCACCTTATCGACCAGAAACTCGACAGAAAAGATACCTTCCGAAAAGAAGACTTCATTTTGAGATTATCCACTACTTTGAATTAATACTTAGTTTTACAACAAACACGAAAATCCATTGATGTTTATGCCTTTTCTTAATCCTAGTGTTTTTTTTTACCTAAGAGTCAACTCCGTACTCCCCCTAGATATGAGAACCAACTCACTTTCCTCAAATCACTAGTCACAAGTGATTACAACCTTCGGTAGTTATCAATGGTGTTAAATGACCATTCAACAACAAATCCTAACTTCTAAACCTTAGCACCTAAGTTTTAGAGGCTAGTACAACCTTGTGCAGTGTGCACAAGTTCTTTGACTCGCAATCTTCAATTATTGCTCATAATTTGAAACTCTTGCTTGAGTCTCTTTATATAGAGATGCATCTCCTGTTGATTTTCTTGAGTTTGAGATGCATTGATGACTCCACGTCATTACTATAGTTTTACCTATTCCAAAACCTATTTACAAGGTTTTTAGTACGTTTTTATTATATTTTTGCACAATAATAAGTGAAAGTTACATCGAGTACAAGGCTGCGGAAAGCACAAGAAAAGCAGAAAAATTTGTGTACAAGTCTGTCAGTTGGCGCGCGGCGCCAGATGTCTGCGCGCGGCGCCAACGACTAGTGAAAAATAACCCTTTTGTTCTGTTGTTTGGCGCGCGGCGCGGGGATCCTGCGCGCGGCGCGGGCCCGTAACCTAAGCCTATATATTTGAACTTCTGAAGCATAATTAGTACGGAATTTTACGGCGAGAAACAGAAGACTTTTGGAAGAAACTCAGATCTCTTTGTAATGCTTTCTTTCATCTTTAAACTTGTTAATTTGTGTTTAGTTATGTCCGGCTAAATCCTTATGATTGGCCTTAGGGGATTCTAATCCCGAATTGTCTCGAACCATGTGATTTCTTTTATGTTTATTAATTAATTACGAAGTTAGTTTCATCAATTTTTCCTTGTGCTTAATGCTTTACATATGTGACGACTTATGTGATGATGTTTATGATTTGTTTTACTATGAGAATAGGAATAGGTTATTGATCTAGGAATTATTGTAAAATTGGTTTTCACTTAAGAGATTTTTGGTTTACTAATTGAGATCAAAGATTAAAGCGCGAATCCCTCACTTGATCATAAATCACCTTAGAGATTTGGGATTTATGATCAAGGGAGAGGACTATGTTACCAAGACATTGGGCATAGTTAATTAATTTAATCGATCGTGAAACTAAATTTGTATTTCGTTAATAAACATGGAATCACCGAGATGAATTAGGATTAGATGAACCAAAAGGTCCAATCGCTTGTTTCTCTCTAAAAACCCTAATTCTATTCAAATATTTTATTTGAATCTTTTCTAAATATTTTGTCTAAATCTTTTATTTAGGCAAACAAATCCAAACAAACAACCCCCCTTTTTATTGCTTTTAGTTACTAGATATAATTCAATTGTTTTGTCAAATTTAAAACAATCCCTGTGGAGACGATCTTACTTACTTTTATTATTACTTGACGACTTTAGTACACTTGCTAAATTATTCATCATGCATCATGATAAGAATTAGTTTTAAAACAAGATTTGTTTTAAAACCAACCCTTATAAGATAAAGATTTAATTTAAATTTTTTCCAAAGTTAGTTATGATTCCCAATCATATTTAACACATAGGTTTGATAACAAACCTTTTCTTATCAGACAATCATCAATTTTGCGTGTTGTAACAACTTTGGAGAGATTCACACATTTGGATAAGATTTGATTTAACGCCTTTAGTTCTAGGGCAATATATCCTGCACAATGTTTGGGACATCTTGTTTCAACATGTTATCTGAACATGTTCTTACCCAGAGGCAAGATGCCCTACTCAAAGTTGGGACATATGTTGCACCTGCACATCTTATAAAACATATATTGTTTTAGCAAATGCAGCCAACCAAAAGGAACAACAATACTAGCACAAAATCTACAGTCTAATGTAATAATTTTATCATCTGATTCAGATTAGACAATCCATATTTTAAATTTAATAAATTGGATTCAAAACATAACATTCTTTTCTTTTATTTTTTTATCAAATAGTACTGGCTAATTTTTTTATCTAAAATGTTAATAAGTGGAGTGTCTGGAGTTCGAACTCCGGATCCTACATGTATAATGTAATGTCCCTATTAGGTGAATGAATGTACGTAGGGTTTCATTATTACAAGCGGTATTATAACAATAATAATTCGGTCCAGATAACAACAATTATCCCTGAACCGCCACCAACCTTTTCTTGATGCATATGACCCATACTCAGCAACTTAGTTTTTTTTTGGGTGGGTACGTTTCCGACTGTATAATTTTCTATAGCACCTTCCTAGATAAATGGATGAATTTAAGATTTCAGTGTTACAAACGAAATTTATAACAATAATAATTTAATCTAGATCACAATAAAAAATACCCCAGAGCCGTCCCTATCCTCTTCTTGATGCATATGAGCCATACTCAACAACTTAGTTTTTTATTTTTGTACATTGACAAGGATGAAGCACCCTTAAGGCATCATCAGCAAGAATGTTCTTCAAGTCTTGGGTGGGGGGATGTTTATGGGAAACCACGCTCCCAAAAAAACAATAAAAAATCACAGCATATTTTCTTTCATTTGAGAATGGAAACACGAGTCAAAATAGATTGATACTCCCTCTTATCCTTTTTATTTGTCATTTTAGCTTATCATAGTTCGCCGATCTCAACTTAGCAAGAAAATATGAACTAAAATTTCCCTCCCTAAGAGAATGAGAGGGAGTGGCCTCCTAATTCATCTTTATGGGAAACCACGCTCCCAAAAAATCTTAAGCAATAAAAAATCAGAGCATATTTTCTTTCATTTGAGAATGGAAACAAAAGTCAAAATAGATTGATACTCCCTCTTATCCTTTTTATTTGTCGTTTTAGCTTATCATAATTCGCCGATCTCAACCTGGCAAGAAAATATGGACTAAAATTTCCCTCCCTAAGAGAATGAGAGGGAGTGGCCTCCTAATTCATCTTTATGGGAAACCACGCTCCCAAAAAATCAGATCATATTTTCTTACATTTGAGAATGGAAACAAGAGTCAAAATAGATTGATACTCTCTCTTATCCTTTTTATTTGTCGTTTTAGAAAAAAAAATGTTTCAAATTATTTGACGTTTTGATAATTTAAGGTTATATTTTGTCTATTATACCATCCTTCCTAATTTTTTTTATTGACTAAATTTTATATAATCTTTTTATTGTATCTATTTTTTTTACTAAACTTCTTCATATAATATTTTTTTTTTGTTCCTATTTTTTTTTTTGTACATAATATATTAAATTTATTGGAAACAGAAAGTGTGGGCAAAAATTTTAGAATTTATTGGTGGATTAAAATTAGGGTATAACAGGAAGATAAGGTGCAAAAACATACTTTTCTTAATTTGATGTTACTATTCTAAAATGATAAATAAAAAGGAAAGGATGGAGTATATACTTATTTAAAAAATAATAGAGTTTATAATTATTTTATATTTATAGGGTCCCTATATAGTTTCAGGGATAAAGACGAGAGAAAAAAATCTTCTAATAGTGTAGAACGATAACTTCACAGCGGACAAAAATTCAAAATTTTGAATGATATGCAAAAGTTGATTTAAAAGTATGGACCAAAAGTTGTGACGAAAATTATTTAGAAAACTAAATTTTTTTATAGGACTAAAAATAACATTTGAGATATTTATAGGGACTAAAAAAATTATTTGATCCTTAATATATTAGTGTCTAAAATATATAGCATGTGGAATTTTAGTGTGTAAAGATATAAAATGCTTTCATTTTATGTGTTAAATAATGAGGAATATATGGATAATTAGGGAAAATCCATATATAGTGTTTTACTTTCTTAAATATATATATGACAAAACTTTCTTGTAATAATGTCACTAAAAATTGTTGCAATTTTTTAGGATATGTTTGCCGCAGGTACAGATACTACCCTTGCAGTCTTAGAATGGACAATGACAGAACTTTTAAGGCACCCAAATGTGATGCAAAAATTACAAAATGAGATAAGAAATGTGGTTACCCAAAAAACTCATATAACTGAGCAAGATTTGAACAACATGCATTACTTAAAAGCAGTAATTAAAGAAACTCTTAGATTACACCCACCATCACCATTACTAATTCCTAGAGAATCAAGACAAGACACAAAAATTATGGGCTATGATATTGCAGCTGGAACACAAGTAATAGTTAATGCATTTGCAATTTCAACAGATTCTTCTTATTGGGATCAACCTTTAGAATTTCAACCTGAGAGATTCTTGAAAAATGTAGATATTAAAGGAAATGATTTTCATTTGATTCCATTTGGAGCTGGAAGAAGAGGTTGTCCTGGAATAAGTTTTGCTATGGTTGTTAATGAGTTGGTTTTGGCTAATCTTGTTCATCAATTTGATTGGTCATTGCCTAATGGAGTGGAGAGGGATATGAGTTTGAATATGTCTGAAACTAATGGGTTAACCATTCATAGAAAATTTCCTCTTATGGCTATTGTATCTCCACATTTATAAGAAGTTATATCAGAGGAATATTATTGGTGCCGTTCAAAAAAAAAAACGAGGAATATATTATTGGTTATTTGTATTGAAGTCTCATATTGTTGCCAACATTTTCGTACTATTGAATGTATGTATGTGTGTATATATATATATATATATATGTGTGTGTGTGTGTGTGTGTGTGTGTGTGTGTGTGTGTGTGTGTGTGTGTGTGTGTGTGTGTGTGTGTGTGTGTGTGGGGTTGGCTTGCTATATATTAGAGCATCTCTAATAAGAGTATTATTGAGAGTTTTATAGATTAATGATCCGTATATTAATTTTTTGTATCATTGGAGTTCTATGACGTGACATAGTGAGTGTTCAAATTAATGATACGGTACTTTATTTAAGGTATTGTATCATCGATTTAATATCATCAATTTCAGTTAAAAAATAAATATAGAAAGGACCACTTGTGAATAATGTGTGATATTCAAAGTGGTATCACTATTGAAGCAAAATATGTATGAGTTGCAAAAGTATTACATGACATTGTAGGGACCACTTGTTAGTAATGTATGATACCCAAAGTAGTATTAATATTGGAGATGCTTTTATGAACTAGTTTTATAAGAGCGAGATCAAACATTCATTTATTAATTTGAAGTATTTGGATTTAGGTGGGTTGCGTTATGTTTTAATTTTTGTTTAAGGGTTGGAGTAAGTAGGCTCTTTATTTTCTACTTTTTTATTTCTCTTTAAACGAAGTAAATAAGTAAAAAATTGTGTTTGACCCTATTTCTTTTTGCTTTCTATTTATTTACTTTATTTCTCTACTTCTTTTACAAAGAAATATGGTCAAACACAATTTTTTACTTCTCTACTTCGTTTAAGAAGGAATAGAAAAGTAGAAAATAAGCATAGCCAAACGGGGTCAAATAGAAGTAAAAACATGTAACAAGAGAAACAAGAAACTCCTTTTATTATTTTTTATAGAAAGAAACAAGAAACTCCTTTTATTGTGTTGATAATATAATATTTCATTTTATTTATTTGTTTATGTATTTGAGTCATATACTATTTAATAGTTGTTTAAACATCAATATAAAATAGTTACTAATTTTTATAACAGTTAATTGATTAGATGTTCAGCTAATTTTGATTAGGACAATTTTCTAATCAATTAACTTGAATGTCTATCTTGTTTTGCTCGTAGGTGATCAGATTCTAGTAGTAAGTTTCTTCTTTCTCTTTGTACATGTTCAATTTTTATATGCAGTGGCGTGGCGGATCTATATCCATAGATTTTCTTCGATGTCGGTTAGAAAATATTCCAACCAATAAAAATTCTTTTAGGGTGCGTTTGATCCGCTAAAAAATAAAGTCTGAACAATTTTTTTTGTACCCTGTTTGATTCAGAAACTGTTTATGGGACTAGACAAATAGATAGTAAGGGACATTACAAAAACAAGAATTTTTGTCCCACACTAAACCACAACACAATTTTTTATCCACCGTACAACTGTAAAAAAAAAAATGAAAATACCAATTTTATTTTCGAATATAAAAATATTATCTCTGTATCTCTCCGATGCAATTTTGTCATGTACTGTATTATCTTGTTCTGTCTTGTACTGTATTATTCTGTTCTGTCCAACTATAAATGATTTTTTTTAATACCATATTATACATATGAAGTTTGACCGTTGTTAATAGTAACTAATCTTTGAACTTGTTTGGCATACAAAGTGATTTCTTATCTTCCGTCGGAATATTCTTTGTACACAACAATTGAGAATTGAACTTCAAACAACTTGAAGAGCGTAAGTATTTACACACAAAAAATTAGAAAAATATAAGGGTAAGTTAGTGATTAATCAATTTTATGGGGGCTTATCAAAATATAGTATTTTATTTACATTAAAAAAATAATATAATAGTATTATGATGGAAAAAATAGTATTTTTGTGGGGGCTTGAGCCCCCAATTTCCTTAATCTGCATCTGCCACTACTATATGCAACGTAATTAAAATCGGATCTGTTATTGAACCGATGTGTTTACTGGTTCATGGTTCAATTGATCAGGTCGAGTTTCAACCAGATCACACCATTTTAAATTAAATACAATTTTTTATATTCTTAAATAATATATATAAATCAATACTAAGTAAAACGTTATACAATATTCATAATTTCACAATATTAAAATGTCATAAACCAACGTATAAAATTAAAACATTATAGGTAATATATAATAATTATTTATAAATAGATATGAATTAATATTTTTTAGTGGTTAGTACCAAATTTTTTTTTTTGACTCAAGTTAGTACCAAAATTTAAAATGTGAGAAAAGTAGATCTAATTCAAAAAAAAATCTTATAGATTATATCAACTTTTTTTTAACATGTCGGTATATTAGTTGTTTTAGTTTTGTACTTAAGAGGAGGCTCAAGCCCACTTGTTTTATAACCCTAATTAATATCATTGCTATGGATGGCTATTTGCTAAGTCTCTTATTTTCAATCTGTCAAGTATCAGGGAAACCCTAATTGTAAGTGTTTAGGGGCCTAAAATACATGCCGATGCCTAAGTGATATCCATCATCTTTGCATCCCACATGGTACTCTAATCCCCTACATCCAAGACTACAAGAATACATGAATTTTTCGACGGATTCAATATTTACTTACTAGCTGTTTTAGCAGCCAGTAAGTTTGTGACGGCTAAATCTGCCACTAAATTAAGAAAAGCCATCAAAACATAAAAAAATAAGTTACTGACCGGCAAGACCGCCACAAAATAAGGCCAAGTTTACATCCACTGACGGTCCTAGCCGTCGGTAAATGTTGCAAAATTATTTAAAAAAAACCATTGCAGTTTGCACATTTACTGATTAGACCGGGTGTAAATATAAGGGGTGTATTTAGCGAGGCCCAAACATTATTTGATAATCCATGCAACGGCACAATAGCAACGACCCAACACGTAAACAATATTCAGCCAACTTCACATGAAGGCGCGACATAGAGGGCGAGACATCTATCTCCGTTAAGGCGAGATACGACGAGACAGGCGAGACACCCACAACCCCATGATCCCACGATCTATCACTGTAACCGTTATTCTCCCATGATTCACCACATTTATCTCCACCTTCCTTACGAATATGAGCATGATTTAAAGCAAACTATAATATTCAACTCACTTTTCCCATAATCACCTTGCAAATAGGCATGTGATTAAATGTATAGAGGGAAACGTGGGAAGGCCAACGAAGAAAAAGGGCGGGAAGAAATCCCTCCCTGTGTAATCTATAAATACCTGTAATATTGATGAGAAAAACCCCGGGTAATTTTTTATCACAGACTGATTATCTTTATTATTGATCCAATTAATTACTTTGGATACCCCTTTAAGTATTCACTAGAACACTGATGGTCCTAGTCATCGGTAAATATTGCAGCATTTAAAAAAAAAAGTTGCAGTTTGCACATTTATCCGGTAAGGTTCACCCCTTATATTACAAATAGTGTCAGTGATTGGAACCTGTAAAAGGATCCTTTTGGAGGTAAATCGGGATTTCTGGCCCGATAAAAGTCCGATAAATATGGGGTTTTTTGGTCCAACCCGATAAATATGTTTTTTTTTTAGAGTTTAGAAAGAAGATGGAGTAATTTTTAGAGAGAAGTTTGAGAGAGAGTGGTATTGTAAAAATGAAATGAAAGAAGGATTTATATAGAGGAGAGAAATATGTACATCCATTTATTCCGCCAATAAGTAATATCACTGTTGTTGCATCGTCTAACTTACTGGCGGAAATAACCGCCATAAAATATGAGATTTGGATCATCTCCAATTATTTTTATGTGTCTTTCTCTCTCATCTCTTCTCTTTCATCATCACTTGTTTATTTTTTATTATTAATTTCTCTCTCTTTACAATCACAAAAAGGAAAATTGGAGAGGATCTAAATCATAAAATATGTCGTGTCAGTTGCTTTTATTTACTGGCAGAAATAACTGTCACAAAATTTGTCCTGTATGTTGCTTTATTTTCTAGCGGAAATATTTTGAAACAAAATTGTTGACTGTTGAACTTTTAAATCATTGGCGGATTTTTTCTATCAATAAGTGTTTATCAATTCCGTCTTTCGATTTATTTTGGCGGTTTCTTCCGCCAATATGTTTTCTTTTTTGTTATTTTTTCTAATTAAGCTTATGGCGGATTTTGTTTGTGACTGTTTTTTCCGCTAATAACTAATGAAAAAAGCTTTGCGCATATGTTAGTGATTTAAAAAAAAATGTTTTATCATAATTTATGTATCTAATTCACTTTTTAAACTCGATTACAAATTAATTGCACAAAATTTAAGAGAATGTTTCTACTTTTTGATTCTTAACTTATTGAGGGATTAATTTTGCGAATGAATGATTTTAATATCTGTTCGTAAGTGAAGATTTTTTGTAGTGAGATTAAATAACTGACTAAAATCTCTAAAAGTGACATTTGACGAGAAGTCAATAGGAGGTTATGTGTGCTACAATATAGAAGGAGGTATCACTAATATGAGTTTTGAATGTGATTCTAAAATTGTGATTTGATGCTATCTTCTTTCAATATGTGTGGTGCATCAATCAGAGTTATGAGAGGAGAGAGAGAGCGAGCGAGAGATCACCGCGACGGTTACCGCCACCATAGGTGGTCGCCGCGCCGGTCGACGACGGAGGAAAGCGACATGACCGGCAAGGACAGGACAGGACGATCGTCGACATTTCAACGGACATGATCGGTGTGATTATTCTCTTCTCGACGACGATTATGGTAGAATTCATGGCAGAAGTGATCGTTTTGTTGCTGATTATCGCGGTGGAGGTTATGATCGCGATCGTTCAAGGTTTGGGACGAGGCATCGCGACCGTGATAGGTTATCGGAGGTTCCGAAAGAGTTCCAGGTAAAGGGTGGTTCTGGTGTGGAGCAATTCAATTCTAGTGGTTCCATTACTCAACCTCTGACGGATGCGGTTCAGGTAACTACGGTTTATTATATTGCGAATTTTCCTGAGAAGTTAAGTTTTGTGGATTTAAAGAAAGGGTTGGAGGTGTGTGGCATGCTTGATGATGTTTATGTATCTCGTTTTAGAAATTCTCGGGGTCAACGATTCAGGTTTGTGAAATTTGTAAAAGTAAAGGACGTTGAGAAGTTAAAAAAAACTTTAAACAATGTGATTTTTTGGGACTTTCGTTTGTTTGCGAATGTAGCCAAATTTGACAGGTTTGTGAGGGAGGTGAATGGGGAGGGTGTTGAAGGTGGGCGTGTAGATGAGGAGAAAAAATTAGAGTGGAGAAAAAAATTAAGAGGGTGGCATGTGATGTGGTGGTGGTGGATTCTATTCGTAAAAGGGAGTTGGATAGAGTGAAGGAGGAAGCTATTGTTAGTGAGGAGGAGAGGGTGAGGGAGATGGAGGCAAGGATGGGTGTTGATGGTCGTGAGGAGAAGGAGGTTGTGATGCCTAGTGTAGAGGAGGTGAAGGAGAATGTGGTGGAGGGTGAGATGGAGGTGAACGAGCAGAAGGTGTGGAAATACATGCCTTTGGAGGAAGATGTTATTTGGGCTGGTGAGTGTAGTTTGGCCAAACTAAGTCATGGTTATGGTTGTTCCTTTGTTCAACAGGCTCTTGTTGATGCTGGTTTGGAAAATATTACATTGATCCCTTTAGGTGGCGACAAAGTATTGGTACATCCTCGTATCGATGTGTGTGGGGCGGGCTCTCAACAAGAAATGCAGGACCTCATCAGAAACTTTTTTGTGGATGTTAAACAATGGACGTTGGCAGATGATGTGATTTATGAACGGGGTGCATGGGTGCGTTGCTTTGGTGTACCTGTGCATGCCTGGAACAATATTTTTTTCGCTGAATTGGCCGAGTCTCTTGGGTGGCTATTGAAGATTGATGAGTGTACTTCTAACAAGAGTCAGATGGATTATGCCCGTTTCAAGATTGCTACTCCTTCTCTTAAGGAGATTAATGTTACTTTCCAGGTGTTGATTGATAATAGATTGACAAGTATTCGTCTCATTGAGGATATTGATTTCGAATTTGCTTCGGATGCTTGTTTGGTTACTTGTAATAGTGATAACAATTTTGTGTGCTCAGCCCACACCCGTTTTCAAGATGAAGAACCTTTGGTTGATGCTTTTGTTCAACAAATTCATGACGACTGGAAAACAAAATCAGAGGGGGGGGGGGGGGGGGGGGGGGGGTTATCAAAAACCGTGTTTCACCGAAGCAAGCTACTTCTCTCCAGCCTGTTTCCGAGCATAGTGTTATGGAGAGTGAACAGCGGGTGTCTCATGGTTCGAGTAAGTCGCGCAAATTAAAAAAGTGCAAATTTACACCTTCAATTAAAGGGATGAAGAAACTTGCTAGATTATCGGCGGCTGACAGGAATGCTTTAATCCGATCCTTAAAGAATGCTAAACGAAGGAAGCCAGGAAGTTCTTCAGTGAAAGTGAATTCTCAAGGCAAACAGGGCACTTCTTTGACAGCGGGCTCGGGTTTTTCTGGTAAGGATACTGGTTCGAAGGATTGGAATAATTGGGTCGCATTACATGGTGATGAGCAGACAGCTCAGCGTGATGTGGCGGTAGTTGGGAATTGTATTGGTGTTAAGTGTAGTAATAGTTTTGAAGTTCTGGATAGAGGTAAGGGGAGGGTGAGGGAGAAGGTGGTGAGGAAGTCGGGTGTTTGATCGTGGTGTGTTGGTGGGTAGGGAGGGTGAGGTGAGGGGTAGTGGTTCCTATGAAGATTATTTCGTATAATATTAGGGGGTTGGGGGCGCCGGAGAAGAAGCGGGAAATTAGGAAAATGTGTTTGGAGCGACGAGTTAATATTTTTTGTATCCAGGAGTCGAAGTTGGAAGTGGTGGATGTTAATTTGATTCGTTTTTTATGGGGCTCGGATGACGTGGAATTTTCCTTTCAACCTTCGGTTGGTGCGTCTGGAGGTATTATTACTATGTGGGATCCCCGAGTAGTTCGAGTACTTTCATCCATGCCTTTATCTCATGCTTTGATTATCACTGGCATTTTTGTAAAGGAGAATATTAATTTTTGTTTGGCTAATGTGTATGCTCCGTGTGACTATATGGGACGCTCGGTTTTGTGGAATAACTTGGAGTCAAAAATTCTTAATTTTTCGCAAGCAGCTTGGTGTGTTCTCGGGGATTTTAATGTTGTTCGTTCTGCTGATGAAAGAGTTAGTCGAGCTAGTCATAGTGTTTCGGATGAGTTTGTAGCTTTTAATAATTTCATTGATAGCACTCTTCTTATTGATTTACCGTTATGTGGGCGGAAGTTTACTTGGTACCGCGGTGATGGTAAGTCCATGAGTAGGCTCGATAGATTTTTGTTTTCTGATGTTTGGTTGGCTGAATTTCCTAATTGTATACAAGCTACTCTCCCAAGAAGCTTGTCTGATCATTGCCCTATTCAGCTCAGTATAGATGTTCAAAACTGGGGTCCAAAACCTCTCCGGATGCTTAAGTGTTGGGCTGATATAGCAGGTTATGCGGAATTTGTGGAAGAGAAGTGGCATTCCTTTCAGGTGCATGGTTGGAGTGGTCATATTTTAAAGTCGAAATTAAAGTTTATTAAATCCGAATTGAAAAGTTGGCATTTAAATCATACTGCTAATCTGGATAATAAAATTCAAGTGGCGAAAACTCGGCTGGAGGAGCTTGATTTATCTGGTGAAGAGCGACGACTTTTCGAGGTGGAGGAGATTGAGATGCGCTGTTTGCAGGCCAACATACCAGCTTTATCTAAATTACAAGCTAGTATGCATTGGCAAAAATCTCGGGTCTCTTGGTTGAAGGAAGGCGATGCTAACTCAAAATTCTTCCATGGCATCATGTCATCGCGTAGACAGTCTAACTCGATTGTTTCGTTATCTAGTAATGGGCGGACGGTGGAGGGGGTCAATGAGATTCGCCAGATTATTTTCCAACATTTCAGTCAACATTTCCGGAGAGAGAATCATAACAGTCCTGATATTAGTGGATTGGTGTTTAATTCTATTTCTAAGGCGGACGGTGAGTTTCTTTCAAGACCCTTTCTGTTAGACAAAATTAAAGAGGCGGTTTGGGATTGTGATAGTTACAAGTGTCCCGGACCTGACGGAGTGAATCTTGGTTTGTTCAAAGATTTTTGGGAGTTTCTGAAAATTGATTTATTGAATTTCTTCTCGGATTTCTATCATCATGGAGTGCTTACGAAAGGTCTGAATTCTACCTTTATTGCTCTGATTCCGAAAGTTGAATGCCCGCAGACGGTGTCAGAATTTCGCCCTATAGCTTTGGTAGGTAGTGTGTACAAAATTCTTGCCAAAGTATTATCTAACAGGTTGAGAACTATTATTGGTAAAGTTGTGGATCAGTCGCAATCAGCTTTTATTAAAGGTCGTCAAATTTTGGATGGCATTTTAATAGCAAATGAAATTGTGGATGAAGCGAGAAGAGATAATAAGGATCTGCTTATGTTTAAAGTAGATTTTGAAAAAGCTTATGATTCAGTCGATTGGGTTTATCTTGAGGAGGTGATGCTTAAAATGAATTTCCCAAGTCGGTGGCGTAGTTGGATTATGGAATGTGTAACGACTGCTTCCGCATCGGTTTTGGTTAATGGTTGTCCGACTGATGAGTTCCGTTTTGAAAGAGGCTTGAGACAATGTGATCCTCTTTCACCTTTTTTATTTCTTCTTGCGGCCGAAGGGCTTAATGTGATGATGAAAGCCATGGTATCAGAAAATATTTTCATTCCTTATGTTATTGGGGCGCGTAATGAGGTAGCTGTGTCACATTTACAATTTGCGGATGACACTTTGCTGGTGGGTGTTAAAAGTTGGGCTAATGTCTGAGCATTAAAGGCAGTGTTACTTTTATTTGAGTCAATATCAGGGCTGAAGGTGAATTTCCATAAGAGTATGCTATTTGGAATTAATATTAGTGAATCCTGGTTACATGAGGCGGCATCGGTTATGAGATGCAAACACGGTCGTCTTCCGTTTACTTATTTGGGGCTATCAATAGGTGGTGACCCGAGAAAGCTTTGTTTCTGGCATCCGTTGGTTGAGAAAATTCGTAAAAGGTTGTCTGGTTGGAAGTGTAAGAATTTGTCCTTTGGTGGTCGTTTGATTTTGTTGAAATCAGTCCTGTCCTCTGTTCCGGTTTACTTTCTTTCCTTCTTCCGAGCTCCCTCAGGTATCATTTCTTCTCTTGAATCTATTTTTTGCCATTTTTTTTGGGGTGGGTGTGAGGATAACCGGAAAATATCTTGGATTAAATGGGAAAATATTTGTTTGAATAAGGAGAATGGAGGATTAGGAGTGAGGCGTTTGAAAGAATTTAATATTTCGTTATTAGGAAAGTGGGTGTGGAGATGTTTGAAGGAGCGGGATAGTCTTTGGAGTTTAGTTCTTAAGGCTAAGTATGGTCAGGAGGGTGGGCGGGTGTGTTTTGCGGAGGGTGTTGGATCGGCATGGTGGAGTAATGTGAACTCGGTGAGGGTGGGTGTTGGTGTTCAGGATAATCGGTGGTTAGTGGACAATATTTGTAGGCGCGTGGGTAACGGTCGGGACACATTGTTTTGGCTGGATCCTTGGTTAGAGGAGTGTCCTTTACAACGGTCTTTCTGTAGATTATATGAATTAGCGGAAAATACAAGTGTATCGGTAGCTGATATGTTTGAGGCTGGATGGGGTATCAGTGGTGAGGCGTGGAAGTGGAGGCGGAGACTATTTGCTTGGGAGGAGGAACTAGTTCTAGGGTGTGTTGGTAAGTTGGATAACATCTTTTTGCAGGTTGATGAGGTAGATAGATGGGTGTGGAAACTTCACAGTTCTCAATCCTACTCCGTTAAATCTGCGTACTCTTATTTATCGGCATCAAAGACTAGAATTTCTGATAGTTTTGACAGGTTTCTTTGGTTGAAGTCAGTGCCCCTGAAAGTGAATATATTTGTTTGGCGCTTATTTCTTAATAGACTTCCTACCAAAGATAATTTGCAGAAAAGAGGTTCCATTGGCGACCATCAGTTACTATGCTCTGCGTTATGTGGTTTCTCTGAAGATCTCAACCACTTATTTTTTCAGTGCCCAGTGTACGGTCGGTTGTGGCTCGTGATATCGAAATGGTTGGGCATTTCGACGGTGCTTCATGGTGTGGTCGATGCTCATTCAATCCAATTTTGCGGACTGGGTGGTGCATCAAAGGGCTCTACAAAAGTTTTTACCATCATTTGGATATCAGTTCTCTATGTGATTTGGCGTGATAGAAATAACAGAATTTTTAAATCAGTACATGAGTCGATCGATAAATTGGCCGAGAGGGTTAAGCTTCAAACCTTTTGGTGGTTGAAGTCAAGCTATGTTTTGTTTGATTTTGATTACTTGGGGTGGCAACAAAATCCTTGGAGTTGTTTTCAGGCTGTTGTATAGTTTCTTTACGTGTTTGTGTTTTGGTGTGTTGCATTTGGCGGTATTGTAATATTGTAAACTTGATATTATCTTAGTCCCTTATTGGTACACCTTGTGCTTGAGGGGCTGAGTTCTTTGTTTAATAAAGTTTTATATTAGTTTGTTCAAAAAAAATATGTGTGGTGCATCCGAGTTTGGCATTGCAATTTCCATTATTAAGTTTGTTATTGTTAGATTCCAACTTCGATGTGAAGTTCATTTGTCGAGAAGCGAATATAGTAGCTCATACTCTTGAGCGGCCATTTCCTAACTTAATCGTTGTATTTTTTATTTTGTTATTTTTGGTTGATAGACAGAATGACAAAGTCATTGAAAACTCACACACTCAAAGTAGAGGGGTCAAAGTTCGAACCTCAATCATAACATCTAACACTAGTTAGATTTCAGTATTTCTGCCGGTTGAACTAGAATTTATAGACTAGTTGTTATATTTTTTATTTGGTTTATTATTGTATTGATAATTATTTAATTAATGAAATGAATGAAGTTTATCGTTGTCAAAACAAAGAGTACCCTTAAAGTTATAAACACTAGTTTGCATATCCGGTATAAAATGTGGCATGATATTGTTGAAAATGGATTTAGTGCAAGCTGTAATCAAGAACTTTGAATTCGAACCACTTGATCAAAATCATATTGGCAATTAGCAACTCTAAGCCTTTTGCTCAAATTCAAATTGTTCAAATTTTAATTCAATATTAAATTTTTTGATATATAGATATTTTGACATTAAAATTTAAATCATCCGTTTAAAATCGGACGACTTCAAACTTTCTAAATGCATGCAATATCAGATAGCTGTTGATTGCACACGATTCAAATTCCATATTATAATAGCCAAAAAATACAGGTGTCAAAGTTATAAAAGCAAGTAAACACTTTTAATACTTTCCTCCAAACTTCTCAAGATATTTATAACTTTTTCCTCCGACATATCTAAGATATTTATTTCATCACATCACATAAGAAACCGAACCTTTAACAACCCTTGTTATTAAATTCCAACCTCTTCTAATTTCTAACACCATCTTACACCTTATCATAAAAATACCGATATTATACATATTTTAATTTGTTCCTTCAATTATCTTCTAACGCAAACTCATTCTTCATTGCTATGGATTCTTCTATGGTGCAAGTACCAGCTAGTAAAACGACGTCGTTTTGGACAGACGAAAAACATGTTAACTATCTCAATACAATGGAAGCTTCTTTTGTCCGTACAATGTTTGAAAACAAAAATTGTTCTTCTTCTTCATCTTCTTCAAATCACAACCGTCTGATTCCAAATAACGATCACCACCGTCAAATTCTCCGACTCAATCGAAACCTTCCGGACAGTTCTGAATCAACCCTTGATTCGAAACCTCGACAACGAAGGCGCACCAGAAAGTATCATGCACCCTCAGGTATATGATAGTTTTTCTTCTAATTAATCCATTTGTCAACGACCATTTTTTTTTTTTTGAACAAATGTTTCATGTTTGTTAAGGAAGCGTTTGGCTTGTAAATAATGTAATTTTCTTTTGTTTTTTTGTTATGCAAAGTGTTGAAGAGATTATTAATATTATTACCGGCGGTGGATGGACGTTGTTTTTGTTATGCCTTAGATATTTGTTTATAATATTGTTAAAAAAAAATATATTTATATATAATATTGAGATTGGTTACTCTTATGTTAAACTTCACTTTGTGTATTTTTTTGTGTTTTCTTATAAAAAGATTGGGAAGGAGAAAATAAATATTTATTAATTAAAATGACAAACCATTTTACAACCATTTATTAATTAAAAAAAATAAAATTTACAACCATATTTAAAGGGATTTGAGTTATGTAGTTTTTTATTAATAAAAAATAATTTATTAATTGGATTTAATTGATATGCACCGACGGTGTAAAATAGTTTTACACCATCGTCCAATAAATAATCATCATTTTGCCATGTCATGTCAAGAAAATGGGTAAAGTGGATGATGTGGTGAAAAACATGGTTGGTATTGGTTGACAGTATAAAACTATTTTACACCGTCGTTGCATATCAATTAAACTCTTATTAATTTACACAATTATAAAATTATTTTTTTAAGACAATAGTGTAGTGGCTAGCTAGAATTGTACACTTTTTAAAATGAATAAATGGATGTGTCACTGTATTATAAAAATATATACGAGAATTTCGAATCTATCGCCTAAATTATGGATAGCAAGATTAATATTTTATTATTTAAAATATTTTTACAATATCTATATTGTGATATATAATTAAAATATGGTACCTCAAAGAAAATATAGAATCAAATGATGGTGAAATTTTTTTATAGTATCTAATAATATTGTCTATATACATATATATATTCCATTATAAAAAAAAAGACATATGTTAGCATGACCTTTTTTATGGAAATATATATGCATATATAAAAAATACTACTCAATACTATAAAAATATTTCACCATCATATCTTACGGACATATATTAAGAATATAAAAATAATAACATTTTCTGAAAGTTTATACATTTAACTTATGAAAAATTTAAAAGTTAAACTAAACACACAAATTTTAATAAAATATCACTTTATTTAGATTATTAATATGTGCCCTATTTTATTTTTTTTCATAAAAGAAAAAAGATATATTTTTTTGGTCCAATGAACCAAGAAAAAGTTAAGTAGATAAGGACGCAATGAGCCAATGAAAGAGGGGTGACTTTGGAAATTTTGACAAATAGTAACACATTGAAAATATCTCAGCCCCTTATTTTAATGTATTTTTTGTGTGATATTTTTGGGGGAAAATATCTAACGTTTCTTGTCTTTAGTTAGGGCCGACCATACTTTATTTTTTGAGATGGTTCACTTCACTTTATTGACCATCTTTATTTTTGGGGCTTTTCCTTGTGACAGATTTGATGGGTCCCAAAACGAGAAGAACACGTAGGAGAACTTCTCAGCCATTCAATTCATCACATGATCAGGTATTATGATCTTTTACATTTTCCTTATTCTCAAGATATATGAAGCAGCAACACTAATACCGAACACGACACAGACACCGACACGTCGATATAAATAATAATTTTAAAAAATAATACAATTTATAGTATAATTATAAGTGTCGGTGTCTGACACAGACACGTCTAATATAAAGATTGTCCGATGCTTCATAGCTGAAAATTGATATAAGATCAAATTGTTTATGTTTAAAGTAGATTTTTCTTTTCTACCAAAAAAAAAAAAGTAGATTTTTATTTTTTATTTAAACAACGAAATCTTTTTTAAATGCATGCAGTTTTGATTATGTGAAATTCGAGTCTGATCCGAATTTCGTATTATATGTTAAAGTTTTCTCATATTCACATAGTCGGTCATCAGTAATATTCGATTGCGATCGGAATGATTCAGATTTAAGTATAGTATTTTGAAAGATAAAATGAAAATTAAAGCCTACTCTTTTTTGAACTATCCGATCAAAATCAGACAAATGAGAACATTAATTCCAATTTCATGTTGGGTTAGGGACGGGTTAATGGACCCCGTTCAAAGATGATCATTATTCTTTTTTTCTTCCCTTATTTTTTGTCCCTATCTGAAAATAACATAGACGAACACGAGACTCAAGTTTAGTATATTCATGTGATTACAGCAGGCAGAGTCTAAATACTAAACTTGAGTCTTGTGCTCGTCTATGTTGCTAAAAACTCATAAACAGGTTGACCAAATTGTTGTTTCAAATTACTGAGATCCTCAACAATTGATATTGATGAGATAAATCAGAAATTATAGAGTTAATTTTTCAATAAGAATTTTTAATTGGAAAATGCTAAACAGTGCCCGGGGCACCGTTTAAGGAAGCAAATATAGTAATTTGACATTGGAGTCTATGTAATCAACTCCTCAAAAGTCTAAAAAGTTATTTTTACTTTAAAACTTTCTTTTTTTGGGTTCCTTAACGGGGCACTAGTTAGTATTACCCTTTTTAATTTTATAGTTAGATCCATAAAATATACTGTAATGCTTATAATGAGTTGATTCTCAACCTCTCCCTCTCTATATAGTTTGCGATTAATTGAGAATGTAATATTTTCTTAGTGTCAAACCATGAAAGTTAAATCAACATATTTATCACTTTTCATAATTTTTTCTTAGTTATTAAAAAAATACACATATTCACATTTTTGGCGCGGTGTGCATGAACACATCCATCAAATCAAATCTTCACTTGAGAAGGATATTTTTTGTGCTTTCGTTTTTGGGTTAGAGGATATTTTTGGTGCCTCTCAGAAAAGTGACTAATGGGTGATTTCCATGTGTAGGTTGTCCCACAAGTAGAAAATGAAAGCAAAGGTGCAGCTTATAATGGTGAAAGTGATAAAGGAGCAGAAAATTAGTACCTATACCCACAATTAATGAATTTAATTATCAACAAAAGATCCGCATTTTATTTTATGTTTTGAATTTATTTTTGATTGGGTAGGTTTTTTTAGTTATGCTATTTCCTTTGTATTTAACTTCTTCTAAAGTTGTCAACAATTCTACGACAATTGAGAGAAATATTGAAATTGTAATTCTAGGTCAACTGAGAGAAATATTAAAATTATTAGGTTAGATTTTATGACTGAAAATCAAATCTCGATCTCGTCACTTTATAGCTATCAACTACTAATTAATATATCTAAATATCATATCTCTAAATATACTATATTATTCACCCTAACTTTTGTCAAAAATCACATCATTATAAACGTAAACATTTCATAATTCATAAATTCCAATCTAATGATTTAACATTTTGTATGTTTTTGAATTCAACATTTTTATTGGCTAGGAACTAAAATATTGTTCACCACAAAAAAAGGATGAAAAATAATCTTGTCCACTGTGCAGAAGATATTTATAAAAACAAAGGTGAATAGTATATATTCCTATTCCATATAATTGGAGACGATGACACTCCTTCTACCACACACTACACCCACCATATAATTAACATGTACACGATATTTTTTATTTCTTTTCATTAGGAATATATATTTTATTTCCCTTCGTAATATTTTAAGAAAAAGGGATAGAAGATATTTTATAGTTTTACGTGAAACCATACCAACAACACTATATATGCATATTGCCATGTATTAGCATATATAGGAAAATGATGTTTTCCTATTAAGTAACATGTGTGGTTGTCACTATGATACGAAATATATATAAAGATAGTGACAGGATATATATTAATTAGCTTCCAATTTCCAACCTTATCTGCATGAAATAGGAATATGATTTGTAATTAAAAAAAAGTTAAAAAATGAAGAGAGAAAAAAGAAAGGGAAATTTGTTTTCTTCTAAAAACTTTAAATATAATTTTTATATATACTAGCGGCCCAGACAGGCGCGTTCCGCACCTGCCTGTGTCTAACTTATGTCAAAAAATAAATAAATACATGCCCCTATGGTGAGTTTGTTAATAAAAAAAATTTGTTGCGCGTAAAAAAATGTGTCTTAAGTTATGGTGAGTTTTTTAATAAAAAACTTTTGTTTTTTTTTTTAAAAAATCAAGGGTATTTTTGGTATTATGAAAAGTCCACACCAAAAATTTTGTGTATCCTTTTTATATATATATATATAAAATAATTACACATTAACAAAAGGTAGATGGACAATAAACTGCGCCACTAATCTTTTTTTAATAACAAAAATCAATCTTTGAAAAACAACATCTTAGACCTGAGCGTCAAAGAGAAACAGCGATGCTATACATCGCGACAAAATTTCTCGTGAATTTTCACGAATGCCGTTTTTTTTTACAATACAGTTGCCTTTTTAATTACTATACCATGTACAGTTTTAAAATATTTTAATTTTATTAAAATGAAAAATGGGTGGAAAAAGGTTTGGGTAAATGATTGACCCACCGCTTGCACAGCTCAAACACACCACTGTTCATCTTTTATGCCCAATCTTTCAAAACGGGTTACATATTGAAATTCTGGCGTAGTACAAATGTGATACCGGATGGGGTAATCTTTGACACTACATTGGTTACAGCAGAAACAATAAATAATAAACGATAAATAACTGGAAATAAAATAACACACTATGTTTGTTAACCCAGTTCGGCGTATAACACGACCTACTCTGGGAAATACCAATCCAGGAGAGAATCCACTGTGATAATACTAGTTAGAAGCTTCCAGCAAACGACCCGTTTACACTTCGCCCCTAGTCACTACCCGTGCTTTCTTCAACCTAGGCCCACCTAGATCAGAGACCCCGTCCCTTCTCCTCTTAACCACACATGCAGTGTGATCGTAAGCAAACAAACAATTTGGTGAAGACACACTTCAAACAATACCTATCTCCGTACTTCAAAGCTTAGGAGTAGATTAAAAGAATACAACTCAAGAACACAGTCCTAAGCAAGTATCAAGTTGATACAAGATAGGCTCACAATAAAATAATTGACACGCTAAAACGCTAGACAAAGAAAACAATTCTTCACAAGAGCTTGAGTTACTAAAATAGGTTTTAGGTCTTCAATATATATAGCCCTGAATAGCCACGGTAGTTCCTTGTATTTGGGCATCACAAATAATATAAAATTGTAACATATCCAATAGCAAAATATATGTTTTAAATAAATCCAACAAAACCCTAAAATAAAGGAATATCTTTAGGGGCGATGCATAAAGATGATATGCTCAGAAAATAAGCTTAGTTACTTGTCTTGGGGAACAAATGCTTAATGGATTTACTTCACAAAATAGACACACTAATATTGTGTAACAACTTTCCACATATTCTGGCCTCAGGATGTTGTACCAAAGGTAGCCCTATCTTGTCCCTCCTCTGACTTGATCTTGTTTTTACAAAATGTAGCAAATTTCAAAAACCCAACACATATGAACCGCAGTTACTATACCATGCATTCAAGATTCTCAAATAAATTGTCTGTATCAATGGAGGTTTGATCAAAAATTTTAATTCAAGAATAGCCCAAAACCAAACTCAAATTCAAATTTTAATCAGTTGTGAAAATGAAACCAGTTCATATAAGAGTCAATAGAGTTTGTTGAAGTTTATAGCGTGATTCTTGTTGATTTTTGCGAAAGAAATCATTCCATCTTCAAAATGCAACTTATAGACACATCACACAGTGACCTTCTCTTTACTTTTCCTCGACGACGACAAACTGTGACTAATCGGAAAAGAAACTTCCATGGGTGGTGTTCTAAGAGTTCTTTTAACTCTAACCGAAGCTTAAAATCTCACCGGATTCTAACTTCAATGTGATGGTTAATGGATTTTGGTGTGGATAAAAGGAAAAATGCAGAGGAAGATTTGGGAATGAGGTTTTAAGAGTTGCAGCAACTGTTGCGGTCTTGGTTGGTTGTTGAGGTAAAGCAAGATGTGTGAACTGGGATCCACAATGAGAGAGAAAAGGTAACCAAAAACACAAAAGAGAGAGAATCAAACGCACAGGATGTTGCCACGTTGGTTCGTGATATCTTCGTGATTCATTTTTTTGCTACATTAAGCATTTCTCTATTTCAAAACTCCAATTGGCAGTTTTTTTATTTTATTTTAATGGCACCAAATTGGCAATTAAATAGGGTATGGATGTTGGTGTGCTTTTGAGAGAAATTGTTGGGATATCTCTTCACATTCACACCATACAAATTACAATAGTTGCCAAATTCCAGCTAAATGTGTAGTATTAATTTTTCTATTGGTGCCTTAATCCTTAGAAATAATATTTTTCTTTTTTTTTTGGTAGCTAGAAATAATATTTTTCTATTGGTACCAAATAATATTCTCCGAACTAAATATACAAGAATTGTGATTCAAACTCTGATACATTTAATTGTTCACTTTTAAAAGTTCAAATTTTTGGTTACTAGACTATATGGCAAAAAAAAGATACATTAACTAAAAATAAATACAATATAGCAAAGCTTTCCAACTTTATGAAGATAACAAAGATACAAACAAACAAATGGGGACATAAAACCAAAACCATACATTTTAGCTGCATTGAACGGAGCTCCCGCTACTGGACGGTGAAATTGGTCACTTTAGATTAGTCGGTCTAAAGATCGGATACCGAGTTTTCAAAAAAATAAATAAAAAAATAAAGTGTGTAATCTCACCTAGGGATGTCAATTTGCATCCGTCAGAGCGGATCCATGCAGGGATTGCCCTATTCGGAGATCCGAAAACGAAGATTTTTTCCCCGTGGGGACGGGGATGGAGGCAAAACTTCCCCCGAAGGCAGTTTGGGGCGGGGATCGGGGATTAATCATCGGTTCCCGCGGATTCCCCGAATCCGTCTATATATACTTAAATATATATATTTTTACTACTATTATTATTCTAGGTTTATTTATATTTGTCAATTCTAGGTTTCTATTTTGCTATGAATTATGATATATCTTGGTTATAAATTTTTGTATGATTATGCATATGTTGTTATGCATTGTTTTTTTGTTATGAAATGTATTATGTGTTGTTTTGATCATTAAAAAAGAAAGATGCAAAATATTTATTTATTTTTAATAAAAAATGAAAGAATAACGTCGTGATTTTGTCTGTAAAATATAGAAATTTTCTAATAATCGATCTACGTGGATCCCCGCGGGTAGCGTGGGGATGACGATGGAGGCAAAAATTTCCCCGCAGGTATTTTGGGGCGGGGAACGGGGATGCTTCTTCCGCACATTCCCCGCCCCGTTGACATCCCTAATCTCACCAATGTGTGTATATTATACACACGCTCTAATACCTAATATAGGACTCAAGATTTTATTTTCAATTCACGCAATAATATGCCATTTGTTCCAACAATAGAGATGATTAAGGTTGCTCCTAGAAATTATTGATGGAACTTGCTTTTGATATTGCTTAACAATACTTGCTTAATATAATTGAAAGTGAAAATAATTAATGAGGCTGGTTAGTTATTGGAACATCAAGCATGTACATTGTACAATAAGATCACCACCAAACTAAAATGCTTCAATGAACATCAGCTGTGATCACTCGTGCTAGGGAGACCGAGTCACAACTTGGTTTCTTCGGGTGGGAGTAGTTCTATATGACTTCTATTGCATCTCCAAAATGTGTATTTATTTTGACATACATATTGAGTATAAGCATTAGACTCAATTTCCGCCAAACGTTTCCACAAATTTAGTCAAAGGATAAAAGAATTCCACATAGTATTATTTTAATAATTTTGATTTTGATTTTTCTTTCTTCCCTGCCTTCATATTTTATTAAATACTAAATGCAGCACCTGAGCAGAAAGCTTATTCTGGGATATTTGAAAAGAGGGTAAGAACACTCAATCTGTTTGGTAACAGTTTTTAAAAAAGAGGTTATAGCTTACTTTAATAGCTTATAATTTATTTTTCAAACGTTATTTCAAGTTGCTTATGAGCTTATAGCTCATAACTTATCATTACATACTTATAAGATAGTTCAACAGCTAATTTTACCAAACACTACAAATTCAACCAGCTAATTTATTCGCTATAAGCTTAAAGCTAGCTTATAAGTTATTCGCTACAAGTTCATCCACTATAAACTAACTTATCAACTATCCACTATTTTTAACAAACAGAGCCTAAGAGTAAGAACACATAATATATATATATATATATATATATATATATATATATAGCCAACGACAAAGAGATTAATCAATTAAACCGATTTCATATATCCTTCATTGACTTTATTTATATTTCTCATACAAATTTTTCTTTAATCATTCAATTTTTACCAAAGAGTGCCTTTAAATGTTCAAATTTTGTTTTTCTAATCTTTGCATTATCTTACTCGTCCTTATTGATCAACTATAGCAAAAAATTTCAATTTCCATGCAAACTTTGGGCACTGTGACAATCATTGTACACCTTTTATACAAATAATATATAAACAAATAAATATCAATCTAAAGTAAAGTAAATGGTGTTGGAAAAATATGACATAGAATTATCTCAATAAATTAAATCAAAGAAATATTAGAATAAATTATTATGATCAAGGCCGGCACTATGGGGTGTGTAGGGTGAGTCACCAAATAGGATCTCAAACAATTATGGGCCTCTAATTTTTAGAGTTAAATATGTTTTTGATTTCTATAGTTTCATCAAATTTTGTTTTTAGTTTCTGGAGAATTTTTTCACACTTTAGTTCCTGCAGTTAAATATGTTTTTAGTCCATACTTTTCATTCCACTCAGCTCAACTCCTGCATATTATTCGAAATTTTAAATTTTTTTATGCAGTTATGTTTTGTACATTATATGAATCTCTCTTACAAAAGTTTAAATTTTTTTAACAATAGATGAATTAAATATGAATTTTTTAGTTTTTTACACATAAAAATTCATAAATAATTCATCTTATGTTAAAAACTTTTAAATTTTTATCGGAAATGTTCTTATAATATTATAAACATGAATACAAAAAATCATTCAAAAATGTACAAATATACAACACTACAAGAAAACATCAATTTAGTGGCCACCATAAATGGCCACAAAGTGGGAAAAATGACCACAAAGTGAAAAAATTGGCGAATTTAGTGGCCACCATGTTTGGCCGCTATTTTGCTGGCCGATAACACATACCGGCGGCCTAAGTGGCCACAAAATCACTGACACAAGTCTGCTGCAGCAGTGACGTTACCGGCGGCTCAAGTGGCCGCAAACTTCCTGACACAAAACGCTTTTGCTGACGCAGACTGCAGACTTAGCGGCGGCTAGGGCCGTCGCAATCTGCACTGTTTTTTTTAAAAAAAAGAATTGTTTTAAATAATTAATTAATTTATAATATATAATTATTAATATTTTTAAGAAATCATTTTATTTATAAATGAAATATTAAAATAATTTTAATATATAATAAAATACATAAATTAAAAATGAAGTATTTAATAACAAAGAACAAAATATGATAATTGTCATACATTCCAAAACAAATTAATACGATAGTCGACGTACGCGATAAATGTCATAAGTTACAAACCATAAACGAAATTCAAAATACGCGATAATATCATAAGTTACAAACCAAATACGAAACATTACGATAGTTTCACAAAATATAACAAAATAAAATGACAACCTACAAATATCAATTTAATGCATTTCCACCTCTTCCTCTTGTTGTTCTTCCGGCGCTTGCCCTTCCGCCACTTGTCCTTCCGCCACTTGCACTTCCGGCGCTTGTCCTTCCGCCGCGGTTTACATTAATTTCATTTGGACCATTGCCACCGATTTGACTCATATTTGTCCCGCCGTGAATATTAAACTCGCCACCATTATTAATATTAATCCCGCCGCTTAATGGATTTTCGCCACTTTGATTCCAAGCAGCGGTGGAATCATGAGTATGGTTCGTAAAACCGAGAATTACAAGCTCGTCCCCTGTCATCATTGTTTGGCACAAATGAATCATGCCGGAGATCATTGAAGAATGTCTCATCAGGCATATCAATAGCAACATTATTTTGAGGTCGATACTCGTCCTCATGGAACTTCCTTGGTTGGTAGGACTGTGGGTTCCTTCTAGCGGGCTGATTTTGTTGAACTTCTGGTACTTGGGTATTTTGCCGATTTTGCATTTGTTGACGCTGGAACTGCTGAAACAGCTGAAATTGTTGAAGCTGGTCTGACTGGTTTGGTAATTGTTGAAACTGTTGCTGACGCTGAAGCTGAAATTCTTCCCTTAATTTTGCCATTTCCTCTTGGTGTTCAGCTCTTAGTCGTTGTTCCATTTCTGCAATACTTTCCCTACTTGCAGATTGACCAGAACTGATGCGCGAGGCATTCGAAATATCCATATATCCTCCAGGTGTCCTTTGAATGAACGAAGATGTACAACCCTGACCTTGGACATGTCCATGATGCTTTCCCCCGGAAAACTCCACAAATTTGTCCAATATCATATTATGAATAACATCCACACTTTTTCGCTGAGCAGGTGGAAGGGAAGCCTCATCCGCTTTAAGTTTCTTGATATATGCCGAAATCAAGGTCTACAAAAAAAATGGGGCAATTAATTAAATCATACAAATTGACGTATTAATTATTTATTAATTGAGCGATAAAAAAAATACTCACATTTGCCCTTTCAGCCCTGACAGAATCCCATTCACCATTCTCTTTTTGATGCAGTATTACATTCATTTGATCCAAAGTTGGTGGACGTCCGAATTTCCGCGTAAACCTTATGCGCAAAGTAGAAGAAGATGTCGAACCACCAGAGTGTTTACTCGCATCAGGTTGCACCGCTAAATTAGCTTTATTTTTCTCACACACCTTAACATAATCTGGATCATTCCATTTAATTTTCAACTCGTCCCATATGTCGCCTGTGCAAATCCATTTTGGTGGGTCCTTGTTAGCAATCCACGCCGATCGTGCTAATCGAAGCATGTCACTCAAGCGCTTTGAGCACTTGTGGTCAAAAATTTTCATAACTTGACATGTGTGCTCCTCTAACCAAGTGCATTTCGACTACATATATATATAAAAAATATTATTAGTATATCTTATTGAAAAATAATTATTTATTTGATCATAAAAATATATCTTACTGTGAAAGCTTTCCAAAATATATTCCACACTCGCTCATCTCCAATTTTATCCTTGTTAACTTCTACCCATTTCAACCATGATTTGTGGTAGTTTCCTTGAATTATGTCAGTAATGGCGGATGTAGCTGCTTTATGTGGTTGCAAACTGCACAAATTAAAAAATATAAAAATTGTGAATTCAAATTAATAATAAATTAACAAATTTATATAACAAAACTCTTACTCAGATGCGTGCGGCATAATAATGACTCTGCTGTGCCGGTCAACCAAAATATATTTTTCTGGATCCTGAAGGTCTTCAGGTCTGATCACTTCATCCTCATGCGCTTCGTCATCACCCACTCGGGTCAACGACTCACCGGTCATTGGCATTGGATACAACCGTGAGTTATAAACAACTTTTGGGATAAGATCACGCTGTGCAACTTTGTTACGTGAAAGGTTAGTAAGTAGCAACGGTTGATCCTCATCTATACACAACATGCATATATACACATACATTCCAATGATAAGTACAAATAAACATTGATAGACAATTAAATAATTTATTCCAAATCAAAACATGTTTTGTCATACATTACAAACCATACATTCCAAATTAAAACATGTATGTCATACATTACAAACCATACATTCCAAATTACATATATAGTAGAAGATTACAAAATTATTTATTAATTAATTATCGTCATCCCAATCTGATTGATGATCTTCTACTTGACCCTCATCTTCTACTTGATCATCTCCGTCTTCATCAACGTCGCCACCCTGAGGTACTTCGTCTGCTTCTCCAACCCAAAGATGATCGAATGGTTCAACAGCAACCACTTCATCTACATTGGACATCTCATCGACCTGATATGGTGCCTCTTCTTCCGCTTCTTCTTCTATTCCATCTTTTTTTCGATTCGACTCCTTGGTTTTGTCGTTATTGCAGCACACCAACCTTTCTTGTCAGTTTTTGTTGATGGATAAGGGACATAGTAAACTTGTCTGACATTGTTAGCGATGGCAAATGGATCAAACGGTTGATATGTCCTTTTCATATTTATGTCCACAGTGTTAGTCTTTGAATTATACTTCGTACCTCGAGTTGATGGATCAAACCATTTACAATAAAACAATACTATAGCTTTGTTGTAATCAAGGTAGTTGTACGAGATTTCAATTATGTCCTCAATCACACCGTAAAAATCACCTTCGCCATTTTCAGTCACACCTTTCATAAACACTCCACTATTTGTTGTCTCTTTTCCTTCAGTCCAACTATGTGTATGAAATTTGTAACCGTTGACAAAGTAGGTGTGCCATTGTTTAACACTTGAAATCGGGCCATCAGATAAATTCCTCAAGTGTTGTACCATGGGAGTTGGTTCTTGCTGATAAATGTATTCTCTGAACCAGTTTGGAAAAAATTCATGTAAACTCGACGAAGATTCCGGAGTTGATGCCAAAAATAACTGTAAGTATGGCTGAACTTCAGTGCAGTTAATCAACACGTGCACATGTGCTGATTTTAATACTCTTTCACCAGGAAAACAAACTTTCTCAAAGCCAGTGTGACGCCCAGGCAAGTTGAATACTGAATGGGTTAATGGGTGAATAAAACTTTCATTACTAGCTTCATTCCTACCAACAGGTCTTCCTAACAACGTGTCTTTGAAATAATGTGAACAAAAATGAATTGTTTCACGGTGTAAGTAAGCTGCACAAATTGAGCCTTCAACTTTGGCTTTATTTTTCACCGAACGTTTTGAATCCCCCATGAATCTTTCGAACGGGTACATCCATCTATATTGAACAGGTCCACCGAGTCTAGCTTCATATGCAAGATGCACTACAAGATGCTCCATAGAATCAAACAATGCTGGAGGAAATATTCTTTCCAGCTTACACAATATCTCATTTTCCATCTTGATCAGATCACCTTCTCTTAGTGTTTGATTAAAAGTAGGGACTAAAAACACCGACGGAAAAAACTTCAGGGACTAAAAAGTGTGAAAAAAAATTTCAGGGACTAAAAACGAAATTTTGCGAAACTATAGGGACCAAAAACATATTTAAACCTAATTTTTATATATGTGTATTAAAAAATATATTTTTGCTTGAAAAATTATTTTGATTTAATAACTCTATTTAATAGACATGCACATTTTTAATTTTATAATTAAGTAATTTTGCGTACTATAAAAAAAGTAATTATGCCATGAATTGTAAAAAAAAACAGAAGTAAAACTACTCTAAAATAATTTTAAGGAACAACATTTTGTATTCATATTTAAACACTAGAACTTCGACCCTTGCGGTGCACGGTTCTAATTAGCCGTAGTATGAAAAAATAAGATATAAATTTGTTAACACTAAAACGTATATAAAAAAGTCGAGTGCCATTAAATATTAGTTTGACAATAAATTTGGATAAATGTTCATACAACAGAAAGTATGGTATATTACGAAATACTTATTTATAGACTACATTGTAAGTTTTATTCGTATTTTCACCATCTTCGTCGATAATCAATATTTTTAATCATTCTCTTTAAATAACTCTTGAAGTTGCAACATACAACTGACCATGTAAAAACACTGTCGACAAAAGATATATCTCAGCATGTTGAAATATATATTTTGTCGACAGCGTTTTTACATGGTCAGTTGTATCTTCCAACTTCAATAGTTATTTAAAGAGAATGATTAAAAATATTGATTATCGACGAAGACGGTGAAAATACGAATAAAACTTTCAATATAGTCTATAAAAAAGTATTTCATAATATACCATAATTTCTGTTGTATGAACATTTATACAAATTTATTTATATATTTTTTGGCAAAAGGGGTGTAGAAGACGAACCAACTACAACACCTTAGATAGATAAATAAAAGAGAAAGAAATGCAAAAGGAGAAGGGGGACATGGACCAAAACCTTCTCCAGCAAAAACAAGAAAATAAAGCAGAACAAAACAAAGGAAAAGAAAAACTAAAGCGACAAAAGAAGAGCAAAAAGGAACACGAACTATTTCCTACCCCATAACAGGTATTATGAAATTGAAATCCTTTCTGCAGGTTCTTTTTCTTAGTCTTAGATACTACCTCAGTAAATGGTTCTTCAAATAATTAATAGCTGTTGTAGGACCATTTATCCAAATTTATTGTCAAAATAATATTTAATGGTACTCGACTTTATTTTATATACGTTTTAGTGTTAAAAAATATATATCTTATTTTTTATATTACGGCTAATTAGACCCGTGCACCGCACGGGTCGAAGTTCTAGTTTGAATTAATGTTAGGGTGAATGAGGGGGAAAATGAGCGAGAAAAAAATTAGGGTTAAGAATAGCAAAACGGAACAAGCTTATAATATAAGAGATATGCCCATTTCTAAGCATAAAAGTTTCTCATTTAACTCAAACCGTTGAAAATTAGCAACTGAAAATTAACATTTTTTTTTACCAAGACTTTTTTTTTTGTTATTTACAATTTAAATGGAGAATGATTTTTTTTTTTATATTATGTTTTTTTATTAAGGTTTCATTTTTAATATTTCCACAGGACCTCCAAAAAGTCAGGACCGGTCCTGATTGTCACTCTCATTTGCCTCAAATCCCAACAAGTCTATCTCAAAATACCCAACAAAAATGTAAATTTAATCCATACCCTTATGGCTTTTATTGAAGTCACTCTTATTAATATGTTTGGAAAACTCAAAATTCATTTTGAAATATCACTCGAAGGTTAGAAGCTTAAGTGCATGATTGAAATTATATTGGAAGTGACTTTGTTTGCAAAATTAAGGGTTTTCACTATTATTTATCGTACTTTTCCTAAATCTAAATTGTATGTTTGGTTTTTCACTATGAATGAAATTATATTGGAAGTATTATTACAATCATATGACAAATTTCTTGTAGTGCATGTTATTATGTATAATAACTTAAAACTTTAATGGACACACATTCCCTATCCTCATCTAGAAATCCCTGAAGACACATTATGGTGGGATGATCAGTTTAATAATGAATGGTAAAGATTGCTTTTAAAGCGTTATCAAATCTGAAAGGAAGAAGTCAAGAAGGCCAGCCGTTGAGTGGACTCTCAAATCTGAAATCAAAAGCCTACTTGTTTTGATCCTTGCTCAGACAACAATCACCAAACCTTATTTGCTACTAACTGATATGTTTGTGCACTATTATATAGTTTGTTTTGCTTATGTACAACTTTCTCATTAAGTGTTTCTTTTCATATACAACTCTGTTCTTTTTGTAGTTCTTTTTGATTGATGCCAAAAGGGGGAGTAAGAAAGACTATTAATTGCGCATAATCTGAAACTTTAAAAGTGAACCATGCATTAGTTCAAATAATTTATCAATTTCTTATTTTTCAGTTTCTTATTTTATGAAAGGAGATTTAATTATAATCTTATGACTGGAAAATCATACGTAAAACTTAAGACAACTTGCGAACTTGTCTTAGTGTTACATGACATGCATAAGGGGAGAGCTTGCAAACCTAGCCTCTGAGTGTCAAAGTATGAAGATTTGATCTAGAGATACAATGATTAGTTCTTAAACTGTTTTAATTAATCATGGATAAACTTAGGGGAGCTTACAAACCTAACCCTATAGGATATCTGACTCAGGAGGAGCTTGCAAAACTCACAAACCTGAGAAGAACATGATGAATTAATTCAACAACAACGAGCAATTAATACTTATGTTTGTCATCATAAAAAATGGGGAGATTGTTGGAACAAGAATGGTTTTCCATACAAGCCCTTTGAGCGTAATGAAGTTTTGATGATAACAAAGTATTAATTCATAGTTGGCATACTAAAAATCTATCTTGTAAGAATGCAGGAAAATACAAGAAGATAGAATCTAACTTGAGTCAGAGGCTCTGAAGGACTTGAACACTCTCAGAAGATCAAACTAGTGCCATCAGAAGCCATCAAGAGTTTGCACTCAGAAGCAGTTTCAACAGTACTCCGAAACATCTTTCCAAAGCATAACTATTAAAAGAAGGACTCTCCTCTGCGCACCAAATGGACAGTTTGATTTGAATCATCAAGTCAACACCTCAGAAGGAAGAGTACATAGACATTTGGAAAAGTTTACCTCTTCTGTGCAAACATCGTAGTGTTCAAAGAAGATGATAGCTACAGTTTTTACCTCTTTGGGAATAAGGTCAAAAACTCCAGTATCTATGCAACAAGGATTGCGCTGACATCGTAAACCCATCAACGGTCATCTCCAACATCTACATTTCAACTGCTTATAAATAGAAGACTTGGTGAACCGGAAAAACTCTCTCGCAAAATCACAACACAAGAACACTACAAGCTATCAAAGTTCTATCTGCACAAGACTTTAAACTCTGACTACTTTCTTTAAGAAGTTGTAATACTCTATAATTGTTATTCAAAGTTCAAAAGAGTGAAAGTTTTAGGTGCTTACTTAAACTTAGCATATCTTATTTTATATAAGATTTGGAAGTCTCTTGCTTGTGTGCTTGAGCATTTGGAAGTCTCATGCTTGTGTGCTTGAGCATTGTGAAGTCTCTTGCTTGTGTGCTTGAGCAATTGTGTAATCTTGTGTGATTATAGTGAAATCTCTTGTGAAGACAAGGGGACTGGACTACTCTCGTTAGTGAGAGGAACCAGTATAAAATTCCTTATGTCTTTCTCTCCTTAGCACTGCTTTTTTTTATTGTTGTTGTGTTTTATCTCTATACTCCGCTGCATTTCAATCCTTCTAGAGAAAAAGTTTTAACTTGTCAAAACACAATTCAACCCCCCCCCCCCCCCCCCACTTCTTGTGTTTTTCACACCTTCATATGATTGTTTGATTTGTTTAGTTTACTGAATTTTTTTTAGAAGGTTTTGGATTTTATGTGGTTTGATTTGTTTCAGCTAAATAAAGAAGGATTTCACATTTTGCGCTGCCGATTTCTCAAGTCCACTGCCGTTTTTGTAATGCTGCTGTTATTTTCGTAAGTCCTTTTCTCTTTCTATGTCACATTTTGCACTGATGTTGTTTTCTGCTGCTTTTTGTAAGTCCTTTTGAATTACCAACACATGACAAATCATAAATATCTTATATAAACTCATGTTTAAGAACAAATTTTCCCTGAGATTGATCTATGTTTGAATGTCATCTTTGTTGGTTGCTGTGAGATTGTTATTTTGCTTATTTCATTGAAGAGAAAATTTTGGACTTTGATTTATTCTTATGTTTATGAAATTCAATGGACATACTGTGTTTCATAAAAAAAAAGGGTTGCTTCTTATTGATAACTGAGTTATAAATACTTTAATTTTTATTCTTCTACTGTTAATACATACTTGAAACACAACTAGCTGTGATCGTGTTTAGCTACTCCAGGTCTGGTTCTGATTTGTTGTTACTTGAAGGCCTGGTTTTTTAGTTTTCTTGGTCTGCTTTTGGTTGGTTACAGGGAGGTTGTTGGTTGCCTCTTCCAAAAACTTTACACCACGATCAATCGCTACTACAATTGTGGTCACAAATACTTTAATAAAAAAATAATAATTAGTTTTGATGATGGTATATAAACTATAAGGTAATCATTCTTATGTGTTTATAGAACTATGAAAACAATTAGCATTTTTTAGATGAAAATGTTTTTCATCATGTGTTTACCATTATGATTTGTTACCAATGCAGGAGATGGCATGAAAAAATGCAGCAAATCGAGCAAAGCTAAAGATGAATCATTCATTAGGAACTAAATCGATTGCAAGAACACAAAATGAGTTGGTATGATTCACTCAATTTATTATTGATTGTATACTTGATTGCATAAGTACTTATTATATGTATTTACTTGTAGGAGAAAAGAGATGGTAGAAAATATAGTAGAGGCGAAATGTTTGGAGTTAGTCATAAAAAGTCTGATGGGTCATTTGTCAATGACGAAGCTAAGAAAAAAAATGTAAGTGTCTCATATCTCACTCGAATACAACCTTAATATTTAAGGTAGCTTAGAATTCGTGAATGGAATATGATAAAGTTATAGGATTGATTTAGTGATGATTGAGTGCAGTTTTGTTCTATCTGCTGCTGCTGCTGGAATTATATCTAGTGATGATTAATTACTAATTACTTTTAGTGATTAATTACTAATTACTTGTAGATAAACATCTGCAGTTTTGTTTTAGTTTTTTTACCACCCCTATAACTGCAATTATATCCACTGGCAAATCTATTTAGGCATTAGCACACCCTGGATTATAGCAATTCATGCCTATTATCCAACTGCAGTTATATCCACTTGCTACTGTCCATACCTTTCTAACTGCTAGTAGTCTAACTGTCTTTTACTTTGATTTATTACACTTTCTGTATTTATAGTGATTATGAATTGAATTTTTCCATACCATATTAACTAATTGGAGTTATTACACTTTTTGTATATATGGTTTCTGTTGTTTTACTTGGCATGTGGTATTATTTTGTGCGGTGTGGCCTCTTGACTGCGTGCTAGTTGTTTGAATGAAATTCATTTTGATAATCAGGACCAATTGCAACCTGAAATTGCAAAGACCCATTCAGAGAATGAAGCATTTGTGAATGTCTTTGGAAAAGAACATGGCGGATTTGCTCGTAGCATGGGACTTGGGGTAACACCATCTCAACTCACTACTACTTGTGCTGCAAGATTGACATCTTCCTCTGAGGCTAATGAGAAGATTAAAGAAATGCAAGCTGAAATTGATAGACTTAAGGACAAGGCTTCACAAGTTGATATCTTGAAGGAGCAAGTTGCATTCTTAATGCAAAAGCATAATTCTAAGAAAAATCAGGTAAATTGTTTGAGATTGTTGTTGACTGAAAAATGTTGAGTTGTGTTACATGTGTACGGTAGTAAGATTAGTAGATAAATTTTGATTAAGTATTAAATATATTAAGTGACTTACCAGCCTCTTAAGAGGTGTTATCCGTAATAGTGCAGTGGTGTGTTTTCTGCGTTTTTTTTCTGCAACCGCAGTGCTGTTTGTTTTTCTCCTGTATTGGTTTATTTGTTGTTGCTGCTCTGTTTGCTCTTCTTATGTCAGTGTTTTTTTGGTTATGTGTCGGTGAGCCTGCTGCTGTATTTCTAGTAGTTGTTGGATGTAGTTTAGGCAGATTAGATTGTTGGATATAGTTCCCTTTTGTTGTGTGTGATCTGGAAGTTTAGGCTCTCGCCAAGCTTATTCTTCCAGGCCTATATCTTTGCTTAGGGGTGTGCAGAAATCTTTATAGATAATTGAATAAGCATTATTCGTTCATTTATTTGAAGCGCTTCGAAAAGAGATGTCTTATCTTATGTTTGAAGGAACTTAATATGGAGTTGAAGAGGTCGCTATCACCCCAGTGAAGGCTCGTAAGTAAGAATGAACAGAAGGCGACTAACACATGAATGTGAATCAAGAGATTGGCTTGAATTGAAAGGCTTTCCAACTAGCCACTTAGATTACCAGATCCTGGACACAATCTTCCTAGAGATGGAGAGCCCCTTGCCCCGCCTTTTCTAGCCCAATCTATCCAATATTTATTCTTGAGCAAAGCCTTGAACAGGACGGGTCGGTCAATTGCTCTCGGTTTTGGCAGGCACTCGTCTACGCTCCGACCCAACAAGTAAGATCGAATTGAAAATCTTTCCTTCTCCCTTACGGTCGAGTCAGGTAACTGAATAAGCAAGTCAAGAGAGGGTATATGTTTTGAGTAGAGCTAACACTAATTATATGGATCATCAAGCAACATCACATATTATATAGAATATTTAGATATTTTGTGGACTTATTTTGATGTAATGCTTTGTATATGTTTAGACACTCTACTAATATTTATGTTTGAACTACATTAGCTTGTCACTATTTGAATCAATTAATATGAATGAGATTAAGTAATTTATGTTTATATATTTTAATTTTTTTACTGTTGTTAGATATTGTAATGCAACGCTTATTTAATAAGCCATAATAGTAAATAAAACATATTTTAAATTAATATTAAAAAAATTTAAAAGTTTGCGATAGTTTTGTAACTGTTGCATTCTCTACAGTCAAATGTCTTTTGCAGGATTAGACATAGCAACGGTTTGGAACTGTTGCAACTACAACTGCGACAGGTATTAAAACGATTCTCAAAATTGTTGCAAAGTTCTCTTGCAACACTCAAGTCATCGACGGTTGGCTAACCGTTGCAGATGCACAATTGCGACAGTTTCAACCGTGGCAAAGTGCAATTTTAACCGTTGTAAAGTGCATGTTTTCTTGTAGTGAATTATTATGCATATTCCATATATATTCTCATAACTTAATATGTCATTGTTTCTTCATAATTTCATAAATATAATTTCTTTCATAATTTTTTAATGAATTTATTCATTTATAAACCAAATTAACCACTAGGGCCTCTAAATTACTTGGGACGGCCCTAGTACGTAGTAAACACTACTTATTATTATTATATTAATAATAATAATTATAATAATAATAAATAACAAACTAATTTCTTTAATTTGTACACAATAAAGTTATATCTTTGAATAATATATATTTTACATTTTCACAACAAAGAAAAACATTTTTATACTATTAAAACATGTTAAATATTTTTACCAAAAAAACCTATACATTATATTCGATTTTAATAAATAGTAAGAACAAGTTGTTTGGAAAACTTGGTCATAACGTATATGTGGTTAGATCTACTGCAATATGACAAACAATAACAGAGACTAATGAGTTGTTCATAAGTTTTTCACTTTTCAATTTCACCATTTGGATGATAACTTGGAATATTACATTATTTTGAGTTGTTGCGCACTTGCACTAGCATTAACATTTGACTCAATGTCATCATCTGCTAGATTAGATCTAGAATCAATCACTACCAACAACTATATTAATTATTTTTCTATTCTTTGCATTATGACATGAATGTTGTTTGTCGGTACAAGTTTTTCAAACAGCTTGGGACAGCCCTGGTACATAACAAACACTACTTAATAATAATAATAAATAAATAAATAAATAACAAACTAATTTCTTTAATTTGTACACCATAAAGTTATACCATTGATTATATATTTTACATTTTCACAACAAAGAAAAACATTTTTATACTATTAATACATGTTAAATATTTTTACCAAAAACTCATATACATTATATTCGATTTTAATAAATAGTAATATTTACACCTGTGCATCAGCACATGATTTACACTAGTAACATACAAAACAAAGAACAAGCTGTTTGGAAGACATGTTCATAACACATGTGGTTAGATCTACTGCCATATGACAACAAAAAACAGAGAATAATGAGTTGTTCATAAGTTTTTCACTTTTCAATTTCACCATTTGGATGATAACTTGAAATATTACATTATTTTGAGTTGTTGCGCACTTGCACTAGCATTAACATTTGACTCAATGTCATCATCTGCTAGAATTGACCTAGAATCAATCACTACCAACAACTATATTAATTATTTTTCTATTCTTTGCATAATGACACGCATGTTATTTGCCATTACAAGTTTTCTAAACAGCATGGGATGACCCTGGTACGTAATAAACACTACTTATTATTAATAATAATAAATAAGAAAATAATTTCTTTAATTTGTACACCAGAAAGTTACATCATTGATTATATATTTTACATTTTCACAACAAAGAAAAACATTTTTATACTATTAATACATGTTAAATATTTTTACCAAAAAAACCTATACATTATATTCGATTTTAATAAATAGTAATATTGACACCCGTGCATCAACACATGATTTACACTAGTAACATACAAAACAAAGAACAAGTTGTTTGGAAAACTTGTTCATAACGTATATGTGGTTAGATCTACTGCAATATGACAACCAAAAACAGAGATTAATGAGTTGTTCATAAGTTTTTCACTTTTCAATTTCATCCTTTTAATGATAACTTGGAATATTACATTATTTTGAGTTGTGGCGCACTTGCACTAGCATTAACATTTGATTCAATGTCATCATCTGCTAATCTAGAATCAATCACTACCAACAACTATATTAATTATTTTTCTATTCTTTGCATAATTACACGAATGTTATTTGCCAGTACAAATTTTCCAAACAGTTTGGGACGACCCTAGTACGTAATAAACACTACTTAATAATAATAATAATAATAAATAACAAACTAATTTCTTTAATTTGTACACCATAAAGTTACATCATTGATTATATATTTTACATTTTCACAACAAAGAAAAACATTTTTATACTATTAATACATGTTAAATATTTTTACTAAAAAATCCTATACATTATATTCGATTTTAATAAATAGTAATATTTACACCTGTGCATCAACACATGATTTACACTTGTAACATACAAAACAAAGAACAAGCTATTTGGAAAACTTGTTCATAACGCATGTGGTTAGATCTACTGCCATATGACAACAAAAAACAGAGACTAATGAGTTGTTCATAAGTTTTTCAGTTTTCAATTTCACCCTTTGGATGATAACTTCGTAGTACATTATTTTGAGTTGTTGCGCACTTGCACTAGCATTAACATTTGACTCAATGTCATCATCTGCTAGAATAGATTTAGAATCAATCACTACCAACAACTATATTAATTATTTTTCTATTCTTTGCGTAATGACACGAATATTTTTTGCCAGTACAAGTTTTCCAAACAGCTTGTTGCTTGTTTTATATGTTTTTCAAAACCTATAATATAAATGGATTAAGTTATCTACATATAGATGTTAATGATGACGTGTAAATATTAATGATTATTTGTCAGCTTGTTATTGAATATCTATGCATGCATACAAACACTACAACAATTTTAAGAACAACGGCCGAAAAGTGTTGCCTAATGTATAAAACCCGTTGTCTTAACTTACACAACGGTTTTGTAACCATTGTAGTCCCAAATCCCAACAAGTCTATTTGAAGATACACAACAGAAATGTAAATTTCATTCATACCCTTATGTCTTTTATTGAAGCCACCTTTATTATGTGTTTGGAAAACTCAAAATTTATTTTGAAATGTCACGGTTAGAAGCTTAAGTGCATGATTGAAATTATATTGGAAGTGAATTTGTTTGCAAAGTTAAGGTTTTTCACTATTATTTATCGTACTTTTCCCAAATCTAAATTGTATGTTTGGTTGTGAAGTGAAAAAAATTGATTTTATTAAATGAATTTTTATTTTAATTAAAAATAAGTTGGCATAAATTTTTTTATATTTTGATGCATTTGTATAAAAGGAATTTTTATAAGTTATCTTTATGAGAGCCAATATTTTTTTTGTGGACAATGTAAAAACGATAGGTGGCCCGATAGCGGAAACCTGATAGCAGGTGACCCACAATATAGAAATGGTAGATGGACTGATAGCGAAAACCTGATAGTAGGTGGCCCACAGATCATAGAGAGGCTCTGATATCATCTTATAATTGAGTGTTTGGTCCAACTCAACAGTACAAAATCGACTTATAAGGTGAGAATTTTCTCTTACTTATAAACATTTGTACGGACCAACTTACATCAGATGTGGAACTTCTTAACAGAAAGAGCTATAGACTCTCACAACTAAGATTCAAATTTCAAAGGGAGAGATACTCAAAAGTTAGATTTCGCCAAACTTGCGTCCACCATGAAGCTAAATTTGTAGCATAGGAATTTTCATGTCCACTTTGTGGCATTTGAATTTTTGCATCTCGGAGATGCAAAAATCATTGGGAAACATACATGGATACAAACACATGGTAATAAGTTTCAAACTAAAATCAATTTTACGGTGGTGGCAAGTATATTCTATTCCCACCATGGTCAAGTTGTTTTTTTTTTACCATTAGATCAAATAAGGAACACAAATTTATCATAGTGTCTCAACACTATATTTTTTCACCATTTCAATTTCTGTACTTTTCATTTATTTTCCCATTTAAACTTATGTTCAATAAATATTAATTACCCATTACTCAAGACTATTAGAATGAGACATCTATAATTATGGTGGAATAGTTTTCCACAACTATATTTTTATTTTGAAATAGAAAAGTTTTATTCAAGCTATCTTCATAACAACTAGTACAAGAGAAGAAAATAACAAACCAAAAAAAGATATTAACAGATACACCAAACCAAAGGGAAATACACAAACAAGACCCGAAGCTACGAATCAAAATAACTCAAGTTCCCACTACACAAATAAACAACCCTTTGCTAGCTAGAGCAGTAGCTTACAAAAATTATTTCATTCTAATTATTATTTTATTTTTGAAAAGGCAAAGAGGAATTTATTTATTAAAATGGCATAAGCATGCCTTTAAAAGGGAAAATTCAATGGTGCAGTCTTGATTTTGACTTCATTGGTGAAGTCATAATCTCACCAATAGAAAAGCAGTGTTGACCTAGTCAATGAGAATTTGAATTATATAATACATACCACTTATACGGTACTTACCATGTATTTTAATATCTATTAATATTAAAACTAAATCCCTACTATATTAAAAGTTATAAAATTACCCCAAACTTTAAATTGTTTTTAATTTTAATTCTAATTGTAAAACAATTAAAACAAAGTTACAACTAAAATTTAAAACAAAAAAAAAAAAAAATTAACATCATCCTGTTCTCACTTCTCTTCATTCTGCACTTCATCGTGTTCTGCATTTCTCTTCGTTCGCCATTGTTATACATCTATCTGTCTCTTCTCTTCATCACTGACAAAGTCACAAACAATCTCCATTCAAGGGCGAGATTGAAAAAGAAGGTTGCGGTGTTCGTATTGAAAAGACAGTTGCTATGGTAAACACGAAACTGAAATGTTTGTTATATTTGTTTGTAATTAGTTGTTAAAAAATTAATTATTTCGATTGTTAAATTATTATTTTTTTTTTACAAATATTTGGGAATTTGATTTAAATTTTTTAAATTAGAGAATTTGGGAATATGGGAATTAGGAATAAATTATTTTGATATGTAAATTTGATTGTTAAATTTCGGTTCTGCTGTTTTGTGTTGATGTTCTGCTGTTGGTTGGCTTTTTGTTGTTGATTCATAGGCTTTTCTATTGTTGTTTATTGTTGGCCTATCTTTTGGCTGTTTTGGCTTTGTAGTCGTCTCTCAGGGCCCTACTTGTATCTCTGTACCCGTTTCTATTAACTCATCAAGTACTTCATGTGCTTGTGGGTTATTTTGATTTGTTTATATATTTAATATTCACATTCCTACTTCCCCATCAGGCTCTGATATCAAGAGGGGTTCGGAAGCAGATAAAATTAATATATAAGAAAACTGGAAAGTAGGAGAGCAGACAGACTGCTTAACGTAAAATTAATGTAACAAAATCAGTTAAATATAGCAAAATATAAACAGGAGGCTTAGCCTTCCATAAACAAAAACATAAACAAACGTAAATAAATTAAAGCATAAAATAAATGAAGATCAAGAACGTGGCAGAGCCAAACTGGACTGATCAAAGAAAGAAGAGAAAAAATTGAAGACAAGATTGATTGTATTAAGATTGAAAGAAAGATTGCAGAAAGCTTACAAAGAGGACCTCAGAATACTTGCTCAGACACTCTCTAAAACTCTCTATGCTTGTGAAAACTAAGGGTGCCTCTTAACATGGAATGACATCCCTATAAATAGAAAATAAAATATGCTACTGTACCTACAGTTCAGGTTGTAACCGGAACTATTTCTACAGTTAAAATTTGACGATTTTTTTATTTTTTTTTTAAAATTGCTACAGTAAAAGTCGCTACTGTAGCAATAGTACAAACCAAAAAATAATTGGAAAAAATTACAATTTTGCGATGATAATTTTTGTTCAGTCTTCTGCGAGGTCGATTTGTGAATATGTCTCAAATTCGTCATCTTCGACTGGAACTGATGTTGTAGATGAAGATGGGGATTGAAGATCATGTTTCTTTTCTTTATCTTGTGCCAAAAGTCTAAGGACTCCTTGTAAATTTTGTACCATGTCATCTTCCGACGACGAAGCTGCTAAAGCTGCGACAATTTGAGCTTTTTGATTGAGAAGTATACAGCTTTGAGGGTCTGCAACCTGTAAGTATTTCGGATTAGTCTTAAACCACAATATGATGCTTTCTCTTGTGGCTTTAGTGGCATCAAAGCGAGGCCACCATTTGACATAAGCTTTCTTTTGAAGGATAGGCATAATCTTTGGGATTGGATGCTGTCCATATTTGTATTGCCATGAAAAAATCCATGTTAATGAAAGTTTTGTGAAGAAATTTAATTCGATTGGGAGATCATTATAATCTCTATTGAATCTCTTGTTAAACACTTGAAAGCCTTCTTGGACTTCCAAGGGAAGGATCTGGTGTATGGGACCAAAATAATCCCACCATTTTAGAAACCAATTTGGAAAAGTATAATTGACTCCTGTCTTAAAATATATAAGCCAAGAATGTTTGTTTGTTTTGTTTTGTTTCCAGAAGATATGAGTCCAAGCATGTACATAATCCCAATAATTGTATCCAATGGGGTCAAAGGTTTGGGAGAATGTTTTGGTTTTGTTTGGGTTTTGGCTAAAGGCTTCTGGGGTCATAATTTTAAGAATTTGGATAGTTGAATGTGTGGTATTTGACGCATCCTTAGGGTCTTTATAATGTTTGATTGATATTGAGTCCGAGTCTACCAAGATAAACTCATAAAATTTTTGTGTTTTGTTGATTGCTAATGGTTGGAAATGGAAACCGGGGGAAAGATCTTGGGAGGAACTTTGTTTGTGTTTGAGTCCCAATATGCAGGTTCCATTTGGATTACTGGCCAAAATTTTGGTTTTGGTATATAGCTAACTTGGGGATTGACATTTTGATTGGATTGATTCTGGAGATGTGTTATATTGGTTTCTTCTTGTCTTGGTACAATTTGTTCATTTGGTCTAGGATTGACTTGAATAGTTCTATTTTTGAGATCTTGGATAATTTGGTCAAGGGATTCTTGTTCCTCATCCTCATCAACAATACTAGCCCAAGTCTGCTTGGGGAGACTGACTAAACCTTGTTCTTGGAAGGCTAAAAGAGTTTGGATTGGGATGGCATAGTCAGCTTTTGTTTGTCTGGCTGTGTCAATGTTTGATTTTTCAATGGATTCATTTTGGGTAGATGACCCAATTAATTGGTTTTGGGTAGATGATCCAATTGATTGGTTTTGGGTAGATGACCCAGCGGTCGATGACCGAGTTTGCCTTGGTGGTACTTTTGCAAAGATTATATCTGCTGCTGATAGTCTACCGCCCCGAGAGGCGATAGACCTTGCCGTTCGCGGCATCCTATTCTTTTCCCTGTAAGTATTCACGAGTGAGATAGTCAGGGAGAGCATTTTCTGAGCCTTTGAGATATTCAATTTCAAAATCAAAAACACTTAATATTGCTTGCTATCTGGCAAAAATTTGTTTAGAAGCTAAATTCTTTACATCTTTTTGCAAAATATCTTTTGCAGATTTACAATCCACACGAACTAAAAACTTTTGATTGAGTAAATCAGATTGAAATAGATAAAACAATAGCTAAAACTTCTTTTTTGACAGTAGAATAATTTTGTTGAGCAGGATTCCAATGTTTTGATGTAAAAGCAATAACTTGTTCTTTGTTATCAATTTTTTGTTTCAGGATACCACCATAACCAATATCTGAGGCATCTGTTTCAACAATTTTGAAGGCTTGAGGAATAGGAAGATAAAGGCAAGGGAGGTTCTTAACTTGGTTTTTTATGGTCCTAACAACATTGGTGTGGATGTCAGTCCAAGGAGGAGGTTCCTTTTTAAGTCTATCACGAAGGGTTTAATGATATTGCTGAGTTGGGGTAGAAAATCAGAAACATAATTTAAGCAACCTAGGAAACGTTGTAATTGTGTTTTATCAATGATTTGATTAGGAAACTTATCAGCAAATTCAATTGCTCTATGAATAGGAATGATGGTACCTAGATGTATGTTATGACCAAGGAACCTAATTTTTGTTTGAAAAAGGCTAATCTTTGTTTTAGAAACAGGAAGACCATTCTTTTTAATTGTAGAGATGAAAATATTAATGTGTTTAAAGTGCTGATCTAAAGATTGTGAAAAGACTAAAACATCATCAATATAAACAATGGTAAATTTTGAGAATTGGTTAAAGATATCATTCATGATTTTTTGGAACTCCGAAGGAGCATTTTTAAGTCCAAAGGGCATCACGTTCCATTCGTATTGCCCAAAAGGAACAGTAAAGGCAGTTTTGTAACAATCTTCTTCCTTAATCTGAATTTGGGAGGAACTTTGTTTGGGTTTGAGTCCCAATATGCAGGTTCCATTAATATATATATATATATATATATATATACACACACACACACACACACACACATATATCTGTGTGTGTGTGTGTGTGTGTTTGAGGAGGGATCCATTGACTTTAGCAGTAAGTATCTATTGACTTACTCTGCTTAATAACTTGATATCGGCATTATATTTTTTCAATCCAACCGTTGAATTCAAATATCTCATTGACTAGATCAACTCCACAAATTTTTATAAAAAATCAAAACCGTTTGACACTTTTTCAGATAACTTCAATTGAACGTACGACAAACTTTTAAAAAAACCGTTGAATTTCAATAGTCTGAATACATAACTACATTTTTTGAATTTTTATAAAAATTTGTGGAGTTGATCTACTCAATGAGATATTTGAATTCAACGGTTAGATCAAAATAATATAATGTCGATATCGAGTTATTAAGCGGAGTAAGTCAATGAAGACTTACTCCTGGAGTCAATGGATTCCTCCTATATATATATTTGTTTGAATACTGCAAAATTTGATTAAAGAGAAAAACGATGCACAAGAAGTGCCATAGAAAGCACAAGTACAAGTAACAATAACACAGCCGAGACATATATCACTAATGTTAGTTCCAAATTGACAAAAACTAACATTTTACAAGATAAAGAAGAACAAATAGGAACAAAAGAAAACTAAAGCTCCTAACCAACTCTACAAAATAACTTTGGCGAGAAAAGAGTATTTCACAGCCGCAACATGTAACGACCCGATTTTCATTTACTCGTTATATTATATATATATATATTATATTGACATGGCGTATTATTATTATTTTGTTTTGTGGCGATTAATTAATTAGCGAGAGTATTAATTAATTGAGCGAGTTACACATTAGTGGGTTTATTGGGCTTTGGATGCTTTGGGCCTATGACTTAAAATTGGGGGAACTATAAATACCCAATGTTAGAGAGAGAAAACCATTTGTCACACATTTTGTGTCTTTTTGAGAGAGAAAGAAGAGAGAAGGAAGAGCAAAGTGAAGAGGAGAGCTAGGGCAAGAGGATTGAGAGATCAAATCGCGTGGAATCGTCGATCTAAGGTACGAGAGTTAGATTTCATAATCGTGAGTGATTCGAGAGAGGGGAGAATGTCGATTTCTTAGAACTCAAACTCTCTCCACTCATTTTCAATTTGGGTTTTTGGGGAAAATTAATGGGAATGTGTTTATCTACATGATTATGTGTTGTTGCATGATTCTATTTGAGAAAAATGAAAGCTTGTTTTTCAATTGATGAGTTTGAGTAATTTATGAAAACTTGTAAAATCCATGAAAATAAGTGTTTATGTGTGTTGTTAAGATGTTTTTAAGAGTTTTTGATGTTGTATAATGATATATTTTGGATTTGAGGAATCATTGAGTGTTATGGTTTCATAAATGAAATTTTTGGAAAGTTGAAGGAATGAAATTCATAGTTTAATAGTGTAGAAAAATAGTTTTTAATGAGGTCTGAAGCTAAATCGTAACTTTTGACCATTTTGAAATTTGAATTGGTTTTTATAATCAACATGAAAGTTGTAGATCGTTTCCTTATCTTTCCAACGCAGTTTACCACGTCTCAATCCGATGCGTGTAGCCCAAGTTATGACCTTCGCATTGAGAAGTGTTTTTAGAAAAAGCGTTCTGCATCTGATCTCTGCGCGACGCGCAACCTGGAGTAGGGATGGCAATGGGTGCCCATGTGTGAGGGTTTTACAATACCCAAACCCACACCCAAGGCAATCACCCAAACCCAAAGGCTGTATGGGTGACAAATCAAAACCCACACCCACACCTATTGGGTTCGGGTTTTTCCACCCAAACCCTAACCCGCAACAAAAACACGCATAATTAATTATCTGCTCAAACTCGGCCCGAATTCTTTTTGATAAAATGCAAAATGTACCATAGTGATTAAATTACATAGTTCAACATAAGAAATTAACATAGTTTGATGACATTAGTAATTAAATTACATAGTTCAACATAAATTACATAGTGAGTGAAATGACCGAGTGAGTGAAGGAGGTGTTCAAGTAGCTGGGTGAGTGATTCGTGTGAACTGTGAAGGAATATGTGAACCCTAATTTTGATACTTATATATATGCTTATGATTAAATAGGTAATTTTACATATATGGGTGGGTGTGTGGGTTTGAGTGATCCCAAACCCACACCCATAGTTTCGGGTGTCACCCAAACCCAGTCAACTCGGGATTCGCTCGTTGACTTGGGTTTGGGTTCGGGTGGGTCTCCTGGGTTTGGGTTTTCCTGCCATCCCTAACCTGGAGGCGCGCGGCGCGCAGTTCACTGACAGTCAGGGTTGACATTTTGACTATTAGTTGACTTTTTGTCTACTTATGCACCTGGAACCTATTTCACTCGATTTTTCGTGTAGATTCCGTTTCTGGACTTAGTTTTATGAGATAATGCATGTTTAATATGATTTGCTTATATTATTAGCATTATGTTGAAGTGAATGCAATATTATTTGGACTATTGAAATGTTAAGTGAATGCAATTATAGATGTTTATTGATGCTTGTTAGTATTTGTTGATGTTGTTGATGAAGGTATGATATGTATATATATAAATGAAGAATATTAGAATTGTTTTATTCTAATAAAGAAGTATATTAAGGTATTGTGTTATCTTAATAAAGACGGATATAGAATTTTATTTGATAAAGACGAATATTAAGATTGTGAGATATTTTAATAAAGACGGATATGGATAGTGTTCCATATCATAAAGTAAAACTTAATATTGTGTTATATTCAGTGTTTGTGGTTGTACATGAATCATTCATGCATTCATGTATTAAATAGGGATATTGGATATTCCAATAAAGACGGATATCAGATTTTATTCGATAAAGACGGGCATTAGAGGTGAGATACTCTAATAAAGACCATTGGTACCACATGCATTACATATGTCTAGGGTGACATAGAATGAGAATTGACATTAGATTGCATTAGGAAATGTGTGCATATACTTGATAATTGATATGTGACATTGTGTGAGTTGTTTGATTGAATCTTGGTGATGAGCATCGTTTCCAATTTGTGTTTCAATATGCTATGTGGATTATCTTATGTATGATTTAAGATTGAGAGAATATATGATTATGTTTGTGAGAGTTAGTTTATGCATGATAATATGATGGAGTGTTAAGTATATTTCTTACACTTTTATTTTGTTGGTTATGATTTGCTAACTCTTTGTTTTGTGTACTTCTGGACCGTTGGGTGGTCTAGGTTTACAGGTTATGTGTTTGTTGATGCCCAAGTATTTGATGAAGCTCCGCTCTGAGTGTGACACGGGGAAAGGGTTGTATTTAGGATATAGGGTCCTTTATGACTTAATGTATTTATTTCGGAAAATGTATATTTTATAAAGAATATTTTGTAGATAATGTTTAGGATAATTAACCAATTAGTTAAGTATGTTTGACGGTTGTAATACCTTAAACCAAATAATATTTTATAAGTATATTGTAATTTTCCATTCCGTATTTTGAAAAAGATTTTAGTAAATGAAAAACTATTTAAATAAATGGGTTTGGGTGTTACACAACAACTAGCAGAACCAAAAGCAAAGCACATGTTAGAACCAAAATATCTTTGCCTTCTTAAAAAAATGATGACATTATTCTAACTTGCTAAGTTATGTACTTTTTCGATGCTTTCCTTTTCTTAAAAGTTTATTATTTGATAGAGTGCTCTAATAGTATTATTATATATAGTGATTTTCCAATTCATACTTCCAAATGTTGATGGCTAAGATTGTAAAATAAATAACATTAGGAGGTATTGTGATTGATGGTGAGAATTGTTGTGTTTCAGGATCACTATGGTAAACTATGACGAATCTGTAGATGTTGATTCGAATGAAGTTCGTTCTACTGATGGTCATACATCTGATGATGAGGATGCCAATTATTCGGCATCCAATGGGTATCAAAGTTCAGATGATGGCGATGATGTTGGTAATGACCATGATGATGATGCTGGCAATGATCATGATTTTGATTATGATGATGCAGTTGTAGGTGATAGAGTGGTACGTATTAATTTCATGACTTCTGATGAAATTCGTGCTAAGGAATTCGGTAGTGTTGATGAAGCTTATCAATTTTATCTTCGGTACGATAAATGTAAAGGTTTTGCCATTAGGAAAAGTGATGGTAGGAGAAAAGGGCCCGAAGGTAATAAAATAATAGTAATGAAGCAATTTGTATGCAATAAAAAAGGTTTAAGAGAGAAGAAACACCTATATAAGTCAAATAGGGTAAGAGAACACAAACATTTGGCCCGTACTAAATGCACAGCTAGGCTTTGTGTGGTCTACAAAGCCAAAAAGGGTAGATATGTATTGACTATTTTTGAAGAGACTCATAACCATGAATTAACCCCAGCTAGATAAAGCTCAAATCAATGGTCTGCAGTCACATGAAATTAGAACTTGTCATATTATGGGGTACATGGTTGCTCATAAGGGTGGATATGCTGGTGTTGGGTTTACAAAGAAAGGTCTTTACAATTATTTTGATAAAAAAATGCGTGATATTATTAAAGATGGTGATGTTACCGATTCGCTAAATTATCTTAATGTAAAGTCATCTACTGATCCCATGCTATATGCTGAATATGCTGTTGACAGTAGTGATGGAAGGATGAAGTCTCTTTTTTGGGTTAATGGGAGCAGTAGATCTGACTATTTATGTTTTGGCGATGTGTTTGCATTCGACACAACTTACCAGAAGAACAAATACAACTACCCATTGGTTATATTTTCAGGCTGTAACCACCACTCTCAGACAGTTATTTTTGATGTTGCATTGGTATCAAATGAAACGACAGAGACGTATAAGTGGGTGTTGAGTTGTTTTTTAGAGTGCATGGAAAATAAACACCCAAAAGTCGTGGTGACAGATGAAGATGGGACTATGAGGGAGGCTATAAAACAGGTTTTCCCCAATTCGACCCATTAGTTATGTATTTGGCATTTGAATAAGAATGCATGTGAGAATGTAAAGAATTCAGGTTTATTGGAAGGTTTTCAAAAATCCGTGTACTCAAATTTTTCAAAGGATGAATTTGAAGAGTTTTGGTCAGATCTTATTAAAGAAAATGAACTTGAAGAGTTTTTCAAATTTTTTTAAATTACCTATGACTGTCACACTAATGTTTTTTAATGACTAACCATAGCAACGACTGTGGAGTGTGGGTTGCCAAATGGATGATTGAGACTCCATTCATGTACGACTATGAAAACAATACTGTAAGTTGACCTAAATATCATCATTATATTTCTTAAACATTTCTAAATACATTTCTAATTTAACTAACTATTTATAATTATATGCAGGTTGTCACTGCTACGAAGATGAAACTGGCTCTTTATCTTTGCCAATCAACTAATAATGTTTTGCTGAATGAACTTGTGTCAAAGGCTGCCAACTATTGGGATGTTCAGCAGAAAAAAAGGAAGGCGTTGGTTAAAGTTTGAAATTGTGTTCTAAGTTTTTTAACGCGTGAAATTGAGGGAAAGTTTGCGATTTATCTTGAATTATGTTTGTTTTTATCTATAATTTGAATTTTGGTTTGTAATTTGGATAATTTCATCGATCACTCGTTTATTTTGCTATTTGTTTTGGCGCATGGATAATGTTACATTATGTCTTTTGGATCTTATGCTGGTTGTGTACTATATTTGAGTTTGGATAAATTGACATTACTTTGGTTTCTTCTATGATTTGTTTGACACGTTATGATTATATATAGACCACTACGTTACTACTTTCCAACAGAATTCAACAGTAAAAATTATATGTTTCATACATACCAAATACACATAACATTTTTGACACATTATTACTATTACGTACCACTTCCCAACATAATTCAAAACTATAAGTTTATATGTTACATGCACACACATAACATTTTTGATTTTTAATATTAAACTTACATCTTTGTGATCTTGCTAATGATAACTGACTTTAGCATTCACATGCTTTCCTTCACAGTTTGAATTCATATGTAATCACCATGCTGCATATTCATCTAAACTGTGTCAAATTTAAATAAAACTTAAGTTTAATATCTAACATTAGGCACAATAAACAAGTTAACATTGTGACAAAATTAGGTATTCAAAATTGACAAAACTTATCATGTATTCATTCTTTAACAACATGCATTATATACGATTTCATTGTATGAATGTTGCATGTTTCTCATTACACATAACTCAAATTATAAAACTTTTTGACTTGTGTGATCACTTAAGGTACATTGAACAACCTTGAATTGTAACAAAATACTTTACATTATTCAACTCAAATATATAGCATTATCCACGCTATCATCCTATAAAAGTTAATGTACTTGAGCTTATATCAAATTTACAGGCATGCATTTCCTATGCTAAGTCCTTGCATCCAACCAATACAATGAAATTGGCTTCTCAAAACCACCAAATATATGTGATTCCATTACCCATTCAAGTCCTTCTTCGGTGGATGTATTCGGCTTCAAACTTGTCAATTGTTAGCTCCTTTGTTACCTTTCTCTAATGAAAATCTCATACCATAAGTTCATGTAGAAAGATCACAGTTGGAATATTGCTATGCATAACTTAACTGCAGTAAATTTGAAGTATAATTAATCAAATAATTCAGTATAGCAGACACATTTAATTTAAATATATAACATCACAGTCTAATTTGACAATTAAAATGATATGCATAAAAATAAACATTGCAGCATGTATAAGGATTTGTATTGTATCCTTTATACACAAATAGCCAAGATGGAGTGACGTAGATGAACTAAGGTAACAAGATAGAGTAACATATTAGAATCATAGTAGTCACAAACTGTCTATACTTATATGATGAATTATATTGATTGTAAGGGCTTGGAACAAATTTTCACACATTATTAGGTGAGTTGATCCACCGACAATTACTTCTCATCTTGAAAAATAGGTAAAGCCAACACATTGAGGTATAAGTATATCTATCAATCCATTATTCCATCCAAAAGAAGAACAACAACTTACAAGACAACAAGCAACCCAATTTGAATCAAAACTAAATAACCAATTTGAACCAAAGCTAAACAAACTCCACAGGGAAAAACAAACAACCCCACAGCTGGAACACAAAGGAAAACAAGGGCAAAACAAAACTTAAAACTTAGCTACCTGAAATTCAAAATAAAAATAAGGAGTTGAGCAACTCCATGACCATTCGTAGAAGGTAGTTACTTGAAATTAAAAATAAGGAGTTGAGAAAATTACATCACCTGAAATTTGATTTAGAAGTGTGTTGAAAGACTTTTAGCAAGTATATTTCAATATATCGTATCCACAGGGACTAGTCTGATATCAATTGTAAATACACAAATTCCATGATTTTAAGTGCGGGTTTGATTAAGTTTTGGTTTCGTAATATCGAAGTGCGATATAAAAGTGCGTAATAAACTTTGGATAGAAAAACTTGTTGGGATCGGATTTCATTAAATCATTCACATGTATCAGTCAACTATTGATATATATGTTTCATTTACCAATCAATATCGTCACATATTACTCGTCGATCATATCCGTGTCCGGAATATATCGTGAAATCTATTGTATCTATTAACTTTTCGATGTCTCGAATTATTAATCGATAAAATAATATTAAGCTTTAATACTTTGAGTGACAATTAAATCCAGAATCTATGTCTAAACTATGAGATTTAACAAGTGATTATCCTCAATCTTTGATTCAAATAACATATATCTATATCATTCAAATCTTTTGAGAAAAGCATATAAACAAGGATATCACTAATATTGATTGATGAATAAAACACATATAGCAAAGTTAAACTAGATTCATGATCATAATTTAATTATATCCAACCCCAACAAAGAGAGATTTAGCTATGAATAGCCATGATAAACTTACAAACAAGTGAAGAGATGAAGGACTGAGAGAACATGTGACTTGATTTCTCAAGTTGTGATGAATCCACCTTCAAAACCTCACCTAACAACTTAGATCTATGAATTTCGTAATTTCTGCACTGAGTCTAGCTAAATTGATAATTTACAAAATGATCTAATGGCTATTTATAGTCTTCTGATATAAGCATGTTCGCTAAGCGAATCCACATTCGCTAAGCGAATAAGTTACTTAAAGGGTGAGGTTTGCTGACACGTGCATTTAAAACATGACTCATCAATTGCTCGCTGAGGGTTCGCTGTAGCGAACACGTTCGCCACTGATTCGCTGAGACTTCACTAATGACCTTTTCCTCTCTGACTTCGTTCGCTGATGCTTCGCTATTGGTTCGCTGCAGCGAGCACGTTCGCCAATGATTCGCTGCGATTTCGCTAATGGCCTTTTCCTCTCTGACTTCGTTCGCTGCATCTTCGATGATGCTTCGCTGCAGCGAATGCTTCAAAAGTTTGTTTCTTTTTCTATGTTTCAGCAAAACCTAACAAAATGGTTGGAATTGATATATTTTGACATATTCTTTGTACACACCATATTTACAGAAAAAAAAGGGATTCATTCCTATGGATTTGTTATCAAAATTATTCAATAAATGCTCACATTCAACATGAAATTTAGCTATAATTTGGCACTTATCAAAGTGGTCGAGCAGAGCAGAGAAAAGATTCGAACGTCGAGAGACAGAAGTGTTGAAGCTTGTTATTTTTGTTATTGCCGACGTCGAGAGAGAGATCTGATAAATGTTGGAGAAATGGTGATTGGTAATTCAGGAAGAACAAGAAGATGGAAGACAAAAATTAGGATGGGAATTTGGGATTTAGGGGTTTCAATTTCATTCTTAATTTGGACAAATAGAAAACAATATAAATTATAAATTATTATCTATTTTGTTTTCAGTTCAATTTTATTTGTTTTTAGTTTCGAATTTCTAATTTAGTATTCATTTGATGAAGGACTCATATACAATAAACAAAAGTTTGTTAAAAAAAAGACTCACCATGGACTTGTGCTGATGTGGAATTAATTGATTTTCTATTAGTCAATTAAAGTGATTTCACCCATGAAGTCAAAATAAGGACTGCACCATAGAATCTTCCTTGAAAATATGCAATCATCTTAAAAAGTGGACAATTAATGAGGGGTATTTTAGGAACAATATCATTTAATAAAGTTGAATTTTGAAACTTTTGCTTATATTGAAAGCTATAAATATTTGTTGACTTTTACTTACAAATAGGGCTGGAGGGAGTAAGTTGCTTTGCATTGTATGAGACTTTTAAAGGTTCAATGCAAATTTAATATATTTTAAAGGATAATTTAGTAAATATAACAATTTTTTTAATAAGTGTGAAATAGGAGAATTTTGCTTATAAATAAGGTCGGAGGGAGTACCATTTAGGCAGCTCTCCACTATAAGTAGTACTTAGAAAACAAAACACATATGCACCCCTTTACTCACAAAACTACCCCAAGGACACAACAAGCTTGTGCATGAATCCTTTCTACACCTGAACATAAATTGGGACTCCATTAAGGATTTCAAGTCTCTACATTCAAAAATCTTTACATTCACCTACATTCACTAACATTTAGTGCAAAAAGTTAGGGGAGAGAAAGAAGAGAGATAATATAATAAATTGTAATGACAAAATTGACCTTGAAAATAAACTAAATGTAGATGAATGTAGCATTTTTGAATGTAGTAAATCAAAATCCCTCCATTAAAGTGATCCTCTGAAACATCATTGAGTCTAAAACAAGAAAAAACAATGGGTAGTAGAGAGTGTTCAAATCAAAAGACTCACCAAGGAAAGCCTGGATGGAAGGCCATGCCTTATATTTTCGGTGTGTTTCTAAATATCTTTTAAAACTATATTATTTTAAATCATATTAGCAATGCAATAGATACAAGAATAATTTGACAATTGCATTGATTCAATATTCTGATTTTAATTGCATCAACTGATTCAGGAAGAACACTTTGAAGTAATTTATTTATTATTCTGGGTGAGTTTAATAGAATTCTAAAATAACAAAGAGCAAATGTCTAATTAACAATTAAAAAAATAATGTTGTAGAAAATGACACAGTTGAGAGGTTGGCAACTTTTGGAATCCAAACAAACTTTGTTGTGTATTTGATGAAAGTATATAACATGGATCAAGTTCGTGCTGCAAATATTATGAATATTTGGGTGTCTGTTTCCAAGATTGTTCCTCTTGTTGGTGCCTTTGTTGCTGATTCCTACTTGGGAAGATTTCTTACAATTTCCATTGATTCCTTAATTTGCTAGTCTCATGGTATGTTTCCATTTCATTATTTTTAAGCTTATTAAATATATGGGAATTTTTTTGTCAAAAAAAAAAAATATATGGGAATTTTAAAGTTACCACGGATATTTTACGCATCTTAATTACCTTTGATTATTTCTTTATACCCATTTAGTATTTAACTTACTGGAATGACATGTGTTAGTGTAGTAGTTATATTGGACACTGAGCACGTCTTCAATCTGAAGTATCGATTTACAATTTAATAACTTTTGTCTTTAAAATTGATAATAGGGATTGGTATGTGTAATGGCCACACAGATTTCTAACTATGGATTTTAATTTTTGGTCTATTCTGGTTATCAATTGGAACTGGTGGAATTGGTGGAATTAGACCTTGCAGCAATTCCTTTTGCAATTGACCAATTGACCACACAGACCATAGTCATGTTGATAAACCAAACACTTTTTGTTTATATGGAAGATTCGGTTAGTTGGACTCTTTGTTATGGATTGTTCACTCTGTTTATGTTGATTGCAATTATAGTTTTCTTTGCTGGTACTAGAGTTTATTCATATGTTAAGACTGAAGGGAGTATATTATCTAGCATTGCTCAAGTGTTGGTTGCAGCTAGACGCAAACAACATCTCCATCTTGCTGCTTCAGAGAATACAAACAGAGCTTTTTATGATCCTCCATTGCTTAATGGTTCAGAAGGAAAATTGCCTATTACAAAAGAATTTAGGTGAGCACTTATCTGTCAATTTATTTAAATGTAGTCAAATCTCAGCCTCTTAAAACTGTGTTGAACTGAGTTGAACCAATCAATTTGTTTTCTCTCTCTAATTTTATTTCTTAAAAAGATAAATCTAAAGTCAAAAGGGATAATTGATCTTTAAAAAATTAGAACGAGTTAATGTAGACCATAATAAAACTCATAGAAAGAGTTTGTCTCCCATTTAAGATTCGAGAAATTAATCTTCGTAGTTGTTCATAAAAGATAACCAGTTTACAAGAAAAATTATAATAAAGACCATAATAAAATACTTCCATTTATCTAATTATGACATTTAAAATATTAGTAAGGAATTTTTAAATTAATGCTTATGAAGATTGATCAAAAAATTAATGCTTATGAAGTGCCCATATTTCTAAATATTATTTTAAGGTATAGCTGCTTCGTTAGCCTTATATTAATTATTTTATTGATCGATATTTTTTTTGTTTTGACTTTAATGCAGTTTTGATCCCCTATTTTAAAAGCCAACTTTTTGATCCCCTATTTTGAAAAACTTGAAGTTTTGATCCCTCAATTCATTTTGGTCAAATTTGTGATGATGTGTCAACTACATTGATGACATGGCAGTGTCTATGTGTCAATATCATATTCCATGTCATTATTTTTTTTAAAATAAAATATTATGTATTAAAAGTATTAAAAAATTAAAATAATTAATTAATTAATAATAATTAGAAAAGCAGTAAAATTAACCTCTATAAATATATATGATTAAAAATCAATAAATTATCCCAATGTATAATTAAAAATCAGTATATTATTCAAATATATAATTAAAAATCAATAAATTATCTCAATATATAATTAAAAATCTGTAAATTCTTCTAATATATAATTAAAAATCACTAAATTTTCCAAATATATAATTAAAATTCAATAAATTACCCAAATATATAATTAAAATCACTAAATTGCACAAATATATAGTTAAAATCCAATAAATTACTCAAATATATAATTAAAAATCACTAACAACAATCCAATTCTCATCATCATCATCTACATCACTCTCACTAGCAACATATTCAGAATCATCCTCACTTAAGTCTTCAGGTTCCTTTTAACTTACTCCTGGTTCTTTTTCCCTTGTTTCAGCCTGTTTCTCTATGGTCTATACAAACAATAATAAAACACTGTCATATAAAACCCTGGACACGTTTGTTTCATGAAATTCTGGTGTAGTCCAAATGGGGTACCGGATGGGGCAACCTTTGACACTACACTGGTTACAGCAGAAGCAATAAATAATAAACGATAAATAACTGGAAATAAAATAACACACTGTGTTTGTTAACCCAGTTCGGCGTATAACACGACCTACTCTGGGGGATACCAATCCAGGGGAGAATCCACTATGGTAATACTAGTTAGAAGCTATCAGCAAACGACTCGTTTACACTTCGTCACCTAGCCACTACCCGTGCTATCTTCAACCTAGGCCCACCTAGATCAGAGACCCCGTCCCTTCTCCTCTTAACCACGCACCCAGCGTGATCGTAAGCAAACAAACAATTTGGTGAAGACACACTTCAAACAATACCTATCTCTGTACTTCAAAGCTTAGGAGTAGATTAAAAGAATACAACTCAAGAACACAGTTCTAAGCAAGTATCAAGTTGATACAAGATAGGCTCACAAGTAAACAAATGACACGCTAAAACCCTAGACACAAGAATACTATTCTTCACGATGGTTTTTTTTCTTTCTAAAAAGGTCTATGGTCTTCAATATATATAGCACACAAACAGCCACGGTAGTTCCTTGATTTTTTGCCTTCAAAAATAATATTTCATCATAGTATATCCGATAGCACACTATTTGATTAAACAAATCCAACAAAGTCCTAACATATAGGTATATATTTTAGGGGCGATGCATAAAAGATAAGATCTGGAAATTAGCTTAGTTCCTTGATTTTAGGCTTCACAAATAATATATAATTGTAACATATCCGACAGTAAAATATATGTTTAAATAAATCCAACAAAACCCTAAAATAAAGGAATATATTTAGGGGCGATGCATAAAGAAGATATGCTCAGAAAATAAGCTTAGTTACTTGTCTTGGGGAACAGGTACAACGCTTAATGGATTTACTTCACAAAATAGGCGCACTAATATGGTGTAACAAACTTTCCACATATTCTGGCCTCAGGATGTTGTACCAAATGTAGCCCCATCTTGTCCCTCCTCTGACTTGATCTTGTTTTTACAAAATGCAGCCAATTTCAAAAACCCAACAATCTCCCCCTTTGGCAAATTTTGGCTAAAACAATATCAGACCAGTTATGGAGAGATGCAGTTCAAATCTTCCTTTAAGTCAACATACACACACAACTAAAAAGGAGAATATAACACAAGATTATATCATCTTCACTTCAAGTGAGTTAAATCATATGAGAAACATCAGAGATTAGCACCAGCGGAATAAACACATTTAGTCTCATAGGGCACAACATCAGAGAGAAATAAACTCTCTAAGTGGATTCACATTCTTGGAGAAAATTAAGTTTCTCACACAATAAGTCTTAAAAAAAACACACTTCACATCAGAAGACTAAGTTTCTCACACAATAAGTCTTCAAAAAGAGCACACTTCATATCAGAAGACTAACAGAAATTCCAGTTAAATAGAGAAAAATAAATTCTCCATTTAGACATTCTGGATGGTATCCAGGATTCTGGATGGTATCCAGGATGGGGCAACATCAACCACCTCATCACATACATCACATGTATCAATCGTTCCCCCTCAAACATACCAGGAAAACAGAGTCCATCATCTGGGATACATAGGAAAAATAAATTCCTAATCAACTGAGAAACACAAATTCTCAGCTATATAGCACACAAACATACTCAGAATCAGAAAAACTGGATGGTAGCCAGGATGGGGCAGCATTCAGCAGAGCATCTGGGATAAAATGTAAATTGCTCCCCCTCAATCAATACACATCAGGATATCATCACAAATTTTACTCCCCCTGAATACATACATGTCAGGGAATCATCAGATACTTTTACTCCCCCTGAACATGTGCATATTACGCCCTCTTACGGCATACATAGCGAATAAGTGTTACTTCCCCTCAACACAACGTACATTATCTCTACACACCGTACATCAGATCATGCATATAGTACCACACACAAACTACCTACTACTGACCATCACATCATAGGATATTCATCAACACATACACACATCATATGTAGATCCAGATGTAGACACATCTTCCACCACATGCAGCACACAGTTATATTATTACGCACATTACAGTACTCCCCCTTTTTAGCCATCAAATTTGACAAGATCAACAAGCAGCACCAAACGATCACAGAATATCATAGTAGATCACACAATAGTAGAGTGCACATAGGTGCATAGTAAATCCAGGACATAGCCCACAAATCAAAGGAGAGAAGAAAACCTGAGCACCAAGACAAACCATCCAAAAAGAACATAATCAAGGCGCAAAGAAAAAAATATGTTGAGTTATAATCTCTCTTTCTTGATCAGCGTGCAAAGAATATAAAGAGCCAAAAGTGGTTGCACCCACACATAGCGATAACTGCTATAAATTCATATTGTTGAACAATGAACGAGATGTTTCTATAGGAACCCACAAGTAACAATTATCTTTGGACCTTACACCTCTCATCAACACATCACCCTTCTCATTTGTAATCAAACACCCAGACTCGGTGAAATTCACTTTCATACCTTGATCACATAATTGACTGATACTGATTAGATTGGCAGTCAATCCTTTCACAAGAAGCACATTATCAAGCCTTGGCAAACCACTATTGGTTAGGCTTCATATACCTCTGATCTCACCTTTTACTCCATCACCAAATGTCACAGAGCTAGTTGAATAAGACTTTAAGTCCATTAGGAATTTTTCTACTCCAGTCATATGTCTGGAACAACCACTATCAAAATACCAATTCTTCTTAGATGATGATCTAAAAGTGGTATGAGCTATTAAACTTACATCTTCCTCCTTGGGCTTCCACTCTTTCTTGGTCTTAACCACTTCAACTTCAGATTTTTGCTTCAGTGATTTTTTAGGATACCCATACAACTTATAGAAAAAAGGTCTTATATGTCCTTTCCTACCACAATGATGACACACCCATGGTTGAGATTTCCTATTTTTGATTCCCGGATGGGGTTGCACATGGGGCAGCCTCTGCTTCAACATTGGGGGCCTGTTGTTTCCTTCTAAGGGCAAAAACTTAAGCTCTGGATCATATTGCTTAGGTTTGTTGAGATTTTTGTAGTCATAACCAATCCCTTTTGTCCTCTTTCCAGGAACTTGTGTTTCAATTAACTCTTCTAGTGTAGCTGTGCCACCATGCATCATTATAACTTCCTTCTTCATATGTTCAAGTTTAGAGTTTAGTAATGTTACCTCATCATTCAGTTCTGAAATTGTGGTCAGATGCTCGTTCTTTTCAGAATGAAGTTCCAGTATGAGCCTATTCTGATTTTCTTGACTTCTATAAAGTTCTGCACTTTTTTGACATAGATCTCTATAGGATGCAGCTAGCTCTTCATAAGTCACATCTCCAGTGTTGGATTCTGTGTCTGAAGTACATGTTCCAGTTAAGGCAGTGATGCGTTTAGAAGTCTCATTCTTAATATCATCATCATAATCATCTTCTTCTGACCATGTTTCAGTCATGCCTTTCTTTTGTTTCTTTAGATAATTTGGACATTCAACACTTATATGTCCATACCCCTCACATTCACGACATTGTACACCTTTCCCTTGACTTCTTCTCTCTTCAGGCTTTGGTATCCTTTGAGAGTTGAAATTTTTGTGGATGTCGAGTGAGATGTGTGGCACATTCTACTCCACATTCAGCTTTCCACGCCTATCCATTCCTCTTAGCACTTTGTTAAATTGTCTTCCTAGAAGAACCATTGCCTCAGTAATGCTTGCATCAGTATCTAGATCTTCTTGTATATCATCACTTTTAGCATTTGGAACAAGGGCTATGCTCTTTTTCTTGTTTCCAGCACGTTCACTTGCAGACATCTCATAAGTTTGGAGGGATCCAACCAACTCATCCAATTTTATGTCAGATAAATCTCTAAACTCTTCAATTGTTGTGACCTTCATGTCAAACTTCTTGGGCAACGACCTCAACATCTTTCTCACCATTCTTTCTTCAAGAAGTTTTTCACCTAAAGAATCAAATGTGTTAGCATAATCAAGAATTGTCATATGAAAATCATGTACCGTCTCATCTTCCTTCATTCTGAGATTCTCAAATTTAGTAGTTAGCATTTGTAGTCTGGAGTTCTTGACTTTTGATGTCCCTTCCTGAGTAGTTATCAATATCTCCCAAGCTTCTTTAGCCTCAGTGCATCACTTTATTAATCTGAACATACACCATTGTACAAGGCGTTCAAAGCTTTGTGGTTTCCAAGGGCAAGTTCATCTTCAGCCTTCGTCCATTTTCCTTCAGGCTTCAAGGACACATTACCATCTTTGTTAGTGACAGCAGGATGTTCCCATCCATTCACCACAGATTTCCATGTCTTGCTATCCATTGATCTCAAGAATGCTTCCATGCGTGATTTCCAGTAATCATAGTTAGTACCATCCAACAGGGGTGGCCTAGTCACAGCTCCTCCTTCCCCTTCCATAATGACCAGAATCGTTCCCTGGAGCTCACCCTAATAACAGAACAGGGTGCCTGCTCTGATGCCAATTGAAATTCTGGTGTAGTCCAAATGGGGTACCGGATGGGGCAACCTTTGACACTACACTGGTTACAGCAGAAGCAATAAATAATAAACGATAAATAACTGAAAATAAAATAACACACTGTGTTTGTTAACCCAGTTCGGCGTATAACACGACCTACACTGGGGGATACCAATCCAGGAGAGAATCCACTATGATAATACTAGTTAGAAGCTTCCAGCAAACGACCCGTTTACACTTCGTCACCTAGTCACTACCCTGCTTTCTTCAACCTAGGCCCACCTAGATCAGAGACCCCGTCCCTTCTCCTCTTAACCACGCACCCAGCGTAATCGTAAGCAAACAAACAATTTGGTGAAGACACACTTCAAACAATACCTATCTCCGTACTTCAAAGCTTAGGAGTAGATTAAAAGAATACAACTCAAGAACACAGTCCTAAGCAAGTATCAAGTTGATACAAGATAGGCTCACAAGTAAACAAATGACACGCTAAAACCCTAGACACAAGAATACTATTCTTCACGTTGGTTTTTTTTCTTTCTAAAAAGGTATATGGTCTTCAATATATATAGCACACAAACAGCCACGGTAGTTCCTTGATTTTTTGCCTTCAAAAATAATATTTCATCATAGTATATCCGATAGCACACTATTTAATTAAACAAATCCAACAAAGTCCTAACATATAGGTATATATTTTAGGGGCGATGCATAAAAGATAAGATCCGGAAATTAGCTTAGTTCCTTGATTTTAGGCTTCACAAATAATATATAATTGTAACATATCCGATAGTAAAATATATGTTTAAATAAATCCAACAAAACCCTAAAATAAAGGAATATATTTAGGGGTGATGCATAAAGAAGATATGCTCAGAAAATAAGCTTAGTTACTTGTCTTGGGGAACAAGTACAACGCTTAATGGATTTACTTCACAAAATAGGCGCACTAATATTGTGTAACAAACTTTCCACATATTCTGGCCTCAGGATGTTGTACCAAAGGTAGCCCCATCTTGTCCCTCCTCTGACTTGATCTTGTTTTTACAAA